>CM069544.1:37445000-38065000 GCA_035773235.1 Eospalax fontanierii | reverse complement strand
CCAGTTTCAGGACCCCTGCTACAAGACTAGCTCAGAGGGCAAAGGGAGAGTCGCCTCTCCGCAAGGCCAGGTGTTCTTCCACTGGGACTAGGGTCCCCGGGGCACTCTCCTGGGTAATAACTAGACCCGCGGCTCACTGCTCAGGAGCCACTAGGCTCCTGTTCCAGGGCCCAGGGTTCTCACGCTACTAGTGTGCAGAGTGCCCAGCAGAACCGGCCCAGGGCCCTGGCCCAGGCTGGCCACCTGACTGCCACCAGGTCACCCGCGCAGCGGCCCTGCTTGCCGTCCACGCACTTAGAATGCAGTCGCTGGGGCGTGGACCAGCCCGCCGCAGAGGCTGGGTCTCCTACGTCTCGGTTTCCCAGGGGACTAGAGGACTCGCGCCCACACAGTTTGCTGCGCCTCTCTGCTTTGCTGGCCGCCAGGTCGCTTTCCCACGCACACGCGTGTCACCGCAACCCCCACCCCCGCAGGCTCATCCAGCCTCCCAGTCTTGGGTACGTGGCGCGCTTTACGGAGAGATCACAGGGTAGCCAGTCAAGGGCGTGGGAGACAGTGCCGGGTGCCCAGAGTGGCGCTATCTGCCAGGCCTGGGCCTGGGCAATGCGTCCAGGAAATGCCTGCTGTCCTTTTGTCCTCCACGCACACACGGACAAGGCCCACGACCCGCAGATTTCCCGCCTTTGAAACCCTCCCCCTTCTCCCTGGACCGTGGCCTTTACTCAACCACTAGTGTGAGTTCTCTTCTCCTTCCCGCCCCTCCCTCCCTCCCTCCCTCCCCAAACAGGCCAAACTTTTCCAGAACTCAAAACCCAACTGCCAGCTGTCCCGGTGGGCGGGGCGAACATGGCCCGGGGCGGGACGTGTGGTGGGCGGGGCTGCGCTCCCCGGAAGTCGCCCTGTCCAGGAGGCTCTGGAGCGGTGAATTGCCTGCTGGGCCCCGGGACTACTTCCCAAAGTGGGGCGCCTGCATCCCTTATCCGGGCCGGGCCTGGTCTGCCCCGTCTCTCTTTCGACCCCCAGGCATCGAGTTTGCACCCGCTCTTTCTGAGATGTCAGCGTGGCTCCTGATTGGGAGACCCTGGCTCTAGACAAATGACCTAGAGAACGGAGACCTCTGCCATTTGTCCCCTGACTGCTACTCAAATTACTTGACTTAATTTTCTGAGTCTTTCGTTTTTTTTTTTTTTAAGCTGCAAAAGATAGGTGGTATATTGGAGCTGGTATCACGTCATTTTACCCAGCAGGAGACACACTTTTTTCCCCTCCACACGTAAAGCAGACCGGGCCTGAGATTTGACACTGCCCCTCCGCCTCTGCTTGGGGAATCAGCCGGTCTGGGGTTTGCATAGGGAGTGGACCCTCCCTTCTGCAGCCGCTTAGAAACCTCAGTGCAGTGAAGGGGAGTAGCAACATCCTCTTCGAAAGCTGGAGCAGGGCAAACTCCACCCCCCCCCCGCCCCCAGGCTGGGTGCGGGGAATCTGCCTCTAGGTCAGAGCTGTCGCTGGCCTGGGGAGTTCTAGAACCCGACGGGCCAGCAGCAGCACTTGCTTAGGGCCATAGGGGTTCCAGGCGGTTTACTTTTCGGGTTTAATTCCAAAGGCATCTGGAGCCCTCTTCTATAGTCTGTCTCCTCTCACAAAACGGCATGGGGAGGTGATTGTCTAGAGGAGCATCAGCTCCTCTTATATCCTAAGGTCTGCACCCGGCGCCCAAATGGGGCTTCAGAGATTCCATGAAGGCTGATCTTGAGGATCTTCCTAACCTGTTGGGGGCGAACAAGCACATTATTGCCGCCTCAAAAATCCTACTGATCTCCCCATCGCCTGACTAGACATTCTCCCTGTCATCCCCATCTTCTTTCAGTTTAAAGATGGCTAGATAAAGAGAGATGCCAAGAGACACTGAATGAGCACAGAGTAGCTTCGGATAGGTTCCTTCGAAGGGAGAGAGAGGGATGGCTATTTTTCTGCCTTAACAGGGGTTTCTGCAAGCCCCCCCCCCGCCAGTTTCTGTTCACACCAACGTCACCATGGGCGCGCTATAGCCAGCAAAATAGTAACCCCGACTTCTCCCTGCATGAGAAAACAACAGAGAAGAAAATGTCTCGATGTGTCGTACATCCTGCACAATATGAACCTGTCCTTTTGATTAAACTTCACTGGAGCTAAGGAACAGCTATCAGGCCTCCGAGATTTGAATTCGGATGCCCTCACTTTCTCAGCCAGGGCACCTGCCTTCTGAACACACATTATGGGATTTGTGTGTTTAAAAAGAACCAGTGCGTCGGTTTTCATCCCTTTCAGTATTAATACCTGCCATATCTTACTCAGCTAATTGTGGTTTGAAAACACAAGCACACCACCCAGAGGACAGCAGGAGTGTGTCCTAGTCTAGTGAGGTTACTTTTACTTGTAATCCTCCCTCTCCCTTTCCAATTTCTTTGATGATTTTTCCCATAAGTGTATAAGCTGCAGGGACTTAGAAGAAGCAGGCCGCTCCTCCTAAATGTGATTTGGGCCATATGCTTTCTACATTCATTCCCGCATAGGCTTTTCTTCTCTGAACTAACTGCTAACACGTTATAGTCACCTTGAAATTTCCTCTGCTATTTTCCAATTAAAAGCTTAATAGCCCTGGAAACGGAGTTCATGTGGTGAAGTTTACCATAGCCCCTTGTTCTGAAAGGCTTTCTGCTGGGATCCCATTATGTGCTTGAATAAACCCTTTCTGCAAACAGAAATGGGACTCTAGGTTGTCAGGTGTTGGGTTTCAATAGACTTTGAGGCAGGGGACATTTTACCAACATAAATACAAACCTATCCCTATAGGGAGATGTTGTCAAATACTGGGATATGGAAAACATTCCCATCAGATGTGAGAAAGGGGTTACTGCGCTATATCAAATGAGTATTTAGATCTCGGGGCCCGATGTGCACTGGAGTGAAACGGGGCTCAGGAGCAAATAATACCGGAGTGTGTGAGTGGCATTGGGATAGGGTGGCTAGGTGACCCAGGAAGGAAAGGGGATTGCCTTGAGAATAAAAATGTCCCCCCAAACCTGGCACAGGGTCTGTTGCTTTCCTTCGTAGAGAAGTTTCTTGACTCATCATTTAGGAGAAATTCGGCTTTGATAAAATCTTGGACCTGTCTCCAAGAGGTGCTGAGATTTCAGTGAGAAAGTTCCCAGATTCATCATTCACGGTTCTCCTACGGAGAAGTGACTCCTGTTCGCTCCCACCTTTCTATCTCTGGCCCAACGTCCGGCCACAAATGACCCCTGTCTCCCGTCCCCACAGCTGACGAAATTCTTCCCAGTTGTAGTATCACAGGGCTTGTTTTACTGGCGAGGGATGGGAAGAAAGGATTATGGAACTGGAGAAAAGGGCAAGGCCTTGGGGTCCCTGCCCTATGTGGCTTTGGGACAGTCTCCGGGTTTCCTCCTCGAGCCCAATAAGATCAGCCCTGAACAACTACTAACACCTGGAAACTCTCGTGCTCAAGGGTGCCAAGGGAAAAAGGCACATAACTAGATTCCCTTTTCCAAGTCTCTCTCTTTTCAAATCACTTTTCAGGCAGAGCGTTAGCTGCTTAAACTCGTGGCGGGGCTGCACTAGAATTCACAGTGAACATTGAAGGGGAAATTCTCCTCGCTGGCGGCCTGGTAGAGCAGGGCAAAGGAGTGGACTGGGGCATCGTTGCAGCTGGAGTCAGGCGCTGCTGCAGACTCAACTACAGGGCTATTATTCTGTTCGTCCGCACCGCAAGGAGAGGAATTTAGTGCATGTTCGTTTTCAGGAGCAGCGAAAGACGGGTCCAGGGCTACCTGGCTCCTCACTTACATTATGTTCTGATTTTGGGTTGGTTCTTTGGCGGGGTAGGAGCAGGTGACCTTCCCTGAGCATATGTAGTGGTATTTTGCATTAGGTCAAGCCAATACTCATAGGAAACTGGAAACACATAAATAATATGAATAAAGTTTGCGCTGTCAAGAAAAAAAAAGTGTCATGCGGTCGTCTTGTACAAGACCCTTCCCCCGCTCAATCAAGTATGTTTACAAGTGGGATGTATTCGTTGAGGGTGGTTCCACTCCTCATCCTTAAGTAAATCGAGGTGTCTGTGGGGATTTGACTGGGTTAGGCAGAACATTCACCAAGGATTCGATGATGGCTGTAGGAACCAAGAACGCACATCGGGTAACTTGGGCACTAACTTGGCTTCTGCCTCCTTTGGAAGTTTAGACTGTACTTTAAGCAAAACATTCCAGAGAGCACTTCCCTGGCCTTTCAAGGATGAAATTATTTATTTTAAACACAGAGGGAGGGAGGAGAGTAGAAAAATAAAATTACCCTGTTAAACGAGGTGTCTTTCTGAAGGCTACCAGGTTTTCAAAAACAGTCATTTTCTTCTGCAACAATAGACAATAGATTGCAGTGGGAAAAATAAAGAAAAGAGCCCCCAAATTACCGAATGAACACCGCCCCTCTCACCCCTCACTCCACTCGCTGAGTGGCTGGGCTGTACTTGAAATCTGGTGGATCCGCTGCGGATCTGCGGTGCACCCGCGACTCTGGCCTGCTCTCGTCCTCACCCAGCGGAATTTCTGAGGCCAAGAGTCGGAGTGGAAGCGGTCCGGGGCTCAAAGCCTCCAGATCAGGCCTGGCGCGACAGGAAGGAGCAGCCTCCCCGCTCGCGGTGCAGGCACCCCTCCTCCCAAAGGTCCAACCCCTTCCCGCCTTGTGCGCCCCGCGTACGGTAGCCGCCCAGTCCCTCCGGCTGCTGGCAGGGGTAGACGAGATCTGGAAGGAGGGGGCCGTGAGCGCCCCCGCGAGATTGGCGTGGCTGCAGGTGGCGAGGTAGGCGAAGTGCGGGGACCCGAGGGGTGCCAGAAAGGAGGAAGGCGTGGGTGGGGAGTGCCAGGAGACTCGGACCCCGAGGGTGGGGGTAGCAGTGAGTAGGAGGGACTGGAGGGTGGGGGGAGGGCGGCGGAGGAGGTGCTGGGGCCAGCCTGCGAAGAAGGAAACTGCAGACAGACTAGCTCAGACCTTAATCACCGCTCTCTTCGGCTCCTAGCTGCGGCCGGAGTGGAGGAGGACCAGCTGCTGGAGCTGCGCGCCGTCGGGAGCAGCGGGTAGAGAGCCTGCGTGGGGACTGGCGGGAACCAGTCCGGAGGCCCAGGGTGTGCGCGCCTCGGGAGTCGGGGAGCCTGCGGCCGCGCCGACCGCACGCGGCTGCTAGCGCTAAGGGACCAGTGGCCGGGCCACCCCGAGGCCGCCCCGCAGCGGGTCTCCCAGCTAGGTGGTCCAGAGCCCGCTGGCCTGTCCCCGTCGCCAGCCAGCCTGCTCTCCCGGGAGCCCGGGGCATGAACGGCTACGGTTCCCCCTACCTGTACATGGGCGGCCCCGTGTCGCAGCCGCCGCGGGCGCCCCTGCAGCGCACGCCCAAGTGCGCGCGCTGCCGGAACCACGGCGTGCTGTCCTGGCTCAAGGGCCACAAGCGCTACTGCCGCTTCAAGGACTGCACCTGCGAGAAGTGCATCCTGATCATCGAGCGCCAGCGGGTCATGGCGGCGCAGGTGGCGCTGCGCAGGCAGCAGGCCAACGAAAGCCTGGAGAGCCTCATCCCCGACTCGCTGCGCGCTCTGCCCGGGCCCCCGCAGCCTGGGGACGCCGCTGCCACTCCGCAGCCGTCGCCAGCCTCGCAGCCGTCTCAGCCGCCGCCGCCGCCGCCGCCGCCGCGCCCGGCGGCCGACTTGGCCGCGGCCGCTGCGCTGCGCTGGGCCGCTGATCCCCAGCCCGCGATGCTGCAAACGCAGCACTCCAAGCCAGGTGAGAGCTTCCGTCCTGGCCGAGTGGGAACCTCCAGTGCGGGTCTGCTTGAGGGACCCGAGGCAAGTTTTGAAGAACTTAGTTTGGCTAGGCCCACTTCCCCAGCAGAGCAGTTATTACTCTCCTGGGAAAAGCGGGTGTTGAGTCTGAACCCTGGGCATAAGGAAGCCAGGGGGTAGGCGAGCCAAATAGCGGGATTGTGCGTTGGAGTTTCTAGGTGCGCCCCTCCGTCCCCCATCCCGCTCCCCCCAGTTGAAGGGGAATGCGTCACATTATGCGCATATAAACGTCTGGCAAGAACCAAGTTTAAATTTACCACCGTGAGGATGGGGGTTCCAGGGTACCCGTTTTAGAGGACCTCAAATTTGCGAGGTGGGGTATAAATAAGTGCAGATTAGGAGCCAAGGCCCCAAACTTTGCTGATTCTGGGTGCTTCTCGGTTTGGCCTGGGGAAACTGTGGTGAAGAAGCGTTATACTCAACTTTAAAGGAACTATAACCTTTTAAGTTGCACTTAGTGGCCTACAGACTTTTCATAAAAAGGAAGACCATTTCGGAGCTTTGTAAAAACAAACAAACAAAATTCTGAGAGACTACAAGGTGAGATCCAGAATCTGGGGCACCCAGTTAACGTTTTGCAGAACCACAAGAGCTCTTTGGTCTTTTAATATCGTTTCCCAGGCTGCTACGGTTTGAAGAAATTAAAAATAATATTTGACCCACAGCGAGGAAAGCCACCCTGGCCGGCACTTTTCCGTGTTTAGGCAGGCTTGGACCTGGTGTGTAAGCAATTGCTTTCTTGACCACCGTCCCCCCCTCCCCCCAATCTCCTGTGGTCTCCACTGCCTTTCCTCTGCGCACTGCTTTGTGCGGGCATGCTGAGCCTGGGACTTGGCAGACCCCCTAGTTCCAGTTCTCTCATTCTGGCTCCTTTCTGAGTCTGACTGTCCCCAGTTGAGCCTCTTTCTCCATTCTGCCCTCCCTCCTGGCCAGACTGGCCAACAACTCCTTAGAATTCCATGGACCTGCTTCTTTGAATAAATGTACACAGGGGAAAAGCCAGTCTCCTCAGGGAACTAGGAATCCTGGAATCAGAAGTTGAAGGGCCAGAGTTTTTCCTGTAGGTGGAACTGAGGTTAGAGCTGCTACCACTTACTCCCTCCCTCCCTCTCTCACCCCCCCCCCCCCCCCCCGCCCCGCGCGCGCACACACACAAAGTCAGTGCTCCTGGCACGTCAGGTCTGCCCTGTGACTAGGTCATGGCTCTCTAGACCTGAAGCTCAAAAAGTAGTTTATGTGATACGTGGGCTTGAAGAGTTTGCTGAATGTGAGTCTTGTGAATATTTAACTTTGATGAACACAGAAGCATTTCTCTGAAGCATGTCCTCCAATCGCTCTTTTGTCTCTTATCTCTTTATTTGTAGATTTGCCACAGAGAAACTAGAGCCTCTGGAAGAAGGAGGGATTTCTGTTTTTGTCCTCTTCTCTAGGACAGTTTGGTCTGAGCACTATAATGATTCCATGCTACCGTCTTTTCTTAATTTTCTCATATCCAGTTTCCCTGGCTTATGTCCTTTCCTTGGACTGGAGCAGGAATCTGAGTTAATATCAGAGACAGCGTTTTACAGTTCCCATCTGCCTAGGAGCACAGCTGTAATAAACCTTGGGTTCTGTGGTTTTTGTCCAGGAGGGGAGTCATTCCTTTAAAATCTTGTGGTCTTCAGATTGTTCTGAGATAGCCAAAATTTAAGAAGAGTAATGAAACCCTGAACAGCCTGGGAAGGGGGTGGGCAAGGGCAGAGAGGAAAGCCCAGCTGAGACTGCAGCAACTGCAGTGGGGCACAAGCTTTGGGAGAATAATAAAGGGCAAAAACAATTCAGGGGAACAGACCAGACTTGGTGCTTGCTTTCTCTCCCTCTGTTCGCACCAAATATTCAGAGATAGCTTGAGCCCTCCGCATCGAAAACAAGTCATTACTAAGACAGGTCAGAAGAAAGGCTTCAAGAGACTAAGCTTCCAGGGACTAAAGCACTCAGTTTCCAGCCAGTCACATCACATATCTTGTACATTCATTTTTCAACTCTTGTTTTCTTTTAGCAATTGATTTAACCCTCCATTCTGTTCCGTTAAGAAATAATCAATTGACTTGGGGAAAGTACATGAAAAAAACTGATAATTATTTTTCACCAGAAACATAATTAAGTGGATTGGTTCTATGCAATGCATGTCCAAAGGAAGTCTGTTGGGAGGGGGCTGTCAGGTTGAAAATCTCTGGTTGATATTGCCTGTTGCTGTGTTTCAACACCTTTTCACAGCTACTCATATGATGTATTTGTATGTGGCATGCCAGGCATCTTTAGCAGCATGTTAGATACTTCTGGATAAGTAACTCATTGCTGGAGAAAGTAAGTGAAGCTCTATTCAAATGGTAGGGCCACATGCAAACACTCAGCCATCTCAAAGTGTCTGCTGGCAAAGCGTCCAGATATATTTCTCTGAGAACTTTGGTTTTAAAAATCTGGCCAGATTTTTTTAGGACACTGAAACTCTCCTAACTAGCTCCAGGGCAGGTTTTTCTTGAATACAAATGCAGGTGTGCCAGCACATGGAGTCTGTTTCTTCTCTGGAAATCTTTGAGAAAAGTATGTTTTCTTCTCTGGGAATCTTTGAGAAAAATATGTGCCTTAGAAAGGATTGGCTAAGCATGCTGGGAGAAAACCCACTGGATTCAGGGAGAAATCTTTGAGAAAAGTATGTTTTCTTCTCTGGGAATCTTTGAGAAAAATATGTGCCTTAGAAAGGATTGGCTAAGCATGCTGGGAGAAAACCCACTGGGTTCAGGGAGGGATATGTTAACACCAAATTTCAGTTTTATAATGGAAAGAAATCTTTCCTAAATTTTCCTTCGGATGCCGTAAAGGAATGGTTGTTATTTTATCTAAGTATGGCCTAGTATGTTTGAACTTATTTCCAATGCGATTTTAAGGAGGGTCTACTGATTATAACTTCTAGCTATGGACTGAAATATCCCCTCCCCCCCATTATAGCTCCCTCCTTGTCAACTGCCGTTTATGACTGATTTGGAATCAATTAAATTTTGATTAGTGCACCAAATTCTAACTTAACCTTCTCTATAGATGCTACAGAACTCATGTATTCTGCTCCTAAGTTCCCTTCATATCACCTCCTCCTCCTCCCTTGATGAAAATAGTGTAGGAAGCCTGCCTTCCTTCAGCTGTCTGTGTGTCTGAGTCAGCAGACTCGACCAGACAAGCCAGACTTTCAGGACCCCTGGCTCTGGAGATGAGAGAAGTTAAGGTTCACAGCCAAGGTGAGAAGCTACAGTTTTATTCTTGTGTTGTGACTGCCTTCCCCACCCCAGACTTCCCTCCAGAAGAGGGTCCTGGTGGCCACAGGCCGTGGTGCCTGGAAAGGAAAGATCTGACTGTGGCTGTAGAGTCTTTCAGAGTATAAATCTACCACCAGATTAAATACATCTACACATTCTTTTTAATGTTCTTTAAGTCAAAAATACAAATCATTTAGTTAGGAATAGAAGAGGAGGACTGAGAGGCGAAGCAGGCGTTCTTTTACTTCTCTTCTTTCTTCTGAAGGTAGCTAGAGGACAAGGGAGGAGGGCTCGGAAAGCTGACTCTTCTTTAGCCTCCTGCCTGGGTACCTTTATGTTTGCTCTGGGCCTTTCAGCTCCAGCTTCTATTGGACTGCCCAGTCTGCTTCCTTATTTTTAATTCTGTTTTCTTCCAAAGGGAAGTACTTGGCTCTGGGTGTTAGGGCAGGGCTCGTCAAGGCTAGGTAGAGAAATCCTTTCTGACTGTGGACTGAAAGCAAGGAACAATTTAAAAGTCATCTGGAAAGTGTCTCAGACATGAAAAGCTAGTCTGGTTTTAAGATGACTGGATTTGAGACAAGGGACTTTTTAAAAAACCAAATAAAAGAAATACAAGACTAGCATGGCTGTCCCTCAGAAGGTCTCCTTCAGTGCTGGCTTTGCCAGAATTGCTGCATGGGCTAGATGCAGTGTGGTTGAGCCCCTGACCCAGGACAGGGTTCTGGCCTCTCTGTGGGCCTTTCTGGATGACAAGGAACTCAGGAAAGGCCCATAGTGTCATGGGC
The DNA here is from genome assembly GCA_035773235.1 of Eospalax fontanierii. Classification (NCBI taxonomy): domain Eukaryota; kingdom Metazoa; phylum Chordata; class Mammalia; order Rodentia; family Spalacidae; genus Eospalax; species Eospalax fontanierii. Next base: position 38,055,037 of record CM069544.1, on the reverse strand, counting down.
ATGTGGCTTCTCTGTGGCAGCACTGGAAGGTTATCTGCTTGCTCCAGACACACTCACTCACCTGGGCAGTCAGGACTAAAGCAGGTGTCCAGGAGCCCTTCTTCTCTTGGGCCTCAGCCCACTCCTTGCTTTCTCCTGACTCTGCTTACCCAGAGGGATAGCACAGTGCTGGTGGACCTGGTTACAGGAAAATGGTGGGAACCAGAGTCCACTTGCTGCCTCCGAGAGAACCCACAGGCCAGCCTGCTCCTGTGTTATAAATCTGAAGGATGGCAATGCTCTCCACTTACAACCAACTTTTCGTTTCCCTGATGGATGAATTCCTCGGTTTAAAAGATTACAGTAATCACAGGAAGACAGTGTAAATCGAATCTGATAGCAATAACTTTTGGAGAAGGTCAGGCTCAAGTGAAATGTTACCAAGCAACAGGCATTTTGTTTGCAAAATACAATCAAAGAGCATTGATGAGAAATTCTTTGCTGCAGCCAGTCAGCACTTTCTGCAAACAGCCTTACTCGGGGAAGGGGAGTCCATCTTCATAAATCAAAGTCTCTGCAGGACTTGGAACCTTTTCTGGAAATGTCACACTTCCTTCTTACAGGGAAGAAGAGAGCTCAGTGAAAATCCATTTCCCTGCCCGCTTGCCTGTCCGACTCCTCTTTCCTTTGCAATTTTTCCACTCCAGCTCTCTTCCTTCTTTTTCCTTTTAACCTGTGGCAGCCCCCTCTAGCCATCGGCCACTTGAGGCCTTGGAATCCCCTGTTCCAGTCCAGTGTGGCTCTGATAGTATGAGGGGGCCTCTGGCCCTCCCAGGGCCACCACTCTTGTATGTCATGAGCCCAGCACTTTAGCCCTTGCCCAAACAACACAGTGTTCTCTTCTCAGAAGAAAATCCAAGATGTTTTTCCATTTTGTTAGACCGTTAAACAGATCTTTTAAAGCACAGTTGCCTACCAAATAACAATAGTACACTATGGAAAACTCAGAATAGCAGTTGTTTAAAGAATCTACAATCACTTGATTACAGTTACTAGGCAGATGTAAATTTCAAGCTGAGATCAATGATTTGTTTTCTACTGATGATTGCTTTATCTAGTTCAGTGTCTTTATGTGTGAATATTTACAACAACAGTATTCCCTCTTGTGAAGAGACCGCAGTCTGCTTTGTTTCTGGCCTCTGTGTGACTCTTCTATGTTGTACTATAAAATATGACCAACCAAGCAGATAATTTGGAATTTTGCAGAAGATTAGTTAGTAAGCTGTAAGTTCCAGTGGCCAAGAGGCAATGCTGTGGTCACCTGTGTATAATCTTACCTCACCCAGTAAGTATCTAGATACATAAGGGATTTAAAGGATAAATGAGTAGCCAGTTGCATCTGTAAACACCAAATAAGCAGGTAGATTTGCAGGCTGATCTACTTTTTGAAAGGTGCTGTCTTTTGAGTTATGAGATCATAATAAATTTTTGAAATCCGCAGTTCTAAACTATACATCCTTATGCTCACCAGCTTTTCTATGTAATGAATACCTCCCCCGAATCCTTGTGCCAAGGAATCTCACGCTCATGATCCTCTTGCCTTAAACTCTTAAGGGCTAGGACTATAAGTGTGTGCTGCTAGGCCAGGAACAGGAAACCATCTTGAACCTTTTATACATTTTTAAAGCAGTATTAATGACTTCACAAAGCAGAGCATGAGTATTTTCACACATACACACACACACACACACACACACACACACAAACACACACACACACACACACAGAAAGAGAGAGTTTTTAGAACAAGCTTTCAGATTTCTATTCGTTCAGTTTTTAATGATTCTTCACTCCTAGTGTGAGGTAACAGAGTATGAGAAGCTACTCATCAAATTCTACGAAGCTCTTCTTGCCTGGCTGGCCTGCAATTGCTATAGACTGGGATGCTTTGAAGATGGCCACCAGAGACCTATACCTAGAGTTATGTTTCCTGGAAGCTCACAGGACAGTTGAGATATGCCAGTCTACCTTTCTGAATGCATGGCATGCTTACAAAATGGGTGTGTGGTATCAAAAGCCAGCGATTTTGAGCTGGAAAACCCTGTCAGTGTTTTTGTTTCATTCTGAATGTCAGATATATTTGTTTTACAGACGTAATTGGACAGAATGCTTAAAACCCATGACATCAAAGTCAGAATGATTTTTCCATTTTTATGTGTTTTGAGCAGAATGTTTCACATATATGGTAGGCTTTCTTGAAATATGTGAATCCTTAGATTTAAAAAAAAAAAAAAGGTTAATTTTTTAATGAAAAAAAATCCAAATTGTCATTTTAGATTGGAAATCACTTTTGTGAATATGTTCTTTTTTCTTGTTCTTATTTAAGTTTTATGGCAAAAAAGAAAGTATTATAGTCCTCTTATGGCCTGTGTGTTTTGAAGGTGGCAGTGTTATTATCCAAAGAAAAAATGTCCTCCTTAATTGAAGATCTAATAAACCCAGTGAAAAGTTTATTTCTGAAAGTATTATAAGTACTTCTGCTTCAGGAACTGTGATTAAAGGATGAGTATTTGGGAAGGTTTTAAAAATATCTCACTTTCTCATTAGAGACTGCAACCATCACTTCTGATAAGACTGATATGACTCCCTGTCATGGGAGATAAAGTTGATTTCTTTCCACATTTTTGACTAGTAGTTTTGACTTTCTGTACTCATATACTAGAGTTAAAAATATCAACTGAGGCAGCTGTGGTAGCAACTTGTCTTTGATCCCAGCACTCAGGAGGCAGTGACAGGCAGATCTTTGTGAGTTCAAGGCCAGCCTGGTCTACATAGTGAGTTCCAGGCCAGCTAGGGCTACACACCTTGTCTCAAAATCAAACCAAACCAAACCAAAACAAAGACAAAACCAAAAACAACGACAACAAACCAACAAAATATTATCGGTTGAAATATGCTTATTCCTCATGTTCTAGGATTAGAGTCTGTTTCAAGAAGACAGACAGTAAAGGACCGCAGGCGTATTTCCTATTTCATTTCGTTAGCTGGGAGTTTCATGTTTCTGTATCTAGAAAGGTCTTTGTGTGTTAGACCAACTTGAATGATTTGTATAGTTCTTTTAAGGAAAAAAATGTAAAGAAACACCTGTTATTAAATTACTCTTTATTATTGACCTTAAAACTCACCTCTATAATTACTTGTAAAAGTCTGTATTTATAATCGTTTACAATGCATTTAATTTAAGTACAATAATACAACTGGTATTAGACGTCATAGGGCCTCCAAAATTGCAGGGACTGTACATTCTGCTTTTCAGAAATTATTTGTGGGTGAGGAGTTGGTCTTGGTTCAGGTTTAGAGGCTTCTCTAGCTTGGCTGTCTTTTGAATTCCAGCAGCCTTGGGTGGTGTTCGTAAGCACCCTGCTTCCTTTCACCTCTTAACAAGACTTTATGTGCTGCGTGAATCTTGCTTCTCTCATCAGCCTCTGTCTCTTCTTGAAATACAGTGTGAGCAGTGCTGAGTTCAATTGGTTAGAAAGCCCTGAATTCATATCTGATTCCTATGACACCCTGAGAGTTGTTCTAACATTTGGCCATAGCCTAAACTCCCACATGGGGAAGCGGATCAGCCCAGAAATCTGCAAAGAGTGTGGATGACTCAGCAAAATCCTCTTCCATTCTTTAAGAAATCCTCAAAGCACAGGTCCCAGCAGCTGGGGCAAGGAACAGTTCAAAAAAGGAGAATGTCTTTGTCATTTGGGGCCTCACAATTGCTGAACCAGCAGCCATGTAAAATTACACTGAGATGTGCTCTGGAGAACTTGGAAAGGAGGTACAAAAAGAATTCTGTACCTTCAGACGTGTAATGCTGCCATCCATGTCTGGTTGACTGGGACAGTTTATCTATTAGAACCTTGAGAAAAACACATCTTATACTGTATGTTTGAGTAGCCAGAACACTGATCCTAATTCTCCTTCCCTAATACGCTCCTGGGGCCTGAGTGAGCTGTGGGAGAGTGAATTGTATTGATGGGCCTCAGCTTTCTCTTGAAATGTTTTCAGTGTTTGAAACTCATTCAGGAGTGGCAAATTTTACCTTCTCAGACATGAAGTTAGTTTTAGACCTCCCTATTTCTTTTAAAGGGCCCTTTACACCAAGGATAGGGTCATTTCCCTTGCTTAATACAAAACCCAAACTAAGCAACCAAAACAAAATCCATCTCACGATTGCCTGTAGTATTATGATATGGTGTCAGAATTTTTTTTTTCTTTTGTATTGTGGTAAAATACACATAACAAGTCTTCACCATTTAGCCATTTTTAGATGTACAACTTGGTGGTATTAAGGACATTTATGATGTTGTAAAACAATCACCACTATTTATTTCCAGAGCTTTTCATCATCCCAAATTGAAAGTTCATAGTCATTAAACAGCAACTCCATCTCCTTCCCTGTGACTATCACTTACTCTCGCTTATTCATTCTAAATATCTCATGTAAGTGAAGTAACACTATTTCTTTTGTGTCCAGCTTATTTTGATTAGCTTATTATTACAGCTCACCCATGTGGTAGAAGGTATCAGAATTTCATTCCTCTTTGAGGCTGAATAATAATCCCATTTTATTTACCTCTTCATTTGTTGATGGACATGTAGGTTGCTTCCATCTTTGAGCTCTTGTGAATAGCATGCAAAGTGCATCACATTTGATGCTTGGTAAGCCCTGCCTGGCCAAGTATCTTATTTCCCCAGTAAAATAATAAGTTCTACAAGGGAGAGGAGGTCTTATGCTTCCTGGCATTTTATTCTTTTATTCTGTTTCTCTGTTTTGCCTATTGCAGGTCTATACATACTTGATGTTGATAATAGACAATATAAACTGAACTTAAATAAATGCTTAGAGGTGTGTAGAATTCTGGAAATTATGTCTGTAGTTACATTGGGCTTGTTTCCTGAAGCTCCATTGACTAGGTGTCAAAATCAATTGTGTGATCATTTTATTTCAGACCTGACACACTGCCACTGTCTGCCCATTCTCAGGTGTTTAATAATAGAGTGGCAGCCATGACAGGTGTATGGAGTCATGAGTCAGAGAAATTCGCATAGATGCAGCTGGTTAGAATGCAGATCTGTACAGGGTTTTGTTTTGTTTTTTGGGTGAAGGACATGAAGAAGTTCAAGTAATGGAGTAATTAGGAGATGAAAGCTGGGCCTTTTGTCCTAGGAAGCTGTGTGTCAAATTTCCCTTATAAAACTAGGTGTCTGGTGAATCTCCAGGTCATCATAGAAAGTAAAGGGTTTCTCTGGGCAGAATGCAAATGAACGGCACAGTGGAACCTTAATAAACTTTCCATAAAAAAGCAATTTAATGAAAGCACAAGTTTGGGAAAAGGATGGATTTGTGTCAGATATGGTTTGAAGCTGTATGATGTTATTCTAATTTAAATTTAACGCATTTAAAATGCTTTAAAACACATCTGCTTATGTTTGGCCACCGTCTTTCTCTGGTTTTCAGTTATACTTAAGATTCATGTGGTGTTAGGAGGGTGGTCATCAATGGACCTTTGTCTAAAGCTTTTAAAGTAAACAACAACAGGTAGGAGGAGATGCTCTCTAGAAGCTGCGCCGATGAAATTTCACCTCTGGCTATCTGCACAATCAGGTGTGCTTGCTCAGAGGCCCACAATGAGGCCATTCAGGCAGGGAGAGAAAACATACACGGACAGCTGATTACTACCTGACAACTGCCTCATTTGCGAGATTTTTTTTTCTTTTTTTTTTTTTCAGATCAGTTACTCTGGATTAAGTGACCACAACTAACACTTTATTTTTAAAGGGTAAAAAAATCTATTTGCATGCAGCTTGCTAGTAAAAACACGTTCCTTTCTTATAGACTATTCTTAGAATGTACTGTAAACCAAACTATTCTCTCCCACTCCTTTCTGCCTGTTTAGTGCTGCATGCTCGCCCTTTTTGGCTAAATCTTAGGTTAAAATGTCAGATTTGCAACTGGTTTCTTTCATAGCAAGTCCTGGCTTTATTTAGGAAGTTCTTTCTCTTCCTCCTCCCACCCCAGTACAATTTGGAATGCAGTCTGTAAGTCCTCTCCACGAACTTCCTGACATACCAGTTCACACAAAGGTACCCCTTTCTTGTCACACATGGCCTGAACCGTGGGCCCCTTGTTTCATTGGTTGATAGGGCTCCCTCTTCAGGCTCTAAATCTCCCAGCCATTCCTTTCCTCTCTCCAGCATCTGCTCTGCTGTCCAGAATCCAGGCTGGCTTTATTTAGTGCAAGTCACAGGCATCTGGATTTGCCTGGCCTTTCAGTGGCTTTTCACAAATGATTTCAACTTATACTTGTCTCTTACATGGAAACTGTATTAGTTAGTTATTATACATGGTAACCTGATAAAAACAAACATTCTGTCTGGTTCACAGGACCTGCTTAGCATAAGACCAGCCCATGGGAAGTAGATGTAAATATTAAAGTGCACTATGGGAGGGTAGGGTTTGTGCCAGGAGATACCGGTCAGAAGTCCCTCCCACGGCCTTACCCAGGCTGTCCTCTTCTGTGTTCCCTTCTGAGGCCCCAAATGGGTTGCTAATGCTGTGAACTCCAGGCCTTCTGTGATTATAGGATCAAGGAGCCACTCTGTGTTTAAGACAAGCTTCCTTCCTCCTAGAGCTTTCTGAGAAACCATTGATAATCTCCATCTTCTCCCGACTTCCTTCTCATTTGCCAAAGACATGGTTTTGATTTCTTCTCTAAAGCCTGGCAGTGTGCTACAATCCTCTGAGACAGCCTTCCTCTTCTCAGAAGCCTGGGCGCAGGTCTCTGTGGAGCACATCTGTTCCCCTTAGGATGGACTTAACCCAGCTGTTTTCTGCCTTTCAGATTTGACGGAAGAGCGACTTGGGGACAGCAGTTCCGCAGACAATGCCGAAGCTTTCAGCGACAAAGACAACGACCAGAGGAGCTCCCCAGATGTGGTCAAAAGTAAGAGCTGCTTCACCCCCGAGAGCCCCGAGATCGTGTCGGTGGATGAAGGGGGATACTCGGTGCAGAAAAACGGGGGCAACCCTGAGAGCCGCCCGGGGAGCCCCAAGTACCACGCAGAACAGAGCCACCTGCTGATCGAGGGCCCTTCCGGGACGGTTTCTCTGCCTTTTAGCTTGAAAGCCAACAGGCCACCCCTGGAGGTGTTAAAGAAAATCTTCCCCAACCAGAAGCCCACAGTGCTGGAGCTTATCCTGAAGGGCTGCGGCGGCGACCTGGTGAGCGCGGTGGAGGTGCTGCTGTCCAGCCGCTCCTCGGCCGCAGGGACCGACCGGACGGCCACCGGAGCCGAGGGCTTGGTGCTGCCCTCCAACGGCCACGTCTTCGAACACACGCTGAGCTCCTACCCCATCTCCTCCTCCAAGTGGTCGGTGGGCTCTGCGTTCCGAGTCCCCGACACCTTGCGCTTTTCCACGGACTCCAGCAACGTCGTCCCCAACCCCCTGGCGATGCCTCTGCAGCATCCTTTCCCCCAGCCACCCAGGTACCCGCTGATGCTGAGGAATACTTTGGCGAGAAACCAGTCCAGCCCCTTTTTGCCCAACGACGTCACCCTATGGAACACCATGACGCTTCAGCAGCAGTACCAGCTGAGGTCCCAGTATGTCAGCCCCTTCCCCAGTAACTCCACCAGCGTCTTCCGGAGCTCGCCTGTGCTCTCCTCCCGCACCACAGAGGACCCTCGGATCTCCATTCCCGACGATGGGTGTCCAATCGTGACAAAGCAGCCCATCTACACAGAAGATGACTATGACGAGAGGTCCGACTCCTCGGACTCTAGAATACTCAACACGTCTTCCTAAAGTGTACCTGTGGGTGGTGACTAGGTGATGCTTTCTGTGTGTTGTACCCCTGGGGTGCCCCAGGAGAGTTCACATCTACTGTATACTCTTTTCTCCTGTTTGACAAAGTGGCTGTGCTTGATATTCTATACATTAGCAATAAAAACATAACTTATTTAATTTCTTGCACTTCACTGCAAAATGCCAAATAGCTCTGCTTTATGGCTTTAGTGCTGAATGTTTGCTATAAATGAGAGTCTAATGATAAAGACTGGTTGTGGAGGCTGGGGTGGTGGGAGATTTAGTTTTGGGATGTAAAGTTCAAGGTCAGCCCCACTCCTAAGCTCAACCTGGAATGTTAAGTGAAATAGTATACTTGAATGCAATTTGTAAAAGAGGATTCCTCAGGGTACATGAAACCTAAAGGGAGTGGTTTGGTTGCCAATGGACGATGAACAGGAACATTATATTCCTATGTTTAAAATCCTTGCATTCTAAAGAGAGACTTTACTTCAGTCTAGAGTGAACTGCTCAGATGCCTATTTAAGCTTGGAAAGTCTTCAGAGACAAACTCCATTAAGAATTATTCTTTTCACATGGCTGAATCGAAACATGTGTAATGTCAATGTAAAACCAATCACAGCTGTGAACTGCATGAAATGTATTGTGAAATGAACACAAGATTAAGCTTCGTCAGGTTAATGTAGCATGCTAAAGACTCTAGAAAAATAAACTAAGGAGATGATCTTGGTTTATGTTTCTTCTACGTGTGGAAGGAGGATTTCTAAACACAGAGCCTCAACTCTAAAAGCTGCTTACTAATAATGCATGGCTCAGAAACCAAGACACTGGTTAAAAGAGACATTCCTTAAACTGGGAATGCAGTGGAGTGGTCTAGCATATGCTCAGCTGGTAGGAGCCCTGGCTCCATTGCCAGCATCCCCCCAAAACAGACAAGAGCAACAAAATGCAGAACAAAATGAACAAAACTACCAACAGTGTACAGAAAGCACAGACAATACTCAGTGCAGGGAAACTGTTGCTCCTGAAGTTTAGCTGCTCTACATTCAAAATATAGGTGTGAATTCCCTCATTCTCAGAGAAGATACCATTCTAGTTTAAGGCAATACATTCAGGGCTTTTTCCTTCTTCCTTGGAAAAGCATTCTTGGGATTGATGTATATATATGACAAGCTTCTCACGTAACCCTTTTGTAAGAGAGGATTTTCAAGCAGTAATATTCAGTGGGGCCTACACCATTGACTTACTGTTTTCTTTTCTTTCTTTTTCTTTTTTGGTGTTTTTGAAACCGGGCCTCAGTTGGCCTTGAAGTCACTATGTAGACGAAGCTAGCTGGCCTTGAACTCACAGAGAGCCACCTGCCTCTGGACTGCTGGAACTAAAGGTGTGAGACACCTTGCCCTGCTGATCATGGCCTATTGACTTACTGTTTCTATCCTTCAAAATGCCAGAGAGGGGTGATGACTGCTTAAGTCCGGTGACAATATTGTGAATATGGGAGGGAAAGTAAATAAGCAAATAAACGAAGTCTCTACAGGAGGAGGATGCACTGAGAGCTCCCAGTGCAAGCATAAGTTTCAGGGGGCTCTACGGTACTGTGAGAGAAAAGGAAAAACTCTCACCTGAGATACCTCCCAACCCAGAATAGCCCTGAGGCAAGGCTCTCTACTCAGAAGAATCTTCTCATTTTTGTTTCCATGGGGTACCTTTGGAATGAGTAATCTTTGAGAGAGAGAGAAATTCTTTGCATTGGTTGGACTATTGTACTTTTAGTGGACTACTTGCCAAAGTGCTTGCGAGTAAATATAATTTTCTTGTTGAGGTTGTATGTAAACATTAGTGCTTACATAAGGGAGAAAGTGAAAGAGAGAATAATTTGCTTCTTGATTTTAGAGATCTTGTGGACTGATGTTCTAATGTCTGAATCTACCCACAGCAAATGTATTTTAAAGGACGTTTTCATCTCTGCAGTTTGCCCACATTTGTTGAACAAACAACAGTAATAACCTGCTGTCTGAACCAAATTGCTGTATAGTCTGCTTCTGGCTGTTACTTCTGCAGATTGAGTGATCCCAGATTGAATAAGAATTGACTGACGCATGTCCTCAAAGTTCAATTTCACCTGCAGATCATCAACGTCTTTGACTTCTTTTTATGATAGGAAAACAGAACTTTCTTACTTGTGATCAGATTACCTGTGAGCTAGTGCAGGTATGTTTTTTTTTTTTTCCCCCTCAATGTAATCTTCTGAAGAAAGAAATATTCACTTTGGTGAATATTTGGTGGAGTAAGAGTCATCATGACTCTCAAGTGAGAAATGAGCTATTGAGACCCTTCATCCTGGGGCTGGCGAGGGCTCAGAGGTTAAGAGCACTGGCTGTTTTTGCAGAGGACCTGAGTCCAGTTTCGAGTACCCACATAGTAGCCAACAACTGTCAGTAACTCCAGTTCTAGGAGCTCTGACATCCTTTTCTGGCCCTGTGGGCATTGCATGTACTGGTACACTTACATACACACAGACAAATCACTCATACACTTTTTTTTTTTTAAAAAGGATTCTTTGTCCTGCCTCCAACACTCACTTTGTTCTTCCTGAAGTGCTGACAACTGAACCCTTCTGGTTAAAGTAGCACACACTTTTAGATTCTGACTCAGCTCTCAGAGTCTATCCTGCTCCAGTATGCAGAAGTCACTGGAGTACTCCTGCTTAAATCACTCGGTTCCCATGAGCTGAATATTAGGATGTAAGGGGAAAAAGTCACCTCACTTCCAGTTAAATTCAACTGTCACATAGCATCTTGATGCTTGGCTATGCACGTCCAGTGTTTGGCAATAACCTAGACTATTTGACCTGGAAGCTAGTCCAGTCTGATCAGAAGTTAATTTCCATTAAACTTCAGTTTCTTCCGTTCATCCTTCTGGGAAGGTTCTGTCCACTCCTAATCCTAGTTAAATGCTTTGTTCATCTAAGATGCTGGGAGTGTCTTAGCTGTATCCTAGATCCTTCTGTCTCAGAAAGATTCATGCAAATTCCCAAGGAGGTTCTGTCTTGAGCCAGAATCCTTAGTAGTTGGGTCAGTACATTTTTATCATCATCTTCAGGTAGTTTGTGAACTCCTTAGATTCCAGAATGATCTCCTTTCTGGAACCATGTTGATTTTCTTCTCAGATTTATGATGAGTAGAAGAACTGAGGACTATAAACTCTTATGCTGAAATTTTCACCCTACTTTGTAGGATTAGGTGACTTTCAGCATGGAAGCATCTCAGGACATGCCCTGGGTCTAGTGCACATAGTTTTGGGGTCAGGGCTAATTACTAGATGGGTATACATTTGGAGTCAGACATGCATGTTTCTGGAAACTTCACATTAGTAAGGGACTAGGCAATAGTATAACTGTGTACTACCCTTTCTGCTCAGGGAAGGGCTGCAGCTTCTTGTACAGCCTTCTACTTAGTCCATAGTCCCAGTTCGCTAGTGACACCTGGGAATAAATTTTGCCCTGGTGCTGTGCGTTTTAAAAAGAGTCAGCATGCTTTATGGTGGGGGTGAAATGATGTTTCACAGAAGAACTGGAAAGCAAGGCATGTTATGTGTTCCTCAGGTAAGTGGCTGTGGTTGAAAATAAAGTAACAGGTAACAGGCACTCGTGAAAAGGGGGAATGGACCACTGATGGAGATTGTTAACCAACAGCTTTCTAATGAATCATTCATTAGAAATGATTAGATTCAATCATATGTTAAATTTTATGAAAAGAAATTGCGGTAGGAAAGACATTAAGAAGTGCAGGTGCAGTGGTCGGATATTACGGGGTTTTCTCTTCAGGGAATCCACTTTCAAGGCGCCTTGTTTGCTCTGTGTGTAGATCTGGACAAAGGCAGTCATTGGAGGGGGGGGGGGCGCATCTTGGGAACATTTGTTGGGTGCCCAGGAAACAGACTCTGACTGCATTTGGACTGATGTATTTGAAAAATGAACTTGATTTCACTGCATACTGTTTCAGTGATTCATTCTTTATATGTGCATTTACTCAGCAAATGCAAGTCGAAAATAAGATGGATGCTAAATTTATATGTTAATTTTAATATTGAAGCTATCCTATATTTGAAGGATAAGATCAATGCTTCAATTTCATTTCTTATGTGATACTGAATGTTGTCATTACTGGGGAAAAAATCACTTCCGAATGCATCCTCCCCAAATTCTAATCTCTCAAGGCAAAGCAGCCTGGGAAGAGGCAATCTTGCCTTTTGCTGATGGTCTATTCAGGACAGGCTTCAGTGTTCCCACAGTATCACTTACTATCTCAGTGTCAAGGGGAAACAGCCAGGCTAGTGATTCGCCCTTAAATTGCAATGGAGTTTTTTACTAATTGGATCCTGGGGTTATTGGACTGTGTCATGAGTTTCATATATCCCACAGTCAAAGCCACTGGACTTAACCAAAAGTAAACTCAGCAGTTGTTAAGAAAAATTATACCTCTAGGAGACCAGAGTCACTGCCCGATGGTTTTAGACCAGGACCTCAAACTTACCCTGGGATTAGATGAAAGATTCCAGGGTCTGTGCAAGCTGTTTGAGGGGTGGGAGGAGAGAGGAAATCTGCCTCCCACTAAATGTGGTGGAACCAGATGTGCGATGGTTACTAGGAAGGAGGGCAGTGGAACTGGGCTGGGGACCCTCCCCGGCCTGAAGGGGTCTCCGTCTTCCCCAGCAGGCAGCTGGATGTCTGGGGGCGTTCATTCTGTGCACTGCTCCAAGGGGTCAGGCAAGGGGTGCAGGTGAGATTCTGAGTCTGCGTTGCGGCCCTTTTCAAGTCTGTCGGAAGAGAAAAGCTGCTGCTTGGGGAGGAGCCCTTCCCTTCCCACTCCTCATCCTTTCCTTTTTCCGGTTCCTCCATTCCTCCGTCCCGTTCCTCTCCTTTTGCTTCCTTCCTCCCCACCTTTGACTCTCCATTCCTTCCTTCCTTTATTCCCCCCTCCTTTTTGAGGTAGGGTCCTGATAACTATCCTAGGCTGTGTTCTGTCTTCCTGCATTAACCTCTGGAGTGCTGGGATTAAAAGGCACAGCAAAGTCTAGTGGATGCCCTAGGGGAAGAAAGGGAGAAGAAAGAGTGAAGTGATTGCAAGAAGAATCCACAGGAATAGCTCTGGAGGCTGTGACTGGACAAATCTTTGTCACCCCATCTCCTTTAACCCATGCCCTTTGAGAAAATATGAAGTAATTTCAGTTCACTTAGTGTTTAAGAAAAAAAAAAACCCTTTCTCTTTGGAATAGAGAGTAAAAGTGTCAGGCACTGCTGGAAAGGGAGGCACAGAACTAGTCTCTATTGAGCACCCACTATGTACATCTGCTAAGTTTGATGATCTTTTTTTCCCCTTTCATAGGGCTGGGGATGGATTCTAGGCCCTGTTGTATGCTCACCCAGGTAAGCCTTCCATTCTGTCCTGGGTTTATCTCTAATGATTTCCCAGCTCAGGCTCTCAGTGACCAAGCTGGGCAAATACTGTGTGGGGATGTCTGAACAGCACTATGTGGGACATAGCAGGTGGCTGGCTGGAAATACCAGCAGAAGTCTGGTTTATATGTCTCCAAGAGAGCTCTGTGAAGCAGCGTATCCATATCTCTAGTACAGTAACATCCATAGTCACAATTTGCTGCATATTCTGTATCTTCAAGAAACATTCTGTCTAATGTGGTTTACTACTGAAAATATTTTTTATCTCAAGAGCCTTGAAAATTAGAGGCATGCTTTGCATACCACACAGGGAAAGTCTTATTAATCCAACAGCAATTTATTCAAATTGGCCACTCAAATCAACCCCTAGATATTACTATCTTGAAACATCTGATGATCTAAGTTCATTCCAAATTCAAACTAATTTATGAAAAATCAATCCCCCCTGAGATTGCATTTTTCAACACTGGGTCTATATTTCGGGACACAGGAGCAAGCATTTAGAAGATACCTTTCTGTGCCACTGTTCTGAGTGAATTCATTTAATCCTCTTGGTGCTGACCGTATGAGGCTGGTAGTTTGCTCTTCCCATCTGATAGGGAGCTGAGAAGTAATCTGCTGCAGGTCAGTGGATGATAAAGTATGGGCTGGGGGCCGAGGGGCTGGCATTGTTTCCTCCTGGATTTAAAACTTCTCTGGCAATAGCAACATCGCTCTTGGGGGTTGTACCTAAAAGGCTGATGGTGACTGAGTCCTAGCCATTAGAGCATTCCAGAAGCCTCCTGTCCTTCAAGTAGCTAGTTACTTCCCTAAGGGCTCTCCATGGCTCCAGCTGTTTTTTTGTTTGTTTTGTTTTTCTTGCTCTGCTGCCCCCTGGAGGTCAGTGGAAGAAAAAAGATGAACACAGCATTTCTTTTCTCTGTGCGGTCATAGATTATTCCTTTAGTCAGACAAGAAAGGTGTAGACTATTTCAAAGAAACAGAATATACAATCTTTACTGTTTTTTATTTCCTGAAAAATCAGTGATCTCTCAGTCAGGACGTCTGTGACTGAAGCCATGGCTCCACACACCACCACAGGAACAATGAGCAAGCAGGGCCTAGGAGTGGAGTGGAGTGTATCTCCCTGGATTTACAGTCCCTGAGATGTCAGTTAATAATCTAGATTCCAGATGTCCCTTAAACTGTCCTGCTCAGAAACTCTGGGAGTTGTTAGTCCCTCCCTCTAGGAGCTCACGGTTGCAAAGAGAGCCACAGAAGTCTACTTCTGTCCAGAGAACCGCTGTAGGAAGCCCTGTGCAGCCCTCTAGGGACAAAGCTGCAAAGTGTCTAGTCATAATTTATGAGAGCATATCACTCTTCTCTAAAGTACCTACCCAGGGCTGGAGACATGACTCAGCAGTTAAGAGCAGTGGCTGCTCTTGCAAAGGACCTGGTTTCGGTTCCCAGCACCCAATAGCAACTAACAGCTGTCTCTAACCATTCCAGGGAATCTTATGCCTTCTTCTGGTCTCCAAGGGCACTGCACACACTTGGTGCACTTACATATATGCTGACAAAACACAAAATAAAAATAAATAATTAAAAAAAATAAAGTATCTACCCAGTCAAATAAGCTACTCTTTCAGTTTGGGGCCCTTGTAAATGTGTCCATATTGCTGTAAAAAGGTGTGTGGGTGTACTGAGGCGGAGAGTGGTTCCAGGAACATCTAGTGATTTAAGTAATTCACTTCCATGGGCTTTTGGAGTAGGAGGACAATTATTTTCCCATAGCGATTAGAGATTGTTTTGATCAATTAGATGAAAAATTACTCTGCTGGAAATTTTTTTTTTCACTTGGAGTGTTTTGAAATGTAGCTCAAGGACTCAGCAGCCTTACAGGGGCTCCTCCTAAGTCTGGAGGCAGAAAAGGGGAGGAGGCAGTGAGATAGAGACTGGGGTAGCCTGGGCTTCTGCTCTATCCATGGTACAGTTCTTGCTTCTGAGATCTCTGTTCAATGGCTAGCCACCTCAGCTCCACTGAGAACAGGGTGAGATGATAGAGGTTGCAGGAAGGAAGGGGGACTGAGTTTTCTGCCCTGGCTGTGGGGCCCTAGAGCTGCCCAGCTCCAGCCTTGCCAGGGTCTACGGTTGTGGTAAGTGGTCCGAGGGTAGTGGAGGCAAACCCCTGCGCAGCCACAGGGAACGGGCAATAAAGTGCACAGGGAGCCAGGGCAGCTTTGGGAAGATCCTTGCAAGACAGTGGCCCGCCCGTGAGCGTAGGAGGGATGTTGAGGTATTCCTGCCCTCTGGAGGGTGCGTGGCTTGCTTAGGTGAGCCTGATTAGGCAGCCAGCTCCAATGGGCACTTGCCCAGTAGAGAGGCTGCTCTTCAGGTGGGGCTAAGCCCTTACTGCACCATCCAGGCACTCATTCACCCCACAGAGGATGAGGCAACTTGCTCTGAGTCTTGTCGTTCCTGGACATTGTTACTTTTCAAACAGCCCGGTCCCATGCTGTTTGGTTCAGTGTTACTGTTTTTATTTACTGGATCAGCCTTCTAGGAGAGCCTGTTCTGTAGTTTGCTTCTGTGACTATAGCCACAGCCCAGAAGTACAAAGGAAATGTGTAGGCGATAGCACATCTAGACCGCCATAGGCCTAACCCAGCCCCCGGATGTGTTTTGTTTATTTTTAAAATATTGGCGGCATTTATACATTGGAAAAATCGCACTTATGTTTTATGGCTCTGCTGGAAAATGTGGCAGATGTGGAAATATTGCATGGAAACAGATTATCCTGCAACTGTCCCGACTTGTGCCTGCTTCCTGTGGCTGAATTCAGGACAGATGCATCTAAACACTTGACTCTAGAGGGACTGATTTTTTTGATGCTGAAATCCCTAACTGACTGAGGCCCCTGACCTGAGGATGCGTGGCTTATAACCATTCCTTTCATCTTTCACTTGTAGAGCGGCCCCTCCCTTTGGAGCTCCATGTCTACAATGAGGTCACAGACATCTGTGTTTGCCAACTTGAAAAATTTTTAATGTTTTTGCCTGGGTTTGAAAGGTCTTGTCTACCCAAGAAGATAGCACAGTTTACAGACTGCCTGTGATATCTGACTATCCTGAAAGCTGCGTTCAAGTCCCACTAAAAGGAGGACTATTTTATAAGCTTATATGACCACACTGAAAAAGCCTTCTGGATGTGTACTGCCACTACAGAACCACTAATTGTGTGTGTGTGTGTGTGTGTGTGTGTGTACAGACTAGGTGATGTCTGTAAACACCTCCAAAATTTCAGTGGTTTTGTATATATGTTTACTTTAAATCTCTATAAAATCTGTCTTAGTGCTGGCAACTCTCTAGGCAGGGAGACAAGGACTGTGCCACTGACTTTGCCATCTCCATCAGTTGCTTGTTTGTGGTTTCATCTTCATCTTTTGAACAGGTCCCGAAGTTGCAGCGTTTCTATGTGGAAATGAAAACAGGGTTCATAGGGAAACTCCTTCCATTTTACAGCTATCTGAAGACATCCAGTGTTACTATACAGGGCACCTTCTAGAAAGACTTCAAGCGAATGAAATGTTAAGTACGTCCCCCTTCTCTTTGCTAGTGACTGTAAAGTATACTTTAGACACAGTTGCTTTACCTTCTCTCCCCTAGTCTCATTACTTTGAAATCACTGGATATTATTGATAATAGTTTATTAAAACGTTTTTCTATTGTTCCATTGTGTGTGGCTGTTCTATAACACCTTTAACAGTCTTCTCATTAGTGTGCTGAGTTTTCAAGTCATTGATTGCAAGTAGTATAGCAATGAATACCTTAGACAGACGTGATCTCAGGCAGGAGCACGGGTGAGCTAAATAAGTACAGGACATTTCCTGGCTAAAGGAGATGTGCATTGGTCATTTTCCTAAATGTTGCCAGATTGTCGCCTATGGGAATTGTTCCAGTTTACACCCCCACCAACAAAGTCTGACAATGTCTACTTCTCTGCATGTCCAAAGAACATCATTTCAGTTGTTTTCATTTTCCACAGCTTGATTATCTCAGTTTGGGCTCTCGGCTCCCCTCCCTCCACACCCTTTCCTTCCTCGCCTGCTTGTGGGGCTAGAGATGAAACCCGGGGCCTCAGGAAAGTGCTTTACTACTTAGTTACATTCTTAACATCTCAATGCACTCTAATTAATTAATTGATTGATTTCTGATTTTTGAGACAGGGTCTCACCATGTAGCTTAAGTTGGCCTTGAAATTTTTTTGTATGAAGATTTGTTTTTATTATTTAAAAATTTTTTGTGTGTATGAGTGTATTGCCTGCATGCGTGTAAGTGCACCCATGTCGCACAATGCCTGAGGAGGCCAAAAGAGGGTGTCAGATACCCTGGAACTGGAGTTACAGACAGTTGTTAGCTGCCATGTGAGTGCTGGGAACTGAACCTGGGTCCCTTGCAAGAGGAGCCAGTGCTCTTAACCGCTGAGCCATCTTTCCAACTCTCATTTTTATTATTTTTAATTATGTGCAGGTGTGTGTGTGTGTGTGTGTGTGTGTGTCTGCATGCGAGAATGTGCCTTTAGAGGCCAGAGGACCCCCTGGAGCTGGAGTTGCTGGCAGTTGAGTGTCCCTGATGTAGGTGCTGGAAACTGAACTCAGATCCTCTGCAAGAACAGGAAGTGTTCTTAACCACAGATCCATCTCTCTACCTGGCTTTGAACTCTTGATCTTCCTATTCAGTCTGCTGAGTGCTAGGATTTACAGCATGGTCCACTGCAAATACAGCGCAATGCTTTATTTTGCTGTTTCTTACTATGAATGGGGATACACATCTCTTCATGCTTTAGAGTCATGTACCTCAATAGTATTTCAGTCTCAGAGATCCTGCCGTGGAGCAGACCCTTGACCAAGCTCAAAGCTACAGAACCTACTGCAGCTGAATCAAGTGATCAAGTATCAAGCAAGGCTTGGTGGGGCTCTGCAGTATATTCTTTTTTGAAATGCCTTTTTGAATCATGGTCTACCCAGGCTGCCGGCACCATCTATCTATCTGAGATGACTAAATCCACTGCAAAGCAAGTCAGTAAAGAGATACTGGGATTTAACCTGCCTGAGCTCTGCTGTCTCTGGTCAAAGTGGAAAATAATCTCATTGGCTCATGGAATTAATTTTTGTTCCACTTAATATCATGGAAGTTAGCGTGTCTCCTTTTTACTATTAAAATGTTTTTTTTTTTTTCTGAAAAAATAACACAAACAGAAGAGTGACATGAGCCTCAAGTTACACATTAAGCAGTTGAGCTGGTGATGTTACTGGGGCGAATAATGTCACCTCACCCTTAAACGCTTCAGAAATATCTCATAAAAATGGACATAGCAACACATAGCTGACACCATTATCTGCCAAAATTAAAAGCAATTTGTTGGACCAATTAGATAGCCGGTCCTTACTGAACTTTTCCAGTTCTCTTCAGTTTCCCTCTGCCTGCCTGCTTGTTTGATTTCCTCACACCCTGACATGGCTCTGTTTCAGAGGACATGTTTGCCCTAGCCAAGGAGCCGCTGTGTAGGACGCCATCTGTTCTGTGTGTGGAGTCACATGGAGTGTGAAGTCACTGTGACTCCTGTGTTTCTTCTTGGGCAGAAGTTAGATCTAGAGGATCATTTGATGTGGGCTCAGGGGTGTGAGTGCGAGTTCTTCATGTGACACGTGCCCCTTCCTGCTGTGTCACTTTAGAAGGGCAGAGGTATCTTTTGTTCCACTAAGCAAGGCCAATGGGATCAGTAATGCTGGCTGCCCTCTTCAGTACACACCATACCTTCAACTTCTCCTCTTCAGCCATTTCTGTAATGAATTTGCCTGGTGAACTGTGCAGCTTGAATCAGTGAGTTCTAACCGAAAATATGGATTTTCTAATTTTGTCATTCCTTTTCCATTTATTATCTGGAGTTTTTTTCTTCATATAAAGAAAAATAGAATTATGAGCACTACAGAACTGTTCATGTCATACGGAGGAATTAGAGAGAAGAAGGGAGAAAGAAAAGATGTTCTGGGAAGATTTTTCTTAGTTTTGAGATAGGGTCTTGTGTAGCTCAGGCTGGCTTCAAATTTACTATGTAGCCAAAGATGACTTTGATCTACCTCCGGCCCACCTCCTGGGTGCCAGGATTGTGGGTGTGCCACCAAGCCCAGGTTATGTGTTGGTGGAGATGGATTCCAGAGCTACGTATATGCCATGCAGGGACTCTTATCAACTGAGCTACATTTTCAACCCCAAAATCTCTTTTGTTTTTGTTCTTAAATTCTGGGGACCCAGGGCCATGCGTCTGGTAGGTATGATCTTTGTCACTGAGCTACATTCCCAACTGTCTGGGGAACTTTTCACTGCTCAAAAATGAGTTAGCTGTACCTTTTATGGGCACCCCAAATGTCCATTTTTCCCCAGCCACACCGTACCCTGTAAGAAGGTTTTCACCGTCACACTGAGTTCGTTGTATGCACCTGTGAATAACAAGGAGCCCACAGGGTTGTAAGTATTAAGTAAAATAATGGACTTAAACGTCTTAATATAGTTCTATTCCTGTAAGTCCCAAATAGACAATAACTTTGAATAAAAGTGAAAATAGGGGTCACTGAGCTGGCTCAGCTGGCAAAGGCAGTTGCCATGTCTGATGGCCATCAGTCCCCAGGACCCACATAATGGGAGAGTACTGAATCTCACAAATTGCCCAACTTAAAAATCTTTGTTTAAAGTGAAAACAAAAATGGAAGCTTTTCTGCTTCCTCTTCACAAAAGGATTCTACCTCCGTTTGTACCTCCCCACCAGGGTAAAGCAGAAAGATTATTTCCCACGAAGTAGAGCTGAAGCAAAAATTCTCAGGCCTACAGCGCCATCTTGTGGTATGATGGCGCCACCACAGTTTGACTGTCCAGGGTTTTGCAGCGTATTCAGAAGTACCCAGGATCTTCCCAAAGATCCCTGTTTTAATGATGTTCTCTTTTGTCTTTCTTGCGCAGTGGACTGAATGATCGCCCTCTGACTTCTCGAACGGTGGAATATTGCTTGCTGTCCCTCTCTTTCTGGCTCCACTTCACTCTCGTGCCTCTTACTGTGCCACGGGGAAGATGTGTTTGTTTTCTCTCTTTTTTTAAATTCACAAAAGTGCTGATAAAAGCTAAGTACCATGTTAAAATCATTGAACTCTGTTCTAAAGCAGTCTTTAATCTGATTCTCTCCACCTTTTGTGAATTTCCAGCCTCTGATACTAGAACTGACCAACGTCAAGATCTCTTACGCTTGTGTTGACCTGAACTCACTCATATCCGGAGAAAGCACAGTCCAAAGCCGCTGTGGCTGTGACAGTCTGAGACCATGATGGCCAAAAGCGTGGGCCTGAGGTTATTAGCGAAGCGAATACACATCCCTCCTGCCAAGAGTGGTTTCATCACCACGACCCACAACGGCTTTGAGACACAGACTCCACACCGAGCAGTACTGCTCAGGATGTGGATTTTCCGTAACCTAGTGAGGAGATGCACACCAAAATGTGAAACGCGCTGAGCCCCAGCCCTGGCTTCATTTCTTAGAGAGTCTTAGGGGGCTTTCGAAGCTCTGGTCGTCTGGCCTCACGCAACTGATACCACTGGAACTTTTGGGAGCCGGGTTGGGGCAGGATACACACATCTAGAAAGAGACCATTTCAAACAGGGCCATGCAGTTACCTAAAACTCAACTTACCCACAGTGATGTGCAGAGAGGCTGGACTGCAGATCCTTCCTAAAGATCTCATAAAGGGAACATGATACCCAAACTCAGCAACATTTGTCCAAAAGCAAACAAACTAAGAAAAAGGTGCAAATTCCCCGTAGAGTCTTTAACACATGGTTGGCAAAGAAAATAAACAGACGATTGTGGTGTGGACTAGGGGGGTACCCGCCTATTCTGTTCTGCCCACCAGAGGTGTTTCAAGGACAGAAGACCGGTAATAAAATCTGAGAATTCTGCCAATATCTATCAGTGCAAAGAAAAGGAACTTGCCGAGTTAGCAGGCAGCCTCCAGAAATGGTAAGGAGGCTTGTGAGGCCTCAGGAGAGGCAAGAAAGGCAATTCATCTAGCTGTTTTCTAGGCATTCCTGGAACTCGATGGATGTCCCTGAACATTTCCCTTCTTGAGTAAGAGCTATTCTTTGTGTAACATGTATATAAAATCTGCGTTGATGGGGGAGCCCAAGGCCGGCAATAAAGACCCACACAAGACAGCAGAGCGCCCTGCACTGCTAAACTGGAAGCGTGTGCACACTGTGCTGCCCTCAGACAACAGGTGACTGCAGACAACCAAGTCTCAGATCATCAGCGGAGGTTAAGGTCTAACAGCTCACAGGTATGTTGTAAGCGCAGCTACCTCCAGAGGCCAGCCAGGTGCTGTAAGTGATTCCGTCAGGAGTCGGGATCCATAGTACACTTGGCCTTCAGCAGTGGCTCTTCAGATGTGATCTCTGCACTAGCAATATGAGTATCACTTGGAAATTTATTAGAAATGCAGATTTCTTTGAAAAAACAAAACAAAAACAACCACAACTCACAAAACTGTGTGGTTGAGCCAGGGAAAACTGTGTCATTCAGAATGACAAAGTTGAAGTAAAATCAAGAGGTGAACAGTGAGAAGTGAATACTGTAAACGAGAGGTCAGAATAAACCGCCCAGACCCTGGGTTCTTGTTAGGACCTGGTGTCTCGGAGCGGACCGCAAAGGGAGAGAATGACAAAACAGTCCAACGGCGCAAAGGGAAGGAACTGCAAGTTCAAGAAAACGAGTTTCCTGATCTTTAAAGTTAGCCTCAATTACCAACGTTTAAACTGACACAGAGGTTGGAAGGCGGTTTTACGCTTCTCCCTTCATCCCCATTGTTTCCTATTCTAGCGCGTGAGCTCTCATGATAAATAAAATACTAATGTTTTTATAATGTCTTACAAAGTTGTGGTAAGCATGTAAAAGAGCGGGTTTCTTCCTGACACTCTCATACATGCAAGTGGCTGTAGCTTGCCTAGACTCTCCAGCCCTCGCCCTCAGGCCCCCCCCCCCCCCCCCCCCCCCCCCCCCCCGCGCGCCTCTGCTTTCTGGTCTCCTAACTACATATGTATAATCCGGGTTCTGCGTATGAGACGAAACATGCATTTGCCTTTTCTTTTTTCCCTCCCGTTATTCTCTCTTCCTCGTTCTTTCCCTTCCACTTCATTCCTTGCTTTAAATCTAGATTCTACATATGAGAGGAAATGTGACATTTGTCTTTCTGAGTCTAGCTTATTTCTCATACTGTTCCATCAGTACAATTTAATTCTTCCTGGCTAAATAAAACTCTGCATATAGACCATATTTTCGTTAATCATCTGTTGTTACTCATAATTCTGAAACAAATACAGACACATAAATCAATAAAATTCAGATAAGCAATAATTTAAAAATAAATTTCATGTATAACATGTGCTCCCCCAAAAAGGCAGCACACACAAACAAAAGTGCATCCTTGTAAAGCAAAATGTATTCTGCAGGAGGCACACAGCCATGTGCTCAGCACTGCATCAGAATTAAAGCACTCTGGGACCTCAGTACTTCCTCTCCCTTCCCTCCACCGATGGCAACTCCCAACTGAGTTTCTTTTCTTATTTTGGGGAGTGGGGTGTTGGGGTATGTGCTGGAGATCCTACCCAGAGACCCAGTCCTACCAGGCAGGTGCTCTATTGCTGAATCACATGCCAGCCCTCCGAGTCTGGTTTCTATCAAGATGGGCTAATTTTTACACTTTTGTATCTTATCGCAGAACCTTCTTTCATGCAACCAGGCAACATCCTCACTATACTGTTGCACCTAGTCGTAACTGGTTTCCGTTTTGTGTGGTGTTTCTGAGTTTGGCTACTACAAACACTTGCTTTGGTGAACATTCTTACACATGGCTTTGGTGACTAGATGAGGTGTAGAAATATTGGTTGTATATATTAACAGAAGCAGAATTGCCCAGGCGTTCACACATGTTCAGTTCAGAGAGATGCGGCCCAGCAGTCATCCAAAAGTTTGTGTGGATCTGTTTGACCCCAGCAGTGTGTGAAAGTCACAGATGCTACACAGATGCCAGCAGTTGGTACTGTCTGTCTTTAAAATTTATCCATTTGGGAGTATCAGGAATTAGCTCCCTGCCATTTCATGGCTCTTTCTTAAAGAGAAGTGCTATTGGGCATCGTTTCACGTGCCCATGGGCCACTTTGGTCCATTTCTCTTCTATGTAGTGGGGATTCACATTTTTACCCATTAAAATCGCTTGTCTTTCGTTTTCTTGTTGGTCAATATCAGTTTCTATATTTTGTGAATTCAAGTCTACTTTTGAATTCCCTAATAATGGAAGTTCTAAATTTTAATGAAATCTACCATTTTGAAAACATTCTGTGCTTTCATCTAGAAGTTGATTTAGATTTAGATTTGCAACTCATCTGAAATTGATTTTTGGGTGCAGGGTGAGGTAGGGTTCAAGATTCATTTTCCCCTTGCATTTCCAGTTGACCCAGCATTCCTTTCGGAAAGACCACCTTCCCTCACTACTCCGCTCTGCTGTTGTAAAGCAGGTGACAATGCGAACGTTTGCTTCTGGCCCATGGGTTTTCTTAGCCTGTCAACACCACACTGTTTTTAGTTACTCAGAATCAGCCTTGATACCTTGCCGTATGAGCCTTCAATGTTGTTAAGACATGGTTGATTTTTCTCTACCATTTGTGTTAATCTGATTGTCAGTCTCATCAGAAAAAAAAAAACAAAGCTGCTGGATTTTCTCCCCCCAATCCTCCAGTTAGTCCTGGAGACTGAACCCAGTTCCTGGGTCCCACTCTGAGTTATACCCTAGCCAGGCCATGCTATGGTTTGGACAATAAATTTGGGAAGTCATGCATTTACAATGTGGAATCTTCCAACTCAGACTATATCTCTTTACTTATTTAAAATTTCACTAATGCTCAATATTTTATAGCTTTCTTTAGAGATGTCATATGTTTTGCCATGGCCATTCCTACCTATACCTTTTTGATGCCATTGAAGCTGGTAGGGTTTTAAAACTTCCATTCTAAAATGTTTTCTTACAGATATATAAACACGGGTGGTTCTTGTACCTTGCTAAATTTCCTTATTTATTTTTTTGGATTTTTTTCATCTTTGAGGTGGGGTCTCACTATGTAGCCCTGGCCTGGAATCCACTATGTAGATCAGGCTGGGCTTGAACTAATAGAGATCTGCCTGCTTCTGCTTCCCCAACTCCGGGATTAACGACACTCCGGGATTAATTAACACAAGTGTAGAGTGTAGTCTGTCACTACACTTGGTGCTTTCCTGTTTTTTTTTTTTTTCTATGTCTGCAGTTAGGTCTTCTGGTGGTGACAGGGGTTAGGTTGGGGCTCGGTAACCTTATCCAGCTTGGATTGGGGAACTGGGAACCGGCTGTCTGAAGGGTGAGTGCTCCTCATGGTGACTCACTTTGAGTGTAGGTTTTGGGATTGCAACAGAAAACCTGTGTGTTCACAGGGTCTCACCACCAAAGTCCAGTTTTGTCTCCTTAGCTCCAAAACACAATGCATTAGTTTCTCAGTCTTGTTTGCCAGTTAGTACCGGGACATGCCGGAGGGGCAAGGTAAGGAATGTCAGGACCACCTCTCCCTCTCCCTGTTCTCTTTCCTTTGGGGTCTCGGCTTCAGAAAGTTCTGCTTCCTTTCTTTTAAAATTCATTTCTATTTTTTCTTCTCTGATGGACGCCTTAGTGAGGGGAAAGTGTCATCTTATGGTAACTTTGATTTTTGGTGATTTAATGGCTAGTGATGTTGAACATCTTTTCACATGCTTATTGGCCATTTATATCCATTCTTTGGTAAAATATCAATTTAGGTCCTTTTTAATCTTTCATTTATTATTATTGTGTGTGTATGATGCATGTGTGTGTAGGCATATGTGTGCTATGGCACATGTCAGAGGAATCAGTTCTTACCTTCCACTTCACTGAGATGGGGTCTCTCTTGCTTCTGCCATGCTGTATTCTCCAGGATAGCTGGCCCATGATCTTCCAGATGATTCCTCTCTCTGCCTGTCATCTCACCACAAGAGGGTGGGGATTTGAAATGACTGCACTGAAGAATTCTTGTCAGTGTATCTATTGGTCTTTTCACAGTGTCCTACAAAAAAAGGTACATGAGTTTGGTCTGGAATATATCATTTGGGAGGAAATGGGGTATAATCAGGCTATTTTACCCCAAAGCACACCATCCTACAGTCCCCAGTCTAGGGGAGGAATCCCTTGGCTTGCAGGTACTAACATCTGCTGTTTCCTGAAGGCAGGCATCCAGTCCCCTTCCCCAGTCTGGGTTTTAGTAGGGTCAGAAGCCTCAGTGGTCATTAATGAAAAATGGGCTTTCTTTCTCCAAAAGAGATATCACGATGTCTGTTCATCAAAAGGTCTGCCTTTAAATGCTCTGCAGGTGTTATATGTAAATTTAATCATGTCACTTTTATTCTTTCTGTAAAATGGGGGCTTGTAGTCTCTGCCTTTAAGAATTAAGACAAAAATATTGCCACTCCGATGGATATGAAGAGGGATGTCCCCACAAATGTCTTTCCTGGACTCCTGTCTCAACTATGTCTTGTAGTCATAAAGGGTTTTCTTCTGGAAGACACCCACACTTCTTATGGCTACAAAGGTTCTCGGCCACTGCAGGTCAGGTCCTACTATCCCTGTGGAAAGAGAGCAGAAGGCAGAGCCAGCACTAGGAGGGAGTGTTTAGCCATGAGAAGGAAGGCTTTCTGGACATGGACTGCTGTTCTGAAGGTGGAGAGCTTCATCAGGTCTGTGACCCAGCAGTGAGGTCTGTAGTCTGTGGCGTTATATTGCTGGAGAACAGAAAGAGGAAGAACGAGGAGTTAGAGGAGAGGTTCTGTAGCTAGCACCTTGTCTTGGATGGCCAGTGAACTTCCACATTCACCTATTATTAATTCAATCAATCAACCAGTGTTTATTGTGCACCTCTTGTGTGTCAGACGTGGCCCTAGAAACTTGAAATAGTAAGAAGCAACAGAGAACTTGGGATCATGTAGCAGGTAGTCTGGGGGAAGTCTGGAAGTAGATGCAAATCTGGGAATAAATATGAATAAGAGACATTATAAGCTGGTAACTACTCTGATGAAAACATAAAAGGTTCAGTAAAATAACACTGACAGAAGGCCTGATTTATTCGGAGAAGTCTTTTCTGAGGTTGTGACACTTGAAGGTTGTGTATAGACTTGAAGGAGGAAGAATTGGGGCAAGAAGGCTCCAGGGAGAGAGAAAACAGGTGCAAAGAGTTTGGGGTCAGAGAAAGTATGGTGCCCTGGAGAAGCTGAAGAAGCCAGTGTTCCCGGTGAGCGTGCTGGGAGCAGGTGGGCTGAGATTCAGAGACTCAGTGAGGCTTAAATAAAGGCTTTGACTTCCTGTCCTGTGGAAAGCCACTCCACCATGGGATGTTATAAGCCTGTAGTCTCTAGGAAGACAGTGAACTGGTCACGACAGAGTTGGGGATTTATATTTCATTACATAGTTCCCAGAGCCAGCACTGTGGGGTGTGTACCTCGGGGACCTGGCAGGACATGGTCTAACACAACTCATGTAGGAAATCACTGTCGGTTCCAGGGTTTATTTGGTTACACTGGATGAACATAGCATATCTGTTCCCTGTAGCACAGTATAGTACCATGAGGGTCCCTTCACACACATACACACACACATATGCATATTACACACACACATAGATGTGTGATGTGCTTGTAAATATATATTTTTTCAAGTGTGATCATTTCTTTGTTTCAAACAACTCATGTTTTAAATTGAAATTTTGTGATTTCCATATAATACAATTTGATAGTGTTTAGATCCCCTCCTCTTTCCGCGCCTTCCTTTACTGCCTCCCTCCCAGTTTAATGTGCTCTGTTCTATGTAATAAAGCCTATAGAGTCTAATTGTGTCTCCAAATGTCCTTCAGTGTGGGTTCATCCACTAGAGCCAGGTTAACTTACCAAGAGTTCCATCCTTGGGGGAGGCTGTCTTTGGCCCTCCCAGCAGTCATCTGTCCTGCAGTTAGGTGGGGCTGGAGCTTCTGACCCTTTTCCCGGCGTCTATGCTGGGACTTTTTTCTGGTTTGAGCTTGTAGGGGACTTGTGCATGCTGTCACCATTGCTGAGTTCATCTGAGTAACTGAGAAGCTGTCTGGAAAACTCTGTTTCCTTGTGGTCACCTACCACCTCTGACTTAAAAGTGTGACCATTTCCAACCCCTGGAAACCAGTAAATGTATTCCTTTTCCTACTCCTCTGTGTTGCTATTTGAACACTTTTTTTCAGTTTACCTACAAAAATTAATCAGTTAACAAATAAGTTCAAAACAGACAAATGGAGCCTCCATAGGCTATGAGAAAATACTGGGCCCTTAAAAGCCCTCCACAGATACAAAAAACATAAATCACACAAATCTCTTTTGAAATGTCACTCACCTTCCTTTCTCATAGGAAATCAGGGTCCAGAGAGAAATTAACGAACGTTACAGTTCATCTGGATCTTGTTACTCAAACCAGGATAAGGATGACTGAGGACAGACTCAGCAGAAGCAAATCCATTTGGAGTTTTATAGTTTCCCATTTAAAAAAAAACCCTCCTGAGCTTCCTGGGAAGACAAATGTAGTTATCCAACATTTGGCACCTGGAAAATATCACTCACTGATGACAATTTGAAGAGTTATCTGTTGGTCGGGTTTTGGGTGGATTTCTCACAATGCACAAACAGAAGCCACTTGGTTCTGAAGCCATGGGGCCTCCAAAGACACGAGGCCATTTGGATTTTTTAAAAAAATATTTGTTTTTATTTATTTATTTTTATTTTATGTGTTTGAGTGTTTTGCCTACATGTGTGTAAGTGCACTTATGCATGTAATGCTTGCAGAAGCCAGAAGAGGGCACCAGATGCTCTGGCACTTGAGTTACTGATGGTTGCTAGCTGCAATGTGGGTGCTGGGAACTGAACCTAGAACCTCTACAGAAGCAGCCAGGGCTCTTAACTGCTGAGCCATTTCTCT
Source organism: Eospalax fontanierii (assembly GCA_035773235.1). NCBI lineage: Eukaryota > Metazoa > Chordata > Mammalia > Rodentia > Spalacidae > Eospalax > Eospalax fontanierii. The sequence continues at coordinate 38,026,636 of CM069544.1, read as the reverse complement.
AACCCCAGTCCCCCAGTGAGGATTTTTTCTTTTCTTTTCTTTTTTTTCTTTTTGAGACAGGCTCTCCCTGTAGCCTCAGTTGGCCTGGAACTTGCTATGTAGACCAGGCTGGCCTTGAACTCACAGAGATCTGCTGCCTCTGCCTCCTGAGTGCTGGGATTAAAGTGTGCCATCATACCTGACCCACTGAGCATTTTTGCATCTTAAAGTCTGAAGCCTTGGCAGCTAGGGTTGCTTCTGAGTATGACTGGTTACTAGTGTTAGTATTCTCAGAGAAGACAGGTCTGTTAATCTGTTTGCTTATGTCTTTAATTCCTTCCTCCTTCCTTCTCCCTCCCTCCCTCCCTCCCTCCCTTCTTTTCTTCCTTCCTTCCTTCCTTCCTTCCTTCCTTCCTTTCTTTCTTTCTTTCTTTCTTTCTTTCTTTCTTTCTTTCTTTCTTTCTTTCTTTCTTTCTTCTTTCTTTCTTTCTTCCTTTTTCCCTTCCTTCCTTTCTTTCTTCTTCTCTTCCCCCATTTGTACTTCTTATTACTATGACATATGAGCACTTAAGTATCCTTTATTTATTTCTTATTATACTGGGCTATATAAGGCCATTTTCATGCGATAATGTACTTTTGAGCCATTCCCTTTCCATAGCCCTCAAGATTCTTTCATGCCTTTTGTCAGATTAGTTAGTCTAGGGCTCAGTATATGGCTAAGATGTATGGTTCCTTTATCCAGGGCACTATACTTATGAGCCACAGTGGTACCAAGGATGGGTAAGGGCTTTTGATGTTATTTTAAGTCACTTTCCTGCCTCTAGAGAAAGTGGCCCATTCATAGTTGCCCATCCCTTTCCAAAGGCTTCTTGTTGGGAAGATCTGCCTGTCCTCATTGGGAATTGCCTCCTTCTGCTTTATTTAGCTTGCTTACTTTCCCAGGATAACTTCAGTTCTGGGAGCTTAGACTCTCTGATGCCAAAATACTGTCTACTCTCAGTATGGCAGCACAGCACGGTGGTTAAGGAAGTAGACTTCCGGTGCCACACTGCCTCAGTCATGATCCTTTCTCCACCCATTTAGCAACTGAGGTGTCCTTGCTATAGTTTCCTTACAGGCTTTAAATAATAGGGAAACCATTCTTACACTAAATTCTTATTGGAAACCTTTTTTATTTGTATCTTGGTAAGAAGTATTTGATACGGAGTATCTATAAAATATTCCAAGCTAAAGAAATAAATATATTGAAGCTTCAAAAAATTAAAATACCTAGAAATAAACCCAACTAAAAGACTAAACATATACAATGAAAAGTTTAAGATATGGAAGAAAGAAATTGAAGAAGATACTAGAAGATTGAAAGACCATCTATACCAATGGATTGGCATAATTAATATTGTGAAAATGCTCTATTACCAAAAAAATCTACAGATTCAATGAAAGCTCCATCAAAATTGCAATGATGTTGTTCACAGAGCTAGAAAAACAGTGATAAATTCACATGGAAATATTAAAAAACCCCAAACAACTAAAGCAATCCTAAGCAAAAAGAACAAGGCTGATGGCACCCCAAGGTCTGAACCTCAAGTTATACGACAGAGCCATAGTGGTTAAGACAGCATGATACCAGCACAACAGACATGTAAACTAATGGAATGGCATAAAGAACTCAGAAATTAACACAGCTATAATCACCTAATTTTTGACAAAGATGTTAAAAACATGCTTTAGAAAAGAGTCTCTTCAACGAAGGGTTCTGGGAAAACTGGATAGCCACATACAGAAGAATGGAACTAAACTGAAAACTTTCATCCTTCACAAAATCAATTCAAAATAGATCAAAGACCTTAATATAAGACTAGAAATGCTGAAACTGCTAGAGGAAACCATAGGGAAAATGCTTCAAGATATAGTCCTAGGTAAGAACTTTCTGAAAAGGGACCCATTAGCACAAGTAATAACTAAGAATTGACAGATGAAAGTCAAAAGCACCTGCACAGCAATGGAAACTACCAGCAGAGTGAAGACACAGCCTATAGAACAGGAAAAAATATTCACCAGCTATACTTTAGTCTGGGGGTTAATATCTAGAATATTTAAAGAACTGTAAAAGATAAACGTGTAAAACAAACAAATCCTCCTATCAACAAATTGGCAGTAAATGGGGTAATGAGCTGAACAGTCTTCAAGAGAAGAAATAAAAATGACCAGTAAATATTTTCTAAGTGCTCCATATCATTACCAGCACTAAGTATTGTCAGTTTTTAAGTTAAATCTTAGTCATTCTAGTAAGTGTATTATACTTTCTTATTCTGAGTATAAATTGCATTTCACAGCTTACAAGTTATGACAAGTATCTTTTCATACCAATTTTTATATCTTCAGTAAATTTTTTTAAAGAATTTTACCCATATTTTTCACTTTCTTTTGTTTTTCTGGGACAGAGTCTCATGTAGCTTAGGCTGGTCTTGAACTCATTTTGTAGCTGGGGATGATTTTGGATTCCTGATCTTTTTGCCTCTACCTCTGAAGTGTTGATATTACAAGAGTGTGACACCATACCTGACCTTGTTTTTATTTCAACTGGACTGCTTTCTTTTTTTTTCTTTTGTATTAATGTGTTATAAGAATATCTTATATAATATTATCACATGCCTTTTGCCAAACATAGATTACAATTATTGTCTCTCAGAAGAACCAATCTGATTTTTAAAGTCTGTTCTATATGCTATATGGATATTGATCAAGAATTAACTTGCCATCAAAGGGTCACACACTAGGGGATCCTTTAATGAAGTATCATGTAATTACTTCCCCCTACAATGTAGTTTTTCTTCTATTCTTGGAGCTGCGTGTTTACATTTGGACTTGAAAAGACACTCTCCCTGAGCATAGAAACAGTGTCCCATCTAATACTGTCACAGAGAACCCCCAGACTCAGCATTCCCAAATCTGAGAGATGGAGCCAATGAATGTCTTGTTCCCATAAGAGGGATCCGCCATGTTTCTGATGGGTTGTCTCTCTTCTGAAGCATCCTGGCTTTCGTTAACCACTTTCTCTTTCTAGATGGGCCCTCAGAGACTGACGTTATGCTGTATCCTCGTTTTCTTTCTTGCCTGCAGCTATTGGCTAGGAGGATGAGTGCTAAAGGCCATTTTAAACCCACATGAGTAAAATTCCAGAGGCATTTATTAGACAGAGAAATAGACCTCTGAACTGATAGCTGTGGCAGGAGGAACTGGTCATTTGACAGCTGAGAAAAATTCAATTTCTATCATTCTCCAACAGACGGTCAAATCATATTTAAGGTTAACTGAGCACTTGCTGGTTTTTAGACACAGCACAAAATGATTCACACATATTTTCTATTGAAATCTCCTAACAACTCCACGAGGAAGGCAAGCTTCACAGTCTCCATCTTCAGACAAGACAACAGAGTTAAATATTATAATAGTCATAACACAGCTGGCTATTGACCCATGTCCGACTTTAGATACCACAGAAGCCTTTCCACAGATGAGTGTGGCCGCATCCCCGTCCTTGAATGGCGAGCGGGCCATTGTCCTTGGCTTACTTCTCTTTCCCCTTCGGTTGCCATTGCTCTGCTAATACAGGCTGTTCTGACTCCTCGCCTTAGCTCAGAATTGTGGGTATTTATTGCTTAGCCCCATCCACACTAGGAATGAATGCATTTCCAGATCCTTTGTTCTGGTGAAAGAGAAAATGTTGACTCAGCATCTGAAGATATATTCTGTGGCTTTCACGAAAGTCCCACATTCTTACAATCTCTCTCTTTCTTCCACCTGATGAAAGTTGAGAAGGAGCCACAGTACAGGGTTCAGAGATATCTACTCAGCTAGATTCATGACTATAATTAAGAGATTTGGATTCCTGTCCACACCAGCTGTGTAGTGGAGTCTGATTCAAGTTTGTGCCCCAGTGAAATCAGTGAAATCCGCTTGATCTTCCATGTTACTCATGGAGAACTGGCATCCTTAGTCTCAAAACTGGGAAAGCTGAGAGCCCACACTAGCCCTTGATTCCTGTGCCATATAACACTTCTACATGTCCCAAAGAATTAAATGAAAGAAGCAACAAGGAAAGTCCTCGTCAAAAGCCAAAGCAGGAGACACTGCAAGGCCAGACAGAGAGGAGAGGCTCAGGACGTGTTACCTGGGTCTCTGAACACATGCCAATGGGATCTCGGAGGAGAGTTTCCAGCACGGAAGTCTGTGAAGGAGGCAGGGAGACAGCCTCCAGAGCATAGCATGGGTGCGCACAGGTGGGATGTATGCCCCGGGCTTGGAGGGTGGGAGGCAGGAACGGCCGCCGAGGTGAAGATGCGGCAGATAGCAAGCAGTCCCATCCGTATCTGTTCCTTCTGGCCCATCTCTGACCGACTGATGCGGGTAGCCACAGGAAAACCAATGTAGAACTGCTGCTCAGGGGTCTGAACCACGGGTCTCCTAGGCTCCTGGGTCGTCCAGCCTGGGGCATTTGATCAAAGCTCACAGCAACAGACATATTCCTTTACCAAAGCGAAGCAGTGGACGCAAGTTTGGGTTTTGGTTCAGGTTAGCTTAGCAGATCTAAGGCTCTGAGGGAGAATAAACCCACAACCTTATACACAGGTCAGTAACTAGGTTAGTAATTGCTTATTTCTGATGTTGAAGAAGAGGAGGGAAGTATAGAAGAATTTGATTCTGGGAAGAAACAGACAGTGGAGACCCAGTGTAGTCCAAACTGTGAGCAGCAAAGTGTGTTGCCTAAATCCTGACCCTAGCCCCTATCTATGGCCCCTTCTTTTAGGCATTGGTCCCCGAAGTGCTTACAGAAAGGACTGTATGCTAGTTATTTACTCTGGTGTAAGTTTTTGGTAATTATTCTCTTTCCAAAGTGCAAAATGGGTTTGGGGAGATAGCTCACCAGGTGAAGTGCTTGCCATGCCAGGGTGAAGTCCCTAATTCCCAGTCCCTAAAACAAAATACCTTGTGAGGAAAGGCAGAGACAGGAGAATCCCTGGAGGTTTCAGGCCAGTCACCCTGGAGTGTTCATCGGATATCAGCAAAGAAACCTTCTCTCAGAGAAGGTGGAAGGCTAGGACTGACGTCTGAGGTTATCCTCTGACCTCCACATTATACTGTAGCATCGCCTCAAGAATGCATCCCGGCCCCCGGCCTCCAAATGTGCACATATGTGGGAATGACTTTTCTGGGAATGCTTTTTGTTACAAATGGAAATTTTATATAATCTTATAACTTAATTAATCGTGTGTTTTATCATATATTCAGCCTGCCTCTCTACAGTGTAACTAGCTTTAAAAAGTGTAGCTAGCCTTTACAAAGTAAAACCAATGTGTGGTATCAGTAGCAGAAACTAAGCAGTCTTAATGATTCTTTGACAACTTTTATTCAAAAAAGTATGCACATGTGACAATCTAAAATGATGGCAGCATGTTCGAGACTCAGGTCTTTGTTTTCAAAAGAAAAGATTCTCAGGAGTCTTTCAGGAGCAATGAAGCAATACAAAATAATTAAGAATCACCTATCATACGTAACACTTGATATGCCTCTAACAGGCTCAGCTGTTCATACACATAGGTAAGGCAGTAAAAGCAGATGCGGAGGTATACTAATGAGGTCTTGGAATGTGCCTCCATTTTCTTCACAGCCTGGCTTAGAGGTAGATCAAATATAATGGTGTGTAAAGAAGCATTTCAGTGAGCAATTGGATCCATTCTCCCTCTCCTGGCTACCTGCTTCTCCTGGCCCCATCAGCACAGGCTAGCCAGATCCTGCCTAAAACAAGGTATCATCCTTGTACTAAAGCAAAAGTATCCACATGTGAGTAGATGCAGCTGGTACTTTAAAGATCGTCAGAATCTCACATTGTGAGGCCCCTCCAGGAGCCGTGTAGCTTTCTGGACCCTGTTGAGGCAGCTCTCAGGAGAGTCCTGGCTGAATGCGGAGCCAGGCTTCCTATTGGTATGAAATCAGGCAGGAGAGATTATCTTTAGCCTCTGATCACTGCTAGATACTGGTCTGAATTCCCTTCATTCCAAATCTCAGCAGAGCAATACTTTCCAATACAGGCTAACCTCCACCAGTTCCCTCTTAAAAGAGCACAAAGACAAACAAAAGTTACTGTGATACTTAGTTTTAATTGTCAAACCAGAGACGAGGTTGGCCTGTGCACATCTCTATAAGGGACTGTGTTAATGCCTTAATTGATATGGGAAAGGGAAGATACTGCCTGAAAGTGAATGGTACCATTCGAAGTATTTGGGCCCTGGATGAAGTGTGAGAAGAGAAAGCTAGCTTAGCACGCAGCATGGCTGTACTCCTTTCTCTCTGCTCTTCACTGTGGACGTGATGTGACTAAGCCTCTTCAAGTTCCTGCCACCTTCCTGCAACAACAGACTATGACTTTGAATGGTGAACTAAAATAAGCACTTCTCCTAGAAGAAAATAGCTAGTCTTTAGGAAAACGATGTAAGCTATCTTAGCAGGCCTTGGGCTCCCCATGTAATCAACTTTTGCAAGCTAGGTGTACACACACACACACAAGAATATAGCGTGTGCTGGCTAAGGATGCTGGAGAAGGATGCTGGAGTCAGTTTGTCTACTACAAATCCTGTAAATCAGTGAATGCATTTACTTTCCAACTTTCTTTCATGTTAAGTAATGTACATAGAATTTGAGTCTTTTGGGTAACTGATTCACATAAGTGGAATTACTGAAGCAGAAGGTCCCCTGAGAGTGTGTGATCTTGGCAAGTCTTTATGCCTCAGTTTCCTCCGGTGTAAAATGAGATGAGATGGAAATTAATAGTACTTTCTACAAAGATTTGTGTGTTGCTACTTGTAAAACCCCTAGAATATTATCTGGCACACAGCAAGTGTTAATATCTAATACTTATAAGTGCCAGATAATAAAGGATTCTTATTTTTGATGGACTACTTTTAAATTTTATTTCTTACTAGGAAATGAAGGGTGGTTTTCTGCTGAAAAGATACCCTTAGTCTTTAGGGAGAGGTGGAAAGTGGCTTCTTCAGAGAGGCATCTTGACTGATTCACTAAATTTGTCTCCCGAAGAAAGGTCAGGTGCTTGAGGTCAAGGGCCTCAAGCCATTGTTCTTCTGATGGTCTAGCTGGGTCATCAGTGGGGCCTCCAAAGAACTAGGTACAGGGGTGAGGCACAGACTGAGGGCTGAGGGAATGTATTTTGAGGAAACGAGTCCAGTCTGAGAGTCATGCTGTTTCATCTTCTGCTCTGTCTGGCACCTTCAATTGCCCCAGAAAGGAGGCATTATGTAGGTATTTACAGGACTCTTTGAAGGCAACTAGTTGCTTCAGAGCTCCAGGACCCTTAAATCAAAGTCTCTTAAAGCAGCAGGCTGTGACCCAGGATCGCTGGGTATTGCTGTCTACATCTAGATGCCTTAAGGAGTTAAGTGGGCCCCAAGGACAGCTGGTATCAGTTCCCTTGGTATGTACAGTGGACATTTTATTCTCTGATGATTTGGACATGATGTACATACTAATGCGCCTTAAAAGCTGACATATTTTTATTTAAAGGGAAAATATTTGGCTATATATTTGGTCTCATTTGTTTGTGATTATCCTTCAAAGAAATGTGGAGGGTGGAGGGAGGGTCATTAGAAAGTATGAAAGAAATGAATGAGCAAATGTGGCACAGTGCACTTAGCTGCTGTCTGGTGTTGGGCTCTTAGGTTGCTTCCTTTCTTAAAACTGCACCAACAAAGTCACTATGAATATATTTGTGAGCACCTCTTCTTCTTTTTTTAAAATCCTTTTCCAGAATTCTAGGTCAAAGGGTATGAACAAATATATGGCTCTTTCTATATCTTTCTAAAGTGCTTTGTGAGGGTCTGTTCCTCTTACTGAAGCTCCCAGCCGTATTTGAGTGCCCGTTGTACATCACCAGTACTAGCCTCAGGGGTTTGCATACACTTCTTCCTTAATTTTGCCTTTCTCTGAGTTCCAGTGGGGCAGGCTATATTTCTGTAATTGACTACTACTTCTATTGATTATGTTGTGAGTTCTGTTCGTTTCTGCTTTCCGCTATCAGTTGAGCACTTACCTGACTTAAGTGATAACCCTCTATCCTACTGCTGCCAATGTGTTTTCTAGCGACTTTACCCTCCCTTCCTTTGGTCCTTCAGTTGCTCCAGAGCTCATGTAGTCAGCTCTGCTGGTCTTCTTCTCTTTCCACCTGCTTCATAAACTATGAGGGGCTAAACAACACTCACAGAGCGGTGAGATGGCCCGCAAACCACGAGCTGGGGCAGTCTCTCTAGGTTTAGAGCTCTGGCTGTGTTCCAGTGTGCTTCTTAGCTGCTTTAGGAGTTTTGCAGCAGTTTGATTAGTTCACAGTGGGAAGTGTATGGTACAGCATTGGTGTTTCTGTCATCGTGACTTTGCTCCATGAGATGGATGGCCAGACACGCAGCAGGCTTGCTGTTCTGGCTCCCTCCACGCTTTCTTTTGGAGCTATGAAGAAGGCATGAGAAGGTAGCTGGCCAGCGTATTGCAGGAAGAAGAGGATTATCACAGTGGAAGGCTGTGGAGAGACCAAGAACCTTCTAAGTGAAAAGTCAGAAAAAGAGGAAGACTGGAGTCAGTGTTTCTTGGCATGGAGGTCTTTGAGGGTTGAGTTAGGAGGTCTGGTGGCAGTGGCAATGTTTATACTGGCACCAGTGTGAAACTATTACACAAAAGGGAAGAAAGCCATTAAAGTAAGATGGAAATATTAAGCCAGTCTTTTTCTGGGCATATCTTCAAATCAGAACACAGATCCTTTTAATAGGCTAAGGTCCATAGAAATCGGAAGGACTTGCCTCCCCAGGGTCTCCATCTAGACTTGCAGTAGTACTCTGGGCCATTTCCTGGAATCTTGGCATGCAGACATGGTACTACTGGTTGTTACCTGATCAAACAGAGCATGCACTTCAACTCTCCAGTGGCTGGGAAGCTCCTGCCCATCCTGTACATGTGGGTGTGAGAAATACATAAAAATTGTCCTCGGCGAGTGAGCCCTACTTTTCTGTGTCTTTTCTTCTAGCATAACATCAGGATGTAGACTGTGTGATGTGTTTTAGCAAAATGAATCACTTGGCAGAATAGCATAGTTGCTTTGAGAAGCCATGGAGATTTGTCATTCTTTGGAGGAGGGATGGAGAGACGGGGTTAACAGCACCAGCTGGGGTGAAGGGATTGGTTCTAGTGTTCTAGAACGCAGCAGGGTAACTGCAGTCTGCAACAGTTTGTTTATTATGTATTTCAAAATGATTAGGAAAGTCTGAGAGTGCCCGACACATAGAAAATACACATTTGAGGAGAGGAAAATGCTAATTTTCTTCATTTGATCATTGCACACTGTAAATATGTATTGATTTTGATGTACCCTGTGCAGTTGTACAAACATTATGCATCAAAGAAAGAAGAAGACTTAGCTATTTATAGCCTTCCTTGATTGTGTAGTGAGTGCAGTGGGTGTAGGACAATCAATTGCAGGGCAAGATAAATAGATGAAGGTTTCTGAGCTGCCTTGGGCAGCACAGTTGGCGTATGAGATGGAATATTTATACAAAATTAGTGACACAGAGTATTAATGATCACCTGGTACTTTATGAATTACATAATATCTGATCCTAAGCATAGACCTCTGGTGCTACCAATAAGAATAGTGCTTACTATCTATCAGTGCTTACACACATTCACACATCAGAGCAGCTAATGAATGAAAATAAATTCCATCCAGATGTGAATTGAGGAAGGTGGGCTGGACTTCGGGATACTCTGCTGCCCCATGTCCTCAGGAACAGATCCACTTGAGTTCTTTCTGTTGCTCCAGTGTGTGGTCTTTCAAGCCTTCTGGATCTTTCTCTCTTTTAGAGCTGGCACATGCAGTGGATACTCTGCTGGGGTCAGTTTGTTGACTGACAGATGGAGCGGCCAGCGAGGAACTATGGTGGTTCTCTCTCTATCCTCCTTGACCGAGTGCAGTGCTGATTTTTAGAGAGGCTCAAGAAGAGTCCTTCTAGAATCCTACCTTCATTAGGGCCTGGGGACTTTGTGATTGATCTGTATTGAGAGATAATCTCACTGGCCTACTGGAATTGATGCTAAGAAGCCTCCATGAAGTCATACTGAAAGCTTTGACGTAATGTAGTTCCAAGTGTGGGACTCTGATCAGCTGTGTCATCATCACTGGGATTTTGTAAGAGCTGCAGGCTGTGCTAGAAACATAATTTCCCAAGTCCATTCCAACTCCTTGTGGAATCTGGGGGATCGGTCCAGACAGCTGTTTTAGCCTGTTCTCTGGATGATCTGGATACACTGAGGTTTGAATATCATTGTTTCACGACATGCCTAATAAACTTTTAAGTCTTTACAGCATCCCTATTTAAAATATTGCAAGCTTGGGGCTGGAGAGGTGGCTCAGTGGTTAAGAGCACTGGTTACTCTTGCAGAGTACCTGGGTTGGTTCCCAGCACCCATATAGCAGCTAACGCCCATCCATAACTCCAGTTCCACAGGATCCAGCACCCACTTCTGGCCTTTTTGGCCATTGCATGCTTGAGGTGCACTTACAACACACAGGAAACACACACATGTAAAATAAAAATAAGTAAAAAATTTAAAATATCGTAAGCTTTATATAGTTATGACTGACACTTAAAATTGTACGTAAAGTGTATATACACATATTGCCAACCAAGTTAACGCATCCATCACCTCATAGTTACTCTTGCCCCACTCCTTGGTGTGTATGCTTCAGACTTACTTTCCCAACAGCCTCTTATGTACACAGCACAGTGCCACGAACTCTGGTGACCATGCTGCTCATTGGAGCTCTGGAATGTGTCCATCTCGTGTTGAGAGTTTATGCTCTTTGGTCGGCAGCACCCTGCTTCCCATCCCAGGCTCCCAGGCCCTGCCAAACTCCCTTCTACGCTTGGTGAGTAGAATTTAGTTCCTAAAAGTTAGAATCTAGTGTCGCTTCCGCCCTCATCTTTCTTTCTATGCTGGGAATTGAATCTATGACTCATATATGCTAGACAAACACTCTACCACTAAATATAGCCCAGCCCCCAAATCTTAATTTTGTAGATGAATAAAGAAATAAGAATATATTCAAGGTTCCACACTAACAGGGCTGGGATTAGAACCTAGATATGTTATCCTAGGGACCAGTGTCAGAGGGAAGAGGAGAAAGACACATTGTACAGATGAAGTTTGGCTTTCGTTCCTGTTTATCTAACTTGTATTTGCATTCTTGTTCTGTACCTATAGATTTGTGAAGGCCAGTGGTAAGCCTCTCCTCTCCCCAAATCCTATTCAGTGATGTCAGGTTGGGAGATGGAAATTCACCGTGGCGGGAACATTTATACCAGGGTCTGATAAATACTGTGGATCAGAGCTCTGCCCTTGCCCCTGAGCCACTGTTAAATTTCCCAGGCCACTGCTGTATTAGTCTGTGTGTGCATATTGCTATATATACACAACATATTTTTAGTAGACGTTACATAAAAATCATACTGTTAATGTAAAGCCAGCATCATTCATGAATTGCTAATATTTTGTCATATCTGCATCTTCTCAGGTCTATGCAATTGCTCTGGCTGCATTGCGAACTCTAGAACTTTAGAATCATAATCGAGTTTGTTTTATCTTCTCAAGCTCCCCTTGAATTAATTTTAAAAATTTAATAATTTCAGGGCTAGAGAGATGGCTCAGTGGTTAAGAACACTGGCTGTTCTTGCAGAAGACCCGGATTTGAATCCCAGCACCCACATGGTGCCTAACAATCATCCAAAATTCAGTAATAAATAACAAAAAATAATAATTACAAAAGAAGTAAATAATTTTAACAGTTTAAAAATGTTAGTAGCAACCAGGTCAGCAATGATCACCTGCCTCTGGGAAGTTCCTGGTTTCAGAGTCCCCCATTAGGCCCTCTCAGCCCCTTGACTTGGTGGTGGATGGTAGGTATAGCTGGTGCATGAGAGGCCGCAGCTGCTGGGAGACTGGGTGCAAAGGAGGCAGAACAGGAGTTGGCTTTGCTGTGCCCTGATGGGTGTGGGAGAGAGGCGCAGAGCTCCTTGCTTCTGGCTCAGGGCAATGGATTGAAATGTCAACACAGAGCCTTCTCTGAACTTCTGTCTCAGAGGGATTCACATAGGAACAACCGAGGATTTGAGATTTCAGGGTTCCCAGGCCAGGGGGCCTGGGTTTTTTGTAGTTTCCCGCCAGCCTCTAATTCCATCTCTGTCTTAGATGACAGGTTACACTGTTCGAGAGCAGGGATGGGGTGTCCCTCTCCCCAGATGGTATCAGGAATGAATTAGCATGTTTCCCTCCTGTAAGTGATCCTCTTTTTGAATAAACATCCCCTGGGTTTCTGTGATGTGTAACTAATGGAGTGCTAAACTCTCAGGGCTGGTTTAAGACTCAGAGCGCACACGTGTTGCCAATCCATCATGCTCCTAATACTAATTAACATAGCAGGGACACAGTAAAGCCACAGATCCTACACACATTACCCAGCTCCAGTTTCGCTCTCATAACAATCTTGCTATTGACCCAGTGAGAGCACACGTTGGGAAAAGGAGGTCCAGCCCTTCTCTCTGGCTTGATCTGCCCAGCCAAGTAAAACAGGGCTGCTGTGTACCACCAACAGGGTGCCCACTGAGTGCTTGGTGTCTGGGCTTGGGGATGGTGCTGAGTTCCCAGGGCAGTGGCTGGATAGGGGACAACCTGGGAGCCTGGCTCCCCAGCTGTATTTGGGTGGGAGCACAATGTTTCTCTGACCTCCTGGGCTACTAGTCCCATTGAGATTTTGGAGCTTGCCTGGTTCCCAGCTTTTAAGCCTCCAAGGAAGAATTTCTGCCCTAATGAGAACTCACCACCACACTGCAACAAGCATCTATCCCCTATTCCAAATTCAACCAAACAGCAACAGATTCGTCAGTAGCTCAACTGAAATGTCCTTTACGTAGGAATTGATATGTTAGAGGTATCCCAAGTACCAGGGCTTTTCACTGTATATAACTGCTTCCCTAATAAGGACATTTGAAATGTCTTCTGCAGCTACCTGTCTGAATGAGCCAGGAGTTTCTGAATATCTCACTATCAAAACAAGATATAGCAATGGTTGCTGAGGCTAATGTGACACCCATAATCCTGTGTGTCAAATCTTGAGGCCATTTTTCTCTAATGAAATTATTCTCATTAGTGTAAATGACTATGACTGGGAACTTATAGATTATTATTAAGATTAGAAATGCGTGTTGAAACCCATCCAGAGTGATGCTCTCAAAAAGGTTGTTATAGGCAATATTAAAAATTCCTGCTTCAGGTGCCTCTTGTAGAGGGCTAATCTGAGGAACATCTGAGAAAGGGTTCTAATCTGGTGTTGAAATGCTCAGCAAATAGATTCTGCCTGTTAGTGTCTGACTCAGCCTCACGTTCCTAAATCAATGTCATGCTTTAGGAACCAATATGCTGGCCAAGACTAGCCAGAGGGAGACAGGGAAGCTGAGCAACTTAGGCCTCTCACTTCTGTTTTGATCTGGGTGATTCAGAATTTAACGGTTGCACGTTGGGGCTTTCTGTGTAGAAAAGTTTCTTGAGCTAAATATGTTCAAATCACTCAAGTAAATGGTTTCTACTTGAGTAAATTCCCCCTCCCTAGCTCTCAATTTATGTGTCTAACACCCTGTAACTCCATTAGATGTTTGTATGAGTACATATTATCATATGACACGTTCCTTATCTTTAAGGAATCATGCATCTTTTCATTAAAGTATGCCTAATATGCAATGTAGGAAAAATCATAGCTACACATACTGTAAGATAGTAAAACATTTAGAAAATAGTCTACTGGTTGTACAAAACAAATAATAAGGATAAGGACATAGCACCATGGCAGAGATCGTGCCTCTGATGTGTGAAACCCTAGATTCAATCCCCCAAGTCGAAGAAAAGAAAGAAAGAAAGAAAGAAAGAAAGAGAGAAAAACAGAAAAAAGAATAATTATGTATCATTGAGTAGATTATAGTCTTTAAAAATTAGATATGACTAATAGTTCTATAAGAGCAGGAGAAAAGTAATTTTAAGAGCAGAGAAAGATAACCTGAGAATGGTTGGTTTGTGTCTTCCCTTACCTAAATATTTTTAAGGATCAAAGTTTTGGTAGATTATGGCTTTTTTTCATATATTCTCTAAGGATTTGCTCATTTAACTGTTCAACGATTAGGTACTTCAGAAGAATAGTTAAACCAACCAAAGATGTGCCTTGGGAACAAAGATGAAAAATGATGTCCCACTTCCAGGCTCAAAAAACATCAGAGGCCAGAAGCCCGTAATGGAGACAGTAGCAAGCAGTTAAACTAACAGCCCGTTAGATTTAGAATAACAGTGTCAGAGTACATTGACAGCTTGCTGATTAGCTAATTGTTGATGACCTTGATTAAGCTACAGGATTACACTGAAATAGTTTCATTAAGCCTGACACATATGATAAATTACACAACTTTATACTTCTCGTTAATTATTAGCATTGTTTAGGATAAAGTTAATCAATAATAAGGACCAGACTCTGTATTGAGATCTCAGTCTAAACGATAATTTGGTTGTATAGAGAAAGGTGGGTTTTACCTACTCAGTGTTTCTGGTAACTTCATTTCCTTTTGCAGTCTGGCAGGATGCTTTCTCTAGCATGCATGTGCCTCCTTGATGCTCTGGTATTGCTGGGTCTGCATACCAGGCACACATACTCATTAGTCCTGTGTCTTCCTGTCCAGCCTCAGATCCTCCTAACTGTGCAGGTCCCTAGGCAGCCATCCCCATTGTTTCCTGATTCAAGGATCCAGTTGGCCAGTGGATCCCTTTGTTGTAATGGCAATGCTTCCTACCCGCGTTTTGCTTGTTAGAGTTCTTAATGGCAGCTCCTTTAAAAGTCCAGGAATCTTGAAGTTCATCCAACTGATGCAAAGTTTCATGATTCTAACATTTAAAAGGATGAAAAAAAACATTGCATAGCTACTCATCTAGTGAGGCTGTCAGTGATTAAGTCAAAGTTTGACAAGTTTTCTGGATACCACCAGGCTAATAGATTTCTGGAGGAGCAATGGCTTAATGATTTCTAATTCCTGCTGGACATTAAAGTTGGCTTCCCATTTCAGGTCTGCCGATTCCACGCCAGTAGGAGCTCATCTGAGTATATTTTGAGGTAAAGGGGGACCAATATTTCAAAACTGATTTCTATAGGTAGCAGAAGTTGAGAAAGTCTGCTGGGGGATTGTAGATGTGGTATTTGGCTCTTTGGATATTAGGGAGGTGAGCAGAGAGTCTATAACACTAGGCTGCTACAGCCTGGACGTTGAGGAGTTCTAGGTACATGTAATGGTTTGAATTATAATGTCCCAGGCTCCACGTATCTGGACATTTTGTCCCCAATTGGTGGCTCTGTTTTTTGGGAGGTCTTAGGAGCTGTGACCTTGCTGGCGGAAGCATGTCACTTGGGACAGGCTTTGAGAAATCTTAAACCTTGCAGTTTCCTGTTGCTCCTTTTTCCATGAGGATTTCTAGAAATTTGGCAATTAACATGCCATCAACCATGTAGCGGTATTTGTCAGCAATCTATGTCAAGACTGAGAAACGGTAGCGATGCTAAGGGGAATGCTAACGCGATAATAGTGCCTATACGATATTCCAGTCATTTGCATGTAGGACAAAAGCTCTGTCATATAGTCTGCCTGGATCAAACTGTGTGACTTGGGCAAGTTTCTTAACTGCACCCCCATTAGCCTATTCATTTGTCTACAAAATGACAATGCTTGACTCAGAGCATTGTTTTGTAAACATTTTTACTTATTTTTATTGTATGTGTATGAGTATTTTGCCTGCATGTAAATGCACCCCATGCATGCAGCTCCCACAGAGGCCAGAAGAGGATGTTGTATCCTTTGGAACTGGAGTTACAGACCACAGACCATTGTTATCTGCTATGTGGGTGTTGGGAACTGAACCTGGGTCCTCTGTAAGATCGGCCAGTTTTCTTAACTGCTGGGTTATCTCTCCAGACCAGAGCATTGTTTTTTTTTTTTTTTTTCAGTACTAAGATTGAACCCAGCGTCACACACACAGGGCATTATTTCAAGAAATCAATGACTTAATGTGATCATGTATCTAGCCTAGCAAAATGCTCTGTACAACATACAGTAATATTTAAATTAAATTTTACACAAACTAGTTTGAATCATGGTTAGTTCTTAGACACTGGAGTCCATGCTGACTGACATAGTTGTTTGGATCTGTACAGTTCTGTTGATGTGAGAAGTGAATGACATTATGCTGATCTGCTTCGGCCCTCTAAAGGTTCCCCATGTGCTTTAGAGTTAAATCTAGGCTTAACCTGTTTGTCCCTAACCCAAACACACTTTTCCCAGTGTGTTTCCCTCTGTCCCTCTGTCAGATCCAGTAGCAAGTACCATTTCTTTTTCTCTCCTTATACCAAGCTTTCTTTCTTTCTCAGGGTCTTTGCATTTGGCATTTTCTCTAGTTAGAATTCTCTTCCATTAAATAGCAATTCCTGCTTTAAGTCTCTGCTCGACTGTGCCTTCATAACCCCTTTCCAGCCTCTCCTTTTCTCTCTTACCTAAGGTTTTCTTCATGGCATATACTCTCTTTGCATATTTTGTACTTTCTTATTTATCTGTTTATTGACCTTCTACAAGATCATTGGCTCTTCTCAGTGTTGTTCACTGTTGTGTTTTTAGATCTTAGAACTAGGCTCAACAGATAAATGGTTAATAGATAGATGTAGTTGGTCAGCATATGGAAGACTTCATTTGCTACTCAAATGAAAATTTAATGGCATATTTACTTACATTGTCCACATTATTTTCTTCAGGGTATTGTTCTAGGTATTATTGGGAACATGAGTGGCTTTAAAATGTGGTCCTGTCCCTTAATAAACTTACAGCCTAGATTTGGAAAACAACTTACCAATATGATAAAAAAAAAGTTACAAAAAGTAATTGAACACACAATAATCTACAAGGTGGTAGATTATAAAGAGGCAGACATTAAGACAAACCAAAGGAGGAAGGTGTCTCTTGAAGGGGTAAGAAGCAAAGGGTTGGTATGAAACGTAGGATCTGAGCAAATCTTGAAGAGGTGGCAAGTAGTTATTAAAGGAGAACTCAGGTGTGACATTCTCACCTGTGTTCATCCCCTAGGGGAAGACAAGGCATCTTCAGAAATGGCTGGGTGTTAATTTCAGTGAGAGCTGAACTTTTGGAAAAGAAAACAATGCTTCACTGCACACAAAGAAGGAGGTTCTCCCAATGTTTCCACTCTGAAGTAGATAAAGACAATGACACAAGAAAGAGTGAGCTTGCATTTGCAGGCATTGCCTGTTCCGGTCCGTCCGGACTCACAGAACTGCTCTCACTGAGGACCAGTGTGGCAGACTGTTGTCTGGAACTCTTCTCCCCATTCTGCTTTCTCTGTAAGTAGCTGCCACCATTTCAGCATGACTATCCTGAACCTTGGTAGGGCTGACTTGGATTGAGATTAATGACTGACTGCTTGGTTGGATGAGACTCCAAAGGAAGGCAGGACTGGAACTGGAGTCCCCAAGGGAGGGATCAAATAACACAGAAGCAGAAAGCAAGCGGCATCACGTGCAATATCCTCTGCTTGTCACTCAGGAGTAACTCTTCCACACAAGAATTGTTCTCTCATTTCCTTTGTTAGAATTTTGTCATCATTGAAGAATTCAACAGTCTATTTTGGTCACCTTCACTTAAAATTTGTAAACAATAAGACATAGAAATTAAATGGTTGACTTTACTGAGAGCTCTTTCTGCCCAAATCAGGCATCATAGTCTCTGTTTTTTATATTAGTTTAGTTTTATAAATTTGAGGAAATCTACGATAGAAATAAAAGATAATCGCAAGACTGATTTCATAGCAAAGTGGTGCAGTGTATGCCCAGCAAATGCAAGGGATGGCGGAGGTGGGTGTAAATTATACTTTAAAAAATATTTTAAATTCTATTTTTATTTGTACTGAATATGAAAATTTTGATGAATAATGCCTCCATTTTAAAAATGTGTACAGAGAAAAGCAAAGGTCACTGTCATTATAATGCACATTTATCAAAATTTCTAGATTAAACTCCACATTTAAGAATTAATATTGCCTAGAAAATGACACATATGAACAATATGAATTTTCAGTGACTATTCCAAGTTTCTGCATTTTCAGCACTGGGAATTGAACCCAGGGCCTTTGCTAGGCAAGCTCTCATGGAACAAACTCTTCCCATCCAAGTTTCTGGATTCTAATTTTATATGTGTACATTATAGAATCAGAGCTGCTTTTCCTTGGACTTGAAAAAAAAGAGTAACTCTAAAATACATCAGCAAAAAGCAAAGCAAAACAAATAAACAAAAAATCCAGCAGCAAAATCAGCAAAAACTGTTCCTGCAGCTGTGACAATAAAATTATAGTTGTTTATCTGAGCTATCAAGTACACATGCTCCTGAAGCAAAGAGCGGTTATTATAGTTCTGGCCCCGTGGAGAATGGAAGTGAAAACATCATCCTAAACTGCAGCATCCTAAACAAATGCTGTAGAATCTGTCATCTAAAATGATTTATAAACCACTTTTGTTTTTGTCGAGTATTTGCTGACTTCCAAAGGGCTCAAGAATTTTGCTCACTACAGAGTAAATTCACAAATTCTTTTCCTTTTCAGTGTTTGATGATTAACAAACATACACATCTAGGTTTGAAAGTCAGAGTGTGTTAACTCTCTCAAATAACTAAGAATTAGTTTTCTCAAATTTTTTTTTAGGAAAAAAAAAAAAGGACATTCAGTCAAACTGAATTTATGCGTGAAAAATTTCATCCCAGAAAGATAATATTTTTAGAAAGGAGTGCAAACAGGAGCTTTGAATGGAAGTGTGTGTGTGTGACTGTAAAGGGAGGGCAGAAAGACTATAATTGACAGGTCCCTTCTGTGGACCATTACAGTAATACTAAGCTACACCCAATGAGGTACTTCTTCCATTTGAGTGCTGGCTTGAAAAACATTTGAAATTCAGGAACCATGATGCTGTGGCCAGAAAGGAAAATTAAAACATGTGTTATGTGAGGAAGTCCATTGACTTTTAAAATATCTTGTCTTCAGTCAGAAACAGAAGATTCTTGAAGAAGAAATATTTTAAAATACCAGCAATCTGTGGGGACCAGTAAAAATTAAAAAAAAAAGGAAAACATTAATGAAATACTGCATCTGTTTGACATTTAAAGAAAACTGCCAGAGTACAAACTAATTTCAGGACAACAAATCTAGTGATATATTTTTTTAAAGAGTGCCGAAAAAAATTCTTTTTTTGGCTGAACAAATCTTAACACCACATGTGAGGGAACCATCAATATTTATTACATTATAGATTTGCCAAATAATGGAGAGCATCTGGGAACACTAGAGAGGATGTAGTAAGTAGAAGTTGATTACGTGCTTTTATGTATTGGACTACAAGACTGAGGCCAGATCTGGTTCTTTTGGAACAGATAAGCCATGTCCAGTGACTCTGTAATGCTTAAGTGGATGAAAGTTAAATGAACAGATGTCCACATGGATTGTGTAGACTGGGACCAAGAAAAACTAAAAAAAAAGAGCAACAAGACCCAGTAAAACCCTATTTATTAGAGATCCTGGAAGGTTGTCTGTTGATATGAATGTGATGATATTTGAAGAGGTCACAAGTTGTATTTTGAAGCTGGCTCACAAGCCCCCCACCCTCCATAAGAGCCAATAGGCTCAGGCTCAGAGTTCTAGAGGTTGGATGGAGACTTATCTGTTAAAGGAGCTGGGTTTTGTTTTGTTTTGTTATTTTTGAGACCAGGTCTCCCTGTAGCCCCTGCTGGCCTGGAACTTGCTATGTAGACTAGGCTAACCTTGAACTCAAAGAGATCCACCTGCCTCTGCCTCCCAAGTGCTGGTATTAAAGACATGTGCCACCATGCCTGGCTGAAGCTGATTTTTATAACAAAGCAATCTTAAACTGTCAGAAGGAGTCATCAGTGTATTTTAAAGAAACTCTCCCAAGTGGATTATGCAACTCAGTTTCTAGACTAGAATGTAGTACCATCCTACACTTTGGCCACATGGTATCAAGCTAGGTGCTCAGTTAATGAGTATTTTGCCCAAATGATATATCACATGGTTACAAAGTCTGGAAAGTATCAGAGTCTAAGCCCCAGGAATTCAATTCAATTAGTACAATTATATCTTACCAACTCAATAGATGGACAGAAATGCAGTGGACTTCTTAAGTATGTTGTGCCTGGAGGGGCTGAGTAACCCAGGACATTTGGCTAATGGAGGTACAGGCATTAAATATGCCTCTGGGTCAGTGGACTTCTTAAGTATGTTGTGCCTGGAGGGGCTGAGTAACCCAGGACATTTGGCTAATGGAGGTACAGGCATTAAATATGCCTCTGGGTCATCACAAGCATTATCCCATTACATTATTTTATGCAATTTAGCCTACTTCTGTTAAATTTTTTCAAGCATGAGATAAGTAAAAATAATAAATAAATAAAAACCCCATCCAGCTGATAGTTCCAGCTGGAAACTAGCTAGATGACCGGGGTGTGAGGATGAACGGTAACTGTCCCTTCCTGTACAGTAACACCAAGTTTCTTGGGAAGCGAATGCTGTGTTCCTTTTGCTCCTCTGAGTGAGAGTGCCATTTCTTCCATGCTTCCTGGGATCAAGGAGAGCTCTGTAAACATTTGAAAACCTGCTCGCCATTGACCACAGCAAGGTAAGGCCCAACATTTTTATTTGGTTGAAGAGGGAACAGAATGGTAACTTATCTCCAGAAGCTGGAGACAAGTATTGCTCAAACATTAATAAAACAAGACCTATTTCCATCTGTGATCCTTCACAGACTCTGTTGTCTTTGGCTTTATCTACCTGTTACTCAGGATGTGATGTTCCTGATTTGAAAGAAAAGGAGACTTAGACAAGGGAGACCCGGACACCTGTTAGTAAACTCACAATGCTTTCTGATTTTTTAAAAAGAATTCATTTACTTTGTTTTTTTTGTCATTATGAACTCAGGGAACCACTGATACTATCAAGAGAAAATATTAGCTTCATTTTACAAAAGAAGAGACCGAGGCTTAGAGTGGGAATTGCACAGAACATCTCAGAGTCTCTAGAAATGATTTGGAGTCTCCTAGGCTTTCAGAGAGAGTGCCCTGAGTAGTTCACAGCTCTCCTGGGACCCATTGCTTGGCCGGTTATTCTTGAGTCATTTCCTACCACTTCATCTCCCTCACTGGCTACAGAGTGAAATTCTGAAAACTGTTTCCCACCCAAAGACTTTGCTTCCTGGGCATTTTTGTGTGCACCTGTGTGGACAGTTTACAAAGCTGAGGCGGTAGTCGGGGTGCCATGGGAAAGGACGGAACGAGGTCGAGGAGAGGGTAGGGTCAGTTCTGATAATTTGTGTTTCCTTAACTTCTTGTGGGAGGATGACCAGGAGGTGGGCAAGGGATGGACTTCATGCACAAACATCTGGGACAAGGCTCCTTTTCCCCCAGGACCGATCCAGCTCCCGGCTACTGGGGAAGCTCCCCAGAGAGGGATGGGCGTCTTGCTCCTAGCCCAGGGCATTGTCTGAGCCTCCAATAATCTGCTGTCTTAAGTGCGAAAACTGAGCCCCAAAGACGCTGTGACACGCTGTTACAGGGATCAGATACTGAATCTGACTAAATGTGGGCCCACAATGATTGAGACTCTCTCCCCACTTTTCTTCTTGATAAAGACATATCAAGGGCCCAAGTAAGTGCTCAAGGCCGTAAGGAGCGCCCCACAAAGCTGACAAACCCAGGGATTTTTCTTTCCTTCCCTGATGGCGTTCCACCCGACAGACTTTTATCTGGGGAATCAGCAAGAGAAGGTGAGGATATAAAGCGGCTTCCAGGCTTGGGACGCAGCAGGTCACTGGCCCTGCTTCTACCCACAGAGCCCCCGCGCGGCCTTTCTGCGCAGTGCGCGGACTCTGGTTTTAGGGAAACTAGACCCCTGCGCGGGGGTGGGGAGGGGGAGACCCCAGGCCTTTGGCAACGCAATCCGCTGGGGACCCCTAGACACTGGAGTGGGATCAAAGCATTCTTGTGGAGCCCAAAGCCCTTGAGGTTGCAGTTTTGTTAGCCCGCCTTCACCTCGTCAATAAATTTTCTAGGAAAGAAAGGGCAGGGGTGGAAGGCTCTGGAGTGTAGGTGGCCTGGAGAACGGGTTTCCTGCACCTGCGCTCCTGCCGCGTTAAATCAGCATGAAGGAAGTGACATCGTCTTGCCTGCCCCTTTCCAATAGCCCATCTCCTTTGGAACACCAGCCTGCTCTCTGGGGTCAATTCTTTCAAAGAGAAGATTTCCTCTGCCCTTAAAGTTTATGCAGAGCCTTGTCGTAAAGGCGGGCTCCAGCTGGCGTCCATCCCTCCTTTCCCTTCCCGCTCCTCCCTACCATCTCAGGGGGAAAACAGGCAAGGCTCTCCCACTTTTAAGATTTACCCCACCCAGAAATAGTCAAATATAGGGAAAGATTTCAGAGATGATTATGTTTCGTTCAACCCCTTCACTATGCAGAAGTGTAATAGGGTGAAGGTGAGGAAGGAGCTCCGGGTCAAGGGCCACTTTCGTTGACAAAATCAGGAATAGAGCAGGAAAATCCTTGGGGAGTTAGTTTTCTTTTTCCTTCCTTCCTTCCTCCCTCCCTCCCTTCCTTCTTTAAAATCCAGTTAGAACAGGCAGGCCTAATCCAGAAACCATGGAATCACTGTGATGTGTGGGGACCTTTTTGTCACTGGAATGAATCTCATTGGGTCTAAGCTCTATGGAAGTACTTCGTTGTGAGACTTGCTCTGTGGGGACAGAGTTCCCTGCTTGACAGATTTGTTTTTCATGGTTTTTGACTACACAGGATCAGTAGCAGAACTATGGAGGAAAAAAATGCCATCAGAAGGTCAAAATCAATGCCAAAGTTTGATTCTGTTTCTTCCTCTCTCTTCTTCTTTCGTTCTTCTTAGACTTTCTTCACTCTCTTGCTCTTGTTTACCTGAGCACGTAGGTCATCGTCATCACTCCAGAGTTAAATTTTTTGTATAGCTTTCAATGTTTGAGAAAGAAACTAGACGTCATTGAATTTAATTTCTTCATTCTACATTCAAGGGACTCAAGGGGAAGAACGGTGGAATGATTTTCCAGTGCTTAATATACAAGGAAGAGGTTTTATTTTCACCCTAGTACCTGCCCTAGAAACACATTGCTTCTCCTGATTCTCCTCTGCCTTGCTGGTTAGAATGTTGGAAAACTATAAAGAGTAGCATAAGGTGTAACTGTGGGTAAAATCTGTCCCCAGAACTGTTGTTCTCCAATATGGGCTTAAAGTTCCTGAGAGTAAGTGCTTGGGTTCTCCTCAGTCCTGATTAACCCTGCTCTGGGGAGGGGGCCGTAAAAAAGCTCTTCTGCTGCATCTGTCTCCTGACATGGCACATTCGGTCTCATGGCTGCCTTCCATAGAAAGGTCACTACACTGGGGTGGAACCTAGGTCCCTATACCTCCCCTGAGGACTATTTGGACTGGGTACTGAGAAGACAAGAAAAGT
Organism: Eospalax fontanierii; assembly: GCA_035773235.1. Classification (NCBI taxonomy): domain Eukaryota; kingdom Metazoa; phylum Chordata; class Mammalia; order Rodentia; family Spalacidae; genus Eospalax; species Eospalax fontanierii. Next base: position 38,002,932 of record CM069544.1, on the reverse strand, counting down.
TGCAGTTGCCTCATCTCCTGGCTGCTGTATGGCCCCCAAGTGAATCCAGCCAGTTTCCCCTAGCATGGAAGTCGGAGGCTGCCTAGGGTTGGGGCAGGCTGGCAAGCAGATAGATCCGGAAGATAGGCAGACAGGATTGCTACACAGTTGGGTGCATTGGATTCCGCAACCCACTGCAAAGGACATGTTTCACCAAACTTTATGAAGGTGGAGGAGAAATAACTGTGACTTCTTTGGTTCTGTGCAGCCAGCCACTAAGTAGCTTTGTGCCCGGTGTCTGTCCGTTAGTCCATTCGCACCCCCTTCCCCAAGTCTTTCTTTAACTCCATTGAGTCTCAATTTCCTTTTCTGTTTGTAAACGCAGGGTCATGGACAAAGCAGCCTGTTCCTTTCTGTTTTCTGTGGCTCTGATTTAAACTCTGCTTCCCACATAGAAGGAATAAGATCCCAGCTCCCCTGAACCTTTGCTTTTAAGGTAGATAGGACAGGAAAAGGGAGAATTGCTAACAGCCTGGTGGGGAACAACTCTCTTCTGAAAGGTCCTGTCCCCTCATCCTCACCCCCATTGATTGTGACAGGTCACTATCTGATTACGAAAAGTAAATTGGGAAATCATATCTTCGAAGTCCCATCTGGGATTATTTATTTTACTGTGTCAACAGCAGGCATGAGAGTGTGAGACCCTATGATGCTGAGTAGCTTCCTTCTTGGAGGTGGATTCAAGGTCATCTCTAGAGAAATCAGAGCCACAGTTAACCACAGCAAAGCCCTCATACCCCGGTGCCCCACAGTGAGTCAAGAGGTTGATTCAGAGCAGAGGTTGATTCAGCTAGGAAGTTTAGGTCAGTGGTGGAGGGAAGGTTCCTATGATTCCCTTTTACTTTAAGGCCAAAGAGGCTGAAAGTTGGCCTGGGGCGGGGGAGGAGCCTCAAAACTTCCTCAACACCAAGTTCTCTACTGCCCAGTTCATTGAGATAAAAAGATGTCAAAAGTAATCCTCTAGGACCCAATGCTGAGCATGGGATGTGGGGCAGGGTGCCCCCAGCAGCAGAGTTCCCGCCCACAAGTGTGACTCCACTTTGCAGTTGAGGAAAAGTGGGCGTCAGAGGAAGGCTGAGGCCTCCTCACTATCTCTTAGCCAAGGGAGGACTGGACTCCTCACTCTAACTGATGCATTTGGCTCTCAGGTCCCAAAGATCCTTACCCTCAACCTGACTTGCTCCTTAGAGCCCGCGGCACAATAGTTGAGCGGATTAGAGGCAGCACCGCCTGGTTGGAGAAGGCCATGCCTCTTAGTTTAGAAGAGCCCAGCCCCGAGAGAGTAAAGGATAGAGCCTCAGGAGCCAACCTACCGCAATATACATAAGAGATTGGGCGAATGAAAGGGAGCCATCTTGAAACACGCTCACCTTATTTTAAATTTAAATTTATTTTATTTTTGGACAGGTGTTTGAAGAGAGAAAGAAAGGCCCTCTTGCCACGGAGAAAACCACCACATCACGCCCCCTCCTCTTTTTGGTTCCAGTTTTCTCCCTAGACTTTCCAAAGGCAAACTTCTTAGCTCGTGGGAGCTGGAGCGAGCAGGGCGGGGACCCAGAAACGGTGGGGAGTGGAGATTTTGGGTGCACCTTTGCTCACGGTGGTCAACTGGGAAAGAAACCGGCTCCACCCGCCAGCGGACTAGCTCCGCAGGCTGGCTGACTCCACACAGGCCCACTCCAGCTGGGTAAGAGAGGCTCCGAATTGTGCTTGGTAATTTGGTGTCGGTTTACAAGCCAAAAGGACTTGTTTCCTCACCTAACAGGTCCCCAGTCAAGGAGGCCTTTTAAAGAGAGGGATTCTGGTAGAAGAGCAGAGAGGTCTGGCCTTCCCCGGCTGCAGGTGCTGCTGGACCCCCTCCTCCCCGGCCCCCAGAAGGGGAAGGTCTGTATGGAGCTCCCACTGTGTGAGGGCTCCATCCTGGTCGAGTGGCCAAGAAATGTTACTCTTCCCCTTCTGCAGATGAGGCTCCTGAGATGCAGAAAAATAATTGACTCAGATCAGACAGTCTTGGTGGAAGTTGGAGAAACCAGGGCACCCCGGTTTCTTCTGAACAGTTTGTGTATCTGTGGATTTCTTTGGCAATTCAATCAAAGGTGTGGTCATTTACCCCTAGGAGAAAAGCACAGGATTTCACTTTTATTATGGGAGCTTCTCGGACTTCCTCAAGTTCGTCCCCAGATAAATTCCCATCCGCATCCCTTCCTTACTTCCCAGCGGTTGGTGGGAAAGTGATTCTCCGGAGGCCTTTAGGCGCGCAGAGGATGGAGTGTAATTCAACAGGAACTTGGTTACAGCTGCGGGTCTCCAAGTGCGGTATTGGGAGGAAAGAACCTGGTGGGGGTGGTGACGAGGGACGCGTGGGGAGGAGGGCGTCTGCAGATAGCAGTAAGGCGATTGTTCGGTGGAGATTTTGCTGAGGAGTGCGGGAGAATAAGTCACCTGCCCCGTAGGTTCATAGCCTGCAACCTGCAGGGCCCAGCTCCTCAGGAAGCTCTGCAGCATCGACTTCCCTATCTCCTGGTCCCACGGATGGTGAGGCTGGTGTCTTGGGAATCCAAGGGCCTGGTCCTTTGAGTTTGCTTCACTGCCTTAGATCTCTCCAGTCCCAGCTCCATTTCCATCTTGACCTCTGCTGTGTAGTTTAAGGCACACAAACACTATTTGCCTGGAGCTTTGTAGAAAGCTCTAACTAGTTCAGGGGCTGCCTGGCTCCGTAGTTTACTTTCAGTTTAGGAAACAGCCGCCCACACCCTTTTCCTGGCTGCTCTTCAATCTAAAGGTTGCAAACTTATTTTTTCTCGACTTTGTTAATATTTAAAATGACTAGTGGAGGGTCTAATAATTCTGTCTTTATATTCCACGGGGGGCCTTTCAGCAATAAATTACGAACCTTGCATGATCTGGCCCCGTGGTGGTAGGGTTGTAGTTAACTTTCACTCGTAGCACGGAGAAACACCAGCTTGCAAAGGTGGAAGTGTAGCTAATAAAGGAGAGATACTGAAGAGAACACACCAGGATTTGAACAACAAAAAAGTCCATGCAGAATTCTGTTACAGGCGATCCACTGTTAATTCCGGGACTAAAACAGGAAGGGGGACAGGGAAATTTCCCTCCACTCCCACCCCACAAACCCAACGGGAGCTGGGGACTTGCTACGTTTTTGAGACTTCAGAGTAGATGCCACTCAGGACCAAACCTGAAGTCTCCGACTTTCCCGGGGAGCCATGTGTTTCTTTGGTTCTTCTCTGAGCTAGGTTTCGTCATTGGAAAAAAAAGGAGACAAAAATGATTTTACTGAGGTCAAGAACTCAAATGCTCCAGAGGCGAAAGGATGCACTTTGATTAGATAAGAAATTACACAAAAGGTAAAACTCACTGGAGTTACTAGGTGGTGCCAAAGGAGAGAAACTCAGCGATTGGTTCGTGTGTACCCCTGTCATTGTCCAAAAGGCCACTGCAAGTCATCCTCCGAAACCCCTAGATCCGCTGAAAAACCTACCGGGAAACTGCAGAAAAGCATTTCCTTCAGGGCTCTGGATAGAACTACGTCGCACCAATGGGCTTCCAGTGTCTGGTCACCTAGGAAGAACTTTCCAGCCTAAGGGCTTTATTTACATACTTAGGGGCTGTTGTCTTTGTCCCGGTTAACGTCTAAGTTTCTGACAGGCTCAGAGTAGAGGGAAGTTAGAATTAGCTCGGAAATTTCCTTCCTTTAACAAATATTCGTCGCTGATCCACCGTGTGTCCAGGAGATCATGTTCATTTTCCTAGTGCATTTCCACACGGGTACGTCTAGAATCTGTGGAACTTCAAATTTAGCTTAGTAGAAATAATTGTGGACGAGTTCTTAATAGAAATAATTGATTGTGGACGAGTTCTTTTCCGCTTGTGAAAAACTTAACTTTGTTTTAGACATTTTTGTGAGGAATATTTTGAAGGAGAGGGAAGAAAGTTCATTTTCTTTATAAACACACCCATGCATGCTAAAAAGCAGTTACTTTGGAAAAACTGTAGAAATGCAAGATTAGAGAGGACATTTTGTACCTAAAATTGTTTGTAGCGGTCTGCTTTATTTTCATTCGCTCCAAAATGAACTGCGGTGGTACCTACTGACAGCAGAACACTGTCTAGGTGGCTTGTAGTTGACTTGGCCACGTGCCTCACAAAAACTTAAGAACTGTTTTGCACTTCAAAGTTTTTCGCGAGACACCTACAGATCTTTTGTTAGACCACCAGTTGTCCTAATTGCAAGATAAACTTGAATTTACTCTCCCAGAAGAAATAAAGATACCCGTGGCCCTAGTAGAGTGGCTTGGTCTCAACGCCCAACTTTGGGTCTATGATTAAGTTGCAGAAATACCAGAGATGCTGCTAACGTAGAGATCAACGCTAGCCTTTCAGAGTTGAGCCTGTTTACCTTTTCTTGAGAACAACGTGATTCGTAAGAGTGCCATTCAGCTTGTTTCCTAGTCCAGGAGAAAAATGGCGACTTCTTCTCCTCAGTCTGTAATTTTTTTCAGGGTTAGCTTCAGGACCAGGGACCTCGCTGCACCGAAGGCCTGCGGGGTGGATTCTGGTGGAGGCGGCCTGGGAGGGACGCTTCTTCTGCGCTGTGGAGGAGGGAGCCTTGCCCGAGAGCTTCGGCCAATCAGCGCGCACACCGCCTGACAACCGACCAATCAGAGGGCGCAGAGCTCGGGGGCCCGAGTGAATAATACTTGGAGGGGGAGCCCAGGCTCGGGATTGCGGCGAGTGAGGCTGCACCCGGTGCGGCTGCGGGCGCCGGCGGCGAGAGTTCCCGGTCCGAGCTAGGCTGCCAAACCTTTCCTGCTCAGCTTGGGTCAGAAGTGGAAAGCGGCCTCTGCCACGTGAAGCACCCCCGGCTGCAGAGAACGGAGCTGAACTTTGCAGTATTCGGGATGCGCGGGGCGAGGTTGCTGAGGACTTGACTCACCTCCTTCCTCTGGCCCCCACACCGTCCCGGGGGCTCCAGCGGCTGTTGTCCTCTGATTTCGTGGCACGAGGTGGAGAGCCTGTTTTCGGTTTGCATGCGCAACTTGCAGCTGGAGAGCCAGATCCGAAAGCTGGGTACATTGACTGGGCTGCTAGCCTGGGCCTCGGAGTCTTGGTGAGTGCTGCGATGCCAGCCGCTTGGGAGTTAGGGAGGGCAAGGGTCGAGAATCATCCGTCTAGACACTTTCTGTTTTACTTAATTGTCCTGCATTAACCATAGAAACAAAGTGCGGCCAGCCCTGTGAGGTCCAAGCACAGCTGACGGCTTCCGCAGCTTTAGGACCAGTGTTGCCCACGCGGGGGGGGGGGGTAGCTCTAATAACCTCAGTCGATTTAGGGGAAAGTGGAGTGATGCGAAGATCCCTGCACAGGCCTGGTGGTGCTGTAGATAAACAAGGGGCATTTGGGAATCACGGTTTGAAGATCCCTTGTAATAAAAAGAAAACCAATTCTTCCATCAACGTTTTTATGTGCGTTATAGCCCTACTAGTTGGGCATGGGAAAGCTTGACAAGTGGCCTAGGCCTGCGCGAGAGGACCATGTTTTTATATGCCACCTCAGTAAGTTATATAGAGATGTGTCTGGAAGGGCCAGAGAGGGCTGAAATTAAAGGTCAGGTGCACAGAGCACTTGGAATCCATAAAATAAAACTTGTTGAGTTGTGCGTTTCTGGATACTGTAGAGATACACGTAAGACCTGTGTGGCCTGGATTGGAGAGGCGAGTAGGGGTAACTCAAGGGGAGAGGCTGAATTTCCAGAAGTTCTGGGAGAGAGAGAGAGAGAGAGAGAGAGAGAGAGAGAGAGAGAGAGAGAGAGCGAGCGCCTGGACCCTGACCGCGGCGGCTGGGTCTTCGGGCCTCTTTGTGTCTCCCCAGAGTGTGGGCATCCCAGCCGAGTTAGAGCCAAGCCCAAGCGCCATGGCGGATGGGCAGGCGGGCCCAGGAGCTGCGGACTGGGAGATCGACGTGGAGAGCCTGGAGCTGGGAGAGGACAGCTTCGGGGCGCAGCCACGGGCAACGCCGCCTAGACCCAGCCCGCTGCCTGCCGACGGCGACGGCGAGGACGACGAGGACGACGACGAGGACGAGGACGATGCGGAGGACGAGGGCGACGGCGAGGAGGCGGGCGCGTGCCCGGGGATGCCAGGCCGGCCGGAGCGGCCCGCGGGCCTGGCACTCAGGCCGCCACCCGCGCCCCAGACGCTGCCGGCCGGCGCGGGAGCCCGGGAGCGCGGTGCCACGGCGGGCGGCCCGGAGCCGCGCAAGCTGAGCCGCACGCCCAAGTGCGCGCGGTGCCGCAACCACGGCGTGGTGTCGTGTCTCAAGGGCCACAAGCGCTTCTGCCGCTGGCGGGACTGCCAGTGTGCCAACTGCCTGCTGGTGGTGGAGCGCCAGCGCGTCATGGCCGCCCAGGTGGCGCTCCGGAGGCAGCAGGCCACCGAGGTGCGTACCGCCCGGCCGGGGCGAGGTTTCGTCCGATTCCCCAGAAGGGTTGAGTCCTATGGTCTCGTGGGTTCAGGCTGTCGCCCACACTGTTTTGTGACCTCCCCCCAACCTCAGGTTGTCCGGTGTGGACGTCTGCCCACGCTGGCCTGCGTGGTCCAGGGGAGGGAAACTCGTGGGCATCACTGGAGAACTTACGGTAAAATCCTGCTGGTAAAAAGCAGAGAGAGACCTTGAAAACAACGGGGTCCGTTTGTGACACTAAGGGAAAGTAAAAATGCCATTAAAAAAAAAAAACTTAAGAGTACATTTTGGTGGGGGTCGGGAAGAGAGTGGTTGCCCATGCGGAGGGTCCAATCACTGCGTTAATAATGCTCAGGAAGGTTAAAGCAGCGCGCAGCATACGGTCTGACACTGTGCTACTGTCACCAGGCCTGACGCTTCCACAGAGACTAAAATGTCTGCGGGGGCAGCAGCCCAGCAGCCCAGCCCAAGACTACAGAGGAGACCTGCCAGAGAATTTAAAGCGTCAATGCAGCTCTCTGGAGCGAAGAGAGTCAGGGTTTTCTCCTTGAGAAACCCCAGAACCCTAGAGTTTTTATTTGCTTTTGTTCCTGCACTTGTAGCACTAGGAAGTGTTCACAGAGCCTCCTCCAACACCTGAGGCAAGGCGGGATTTTGAATTCTTTATTATTGTTGTTTGTGATGCTGGGCTTGGACTCTATGGCGAGCGCTCTACCACCCAGCTTCCTCCCTAACCTTAGGGAAGGCGTTTGGTTTGACCTCTTTGGTAGACGGGTGCTGGGAGGTTGGTCACCAAAACACTGAAGTCAGTGACTTCAAAGGAAAACTTCAAGAGGGTCCTGGAGAGCGCCCAGGACCCTGGTCCGGTTGGGTAGAGCTTGTTTTGGGTTTAGCTCAAAGAGTGGGGCCCAGGGAAGTAGACTTCTGGAGTCCTCCCAGGCGGAATTCCTGCTGTCTCCTTGATTGTGGGTCTTACTTCGGAAGGTCTGGAGTGACCACTCGAGAAAGTCAAACGGCTGCTGTAGCTGACTGCCCTGAGATTAAGGGGCGCTCCCATTAATTTGTTTGGAATCATATTTCATAGGCGGTGGCAAAACAAATATGTTTAGGTAGGGGAGAGTTCTGGAGGCTTTGTTGATGGCTCTCCCTCTGCTCGCACTGATTGTTTTCTTGTGTTTACAGGACAAGAAAGGACTTTCCGGGAAACAGAATAATTTCGAGCGGAAAGCAGTATACCAGAGGCAAGTCAGGGCACCGAGTTTGCTGGCTAAAAGCATTTTAGAAGGTAAAATAACGCCAAATCATCCTTTAGCCCTTTAAACCCTGATAAGGGTCTCTCAAATGCATGGCCTAAGTGTAACCCAGGAAGAGGTACTTTTCATTAGAAAGGCTTCCTCTAGAAAGAAAATTAAGATGTTGAAAATGCATGTTACACACTTGCAGAAGATTTTGCTACCATGGTAATTTTGTCATTTTACTAGTTATTTGAGAAGAAAAGTAGTTATGAATCCCTCACACCTGATTTTCTCCAGAAAATTGTCTAGGGGCTTAATGGGCAGGGTAAGACACACAAGGAGTTCAGAGCTACCCATGACCAAGAACCCAGCTAGCCTGAGGGTTCAACCTCAAGTTTCACTTCTTATCACTGTTTTCCTTCTTGGGTATCTAGATAATCACTTTTCCCACACTCCCTTTTACCACTTTTGACAGTTAAGGTTGTAAAGTGAGGAAGGCTTTGAATCAAACAAGAAAGCAGAGGTTGATTTGGGCAGCCTGAAATCTAATTCTCCCAGTATTTCTATTTTCTGTAAATATGGTAATTTTTTAAAAAGCATTTGTATTTATTTATTGACCTGCCAAGCTATGCATTAACTATCACCATCTACCCTCTTCCTTCTTTACATTTTTTCACATTGATCTAAAGCAAAGTTATATTTGTTTTAATCACTGCCAAGTCACAAAAGTTCAGACTGAGAAGAAGCACTTTTCTCTGCCTTGAAGTAGACATGTCGTTCTGTATTTTCCTCATGCAGCTTCTGATTTTCACTAGTTTTGGATGGTCTGTAAGGTTTGTTTGGGTCTTACCCTGTGCCCTGCACTTTTGACATGGTTCTCAAGACTTAAAAAAGAATTTGGTTGCAAACTGGGTAAACATGTGTAAATTTATAAATTAAAATGTTGCCAAAGCAAGTTGAGACATTTGACGGCTCAGTGGAAAAATAAATTCCACTAAATAACTTCCTGGCAAACAGCATAGGAATGGAAACATTAATTTTCAAATTTTATTTTATTTGCAAATGAGTCTAATGGGTTTGCTACTGTGTAAACACAAATATCAATGTGAATCTTTCAGATGAATTTGCTAGTGCTGTGCTAGGGAGTGATGGAGTACTCAGAGTATTTTGTATAGCCAGGAATTCTATTTATGTTATACTAGTCTTTGTTTTGGATTTTGTCTCTATTCATGAAATGTGCATGACTTAATCTGTGTTTTAATGACTGCTGGTTGGTGCAACCATTTTGGTATCTGGCCAACATGATTAAGCTTGGGAAAAAGATCCTTTAAATCTGCTCTTTTCAGTTATAGCCCCCCATTTTACTTTGCTTTGCTTATTTGTGTGCTGGTAGTGTTTGTAGTCGAGGGGAAGTCCTGGCTGGATGGTTCCTCACACTGTGTGTTTGGCTGGTTAACAGCTCTTTGCAGTTTTCTATGCTTCCCTATGTCCTGTCCTAGTCTTTTCTTCTTTTTCTCCTTACTCATCTTCTTTAACTTTCTTTTTCTTTTTTTCCTAGTTCTCCTTGGATTATTCTACAACTGTAACAATGTGTACATAATGAGACATCTTTAGGAAATAAAAGTGACATCAGCTGTAGGTATAGATATCTTTTTTAATAACGATAAAAGATGACATGGGTAATAAAACATTGACTGAAGCAAGATGGACAGCTTGGTCTCAACATCTAGGGATCTGGGAAGATGATTAAAATCTCAGTCAATAAAATACATTTGTGGAAGCAAGGAAGCAGACATACCTGTACTAACAGAAACAACAACAGCTAAAAGCAACAATGGCTATCTTTCCCCGAAAGGAAACTATCTTAAATTGAACCTACGCTATGCTTTCTCTATTAAAATGTTAGTGATATAGAATTATAACTGATTATCCCTCTTGTGTGTGATGTTTCTTCTGGTTTCCAGATTTTTCTTGCCAGGATGCTAATCTTTTTCTTTTGTAATTCTTGCTTATTTTAGGCTATCGCCCGATAACAGCAGAGACTTACCTAGGAGGGGCTCTCCCTTTGCCTCCACCAGTTAGTGACAGGATGAGGAAAAGAAGAGCCTTTGCTGACAAAGAGTTGGAGAACATTATGCTGGAAAGAGAATATAAAGAGAGGGAGATGCTGGAAACGTCCCAAGCTGCTACCTTGTTTCTGCCCAACCGCATGGTTCCTGGACCTGAATATAGTCCCTACAAAAGTGCCTACAACCCCAGCCCTGGGGAGCCGCCAAGCAAGGACTTCTGTAACTTTTTACCAGCCTGCCTTGATCTCACCATGCAGTATTCAGGGTCTGGGAATATGGAACTAATTTCTTCTAATGTCAGTGTGGCCACAACTTACAGACAGTACCCCTTGTCCTCAAGATTTTTAGTTTGGCCCAAGTGTGGTCCCGTTAGTGACACCCTTCTCTATCAGCAGTGCCTGCTAAATGCCACCACTTCTGTTCAAGCTCTGAAGCCTGGGGCCAGCTGGGACTTGAAAGGAACCCGAGTCCAGGATGGACTTGGTGCAGACCATGATATGATGCCACCCAAACTGGAAGGCTCCCTGGTGTTGCCTCATCTGCCTGAGGTCCCAACATCGAGAACTGACCTTCAGGGTTACCAAGTTGTCCCTGAGAGGTCTGCCTTCTCCCCACCCCGAAGGAATTTCTCTCCCATTGTTGATACGGACTGCCTGGCAGCTCAAGGCCACATCTTAACCAAGATCAGCAAAGAAAACACTAGGCACCCTCTGCCACTTAAACATAATCCATTCCACTCAGTGTTCCATCAAACACTCAGGGACAAATCAGGGCCTGAGTTGAAAACACCATTCATCAAAGACACCTTTGAAGAGACCCCAAAGAAACACAGGGAGTGTTTGGTCAAGGAGAACCAGAAGTACACATTTACAATAGACAGATGTGCAAAAGACCTTTTCATAGCCAAACAAGTTGGAACAAAACTCTCAGTAAATGAGCCGCTGTCATTTTCTGTTGAATCTATTCTTAAGAGGCCTTCATCAGCCATCACTCATATCTCTCAGTGAAAGGCTGCTTAAATGGAAAGCTGGATTTTCTGTGTCTCAGAGGATTCTTGCCATATGCTTTTTTTTTTTTTTTCCTGGAAGATAAGATGTTTGTATAAAGAAATTTCTAGTGTAAATGACAGTGATTACTAAGAATTCTATATATTTCATCTGCATGTATCTTTTCTTATCACATAAGTATATTTAAAGACAGAGCCTGCTTAATATTCAAATTGTAAAGTTCTATGCTTTACATAGCATTTCAAAAAGCAATAAAGATGACACTGTCTTTTAAAGACCCAGTGTTTGCTGGAATGAATAGCCATCTTTAATGCTTGTGTCTTTGAAGTGTGTTCTTAATTTTTTTATGAGTCTATGTATTTTCAGGCACTCCTAATGGTCCTTATGAGCCACAGGAGACTGATTATAATGCTTTTTAAAAAAAATTGTAAGTAGTGTAGGTCAAATCCAGGACTTTACACATGCTAGGCAAGTGCTCTACCACTGAGCTTCATCCCTGGTGTTTGTTTTGCATGTTGAAGGACACACACATACTTGAAATGAATTTAACTTTTCAAGACTGGGGCAAAAATAGCTTGAGGAAAGCATGAGGGTATTTACATATTGATGGAATGATAATTTCATGTGATTTGACAAAGTTGAATTAATCTGAAGGGAAATCAAGTGCAATGATATCATTTATTTGATGATGTGCTTGATAATGGATTACTTTGAACTCTGCATGCCAGGCCTTAAATCTCCTTTCTAGGAAAAAGATATCCCTTTGAACATTCCAGTTGTTTTGAGCGTACCATGTTCTAAGCTTGCCTGGAACTATAAAGCAATTCCCCCTGTTGGGTGCAGTGGGTTCAGCCCACCATGTTGTCAAATCCCCCTTGACTATTGTGTTAGTTACTTCACTGTTTCCAAAGGACTGGTGACAGCAGGCATTCAGATGTAGGTCTGGTCAACTCTCAGTTGGTCCCTGAATATCAGTTTATGCTTCTCATCTTTACACCAATGTCAAAGGCTGTTGGTATAGTGTTCTTCTAAGGTAAGAACATTTACTGTTTAAATACTATCAATTGATACTTGCTGAACCCTGCAGACTTTTATCACCGTGCGAGAGTAGCTTCCCTTCCATTTGTAAATTCATTGTAACCTTTTTATTTTCTTAACAAAATATTAAGTGTGGCTTCAAAAGCTTGATAAAATGCGTATGAGACAATTTGCAAGTTTACATTCATCACTCAAAATCTCATCTGTAGGTTGGGGATGTAACTCAATTGGCAGAGTCCCTATCTAGCACAAAAATCCTGGTCTGATCCCCAGCACCACATAAACCAGGCATATGGATGCCTGTAATCTCAGCAGTGGGGAGGTAGAGGCAGGAAGATCAGAAGTTCAAGATCACTCTTGGCTACATATCTAGTTTGAGTCCAGCCTGGAAACACGAGACCCTGTGTTATATATCTGTAAACCTAGTAGTTGGGAATTGGAAGGGTATTGGCAGAGGTGGGAAGATTGTGTATTCTTAGCCAGCCTGGGATACATAGCAAAACCTATTTCAAAAAAACCAAAACCGGTTGGGTATGGTGGTGCATATACTCAGGAGGTAGAGGCAGGAGGCTCTCAGTGAGTTCCAGGCCAGCTGGAGCTACAGGGAGACCCTGCCTCATAAACCAAAAGCAAAACCAAACAACCAACAACAATAACAAAATCAATTGCAGACCCCAAATCAAGTTCAAATTCTGGGGCTGGTGAGGTGGCTCAGTGGATAAAGGCACTACTAAACTGAAAGACCTGAGTTTGATCCCCAGGACCCACGTGTTGGAAGGAGGAAACTGACTCTTTCAAGTTGTCCTCTGATCACCATATGTGTACAGTGGTGTTCCAGCATGAACACACACCAAATAAATAAATGTAATAAAAAAAGATATGCAAGTTATTTCAACTCAGAAGACAAAGGTCCAAGTATTTCACCTTACTGAGTCTGGGTAACAAGAACAATTCAGTTATGTGGAATGTGACAAAGGGTTCAACAGTGTGAAGGTTTTCTAGCTTGCTGTAAAAAAAAAAAACAAAAAAAAAAAAACCAAAAAAACAACAACAAAAAAAAACACTTAAAAATTATTTAAACTGCTGTGCTACCGATGAGCTCACACAAACCTCCAGGGATTCTCGGAGTTGTTGCTTAAAATTAGCATCAATTTCAAAAACCCAAGCCAAAGCGTAGGTTGATTTTCAGTTTGTACTTGTAAAATAATACTTGGTATTGTTGAGTCAAATTTACTTACTGTTACTCTTGCAAAAGCCAGAGCAAATGGAAGCTTGCCAGAGAAACAAAACTGAAAGCAGGCAGAGATTTCAATAGCCGTTGAAGACTATCATTAAGTGGAAAAGGTGTTTTCCAGCCAAGTCTGCCTCAGTGTTCGATGTCTACCCCCAGTGTTCCCTCTTAGTCACCTGGACTTTATCTACGCAGTCACTCATTTTTGTCTCCCTATAAGCAATTTGTCTTTTATGTAAAGTTTTAAGTGTAAACTAAGCAGTGAATCATACTTCAGAAGCAACGAGGAAAGACATGTTAGAACAAAATCACATGAAAATGTCTAGGGAGAAGGGCTTCTTAATCCAAAGATGGTATTTCCTTTTACTTCATTTCTCTCTCTCCCTCTCTCCCTGTCCACTTTCCAGGGTCTCATGTAGCCCAGAGTAGCTGAGGATGACCCTGAACTTCTGATCCTCCTCTTTATCACCTGAATGCTGGGGTTAGAGACATCTACATACCAGCATGCCTGCTTTATGCAGTACTGGGAATAGAATCCAGGGATTCTCAAAGGCTAGGAAGTACTCTACCAAGTGAGTGACATCCCCAGATCCTTATATGTTTGAATGGTTCTCTTTGTCAGTATTTCCTTTTTGTATTCAGACAAGATAGGCCACCTTCAGGGTGGTATGGGACATCTGCTCTGTTCTGCCTCATATCATTTTAATCCCAGTAAGTGACTCTTGTTGGCTGTGGTTATTAATGGTTTTTCTTGCATCATGATTGACTGGAATTTTGTTGTTCTTGAACATTTATGAGGGTTAGTGCTTTTCCTGGCAAACTTATTAGTTTTGCTGTGATGATGAGGTTTTAGAATTTTGAATCTAACAAATCTACCACCAGTCACTTAATCATAGCTTTGTACTTGGTTGATTATTTGCTTTTTAAAATCACTCTACTTCCCTGAAAGTGTTATCCTCCAAAGAACACTGCTTTTAACATAGTAAACCAAACTTTTCTATGCTAAAAGTAATAAATGGATTTGTTTTAAGCCATTTTTTGACAACATAAAGGCTAATACAGCATGAACTATTTTTTCCTCAGCTTTACTCACAACAATGCAGTTTAAATTAGTTGTTTTCCTTCTGGGTCAATTGATCAAGTGTTTCTCTGTTTTCTTTATTTGTAGTTCTCAAAATTTGATAGCATTGTTTCTCAAACTTTAATGGACAATGAAATTCCCTAAACTCCTAATGAAATACAGATTCTGATTCCACTGATCTGGGTGAGCCTAAGGTTCTGTGTTTTTTAAAAAATTATTTGTTTTTATTATTAAATCTGTGTGAGTGTATAGCCTGCATGCATGTAAGTACACCGTGTTGTGCAATGCTTGTAGAAGCCAGAAGAGGATGTCGGTCCCCTGCTGGAGTTCCAGGTATTGACCTTCATGTGGATTCTGGGAACTGAACCCAGGTCTTCTTCAAGAGTAGCCAGTGCTCTTAACCATCTCTCCAGTCGCCATCTGCATTTCTAACAAGCTCCCAGATGCTGATGCTGCTGGCTTCAGGCCACACTTAGAGTAATAAGTGTTTACATTTACATTATTTTAGTGCACATTTAGTGCAACCTGCAGTGGATTGTAGGTACTAATATAATAATAATATTATTAGCATGAAAAATTTCATATACATTAATATTAAAAAAAATCCCTTTCTTCTAACCCTTTGGTGGCTTGAGTAGGTTAAGATGGAGGCAGAGTCATACAGCACACAATGTTTTCTTCCGTTCTTTCAATCTCTTTTTTTCCAAATGCAAAAGTTATTTTAGTTTGATTAAAAATGTCACATATACAGACACATACTCTTGCACACAGATTTTTTTTTAACTGTGGAGCAGTAACCATAACATAACATAAAAATGTACAATGTTTAACCTTTAAGCCCAGCACTAGGGAGGCCGAGGCAGGTGGATCTCTGTAAGTTCAAGAACAGCCTGGTCTACATAGTAAGTTCCAGGCTAGCTGGGGCTACAGAGAGAACTTGTCTCAAAACAAAAAAACGAACAAATAAACAAAAACCAAACCATGCTTAAACGTCCCGTTCAGTGTGTGTGTACATACATATTGTGTAACCATTGCCATTATCCAACTCCAGACCTTTCCTCATCTTGTAAACTGAAACTGTATACATTAGCGATCATTCCCCTTTCAACCCCTGGGAACCACCATTCCTCTTTGTGTTTCTAGGAATTTGACTACTTTTAGTATCTCATATGAGTAATGTATGTGTCTGTGACTTGCTTACTTTCTTGAGCACTGTGTTCTGAAGGTTCCCTATGTTATAGCATGTATCAGGAATTCCTTCTTTAAAGGTTGAATAGTATCTCACTATATATGTAAACAGACATACAACACATGCACCACATTTAGCCTTTTGATAGATACTTTACTTGCTTCCATTTAGCAATTGGGAATAATTGGGAATAATGCTGCTTTGAAAATGTGTGTATTGGTCTTTTTCTGTTGCTATAAGAAAATTTGTGAGGATGGATAATGTATAAACAAGAGTGTTATTTGGCTTATAGTTTTGAAGGCTGAAAGTGTAAAATTAGGTATCTCTACTTGTTCAGCCTCTGGTGTGAGCCTTTTGGTGATATCACAAGATATCAGGTGGGGGAGTGAGGCTTACTTTTTTATAGCAATTCACTCTTAGGATTAACTAACCTGAGACCACATTAATCTCTTCTGAGGATGGTGCCCCAGCCATCTAACTGTCTTCTATTAGGCTCCACCTCTTGACACTCCCACCATCCTAACAACCGCACCGGAGCCCATGTTTCCAGCATGTGATGCTCTGGGGGATGCACTCTGATAGTATCTCAACCACAGCAGGATGCACATAACTCTGAAATGTTGCTTTCAACTTGTTTGAGTCTGACATCCACCTTTCTTCACCAGGCTTCACTGCCCAATTCACCTGCCTCCTGTTTGTGGGAACTCCTCCCACGTGGCACTTCCTCCAGCATGTGAGCATTTCAACTCAACATTGCTGTCACTCATAGAGGCTCCAATATTAGGCACATATTTCTCAATATGAGTTTGAGTGTGTTATCAGATCATCTGTACTTAAAAGCTAAATTCCGATTGTGTAAGGAAAGGCTGCAACTTGTATTAAGAAATGTTCCAGAATTCCTTTAGCACAGTCTCAGAAGTGCTAAAGAGCAAAGAAATGGCTGAAGGTCAAGATGAAGAAATAAGAATTCACAATTCCCCATAGAAAAATAAAGACATCATTTAATGTCAAGGCTCAGTTTTCAATTGGGACAAAAATTATTATAGTCCACCAGATTTCATGACTTTTGGATTAACTTCTTTGTTTCTATTCTAGGTCTAGTGCTTTGGCTAATTTCCACAACTGGGGCCCAGTTTATGAGTTGATAGTTTCTGAGATGGTTGGACTCTGTGTTATATAAACTTGGGCCAGTGACATCCATTTATATTTATTTTCATACTTATATTAAGATTTCATCTTGTGCACCATTCATTTGACTTCCAATGTGCTTGGTTTAAATATATTTAAAATGTGCTAGACAGAGACCTGGCGATGGGTTGGCAAGGGGTAGTAGAAAATATGTAATTATAATAATTACCTGTATTTATTACCTTCCAATTTAGAAGATGTATTTGCATGTATTATCTCTTATTTTTCTTATATAAATTCTGTAAAAACTTGGCAAGTACCTTATTGAGTTGACTATCTTCCTCCTCCAAATTTGGATATTTTCCCAACGTACCGTGTGCCTTGACATAGCCTGATGTATTTTTAAATTTTTGTACTTAAATGTCAAGTTTGGGCTGGGAAGATGTCTCGGTAATTAAGAGCACTTACTGCTCTTTCAAAGGACTTGGATTTGGTTCCCAGCATCCACATGACAGCTAAAACTCACCCTTAACTCCAGTTCCACGGGATCCAAGGCCCTCTTCTGGCCTCCATGGGCACCAGGCACAGATGTAGCGCACTTACATATATGAGTGAAACACTCATACAAATCAAAATAAGAATAAATAAAAAATTTAAAAATATTTAAAAATCAATGTAAGGCACACACAGACACACAGATGTGTGTGTGTGTGTGTGTGTGTGTGTGTGTGTATGTGTGTGTGTATCTCAATCTCATGGGATTTTTACAACCAATTGAGATAAAGAAAACTTCCTGGAGAAGCACCAATGACTGACAGTTCCAGCTGTGACATTTTTGAACCTGCTGGACTTTCACAACAGCACCACACTTTCCCTGGGTCACTTCTAGCATATGATTGAGTAGACATGGTTGCTGGAAACGAACGATTTCTGCTTCCCTGGGAATCCTTTAACAGCTGGGGGCTCCTCATCAAAGTGTGTTGTTGGATGAGCCTAAAAACCAGCACTCCTGTTTTCAGATCGGGGTGGGAGGCATTTTCACCACCAATTAAGATACAAGACAGAGGAATTGGTATTTGAAGGTTGGAATAGTCTTCCCTACTTTGTCACTTAGTACTGTTATCTTGGAGGATAAAACATATCCAGGAGGAAGGGTATTTTCTCATACTAAACTCCCAATGATATCGACCACTTGCCTAGAAACACCTGACCCACAATATCTCCAGTGCATGTCAGGAGCGATCGAGTCTCTGTATTCTCTGCCTTGGCTCTTGAGAGAAAGGAGAGAGGAATGGGAGGAACTCCTCAGGCTCTTTACCCATTAATCTGATGTTATTCTCCTTCAGTGAGGCCTCTGTTTAATGTGTATATAGTTGCTATTTTTTTTTGTTTTGAACTGAGGTCAATCCAAGGACCATATGCACTTATATTAGGAGAAGACAATCAGAATTTGCCATTGCTGAAGACAAACCAGGGGAAAGGGAATGATATGAAGACTTAAGACTTGCTGACTTGTTTGGAGATTCTATATATTATTTCTTTAGAATAAAAAGAAAATTGTAGAAATAACCTCATTATATCAGTTGAAAGTTGCACATTCAAGACAAACGTTTGGCAAGAATAGAAGTATCACACTGCTATGTGAATACTTGATGTCATTAACTAACATGGGCTACGGTGGGAGTATTCTGCTTCTCTCAGTCATCACCAAATTATTTTCAGGAGATATTATGAGGTTATCATAAGAAGGTACCTGAGATGTGTGATGCTTTGAAGACTGATGTGTTTACTTTTTTTGATATAGCTACTACAAAAGTACCAGGAAGATGTCATAGGCAATTGTATCCCAATTTAGCAGGCATTTGGCCAAGTCTTTCAGGATGGAGAATTTCAGAATCAAAAACAATGAAGCCAAGGAGATTTGTGCTGTTTGAACAGATAGCTTCAAAATACATTGAACAATATATCAATATTAATTTTGAGGAAGGGCTTTTGCCTGTTTGCCCTTGGAGCCTTGTTTGCACTCAGTCTAGTTGGCAGATGAAAGCACCAATGGGGCCTATCAGATTTGTGGGTGTCATTAAGTTGGGAGGTGTGCTGCTATTGGTAGTGGATTGGGCTAGGTTTAGACTCTTGATCAAAGAGCAAGTTCTATGTTGGATATTAAAAATAACTTTCATTCAGTTCTGAAATAATTTGTTGAAAGAGACAACTTGATGCTAGCTTTATATGAAAATGATCTGAGAGTCATAGGGGACTGTAAAGGCCAAAAGGTACCAAGAGTGAGTAAAGATTGTAAGAAATTACTATCACAACCTTGGATTCCATTGCTAGAACATCCAGCTCAAAGGAAATATCCATGTAAAAATCCAGGTGTGATAGCAGATGCTTATAATCCCAGAGCTGGGAAGATGGAAACTGGCAGATATATGGGGCTCACTGGCCAGCCAGTGTGTGAATGTTAGTACACAAACACCATAGTGTACAGGAGGTCTGAGGATACAGAGGATCACCTCTGGTGTCAGTCCTCTGCTTCCACCTTGTTTGAGACAGGGATGCTTATTGTTCACCACTGTATACCACAGGCTAGCTGGCCCATGACTTCTCCCTCTGCCTCCCATCTTGAAGTAGGAGTCAGTGGGGATACAGGGAAGGTGGAATTATAGACACTACTGCATCTGGTTTTACATGGGTTGGAATCCAAACTCAGGTCTTTACACTTGCCCAACAAACATTTTACCCACTGAGCCATCTCTCAGCACACAGCCATTGTAGACACCGTGCAGTCCACACATCAGACAGCAATAAAAGCTTGCTGCTAGTGATAATTTTGTATTATTTGCAAAATACTAGTTGAGAACAGCTCCAAGCCCTAAACATAGTCTGTTGAGGCAATATGTTTAAGGTTCAGGACAGGCAAAAAGTAGATGAGTAAGCCTTAGAACTGTGGGACGGCTTGTGGGATCCAGCTCAAGTTAATGAATATTTATTGACAACATTTTGTGTATCAGACACATGCTTGTAATCAGGTCTACATGTTATTTTTTTTTTTTTTTTGTCATTGGTTAACTTGAAGCATCTTAGATCCAGTCACCTTGCTTTCTTATTGTTCCTTTGGTAGCTGAGTGCTTTCCCTGGAGAGAGTGACAGGAGCTGCTAGCTGGCTCTTTAATATCTGCTCTCTGGTCTATTAATAACAGAGCCTTGGTTCTATTTAGACTGCTGGTATGCCCAGGTAGAAGCATTTTTTCCCAGCCTAGTTTGCCTTCGCATTCAGGCATGTCCACTGAGAAGCAGGTGGCCAGTCATGGGTGGGACTTCAGGAAATCTTTCTAAAGAAATCTAAACAGAGAGGAAGAAGACATTTTGATTTTTTTTTCTCTTTGGACCTCTTCTAGCATCTTGAGGCTGTGATCCTGAGGTTGGCTGCTATCTTTAAAGTAGTTTGGAACAGAAAGACCAAAGGACTCCAGATGCCTGTGTATCGAGGATCTGCATAGTCAGCGCTGGATTGTGTCCCCATTCCTCCTTGCAGGTTTGTAGGAGATAACTAACTACATAATAAGCCACTGCCCTTGGGTCCTGGTTACAAGCACCTTAATAATAAAGGGGATTCTACTGGCCGTATCTACCTTCCCTGTGGTTCCCCTCCGTATCCTCCTGACCTTGAAGGCTCGCTGTTTTCTCTGTGTACATCTTCTGGCTTCTGTCTCTGTAACCCACTAGCCAAAGTTCTTATTCTCTGACTCAAACAGATGACCTTGCCTGCATAGAAAGGCAACTTGTGCAGTGTTGGTGGGGCAGGGGAGCTGGGCAGGTTGGTCACTGGGGGAACTGATGCAGGAGGGCCCAGGCCCCTGTGAGCATCCTTAGTCAGGCGGGCCTGGCCTGTATATGAAGAGTAGCTAAGCAGGGCAGGGGCTGCAAATCAGCAGTCCTCTGTAGTCTGAAGTTTCTCAGTTCCTGGGGGAGGCTCCTGCCCTGAGTTCCTACCTGACCTCCCTCAAAGATGGACTATGATTTGGAAGTGTAAAATGAAATAAACCCTTTTCTCCTTAAGCGGGATTCGGTCAGTATTTTATCATAGCAATAGAAAGTAACTAGGACAGGCGACCGCATCCTATGGCTCTGGCAATTGCAGTACTTGTGGCTTCTCCCACAGGCAGACTTCACTTGGTGCCTGTAGCTTTCCTTGGCAGATGCCCCACACTTCTGGCATCTCCAATACCCTGGGTCTCCACAGAAACTTTGGCCTCACCGACCTTGAATCTTCACACGTTGACTTCTCAGGGTCTCCTTGCAGGGAATCCAACCCTGCCACACATTGCTTCACCTCGTCCATTTTTTTTTCCTGGAAATCTTGTTTGGTACAAGCTTCTGGGACCCTTCACTGCTGCACACCACATGCCTGCAAAACCAAAACCTTGTGGATGATGTAAAGTTCTGTTGCCAGCTGGAGATGAAGCTGGGATCCCTTGAACCAACACTGCAATACCCTTTAAGAGCCTATGCAGCTGAATCAGAGAAGATACTTCCCAGAGCCGCCCTGTTGCAACAAGTTGCTCGGAGGCTCTTTTCAAATGAAAGTTTTTCAAAGTTTGCATTTGTACATCCTGGAACCTTTGATAGGCAGAGTCTCGAAGTCAGCATGACTTTCTTATTGTCCAGTATAAAATGTGTGCCTTTTCTTTAATAGCCCTAATCTTCTTAATGACTACAGCTGCTTTAGACACAATGCCTTTTTCACAACTTAAAATACTCTTATGATCCTTTCCTCATCAAATTGCACATTTTCCACATATTTCTGCTCTGTTTTTGCTCTGGATTTTCACTATAAATCTGGCTAAAGGCAGGCAGTAATAGCTGCACTACAGCCTAAATGCTAAGCTGTGAAATTTCCTCCAACAAATAAATTAGCCCATTACTTTTGATTCTAAAATTTCAGAGCACAGGCAGAGCATAGCCAGACTTTTTGGCAGAATGTAACACAAATGACCTTTAGGCCTATTCCCAGTGGCGTTCTTGCTCACAGCCTCACAAGCTGGACCTTGACCATCTGTCTTTGTCTGGTCCACACTCCAGTCGGAATGGTCCATTAAGCTCTCCTTACAACGTCCTAGGACTTCTCAAGCTTAATATAAAAGTACAAGGTTTTTAGGAATAGTTTTTTTTATTAATTAAAGAAAAATTGGAAATTAAATCTCAGAAAAGTCAAGAAAACATCTGAACTTTAGAATAATTGGGTCCAGGACACTGGTCTCCCCAGGATTCAGTTGTAGCCTTCACCTGTCATCTCTTCTTTGTTACAGTCCTCCATCATTCTCTCATTGCAGATCAACTTTCTCCTAAGCATGACATTTGACAGTCTTCACCCCTGAGGATACTGAACTCCTGTTTCTGCTCTAGTTAGCAGTCCCAAGAAAAGCTCTGATTGATCGGGCTTTGGTATAGTGGAATTCCTGGACCAATGAACCCTGACCAGGAAGATGATGCAGGACAGGCAAAGGTGTTGGTGACCGGAAGAAATTCTCATGTCAGGTAGATGACCTCCCCATTTGGTGCCCATCTCAATGTGCCAGTTCTCTTTTTTCCAGATGCCCCAGTATATTTTCATCTTTCCTAAAAAAAAAAAAAATTAAGCATGTGTATCTAATCTGAAATGCTTCTGGGCTGATTGCTCAACGCAGAGGCCTGAGGGACAAAATTCTCTCCGCCAAAGGAAAAAGTCTGGGGAAGGGTTAAAGAAGTTTCTTGTTCCCTGAATCCCACAGGACCACATTTCTTAGAGCCAGAGATAAACATGAGCACAGGAGCACTCTCATATTTTCTTTTGCTTATGAAAAGCAAGTTAAACCACCAATGCATACATGTGTTTACCTTCAGAGACCTGCCATCCCATCTCTCCACCTTTCTGATTCTCAATACAGACCCTCAGTGGATCTTATATCTCAAATAACTTGTTCTTCTGGATGAAAGTGTGTGCTGAGGCAACAGATTCTCCGGATTGATCCTTTACTTGTGTATTAAAGTATAATAGGTCTGCAGTCTTCATCTTGGACCAAAAGGAATATAAAAGGCGTTTGATCTCTGGCTGGTGATGTAGCTCCTCAGGTCTTGGATAGATTATTTCTGAAGAGGTGCCCTTTGCCCAGAATTCCAATGAGTACTCCAGGGTCAAAGATAAACTCTGTATCCAGAGATGAAAGGACAGTTGTTTCCCTACAAAACCTCATAAATCAGTTTAGATAGCACTAGGGTTTTATTTTTTTTTCTGGCACCACAACATTGGGGCTGTTTGATGCATTTAACTGAAAATATTTGTAAAAGGCCTTTCTCTTTTCGTTTTTGATGAAAAGCATTACCTCAAAAAACGAGCTGATAAACAGAGCATCCACCTAGCATCAGGCTGAGAATCCAACATCTGATTGTACTTAGCGAGGAGGAAACTTGAAAAAAACCAACCAACCCAACTTTCATTTCTTACTTCTTTTATCCTTAAGCTCAGCAATAAACTAGCACTCTTTGGTTAAAAAGTCAAGGGAACAGATGTATAATTCTAGTGCTTCAGCATCTATATTTCAAATGGAGCATGTAAATTATGAGAACTTCTCTCAGCGCTCCTCAGGGAGCATGCGGAAGCAGGCGCGGCCCTGCTGTCAGTCACCTTGCTTCCCTCCCACTCTGGGAATAGCTCCTCCTTCCTATAGGGCATGGGAATCCTTCTGGCAGGCTGTGCATTTCAAGGGGAAGTTAAGTGGTTGCACCCTACAGAACTTTACCTCCAAGAGCTAGTATCTGATGGGTCACAGGGACAGTCTGACAAAGATTCTGCTGATAGAAGTCAAAGCAAAGACAGAGTTAAGACCCATCTTAACTGTGCGCCGTCCGCCCTTGTGATCTTAGGGAAGGCACTTGGTAGGTTTCTGTTGAGTCCCGGGGCTTTCTTCAGAGATTTGTTGGCTGTGGGTGAAAAAATAATGTGTGTAAAATGCTTCTTTCAGCGCTCTATGTAGATGTCTTAAAAAAATTAGCAATACACATAAGAAAGGTGATATAGATTAAGGTGTCATTGAACAAGTGAAACTCAAAAGCTGGAAAGAACCTTTGAAACCATATGACCCAAAAGTCCTCCTTTTGAGATGAGTTGGAGGCTTTCCCACCATGTCTGTGTGCCACAGTCTTAACCTAGTTCTCCTTCTAGGAAATCACACAACTGTGGGACTTCAGTGCCAGTAGGTGGCCAACAAAAAGGTGCATTCAGTATGCTGCAGTGCCTGGCATTCAGGTCTGCTCATCTGGGAATCAAACAGGCATACTACCAGATGAGACTTTTTTTCCGTTTGTGTTTGAGCTTTTAAGTGTTTCTGAAAAGTTAATGCTCATAATATTGCAAACTGTTTAATACAAGTCACAGGTTATTAAACAGCTTAATATGTGAAGTAAGTGGATATTGGACATTAAGGAAAACCATTAATCCATGCATGAATACAGCAGGAACCCCCATTTAGTCTACAGTAATCAGGAAGCGTTCACACACCTCATCTTAAATTGTGTCACAGAGATGAACTCAGACAATTCTTTTGATATTCCCAAACTGCCTTTCGGAGCTATAGTTTTCCATTTCCTTTTCCTAATAATTAAGATTTTTAAAGGACACTTATGGGCCAGGCGTGGTGCTGGCCGTGTGAAATGCCGGTCCTTGGGAAAGTGAAGGCTTGAAGATCATAAATTCAAGGCCACCTTTGGCTATCTAGTGAGTTTCAGGCCATCCTGAGCTAAGTAAGGTTTTTGTTTCAAAAACAAGTAAGCAAACACCTCCCCCTGATCCCTCCCCTGCCCCAGGACACCTGCCTCTTTCTTCCAAAACACTCTTCTAGGGTAATGCACAGATTCCTAGCCAGGTTTAGGCATGGCCAGCTAGCTTTGTTCCCTTAGTAAATGGAATCCACAGAGACCTTTGTCCATCACTTCTACCTCTTCTTATCAACTAATGTAGGTGAGGGGAAGGGCATGGTTAGATACTCAAGGCCTCCCTCAGGGAGTGACAGTCAAGCTTCAGTATTCTAAAATGAAGGGACTTGTACAACTCGGTCCTCTCTTCCTGGGAAGCAAAGCCAGACAGAAGTAGGTAGCTCCCTGATCGAGGCCAGCCTTGAATGTGTATTTAGGCCACATTTAGGAAGCATAAGCAGGTCAGTGTCTGCATTTTATTTCCTTCTAGTCAAACAAATTACCTGCAGTTTCAACCATGATTATCCAGTACGAGCAACAAAAGTCCTACACTATGACTGGGGCGTTTGTTCACTGAAATGGTTAAGGCTCACTCCTAAGGAGGCAGTTTATACAGGGCCACCATGGACTGATAAAGTTGTGTGCAACTTGGCATTGTGGTCTTGTGGTCCCTGAGTGTAAAAAAGAAAAAACAAAAAAACAAAAAAACAAAACCTTCTTATTTTTACTCAAATATTACCCTGGGCAAAGGGCCACACACAGCCCCACCCCCTATGATTTATTACCAGATTCTTTCTGACCTTACAAAATGCTTTCTATAAGAGTGCTAGGAAAAAAAAAATAATCTTCCGTCTTTCTATAATTCTAGTGATAGTTTTCGCACCTCTTAAATACAGCACCCCAGGCAACTTCTGTCTGACCCACCTTTAATCTGGCTCTCTGTGGAGTGGAGCACACGGGGGGAAAGAAGACATCTGTGGCAATGAGAGATCACTGGAGATATTTAAGAACTCATAAAACACAGATGAACCTGCAGTGTGTGATGCTTAGGCGATGTATAAATCACCATTCGTCAGAATACACCAAAGATCCAGAATGTTAGGAATGAAATATACTTTAGTTCACTTCATTTTGCTTCAAATGAGGGAAATAACAAACTATAAACCATAAACTTTATATCCTGTCAGAGGGTTTTATGGGTGTGATGTAATTTCGTTTTAGTTGAAACTACAAACTTCTCCATTCATAATACTCTATTGTTGTTCATCATTTGTCCATGGAAAACCCTTCTCATTCCATTATTTTTCCTTTATCCTCCAACTTCTATTCCCAAATAAATTCCAAAGCTAATATGTTGATAATGAATCTTTCCAAATGTATCCTAGTGCTATTTGGAATGTATCTCTTTTTTCTTGAGGAAATTTTAATTTTTTTCACTGATTTGAGAATTTCATATGATACATTTTGGTCATGTTTGGACCCTCCCTCTTGCTGCCTCAACCTCACCGAACCTCTGGTTTCATGTCCTCTATTATCATTTCCCTTCTTTCTTATTTAAAGGCCCATTGAGTCTAATCTGTGTTTCCCAAATGCTCTTGGGTATGAATCTATCCTTTAATCTTTAAAAAATATATTTATTTGGGGTGGGGACTGGAGAGATGGCTCAGTGGTTAAGAGCATTGGCTGCCTTTGCAGAGGACCCAGGTTTGATTCCCAGCACCCACATGGTGGCTAACAACTGTCTGTAACTCCAGTTCCAAGGGATCTGACACCCTCTTCTGACTTCTGTGGGCACTGCACGACTTGAGTGCACCTACATACATGCAGGCAATACATGCATAATAAGTAAAAAAGTTTAAAAAATATTTATTTTTATCATTTTAATTTCATTTGTATGAGTGTATTGCCAGCAGGTATGTAAGTGCAACCGTGTCATGCAGTGCCCTCGGAGGTCACAATTTTAAACTCTTGCAAATTATTCTGTTGTGTGCATTCACTTCATTTTTTCAAATCTTTAAAAAAATTATGGTCAAGTCTTCTAGTCTTGGGCACAGGCTGGCTCCTGCTTTTAGCACCTCAGATCCTTAGACTACTTTCCTAATCCACACCCACCCACTGCATCCTGAATCCTGTGCTCAGACTAGCTCAATTTTTCAGTCTAGTTTGTTAGAGCGTCACAGGCTGTCTCCACCCGGACTTGCCATTGCATTCCTGAGACCAGCCTTCTTCCCTGGTAAATATGAACCTGCCCACTGTGTCTCTACCCTTCTTCCACCACAGCAACTCCAAACTCCCCCACCCCACACCCTGCTCTGCATCTAGCCTGGGCACAGGCACACTCCTGCTCTGAGCTCCCAGAGCTCTGGACTGCCCTCTTACATCTGGCAGGCTGTGAGTTGTCCAAATTGTACCATGCCCCTCTCCCCACATTGGTTCTACCTGTAACCCTTCTCAGTGCTGCAGGGCCATTTCTGTGCCCCTTTGTAGGGGCCCAGACCTTTACAGACTTCCTGAGAAAGCCTGAATTCAACCTCTGCCTCCAAATTTCCCAAATTGTGCTGTGCTTGCTGGCTAGAGGGACCCAGACCTTAAGAGAGAGCCTGAGAACATCTGATCTCAACTAACCCGTGCCTCTGCTGGAACTCTGGAGCAGCTGAACTAGATTCATTTGGTCCCTTCAATATAAAAGTCAAAAGAGAGAACCTGAAACCTTGACAAGCAGCTTTTCATACCCTGTAAGAAAACAGCCAAGTCACATCAAGTATACAAACAGAATCAGACTTCACCTGATCAAAGGAAGGCTTGAGTCTCACATCAGGATCACAAACAACAAAAGAAATCCACATGCCAAGATCATAATGAAAACATAATAATATGAAAAACTTGAATAATATGTTCCTAGAAAACATCCCCAGTCTTATAGAAGAGCTCTACAGTGAGAACTCTATAGGGATAACCCAGGACACAGAGTTTAAAAAAGAACAATCATAAACACGATCAAAGAATTCAATGAATTTAAAGAACACACAAACAAACAAATCAAAGAACTAAAGAAGACAGGGATAAACTTCTGACTGAATTCACAAAAGAGCTAGAAATATTGAAGAAAACTCAGGCTGAAGGAAGTGAAGGAAGTGAAGAACTCAGTAAGCTGATTTGAAACGATGGGAGAAAGCCTCACTAGTAGAATGAATGAAATGGACAACATAAGGTCAAGAATGGACAATAAAGTTGAAGAACTGGAACACTCAAGCAAAGATTATGAAACATTTTAAAAAACACAGAAATGGGATACACAGGAAATGTGGGACACCATGAAAAGACCAAGTCTATGCATCATAGGCAGAGAGGAAGGAGAAGAATCTCAAGAAAATGGTAGTGACCAGATCTTCAACCAGACTGTAGAAGAAAATTTCTCTAAATTAAGTACTTTCCCAAACAAATATAAGAAGCACATAGAACATCAAATAGACAGGACCAGAAAAGAACTCCCCCAGCATATCATAGTAAAAACCCCAAGTGTACAAAACAAAGAGAGAATTCTGAAAGCTGCACAATGAAAATAAGTCACATATAAAGGAAAACCCATCAGAATTACAGCTGACTTTTCAATGCAAATTATGAAAGCCAGAAGAGCCTGGATCAAAGTATTCCCAGTTCTAAATGACCATAAATAGCATTCTAGAATACTTTACCCAGCAGAAATGTCTATTTTAGTTGATGGAGAAAGAAAAATATTCTGCGACATGAATAAGTTTAAAGAATTCGTGTCCAGAAAATGAGCCCTTCATAGACTATTTGGAGCAATACAAAGAACTGAAGAAAGGAATGACTATATTCAAGGGGGGACAGAAAGAAACTAAATGAAGGTCTGACTGGGGAACCACAAAGTTAGACCAAAGATGCAAACAGAATTTAAAACGATGGGAATCAAGACACATTTTTCAATGATAACTTTAAATATCAAAGGACTGAACTCCCCTGCTAAACAACACGGACTAGTTGAATGGATCAAGAAACAGAATCTATCCTTTTGTTGTCTGCAAGAAACCTGTCTCACTTTCAAGGGCAGGCACTACCTTAAGGTGAAAGGATGGAAAAAAGATTCAAAGCAAACGGCACTAAGAAATAAGCAGGAGTTACCATTCTAATATCTGACAAAATAGACTTTAAACTAAAACTAACCAGAAGAGATAAAGAGGGTGACTTTGTTCTGATCAAAGGAACAACTAACCAAGAAGATATTACGATCATGAACATATATGCACCAAACTCTGGTGTACCCAACTTCATAAATACAATACTACAGGATGTTAAGACACAGATTAATCCCAGCTCACTATTAATAGGGGATTTCAGTACCCCACTGTCTCTATTAGACTGGTCAATCAGACAAAATAAACAGATATATGAATTAAACAATACCATACATCAAATAGCTCTAACAGATAGCTATTGAATATTCTACCCAAGCACCAAAGAATACACATTCTCTTTATCACTCCATGGAACTTTATCTAAAACTGACCACATAGTGTGACACAAACCAAACCAAAAAAAAAAAACCCCAAAATTGAAATAATTACATGCATTCTATCAGACCACAATGCAATAAAGCTTAAAATGAACACCAGAAGAAACACTAGTAACTTCATGAACTCATGGAGGCAAAACAACACACTCCTGAATGATGAATAGGTCAAAGGAGAAATTAAGAAAGAAATGAAAGTATTCCTGGAATTAAACAAAACAGACAATGTAACCCAACAAATTCTCTCGGGCACTTTAAAAGCTGTCCTAAGAGGGAAGTTTATAGCTTTAAGTGCCTACATTAAAAAATTAGAAAGAATACAAATAAATATTACATTGCAACTCAAGAATACTGAAAGCCAACAACAAATGAAACCCAATCTAGAAGACAAGAAGAAATAACAAAAATCAGAGCAGAAATTAGTGAAATAGAAACAAAAAAACCAATACAAAGAATCAATGAATCCAAGAGCTGGTTTTTGAAAAGATAAACAAGATAGACAGACCCTTGGCTTAGTTAACCAAAAGAAAGAAAGAACAACTCCAAATCAACAAAATCAGAGATGAAATGACAAATATCACTACAGACAGCAAAGAGATCCAGATCATTTTAAGAGAATGCTTTAGAAACCTATATGCTATTAAATTTGAAAACCTTAAAGAAATGGATGCATATCTAAAATCATTGGAATCACCAATGCTAAACCAAGAGGAGATCAATAGCTTAAGCAGACCCATGACATAAAAGGAAATTGAAACAATAATACAAAACCTCCTGACCAAAAAAAAGCCCAGGTCCAGATGGAGTCACAGCAGAATTCTACCAGAGATTCAAAGCTCTATATTCAATACTGCTTAAATTGTTCAAACAGAAACAGAGGGAGAACTCTCGAATTCCTTCTGTGAAGCCAGCATCACTCTAATACCAAAAACCAGGCAAAGATACAATCAAAAAAGAAAACTGTAGACCCACAGCCTTAATGAAGACAGATGCAAAAATTCTCAACAAAATACTTGCAAACTGCATACAGACACACATCAAAAAGATCATCCACCACGATCAAGGCAGCTTTATTCCAGCCATGTAGGGGTGGTTCAATATACATAAGTCAATAAATGTCATAAAGCACATAAATGGACTCAAAGACAAAAATCACGTGGTCAGCTCAATAGATGCAGAAAAGGCCTTTGACAAAATTCAACATGCATTTATGTTAAAAGTTCTACAGGGAATTGGACTGGGGGGAACATACCTCAGCATAATTAAGCTATATCCCAAACCCATAGCCAACTTCATTCTAAAAGGAGAAAAACTAGAAGCATTCCTATTAAAATCAGGAACCAGACAAGGCTGTCCACTGTCTCCACTCCTTTTTAATATAGCGCTTGAAACTATTTCTAGAGCAATGAGACAAGAGAAGGGAGTTAAGGGAGCACTCATTGGAAAAGAAGCCAAATTATATTATCCCTTTTTGAAGATGACATGCTATTATACCTAGGAGATGCCAAAAAAGTCCTCCAGAAAACTCCTGGAAATGATTAGCACTTTCAGTGAAGTGGTAGGTTACAAAATTAATCTACGGAAATCAGGAGCCTTTCTATATACCAATAATGGAGCGATTGGAGAAAGAGTACAAGGAGGACCCCTTGGCACAAACATAGACCTGTAGACCAATGGAATATAATCGAAGACTCAAACATGAATACATGCAGTTTCAGCCACCTGATATTTGACAAAGGTGCCAAGGACACTCACTGGAGGAAAGATAGCATCTTTAGCATATGGTGTTGGCAAAACTGGATCTCCACCTGTAGAAGAATGAAACTAGACCCTTATCTTTCACCTTGTACAAAAGTCAATTCCAAATGGATCAAAGAACTAAATTTGAAACCTGAACCCTTGAAATTATTAGAAGAACATGTTGGCATTAACCTACAAGATATAGGTGTAGGAAAGAACTTTCTAACTTAGACAGCAGGAACTTAAGAATTAAGGTTAATAATTATCAAATGGGATTCCATTAAACTAAAAAACTTCTGTTTAGTAAAAGAATCAACCAAGGAAGTGAAGAGAAAATCCACAGAATGGGAAAAACTCTTCACCAGTGACACATCTGACAGAGGGAGGTTTAACATCCAGAATATATAGAGAACTCAAAAAAACAAAGAATCAAGAAAACCTGTGACTCAATTAAAAGATGGGCTAAGAATCTGAGCAGAGAGTTCTCAAAAGAAGAAATAAAGATGGTTGAGGAACCTCTTAAAAAGTGTTCAACGTTGTTAATAATTAGGGAATTGGAAATTAAGGCCACCTTCAGATTTCATCTTACCCCAGTCAGTCTGACTAAGGTCAAGAGAACAAATGATACCAAATGCTGGATAGGATGTGGGGAAAGAGGAACACTCATTCACTGTGGTGGGACTGTAAACTCATGCAACCCCTATGGAAAGCAATGTGGAGAACTCTTAAAAAAATCCAGTTATACCACTGCTTGGGATATACCCAGAGGACTCATCCTACTGCAGAGATACTTGCACATCCATGTTTGTTGCTGCTCCTTTCATAATAAGTAAGGGATGGAAGCAACCTAAGTGTCTCTCAGCTGATGAGTGGATAATGAAAATGTGGTACTTTTACGCAATGGAGTTGTACTCAGTATTAAAGAAAGACAAAGTCATGACATTTGTAGATAAATGGATGGAATTGGAAACTGTTATGCTAAATGAAGTAACAGAGAATCAGAAGAACAAATGATGTACATTGTCTCCCATTTGTGGATCTTAACACCAAACCCTTACATGTGAGTATGTATTCTGATTTAACTACAGAGACCATGAAAACAGAAAGTATCCAGGGAAGTAAAGGGAAAGAAGGAACCTAAGAGGCAAGAATAATGGAGACAGATGTTTCTAAGTGAGGAATACAGAGAAAGTATATATTTAAATGGAAGCGGGGAGGGAAGGTCATACAAGGAAATGTAGAAGAAGTGGGGCCTTAGGAGACTGGAATTATCAAGGGAGAAATGGGGAAAATGGGGACACTTTCATGGGGAATGCATGGAGGGCAGTTTATACATCAGAGAGAGAGAGAGAGAGAGAGAGAGAGAGAGAAATAATGCCTAGCTAGTGTAAAACACTAGAGGGAATCATAGTAGTCTAACAACCTAATGACAAATTCCACATAAAATATCTCTACATGAGCCCACGTGCGTAGCTGAAGGCTACATAACAAGAAACAGTGCCAGACAGGAGAAACCTTCCTTTGAGTTGATGGCCAGGGTGATCCCAGAGACTCCCAAAATTACACAGGCTATTGCCACAGCTCTTGATTGCCTCTCAGAACTTGAATGTAAGACCCTACTGTTGAAGACAGGACATGCTTCAGAAACCAGATTTGGAGCAATGGAGCTGGAACTGACTTGGAAGCCACTTCCCCGAAGGCTAGCTTTCGTAGAGTTGGAGAGCACTATGCAAGTAGCAAAGGGAGAACATCAATCAATGGCCCAACATCAGCTTCAGGACCAAATAACCACATTGATGAATGGCACAGTATTTGACACGAGTGCTGTAGTGGCACTTTTATTTTAGGGCCAATCAACTGCTGCCTAATTTGTCTTAGAGCTCACACCATGGGAGGAAACTCATGTGTGGTACTGTAATCATAGCCAAACACATATGGCTGAGGAAGTGATTGATCTTAGAGAGATCCCCAGGACTGTCACATCCCTAGCTTAGCATAACTTCTTACTAAATGCAAAATATGTATCCTTATATTTACAAGAGTATCATAGTCACTACTCTTCAAGGAAGCTTCTTTTGTACCAGATAGAGACTACCACAGAGCACCACAGGTAGTCATACAGAGACATTGTTTGTGAATTTCCTATGCTTAAGCCTCTACACCCAAGGCTCACACAATATAGAACAAGGGGTAAAAAGAAGTCAGTAATGAATCTCTCAACTCTCATTAATGAAGCTCCCTCATGCAACAAAGGGCCAGTAGCACAAAAGTTCACAAATATCTAAATCATGGAGTTCAGCAATCTGCACAGTGTGGTTCCCTTGACAGGACTCTCATATTTAGTTTCACTCACCCAGGGCTCAGAGACCATTGTAGAAGAGGGGGCAGAAAGATAGTAAGAGTCAGTGAGGAGGTGCATGACCATGTGGAAAGAGAATCCTACAGGCTCCTGGGACCCTGGTCATATGAACCTAGAGCAATGGTTTTGGCATGCTCAAGTCCCATGTAAACTCAAGCAGACAAAAACCCAGCATGGCACTGGGGAAATGGGTAGCAGACCCCAACCTTTACTTTAGAAATATTGGCAACTGATTACTGTTGGGTGAGGATGAATTAGTCTTCCTAAAGCAAGGGACTCTGGGTAGGCTGACTAGACCTCACTGGATGAACCCGCACTGAGGGCATTTGGGGACACTAACTTGACACAATAGACCTTAACAGAGATGAAAGAAAGAATGTATGGATTCCAGTCGGGGGCTACAGTTGGTGCTGCTGGGGGAGGGGTATAAAGATGATTAAGATTGATTGAGATGTTCTGTATGAAACACACAATGATTAGATAAAAAGTATTTTTTAAAATTATGGTCAAATATCACAACATAGATCTCATCATTTTATCCTGTTTTTCATGAACAGGTTTCAGCATGAGGATGCATTATTATGCATCCACCATCCTCTTCCGTCAATAGCATTTTCATTTTCCAAATGGCACCTCTAACTAGTAAATACCAACTCCTCAGCTCTGCTGACCCTGAGCCCTTGGCAATGACCAATGCATCCACTGTATTTTACTCTTCTCCTACTGATGGACACGTAGATTGTCCTTAAGGCCCACCCCTGCGCCATAGCCTGCCACCTCATTCCGGAGTGCTTATGCATCGTGTAAGACTTTGACACAGATTCAGAAGAGGTTTGGGGGGCAAGGAGGATCTATTGCTTTTGGAATGGCTGTACCAACTGACAGTGTCCTCAACAGTGTACCAGATTTCCCAGCTTGTTACATCCTGTGGTCTCTGAAATTATGTTTGCATTTTGCATTGTAATAGTGCCCTGACTTTATGTCAAGATTTTTTTCATTTATTGAAGAGTCTGAGCATTTCATAATGTTTCACTAGTTACTTGAGACACCCCGTCTAAAATTGTCTATATCACAGTTTGTTTCATTAAAAATTGAGGTTCATGTCTTGTTTCTTGTTGATTTGCAAGATTTAAAAATATTGTAGGTGTTAAATTTTTGTTGATTTTTTTGGTTATAAATATTTTATCCTAAACTCATCTATTTGCTTCTTTGTTTCTATTTTGACCGAATTAAATTATTCATTAAAGGGATCTTAGCGTTGATGATTTCAGGGTCCTTTTCCCATGTCCATGTGAAAAATGTGCTGTTCTACATTTTAAGATTTTTCTTTGTAGTTTCTTTATGCATTTCCATATTTTGTTTATAATTTGACCTCATACATTGATGTCTCTAGCTCACGTGAAGAGCTCCTTTTAAAGTAGTAATGCCCATATTATTTAGCCTCATCACAATAAAGTGGTTTCTACCACAGTTTTCATTCCACCATTTCTTCACTGCATCAGACTTCTGCTGTGAGGTTCTCATATGTATGTTGTTCAGATTCTAAGCTGTTTTTCCAGTGGTTTATGTTTGACCTGATTCTGAAACCATGCTGTTTTAACAGCCTTGTCATATGTCTGCATAGATAGTGTCATGAATCTCTCCTTTCTGCTTATCTATTTCAACATGGCCTTAGCTATTTTCTATATCAATTTTAGAATAGGTTTGTGATACCTCTTAAAAAATTCCCATTGGAAATGGTTGAGATTCTGTGAATTTGGGAGCCCTGACACCTGTGCTCTGAAAGGCCGTTCTGTTCATGAACAGTTGATGCCTCTTCATCTACTCAGACTTTCCTCCATGTTCTTTAGTAGAATATTAATGTTATTATTTTTGAGACAAGGTCTCCTTGTAGCCCCAGCTGGCCTGAAACTCACTATGTAGACCAGGCTGGCTTTAGTATCACAGAGAGCCACCGGTCTCCACCTCCTGAGTGCTGGGATTAATAGAATATTGCTATTTTTAATGTGATAAAGTGTATATGTGATAAACTTCCCATAAGCAAATATGTAGCTTAGATATATTACCATATTATTGCTACTATAAGTGACATCCTATTTTTAGGGTTAAAATAAATTTGTAATTCAGTAACAATCTAATAGTTTGTTGATTTTCTGGAATTGTCTATGTGAATTATACTATTACCTGAAAATAAGCTTTACGTTTCTCAATTAATTCTTATACTTCACACATTTTTTTGAAAACTTATAGTACCATTAAATTCTTCTTGAACTATTAAAAGTTTTTTTGATTTATTTATTCTTATTTTATGTGTGTGATTGTTTAACCTGCATTCATATAAGTGTACCCATGTCGTGCAATGTCTGCAAAGAACAGAAGAGGTGTCAGATCCCCGGGGACTGTAGTGACAGACTGTTGTTAGCTACCATGTGGGTGCTGGGAACTGAATCTGGGTCCTCTACAAGAGCAGCCAGTGGTCTTGACTGCTGAACAATCTCTCCAGCCCTGTCTTGAACTATATAAACAGAGATAGGATGATAGGAATTCTTATTTTATGTTTGGTACCATTTGGAATAAATTTCTTCCTTATATATGATACTTAATGTGGTTTTTTGGTAGGAAGCCATTTACACTTACTGAAAATACCTTATATGCATATTTTTCTAGGGGTCATTAAACTCCGTCAAATCCTTTACATTTACATTCTTTAATAGCTAAGTGCTTTTTTATTCTTTTATCAAATTGCCTTTCACTCTAAGGAACAAAAGGATGAGATGAGAAGGTTGGATCATGGAGTGTCTCTCTCATACTAAAGAATCCTGGTAGGTAAGCCAGAAGTGGAGACTGTGGTAGATTTCAATGAACAATAGCATTATTAGATAATTTGTGAGCTCTTTTAGAGTTGCATAGGAAACAGCTGAAGGTTAGGAGAAGGAAAAAATAAACCAAATAAAATTGTATAATGCTGCAATTAAAAGAGAGAAAGTAATGCGAATTTGTTGAGTGTTTATTTTGTTTTGTTTTATTTTATTTGAGACAAAGTCTCACAATGCAGCTCTAGCTGGCCTAGAGATTGATATGTAGATCATGCTGGCCTTGAACTCACAGAGATCTGCCTTTGTCTCCCCATTGCTGGAATTAAAGGCATGCAGCACCATGTCTGGTGTTCTATGTCTACAGAGGCCAGAAGAGGGTGTTGGATCCCCTAGAACTGTAGTTACTTATGGTTGTTACCTCTACGTGGGTCCTGGGACCTGGATTTGGTCCTCTGGAAGAACAGCCAGTGCTCTTAACCACTGAGCAGTCTCTCTGGTCCCTAATAAAAATATTTAATTTATACAAAAATGTTCAGGAGCATGGCCTTTGACTTCCATTTTACCTGAAGTAGAGAATTTTCATAATTTGGATAAATTTTAATTTAAAATATAAAATAAGAGCTAACAGGGAATATATTGTTATGCCAGAAAGTAAAGACGTTCTCATAAAAAGTGATAGAGACCCATCAAAAGAATAATAGGAACCATCTGGAATGACTTCCAGCACACCAAATGTGGAAAATTCGAGCACTGAAAGAAAGAATCCATTGCTGTCCTTTGAACAAACAAGATATCATGAGTCCATGCCTATAACATGAAACAAAAAGGGGGAAAATTTCTTTCTTGAGGTAGAATACCAGCTGTTAACCGTGGAGGGAGTGATGTAGGTGGAGAAAGTTATTTAAAAACCATCAGAGGGGTTGGAGTGATATCAGTCAGTAAAGTACCTGCCACTCAAACATGAGGACCTGAGTTTGGATTTGAAGAGCCTACATAAAGAACCAGGCATAGCAGCATGCGTCTGTGACCCTTGTGCTGGAAAGGGTCCAGTGGCAGCCGATACAGGTGGGTCCTTGAGGCTGGCTGCCAGCTAGGCTAGCTGAGTCAAGGAGCTCCAGTGTCAGTGAATGATCTTGTCTCATATAAACAAGCTGGAGAGTGACAGTGACAGGGTGTGAACTCCACAACCACACCCACACCCACACATGCATTCAGGCATGCATGCATATACACACACAAGCATGTAAACACACATAGAGAGACACACAGACACATAGACATACACAGACACACAGACATACACAGACACACACAGATGCAGACACACACACGCACACACACACACACATAGACACAGAGACATAGACACACACACACATGAAGCCATCATGGTAAAGGTGGTCCCAGGCTTGAGACCTCAGGGGATATTCCACATAAGACATAAATTTAGGTGCAGATCATGGTCTCAAACTATTATTGATTATTTATCAGGTACAAAGGAGGAAACAGAAAGTATGGGGTGGAGACACTGGACAACACTTGACCTGCAAATAAAAATCAGTTTTAGCAGTGATGGACTCCTGTGCCTCCAGATATGCTGCTCCAAGATTGCTCAGAGTCACCTCATGTGGAAGAGCCCAGTAACTCAAAGGCAGCTGAAAGAAGCAACTGAAGTAGTCTATAGTCCATCCGACCTCTACTGAAAGGCTGTGGGATTGTTCCAGATTTGAAAACAGCATGAAGACATGATGTGTAAAATCTAGTGCACTGTGCTTCACAGGCTCTTGTAATGGAGAGAGAAACGTGTTAAAGGATGTCATTGACAAAACTGGATTATGGACTACAGGTTAAGCTATTGCATGTGTGTTAAATTTCCGGAACTGGAGACCTACGTTAGCATGATGACAGTGTGTCTGTACTCTTACAAAGGCACGCTGAAGTGTTCTGAAGCAAGAAAAGAAGCTCAGAGAGGAACAAGAACGCAAACACGGCAGTGTGGTAAAAGTTAGCGGAACTGAACGAATGGAAAGTAGAAGTTCTCTGATTTCCTTTACAGCTTTTCTGTGAGTATGAAATTATTTCAGAATTGAAGGAAACTTTGGGAAAATATCTAAGTGTGGCCTTAGTTAAATGGAATTTTGTGAGTCAGCATCTGAACTCTGTCACCTCTATTTCCTAGGGGAATGGGTTTAATGCAGGCCTGACAGGTGCATTGTCCCCGGGACTGACCCTGTAGGAGCAGGTGCCTCTTTCTTGTTGGTTTGGATGCCTTTCTTTGCTCCTGCATTTAGCAGCGCTGGCATTATTGGTGAACAGAAAGCTTTATTTTTTTTCTCACCCACATAGTAAAGCTAGCCTAATAAATTGAATTTTGCTAACTCTAGCATGATTCATTTCTAAGAATAGCTTTTTGTGGTAGGGGTGGAGAGAAGAAGATAGAGTATTATGTAGCCCAGGTTAGCCTGAAACTTACTGTATAGCTGAAGATTTCTTGAACTTCCAATCCTCTGGTGTCTACCTTCTAATGCTGAAGTGCTGAGATCACAGGCGTGCACCATCACACCTGGGTTGTGTGATGCTGGGCACTGAACTCAGGAACTTGTGCAAGCTAGGCAAGCACGCTACCAACTAAACTATCCCAGCCCCTGAATTCTTTGAGAAACAACAACTGCTCTATGCCCCTCTCTACCTGCAAAGGCTAAAAGCCATTTTGATATCTATTTAATTTTCAACCATGCTCTGAAAATTGTGTATGTATTTCAGAGTTCATTTGGGACATGGTTTGAGTCCCATCAAGGATGTCATCCTGATCATCTTATTTCTCCCATCCAAGCATTAACTAGGCTCAGCCCTGTTTTGCTTCTGAATCTGATGTAATTAGGGGCGTTCAGGGTGGTATGGGTTGACCCTGATGGTATGATCTCTAGTTCTTTGTTGTCATATGTGAATGGGAATTTCACAAGTGGATCTGAGTTAGCTTCTTTCTTGTTGCTATCACAGAATACCCAGACAAAAGCAACTTAAAGAAGGGAGGGGTTTGTTTTGGTTTCTAGTTACACAGGGATGGAATATCATGGCAGGTAGGCATGGCAATAGGAACAGGAAGCTGAACAATCAGACTTTTTCCATATCCAGGAAACAGAGAGTAAGAACAGGAAGTGGGGTTAGGCTATAAAACCCCCACTGAAGTACTTCCTCCAGCAAGGCTTCATATCCCAAAACTTCTCTAACCTTCACAGTGTCACTAACAGGGGACCAAGTGTTCAAACATATGAGCCTGTGGGGGACATTTCTCATTCAAAATTTAATACATTAAAGATTATAAAATACACTGAGCAAAATTTATCACCTCAGAGCTTTTGTTTTTGAGACAACCATGTATGTATACTAGCTATGTAAACCAGGATGGCCTTGACTCAGAGAGATCCACTGGCCTCTGAGTGCTAGAATTAAAGGCATGTGCCACCCTAGTCATGTTTAATTCACAGTCCGTGGCATTAAAAGTATCATGTAGCTGTGTGGCCATCACCATGTTCCATCTACAGAGCTCCTCGTCTTGCAAAACCAAGTCTCTGTGCTCAATGCAGTTCCCTTTTCCTCAGAACATAGCACCAACTATTGTACTTCTTGTTTCTATTGATTTGATTTCTACAGTCCTAGTGCTTATTTCACTTAGCACAATGTACCCAAGGTTCATCTCTTTTGCATTATGTGTCAGAATTTCCTTTATAAGGCTAAATAGCATTCCATTGTGTGTATATACCACAGTTTGTTAGTGAACATTTACGTTGCATCTATTTTTGACTGTTGTGAATAACGTTATCCATGTTGGAGTTTCGATATCTGTTTGTGTTCCTGTTTTCAGCAAATGCTCAGAGGTGGAATTTCCAGATGGTATGGTGACTCCATTATTAATGACTCAGGGAGATGGCACACTGGTTGTGATGGGACCTTCATTAGCAACTTGATGCTATTAGAATCATCCAGGAGGTCGTGATGTGGGCATGTCTGTGAGAGTGTGTTCAGAAAGGATTGACTGAGGAAGGACGATCCACCCTGAATGTGAGCAGCATCATTCCATGGGCCGGGGTCCTGGCTGGAATAAGAAGGGAGAAAGAGAGAGAATCTAGTGGAAAGCCCACATCCCCCTTCTCTCACTGGCCTATGGTAATGTGCCACGTGGATTGCTCTGTCTTGCTCTGCGTCCCTGCCATGATGGACTAAGTCCGAGAGCCAACATCAGCCAATCCTCCTTTTCCATTGTTTTGTGAGGGATTTGTCACAGTGATACAAAAATAACGAATACACCATTTTAAATACAGATTGTAACATTTTATATTCTCACCATCTGCAGTGGCTCCACAACTTTTCTACAGCCTCACCAAAGCCCGTTCCTCCCTTCATCTCTCCTTTCCTTCCTTCCTCCTCCTCCTCTTCCTCCTCCTCCTCTTCTTCTTCTTCTTCTTCTCTCTCTCTCTCTCTCTCTCTCTCTCTCTCTCTCTCTCTCTCTCTCGTCTTCTTTACTCCCCCCTGTCCTCCTGATTAGTGTTCATGGCTTTCTTTTTTTTTCTCTTTGTACAGTGTCGGGGATTGCATCCAGGGTGTTGTGCATGCTGCAAGTGTTCTGTCACCAAGATAAGGTCCCAGCCCCCTGAGTTGTATTTTGTTTAAGTACAAATTCCCTTGAGAAGGCAAACAGGCATTATCTATATCTATAATCAATGCGATAGAGTCAGTTTATTTGTAAAAAAATTTTTTTAAAAATCACAGCTCCCTCTAGAATGAGAAAAGTCCTTGTAAGGTACAATGAACTTAGAGCTGTGGCCTGTCTCTAATGTAGTTCTGGGTCTTTGATGGGTCTGAATAGTTTATAAGCACTTCAGTTTCCTTCAGTAATGCTCAGCAATAGTTCTCAATCTCCTGTAAGGCCTATAAGAGAAGAGCTTGCTGTACCCAGCCTTGGAGCTTCTGATTCAGTGTTCGGGCAGCAGAAACTGCATGTCAGCTGAGGCTGACAGCCTCACAAAGAAAACCGTTGCTCTACAGACCAGATTTAGACAGGCAGAGGAATCCAGTAAAGCAGGACATTTTAGGACTGCACTACTATTTCTGAGACTTGGAGGTCTGAGAAGTGGGGCGATGCATAGACATATCAAGAAGGAGATGGATTGGTGGGGGTGCATCGAGAAGTAAAAAAAAAAAACAATTTACCTAGGATACAAGTTTGGCAAAGAATTGTTCTAACTGTGTTTTGAGGTTACAGAAATGATTTCTGTCTGACTGTAATGGAGGAACACAGTAATACCTACTTAAACGAGCAGGCCTGCCTTTAATTTTTTTTCTCATGTAACAGAAATTCTTGAAACAGAAAATGATTGGTATTGATTCAGTTGCTCAAAGATTTCAATTCTGGGGTTTGCAATTCTTTGGTCGTTTTATGTGTACAACATAGCTGCTACAGGTCCAGCCATTTTATCTATTTTCCTGCAGGAAAATAAAGAAAGAAAAACAAACAAACACAAAAACCATACAAGACAAGAAGGAAAGGACAGGGCTTGTTAGGAAAGGAAAATTTTCCCAGAAATTCTCAATATGTTGTGTTTATGTTTCATTGTTTGGAGCTGTTTCTTGGCCATTTCTAGCCTCATTCGAGTCCCTTGTCACTCCAAACTAAATCAGGATTATTTCCTAAGATGCAATAGGATATAACCTGTTCCAGTTTCATAGTTCTTCTGCATCTCATAATCGAAGAATAAGTTAGTGAGCTAGTGTGAGCAAGGCTGTGTGTTTTCATGAGTCTTCCTATGTAGTGGGATAGAATGGTGTTTTTGGTTATGTGGCTGTTGCTGTCATTAGTATTTAGTGTGTGCTGCCTCAGACTGAGGCTTCAAAGCATGTCCACCAATATTAGCTCAGTGGTTTCTCTGAGCCACCCTGAGGGTGGTCTGAGCCCTACCTTATCGGGATGACGGGAGCAGCTCCCTTTCTCTTTGTGTCTCTTTTGAGTCTTACCATGTTATCTTCTAAGTGAATGCTGTCTGCTATCAGGTTTTGGTCCCATCACGACCATGGCATGCTGTTCACGTTTCTTAGTCAGTATTCCAGCCTTATCTCTGTCACCAAGCACTGCCGTGACTGAGCAACCAGATGTACTGATCCATGGAAAAAAATACACTAAGAGGTTCAACTTGAAATACCCCTTGGCTGTTACTGTATGGACAGTTTCTTTCAGTCTGTGTTTCCAATCATGGGTTAAGTTAATGGGTTTTCAGTCCCTTAATTTGCTTGCTGTGAAGGAGAAGAATTAATAGTCTTGTTCATATGAGGCAGAAAATCTCCTTGGGAATGTGCTGTAAATTCAACATAGTGTATCGACTGGTTCTTCTTCTTTTCATTGTTTGTGGGGGGGAGGTGTGGAGAAGTGATGTCTTACCAAGAAGGTGCTGTTTAAAGTCTTTTCAAAAAGGTGAGTATTCAGAAAGATTTAAAAGAAGGGAGGTAAGGACTGGAGAGATAGCTCAGCTTCTCTTGCAGAGGGCTGGGGTTCGGTGCCTAGCACCCACAACCATCTGTAACTCCAGTTCCAGGGGATCTAATGCCCTCTTCTGGCCTCTGAAAGCATTTTACACTATAGGTGTATAGATGCAGGCAAACACTCATACACATAAAATAAAAATAAAGGAATAAATAATAAAGAAATAAAGGATACGGCAGCAGGGTCAGCAGGTTAGTGCCTGGAGCACAGGGCTGTGATGAAGAAAGTGGAAAGCAGAGTTGCAGAAGGAGGTGTAGACAGTGGCTGGGGGACAGCTCTGCTCGCTGGAACCAACGGGCTCACTAAACACCAGAGCTGGAAGGTGTGATGGCAGGCAGCCAGAGAGTCAGCATGGGGTGCTATGGTCCTGCCATGTAAACGGGAAAAGAAATAAGGCCAGGGAGATGAGTGATCCACAGGACACCCTGTTTGCAAGGGGCCGATGTTCCTGAGTGGTGAGAGTTTGGGGAGGGAAGCTGCGCACCAACTTATGCCATTTGAATACAATTTAGCAAACTGTTTGCTCAAAGTGTTTGTTATGTAAGATAGAATAACCCTCCTTAATCCCTGGAACCTGTGAATATGTTTTCTTACATGGCAAAAGGATTTGAGAGAGTCTAATTAAGTTATTAATCATGAGGTGAGAAGATGATATGGCTAATCCAGGAGGGTTTGCAGTAATTACAGGGTCTGTAAATGAAGGAGAGGGAGACAAGATCAAGAAGGAGGGAGAGCGAGGTCCCGAGAAACGACAGGAAGATGCTACAGGGCTGTGCTTGAAATGGGAGAGAAGGGCAAGCCAAGGAATGCATGTAGATTCTAGACGCTATACGGGGAAGCAGTCACTTTTCTGTGGAGGAAGGATCATGCTGGATGAGCTCTAACTTCTATTCTAGCCTGCTAAAATCCGACCACCTCAGCCAAGTCTTTAAAATTTTTCTATTGGTTGATTTTTAATTTATTTGCATAAATGTTTTGCCTGCATGTATGTAAGAGCAATGCCCATGGAGCTCAGAAGAGGGCGTTGAATCTGCTGGAACTGAAGTTATGGATGGTCGTTAGCCATCAGCGGATGCTGGGACCCAACCCAAGTCCCCTGGAAGAACAGCCAGTGCTCTTAACTGCTGAACCAACTCTCCAGTCCCATAAATTCTTTAAAAAAATTATTTCCCTTTCAAATATTTAAAATTTCCCAACCCATTAAGATGTCAGTTCATTTCCATTTTAATTGCAAAGTTTAGGAGGAAGAGCGGACTTTTCATTTTGTTGATGTGTGACATCATTCATATGTTCTCCGTGATGATCTTGGGGGCGGGGCGGGCATAGCTGCAGGGCTTTCAG
This sequence comes from Eospalax fontanierii, assembly GCA_035773235.1. NCBI lineage: Eukaryota > Metazoa > Chordata > Mammalia > Rodentia > Spalacidae > Eospalax > Eospalax fontanierii. The sequence continues at coordinate 37,959,379 of CM069544.1, read as the reverse complement.
GAAAACAGCCCATTTTTTCAGGTGTGCATCCTTTCTACCTTTATGAGAGTCGCTCCAGTGTTGCGCATAAACATTACTGTATCGCCCAAGAACGTTCCACCCTCTCAGACTGTAAAACCAGCTTGCAACATTGGTAAGTCAGGGAGAGAAGAGGTTGGGCAACAGCTGGAGCCAGCAAAAACGGACCCAAAGAGGAAGGCCCAAGGTATTTTAGGGTCACGGGGGCTTAGGAGTCATCTGCTGCTGCCATATCAGGCATGCTGGGGAATTCTGGCACCCTAAAACGTTAAGAAGAAAACAGACCCTAGGGACATGAAGCCAGCGCTGCCTGTCATTTTTGGCCAGACCCAGACCATAGATTCCTATTTTCATTTTGATAGTCTCCAAGGTCAGAATGTAATAAACTCAGATTTTTGTGTTAAGTATGGTATTAAAATGTGGCGATTTGGATATGCTCTTTTTTAGGATACTTTTTCCTCTTCCTAGCTTCCATCAAAACAACTGAGTATCGCTTGACTAGAATCTCAGTCTTCCTTTGTAGCCCTGCTGGCCTGTCCTCCTCACCTCTGTCCCTCCTGACTGTTCCCCTGCCTCTGTCCCCGCTGCCTCTGTCTTCTGGGTCTCTATTTCCCCTCCCTCCTGAGTTTTCGCTGTTCGTCAGCTTTGTCTTAGGGCTTGTAGCTGCGTGGTCTGTGCTGCGAATATGCCTACAGCCTCCCAGGCCCTTCTCTCTCCACAGCGCCCACTAGGTGACGCCTTTGAATGCAGCAGGCTCTGCACACCGTGAGCTGCTTTCTCCCTCCCTGCAGGCCCACATCTTCAGTAGAGAATTCCTAAGTGGCAGGAACCTGGAGAGATTCTTTTGTGTGCAGTTTCCATCGATATCTTTTCTTTTGATGGCGGGTCTTGATGTTTCTGCTCAGGGTATTGAACAATTGAATTATAAAAGCAGAAAGACACATCAAACCTGCATAAACCCATAAGTTTTAGATTTCTGAGCAGAATCATCACTGCCTTCCAAATGTAAACAAAATACCACAAACTGAAGTGAAACTGAATTTATGAGCTTTCTGGAAAGACGGTTGGGGACAGGTGTGATGAGCTCCTATGACCCAGGTGGTGCATGTACTTGAATGGGGATTAGAATCACCGGCAGTGATGACTAGAGACTCACACATGGTTTCTGATATAAGTCTTGGGAGGGGCCTTTTGTCTCTAAGAGGATCCCTAGGAAGATCACTGCAGGCCAAGGGATCTTATTTAAAATGAAAAAAAAACTCAACAGCACATCAGCGTTCTGTTGTCTGTGTAAGAGAGAGAGCAGAGCAGAGAGGAGGAGGAGGCCAGGCTGTCATTGGAATAAACATATTCCCTCTTGAGTTCCTGCGAAAGGTACTTTCCTCTTTCCTATTAGGATTTTCCCAGCACTCCTTACTCCAAAGAATGCCATCAACGCGTTGTGTTTATGTTAGATAAATCTACAGACAGGGATATGTTAAATGCAATGGCAAGTCAGGGACAGATAACCAGGCAGCTGGTCCATTGCTGGAGATACATTGATGTGATTTATTTAAATTTGCTTGATTGTTTTTCTAGTAGGGAAATGAAGTGTTCTCTCTGTACTGTGGGTGTTCAAATGCTTTCTAAATGGCTAAATACTTAAAGTGACAGTCACATCAAGGTGAAGCAAGTGAATATTCATTGTCAGGGTTTTCTGAGCATCCTGTACTTTTAAAATAAGGGTGAGAGAGTAGAATGTGTATGTGTGTATGGAAATATAATTATTACCATTACTTCTCAAATTGCTCTCTATGTGTCAGCAATGTTCTGAGCTTCTCCTCGTGACAACGGCCTCTTTCTATAAACTATTGGATGCTAATATCTTTTCTTCTCTGTAAACCATTCTGTGCACACAAGGCAGATGAATGTGATGATTTCATATTCTAAATGAGGACTGTGGTTCAGGGACTGATAGGCAGTCACTGACTTAGCATCCAAACTGGAAACAAGAGGTCCTCAGACTTGAGTTTCCAGGCTGTATCTGTTTTTCAGCCCTGCCCTTCCACCTTAATTCTAGTAAAACAATTCTCATTCAAATTCCCACTAACTAGGATTGCTGCAGTTGAATCTAGTCTTCACTTGTAACTAGGGCCCCTTAGGAGGTGCTATCTTTCCTGCACTGAAATGTTCATCCTTGGGTTGAAAGCATGGCAGGCAGGCAGGCAGGCAGACATCTTCCTCTCTGTCTTTTACACAATAACTGTGAAATCCCTTCCATGAGAACACGCAGTGTTTGTTCTGTTCCTAATTTCAGAACAATGCGTCTGTAATGCACCACCACCCACCGGAAAAAGAGCACAGAGTGACTGACAAGGTGAGGTCTTTGTTTGGTTGTATTTCAAATCTTTCTGAAATCCTTAGCACTTTGGCTATAAATCACCAAAAGGTGGATGTTCTCTAAAATGAATTTTGCATGAAATGTCAGCCAGAGTCTAGGGGACAGCTACAGTATTTATGACTGGTGGTATTTCTTAGGGGAGGTAAGAGAAAATGAGGCCAATATAGTATAGCTTAGTACTGGGGGCTGGGGAGAAGGAGAAGGTGAAGAGCAAATCCTTTTCACTCACTGATTTTTGTTTCTGCCATTTTCAGTGCAAATAAAACCTTCTATTCTCAAAGCACAGGGTTCTGGAGTGTTTATCCATAAGGGTAAAGCAAGGGTTAGAATAATGTGCACAGCTGTGGAAGGGGAAGATAAATAAACCCAAAGTGCTATGGGAATGCACTTGTTAAATGGAAGATTGTTTTACCAAGTCGTCCCTTTCTGAAGGACAGCTTCATCCTAGTTGCCATGCCTTGTAGTTAGTCTTGGAAAGCAAGCTGTGGTGTTCATTTCCAAGGAACTACTGCAGAGTTGAGGTACCATCCCCTTGCTCCCCATCATCAAAAACAAAATCCGTAACACCTCTGCCTGCCGTGTAAGGACCTCTGCATCTGGTACTAACTTAGGTTTTCAACATTTTTCTGCTGCAATTCTTCTTAATAGCTTGATTCCCATCCGAAGGACCCCTTTTGAGTCTCTCTGTTCTACCCTGAGATTTTGACAGTAACTGTGTTGAATTTGCAGTCTGGTGTTTTTCTTGGATGCTTTTTTATCTATGGTTTATCCTCTTCCATTCTTTTTACTAAAGTGCCTTTTGATCATAAAAAGGAATCGTTATTGAAATAATCCACGCACCATATAAATCCACCAGTTTCCATGTGTAATTCATATTACACACACAACATAGGAGTTGTGTGGCCATCATTACAGTCTAAGTTTAGAATTTTTATCATCCTCCTCGAAATTCCATATGCATTAATAGTCTACATTGAGATATATTTATCTATTTTAAGATTAAGTTTTTAATCTACAGTTTTACAAGGTAACAAGCCTCAAGTCATCTTTACACATAGGTGTCATAGTTTTTTGTTGTCATTAATTACCCTCCTCCAATGCACCCTCTAGAATTCTTCCCCCACCGGCTGGTTCCTTCTTCCTTGCCCTAAGTAAGATAGTAAGCCATGGTGACCAGGAAAATAGAGACTCATATCAGTTTTGGGTCTCAGTCCTTAGTTTTTCTCTTTCCTTTAAAGGTGGTCAGGAGGCTTACTGACTTTTCCAACTCTGCTATGTTCTTGTCGATCTGACTACTTAGAAGCTTAAAATTCTGATCCTGAACTATTAGGGCTGCTGTCCTTATACCTGTGGACCTGGATTCCAGTTCCCAGTAGGAGATGCACTAGAACCACTGCCACTGCCTTGGGAACCAAACCTGAGGTAATAGCCTTAAATGTTAATACAAGGCATAAGTCATGACTTATGTGCAAAGCAAGTGCCTTTAGGGGGAACTGGCCTGAGAGCGAGACTGTTTGATCTTATAGCTCCCAGTATAGAAGCATAACCCCAGCCCCTCCAACTTTGCTAAAGTGAGAGGAGGAAGCTTCAGGGCAAAGGCCCGATACCCACAAAGTACGGAGCCCTGGGGTCCAGGTAGAGCCAACAGTCCTGGGTTAGTTCTGAGTGGTGAATTAATTAATTAAATTAATTAAAGAGCGGTGAATCCAGTGCTGCATCCGGCCACCTTCACAGTAGAGGACGCGGTCAGGATGACAGGATGAGGTCCCTCCCAATGTGCTGCAAAGTTTGGGGCAGAATGGCTATGTACCCAGACCCAGTCTCTGGGTCTTAGCACCTCAGTGCATCTCTTTGACCAGGTTATGGATGACTGGGAGTGTGTGCTGCAATGCCTGTAGGGACTTGAGGAGATTATGGTTAGAGACCTCAGCTGATTGTCCTGAAACTAGTATAGGAAAAAAGGGGGAGGTCTCCCAAACACGATCACAAAAGGGGTTACTCCTTTTACGCAGGGAGTGCACCTTGCTCGTAACAGAGCAAAAGGAAGGAGATTTACTCAGTTTCTGCCAGGCTCCAAGATTAATTTAGTTAGATTTTCCTTAAGGATTCTATGCATTCTTTCTACCTGACCTGAGCTTTGGAGATGATAAAAACAATGTAATCTCCAATTGACCTGTAAGCTGTTTGCAATAGTTTTTGATATTTGGGCTATGAAAGCTGGACCATTGTCAGATCCCAGACCAAGAGGGATGCCAAATCGGGGTACTAACTCGTTTAATAATTTTTAACCACTATCTGAGCTGTCTCTGTCCTGGTGGGAAAGGCTTCTACCCAACTGGAAAAGGTGTCCACTGAGGCCAGGAGGTGGTGATAGCCATATTGTCCACTGGTCATTTCAGGGAATTCCAGTTCCCAAATCTTTCTGGGCATTTGATCTCTTAGTTTGTGTCCTGAAAATTAAAACTTTGGAACAGGGTTAGTCTGTGCACAAGTTTTACGTCTTTCAACAATGTCCTTAGCAACTCTATTTAGCCCTGGAATGAAGAAGCCGCTTTGCGCTAGCTCAGTTAGTTTTGATACCCAAATGTAGCAAGTTGTGAGTTTGCTGCAGCCAGTCTCTTCCTGACGTCATTGGTGATATAGGTCTCCCATCTTCTAGGCCAAACCATTTTTGAGCACCTTCTTTGGCCCGAGGTTCTTGCCCAACTGAATTCCTTCTCTTGTGTAAACTGGCTCCTCTGGGAGTTGGCGAGTAGACAGTAAGGGAAAAATCTTGATTGGCTCTATCTCCCCCTCTGCGGCTTATCTGGCTATGTGGTCTGTAAAGGTATTTCCTTCTGCCTGCAGGGTGCTTGTTTTTTGATGGCTGTTACAATGACTGATGGCCACAGCCTTGGGTAGCCAGAGGGCTCCAGCAATGCCAGGATTTCCTCTTTATTTATGATTTCCTTTCCTCCAGATGTCAGCAATCTATTTCCTTATACAGAGCTCCATGAACACAGGCAGTGGCAAAGGCACAGCGACTATTGGTGTAAATGTTGACAATCTTTTCCTTGCTCCATTGGAGGGCCTGGTTAGAGCTCTTAGTTTAGGCTTTCGAGCAGATGTGCCTTGCCTGAGTGCCTGAGCCCAGACCACATGGTCCTGAGTTACTACTGTTTCCCCTGCTCTCCGATCCCCATCCTCAGTAAAACTGCTAACATCCGTCTGTAACTCAAGTCCACATTAGGGAGGGATTGGTCCCGCAAATCCTCTCTTAGTCCTGAGAAGGTATTCATGCTTTCAAGAAAGTCATGGAGCGGTGTTTCAGGGTCATCATCAGGTAGCAGAGTGGCGGGATTTAGGGCCTCTGTCCTCAGGAAGGTAACATGAGATGGGTCCAGCAACAGCACCTGGTACTGGGTTATGCAGGCATTAGAGATCCATCTACTCGGTGGGGACCAGAGGACAGACTCCACAGCATGTGGCCCAATGAGCTGAATGTCTTGTCCAAGGGTTAATTTAGAGGCTTCTTTTACCAGTAAGACTGTAGCAGGTATGGCTCTGAGACAGTTTAACCACCCCATGGCTACTGAGTTCAGTCTTTTTGACAAGCATGCCACAGGTCTCTTTCAGGGGCCTAAGGTTTGGATGAGAACTCCTTTGGTTATGCCCCCGACCTCATGCATCAAGGGCTGGAAGGGCCTAGTTACACCTGGCAATGCTAAGGCTTAAGTTAAGACTAGCTTAAGCTGGTCAAATGCCTTGTTCTCTGGTGGTCTCCAAATCAGGTCAGTTCCCCGCCCCTGGTGGCCACATACAGAGGCTTAGCAATTTCAGCAAAACCTGGTATCTATAGGCAGCAGTGGCCAAGAGCACCCAGGAACTCTCTGATCTGTCTCCTGGTCTCAGGCTTAGGTATGGCCTGAATCCTCTCAGGTCCCAAGGAAGGCTTCTCATCATGGATTTGGTAGCCCAAGTAGGTCACAGAAGTTTGGACCATGCTAAACCTTCTGGGCCACTCCCACCAGTTCATAGATCATCTTTCCCTCAAATCCTTCTAACTTTTGGAGTTTTTTTCTGTATGTCTAGGGCTGATTGAGAAACAAAAGCCATGTTAATGGTCTTTCGGTTCTCCAGTGCCTCTGGGTCAATGGGAGAGTAGAGGTGATAGGCCTGGTAGAGCCTTTCTAAGAAAGTGGCAGGTGGCTCATCAGGTGCCTGTAAGGTGTCACTCACCTTAGTGAGGTTAGTGGGCTTCCTAGCAGCTGCTCACAAGCCCTGCAACAGTCTGGTGGTACTGGGGTAGGAGCTCCCTCCTGTGAGGAGTGTTGGGGTTCAAGTGAGGTATGCTGGAAGGGAGCACATCCTCAATCCAGTCCGTGTTCTGAGTGGGGCAGACTGTCAGGTCGCAAGACAGATCAGGCTGCCTCCTTGAGGACTCTGGTTTATTCCTCTGAGGTCACAGTGTCTGCAAAGGCTGGTGACAGTCCTCCCATGTGGGCAGGTGAGTGGTGAAAATAGAGCTGAAGAGATCAATAAGCCCCTGAGGATTCTCAGAAAAAGAGGAATTCTAGCTTTTCCAATTATACAGATCAGTGGTGGAAAAAGAGCTATAAACCAGGACTGAATGCCTGCGTGCTTGGCCTGGTGGGGGGTGCCACCTCCCAAACAGGCAGGGTAGGTGTGGGGCTAGGAGGGACTAAGACAGGGGAGGATTCCCTGGCATAGGAGGCTCCTGACTGGTTGTACGGTAGACTGACTAATGGATTTGGTCCTTGTTGCGGCTGGGCATAAAGGATTGGACTAGAAAGCTCATCCTCAGGGTTGGGATTCTGGAGGACACGGTAAATCTTCTTTGGGGGTCGGGTAATGGGGAGTAATGACTTAGAAGGTGCCTGAGAGGCAGGAGGGGTCTGGATCTTTCTCTGGCACTTAGTAACCCAGGCTGGGGTTCTCTAAAAGATCTACCCAGATGGCAATGTATGGACTCTGGTTCAGATGGTGATGACAGGAGTTTGTGTGAACAGCATAAGTGAGATTAATATCAAAGGACCCCTGAGATGGCCTCTCAGTATCAGGAATCTGTGGCCACTCGAGGGTCCGCAGAGGGTCCATGGCCAGGGAACTTTGGGGTGAAAGCCCATCCTGTTCCCTCTCTTCCTGAAATCAGAAAAGTTAGTCAACATCATTCAAAGGGGAAGGAAGACATGTAGTACTGAGACTGACCCATAATAGACACAACACAAAAAGTGACAAGTGCAAGAAATGAAAACAGACTGAGAACAAACCAGACTGGGATTGTTAATGTGACAGACTTTCAGGCTATTGGTTCAGGATTTTTTCCAGTCCTATCCTATTTCCTGCAAATGTCATAATTTGTCAGGGATCCCAGTGCTTGGGGCCAGTCCGAGGGGACTGAAGGGTGTCTGCCGTAGGGGAGGGGGGAGTAGGTGCAGAATTAAGACACAAACTCTGGGAGCTGAGTGAGAAGCACGCGGATGGCATTTGAAGCTCGTTTATTCAAAGGAGTGCAAAAGGTCTTATAATTCTGGATAGCCAATGGCCTTATGGGGTGGGGTCCTGACTAAAGCCAATGGTAATTTGTTCCCAGGTGGGTCAGGTTCTTCCCAGGTTCTGGGCAGAAGCTGGTTTCATGACTAGCCAGAGCAGAGCACCACGCCCACAGGAGCCATTCTTCTATTCCTCTTAGCAGGTGACCTGGGTAAGGTCCATCCCACACTGTGCCCTACAATGATTTATCTTTTGTTCTGCTGCATAAAATTCCATTATGCATGTGTAACACATTTTCTTTATTCATTCAGGCTGGTTCATTTCCTGGAATTAGGAACATAGAGTAGTTAGTAATCAGGATGTGAAGTATCTCTGTGGTATGGTGACCTAGAGTCTTTTGAGTATATGCTCCCAAATGGTATAGTTGGGTCATATGCTAATTCTTTTTTCAGGTTTCTTTGGAAACCTCCACATGGATTCCACAGTGACTGTAGACACTTATGTATTTTCCTACCAGAAGTGCTTCAATGTTCCTCCTCCTGGAATCTTCTTCAAAAGCACTTGCTCTCCTTTGATTTGCTGATAATAGCCATTCTGACTGAGGTGGAATGGACCCTCAGTGTAGTTTTAATTTTCATTTCCCTGATGGCTAAGAGTGTTAAACAGTTTTTCAAGTATTTATTGGCCACTTGTATTTCTCAGTTTGAGAACTATCTATTGTGTTCATTAGCTCATTTATTGGTTTCATTCTTTGTTACTTAATTTTGGCAGTTCTTTATTTATTCTAGATATTAATCCTCTGATATGCAATTGAAAAAGATTTTTTCTTATTCTGTAGCTTTCTCTTCACTCTGGTGATGTTTGCTTTGCTGGACAGAAGCTTTTTAATTTCATGTACATGCATCTGTCAAGTCTAGGTATCGTTGCCTGTGCAATTCACGGTCCTTTTCAGAAAGTTTTGCTTCCTCTGTCTCTACCTTGAAAGATTTTCTTATGATTTTCTTTAGCAGTTTCAAAGTTTCAAGCCTTTGATGTGTTTTGAATAGATTTTTGTGTAGGCTGAGAGAGAGGAGTTCCTTTCTTCTGTATGTGAAATCCAGGTTTCCCAATGCTATTTGTTAAAGAGCCTGTCTTGCTCTAACAAATCAAATATTAGTAGCTGTGTGGGGTTCTTTCTGGGTCATCTTCTGTTCCATTGGTTTATGTGTCTGTTTTTGTGCTAATATCATCCTGTTTTTGTCACTATGACTCTGCAATACCATCTGAGATCAGGTACTTTGGCACCTCTAGCATTTTTTCTTTCTGCTCAGGATTGCTTTGGCTTTGGGGTCTTTGTGGTTCCACATGAAATTTCGGATTTTTTTTTTTCAGTTCCCTGAAGAATATCATTGGGATTTTGGAGGGGATCGTGTTGAAACTACAGATCACTTTTGGTAATAGAGCCATTTTCACAGAATTCAGTCAATCTATGAACATGGGAGAGCTTTCTATCTTCTTCAATTTCTTTCTTCAGTGTCATATGTTTTTATTGCCACAGTCACCTTCTTGTTAGGTTTATGCCTAGTCTAAAAATTATTCTGAGTGTTTTTTTCTTGATTTCATTCTTTGCAAGTTTGTTAAGGATATAAAGGAAAACTACTGATTTTTGTGTGTTGATTTTGTATCCTGTTACTTTACTGAAAGTATTTATCAGGTCTCAGAGTTTTCTGGTGAGTCTTTAGGATCTTTTAAATATAAGATCATATCTACAAATAGGGATAATTTGATATCTTCATCTTCATTTCCCATTTGTATCCTTTTTATTTCTTTCTCTTTATTTTAGCTAAGACTTTACACAGTTTGTTGACCAAGATAAAAAGAGAGTAAGCACTTTTGTCTCATTCTAGATTTTAGAGGAAATCCTTTATCCCTACTTAGTATAATGTTGGCTATAGGTTTGTCATATATAACTTTTATTATGTTCCTTCATTTTCTAGTTTCTTTGGGACTTACATCATGAAGAGATGTTGAGCTCTGTTGAAGACCTTTTCTGCACTGATTAAGATGATTATGTAATTTCTGTCCTTAAGTTTACTATGTGCTAAATTATACTTACTTATTTGCCTATGTTGAACTAACCTTGCATCCCTAAAATGAAACCAGCTTAGCCATGATGTGTGATATTCTTACTGTGTTCTTGAATTTGGTTCATAAGAATTTTATTGAGAATTATTGTGACAATGTTCATAAGGGAAACTGGTCTCTTTCTTTGTTATATCCTTGTCTGTTTTTGGTATCAAGGAATGCTGACTTCATACCAACAATAGAAGCCAACAATAGATTGTGAAGATATCTATACATGCCACCACACCCAGTTATTTAAAATTCTATGTTTTGATTATTCAGAGTAACAAATAAGACTATATTATATAATGTTTATGTATATGTTTTTGAGTAGACATAAACCTCAGAGTGAAATTGTTGTGTTAGGTGGTATCTCCGGTTAGCTGCCTGAAAAACTCATAGATAGTCTATCAAAATATCTGTACCATTTTCTTCTTATTATTATTAAACAATTGTAGTCATCCTAATGGATGCAATGTAGTTTGATTTATATTTTGCTTAAGGACTCACGAAGCAATAAAACATTTCTAATTAGATGTTTCATTTACACGATGTGAGGTAAAGGTTCAATATGCATTGTTTCTCATTTCTAAGCACCATTTGGTAAGAAGATTCTTCTTTCCATGTTGAGTTGTCTTGGCAGCTTATCTAAGATCCATTGGTCATCATTTTAAAATTGAAACATGCATATCTAAGATGTCAAAGATAGCATCCAGCTATGAGAGAGAGCATGTGATGTATGTCTTCCTGTATCTGTCTGTGTTAACTCACTCAGGAAGGATGCTTATTTCCACTTCCATTTACTTACATGTGAATTTCATAATTTTGCTTTTTGAAGGGTTGAATATTATTCCATTGTATCACACATTCATTATCCATTCATCAGCTGATGGAAACCTAGGTTATTTCAATTTCTGGGTATTACTGGCTCATATGGAAGATCAATTTCAAGCTTTTTGAGGAATCTCCATGCTGATTTCCATAATGGCTGCACCTGTTTGCACTCTCATGAGCTGTGGACAAACATTCTCCTTTCTCCACATCTTTGCCAGCATTTGCCATTGTTTTTCAGATCTTAGCTATTCTGACTGGGGTAGGATGAAATCTAAAGTGGTTTTAATCTGCATTTCCTTGATGACTAAATGTTGAATTTTTAAAAAGTATTTCTCAGTCATTTGTGTTTCATCTTTAGAGAACGCTGCTCAGCTCTTCTTTGCCCCACTTTTGTTTTGATGTTTAGTGTTATGAGTTCTTTGTATATTCTAGCTACTAATCCTCTGATAGAAGTATACTTATAAAGATTTTTTTCCCATTCTGTAGATTGCCTATTCAGTTGAATAATGGTGTCCTTTGACGTACAGAAATCTTTTAATTTCATGGGGTCTCATTGGTCAATTGTTGGACCTAGTGTTTATCTCCAGGAGAAGTGTAAATAGTTTCTTTCCCTTCACTGAATTGATTGTTTCCTTTGCAGTACAGAAGCATTTTAGTTTAATTAGGTCAAATTTGTCAGTTGTTGGTTTTAGTTCCTGAGTGAATGAAGTCAGACTTGGACAATCCTTTTCTACACCTGTATGCTGTAGGGCACTGCCTATGCTTTCTTCTAACAGCTTTAGTGTTTCACATTTCATAGTGAGGTTTTTGGCCCATTTGGAATCGATTTTTGTGTAGGGTGATAGATATGGTCTAATTTTATTCTTCTACAGGTGGACATCCAGTTTTCTTAGCACCATTTCTTGAAAGTGTTGCCTTCCCTGCAGTGTGTATTTTTGACATCTTTGTCAAATGTTAGGTGACTGTAATTGTATACACTCAGGTTTGGATATTCTATTTTTTTAAAAAATCTGAGCATCACTGGAGAATTTTATTGACTAAAATAAGTTCTTGGTTCTTCAGAAAACAGTAAACATAAAGCATTGCTCTAGGGCCTCGGGTGTGATGGGCAGCCTCCCAGCAGGTTATTGTGCTCGTGGGACAAAACTATTCCTGCTGCAGGAACACAAGTGCACGCCTGTCCCAATGACCCCAAGAACCTGGATATTGAGTCCCCTATGCAGATTCATTGATCTACATGCCTGTTTTGTGCTGATACTATACTTTTAAAAACTACTATAGCTCTGCAGTATAGTTTGGAATCTGGTATGGTAAAACCTCCAGCATTTCTTTTTGTCCAGGATTACTTTGGCTATTCAGAGTCTTTTTGTGGTTTCATATGAATTTTTGGATTTTTTTCTATTTCTGTGAAGAATGTCATGGAGATTTTGACTGAGATTGCATTGAATCTGTAAACTGTTTTTGGTAGGATGGTCATTTTCGCTATATTGATTCTACCAATCCATGAACACGGGAGATCTTTCCATCTCCTAGTGTCTTCCTCAATCTCTTTCTTTAGAGATTTAAAGTTTTCATTGTAGAGATCTTTAATGTCTTTGGTAGATTTATTCCTAGATATTTTATTTATTTATTTACTTCAGGCTATTGTGAATGGGAGTGTTTCTGTGATCTCTGTCACTGTTTGTTATTAATATATAAAAAGTCTAGTGATTTTTGTATCCTGCCATTTTGCTGAAAGTGCTGTTTATTTCTAGAAATTCTGTGGTAGAATTTGTGGTCCCTCTTATGTATAATATCATGTCATCTGCAAAGAGGAATAATATGACTTCGTTTCCAATTCATACCCCTTTAATTCCCTTCTCCTATCTTATTGCTCTAGCTAGGGTTTAAAGAACTGTTTTGAAAAGGAGTGGGGATAGTGGACGGCTTTGTCTCTTTCTTTCTTGATTTTAATCGGATGCTTTAATCTTTTTCTCCACTGAGATTGCCGTCGGCTGTGGGTTTGTCAGATATAGCTTTAAATATGTTGATATATGGTCCCTTCAGTGCAGTTCCCCCTAGGATTTCTATCATGAAGAGATGCTGGATTTTGTCAAAGGTCTTTTCTGTGTCTATTAAGAACTTTTAAAGTTTCCACATATAAAGGAGTGCATTTTGTGTTTGTGTTTACAGAATAAAACGACACATTTACTAGGTCTTATTAATTTAACCCCTAACTAATATTTCCTCTCTCTTCTCATTTTCTTTCACTCTTCATTTTCATGGTTTACCTAACGGTTTGCCTAGAACGGTTAACAGCCTTCTAACTAGCATCCTTCTTTCTAGTCTTGTTTCTCTTTAACTGAGTTTTCTGAACTTGATCTCATAACGTCACATCCCTTATTAGACTTTTAAAAGTGCTTTCTTCTGGCCTCAGATGTGTGTGTGTGCCCATGTGTGTGTACATGTTTGTATGCCTGTGTGTGCCTATATGTGTGTGTGTGTGTGTGCATGTATGTGGAGACCACAATTCATGTCTCATGTCTTCCTCAGTTGCTCTTCACCTTACTTTTTGAGAAAGGGTCTCTCACTGAGCCTGTAGCTTATTGATCAGTTAGACTGACTAGTGCACTCCAGGGATCCTTCTGTCTCCACCATCCCATTGCTGGGGTTTCAGGTGTATGCTGCCGCACCTAGTTTTTAAGTAGTTGCTGGGGAATCCAAACTTAAATCCTCATGTTTCACAGCGAATTCTTTACCTATTGAGCCATTTTCCTAAGCCATTTCCATAAGCATTTTATGGTTCTTCCTCTGTTCATTTTTTTCTTATTCTAATCTACAGCTACAATGCTCAGGTCTTTCAAAATGCTTTTTACAGAGCCATTTGTTAAAAAAATAAAGGCAAAGTCATCTTTACCAAGATTTAAAAGATTAAGTCATATAAGTTTTGACAGCTTCCTAGGACTGCAGTAACAAAGTACCATCTGAGAAGCTTTGAATGCCACTCTCTACTTCCCTGGTCTCCAGCCTTCAGATAGCAGATGGTGACCTCTCCAGCCTCTGTAACCCTGAGGGCCCATTCTCATGGTAGATCTCCTTTGTTTCTCATTCATTCGTTCATTCATTCATTCATTCATTCATTCATTCATATGTGAACATTATATGAATATGTATATGTATGGATTAATATAGAATGTGTATGCATATATAGAAATAGATAAACATGTGTACACATATTTATATGTCCATGCCTTGTTGGTTCTATTTACTGAATAACACTGCCTACTACAGTGGCCTTGTGAAGACTGGACTTCTGTTTCATCTTTGAATAACAGACTGAGAGAAGTAATGTGATTTCTTAGATTAAGTCAGGACAGGCTTAAGATGACTCCCGCTTTTGTCTCTGGTAAAGCTTGCTTTGGGGTGTTTCCTCTCAGATCCCAGTCCCCTCACTGTGAGAAGGCTGGTACACATAATGAGGCTGTCATATATAGTTGCTTAGTGACAAGTTGTGGCCTGGAACTGAACCTCATATCTCTTATATCCATCACATATAAGAAGCCTGGATGTGGGGTTGGTTTATAGCCAGTGAATGACTTCAGAGCATCTTCCATCTGACCACTGAAGCCTGCATACATGGCTTGTCTAATGTACTCAGAGCTGACCTGTTGGACACGTTAGTCTAAGTATCAAAGTTTAGAACAAACGGTATGGGGCAGTAGAGAGTTTGTCATGGAAGCTATAGCAACATCCTGGGTCTGGGACACAAACAACAGTGGTGTTGGCTGCACTGGACAGTATCCAGGCCTGGTAGCAATACCCTTCCTGTTTCTGCTTTGTGATTTGGGAGCCATTTGGTTTTCTATCTGTCTTGTTCTTGTCTGTTTACTGATAGTGCAGATTTTCTGGGAGTTCTCTAAGATACATTTACTCCAATGTCTCTTCTCCAATCAGTCAGGGTAAGTATTCTTTTTGCTTGCAGCTCATAACACGAATGGACAGGTAATTATATTGCTATTTCTTGCTGTACTCTTTGGAAGAAACTGTAGAATTGAGAGCTTAATTTTTCCTATCTTCTGAATAGTTTCACTGAGTAAGAACGGATTAGATGGCTGAATGGGGAAGCGTCAGGGTGGAATGGAAAAAACAGGCCCCAACCTGGGAGGATCAGAAGTGTGTTGTGGACCTAGAGCTTCCTCCACGTCTCTGTGTTGATCTCCAGGATTTTGCTTCCTCTTTCTGGGCCTCATTTTCCTCATGTTCTTTTTGACTGTGAAAATGTTCCAGTGTTTTCCTTGTGCATGTAGGTAAATATGTCACCAGATGTCAGGAGTAGAAGGTCCATGTGGTCCTTGTGAACCTCACAGCTCTCAGGATATCCCCAGAGATCTGGGTAGCACACATTATATCAGTGTTTCTGAATTAAATGACTGTCTGGTACTTTCTTGCTACTTTAAATAATGATTCTACAGAAACATAGGGAGTTATAATCCCGTGTGATAAACATTGGCATGAGTCTAGAGGCAAAGACAGAGGAGGCGCACACTCATGTCAGCTGAGGGGTGTGCAGGCCTAGGCTGGGGGTACCAGTGAGGAGACATAGGGAAGCACATAAGTGCCCAGCCATGCTTATTCTAGAGAAATTGGCAGAAGGAGCTCCAGGCGGAGAGAGCGGCAGCAATGAGTGCTGTGCAGGATTTTTAGAGAGCAAGAGCTAGAATGAGCTATATATGTCCATGTGGGATAAAAGTGGGAAGCAGGGCTTGGAATTATGGGAAGTCATTGAGAACACTCAGGGTAGGCCCTGTCCTAGGTAAATGAGAGCCAGACAAAAATTTTAAGCCAAGTGTTACAGGCCAAGTGTTACACCCCGGAGCTTTCTGGTTAGGAATGTTGGTAGTCGGGGGAAGTTTCTTCTCTCCCTTGAGTTATATTTTGTGTTATACCTGGACAGAAGTTTCTAAAATGCTCCAAATTTGCTCTTCCAGGACTCAAAGCTCAACTTCTGAAGCTCTGAAGGATAGGGAGTTTCATAGAACAAGACACTCAATTTCTGTCGGTGTGGGTACATATTTTTCCAAATTGATGAGGAGATGAGACATGCAAATGAAAGCACTGGATGTTCTAAATTGCATGTGGATTAAGTTGGTGAAAGGTGACATTTTTCTCTTTCATGGGCTAATGGTATATTCTTTTAAAAATTAGAAACTTTACCTAGAGGTTTTTAATAATTTAAAAGATTTCTCCATTCACATGGTCAGAGTGATAAAAGACATGCTTTCTTATCTGAATGCAGTGACATCTTAAAAGGCTTTCCTTTGTTATATTTAAACTTACACGTCAAAAATTATTCTCTGTATACAATTTGTTCTCTGTTTATTCAATGTTACTGTGCAACAATGTTGATACGGAATTGGACAGCACTTTTAAGTTCCAAACTATAATTGTTGGACAAGAATCTTGACAATGCCATACTAATCTCTTTTGATTGGTGCTGTATTGATACCGGCTGACAACATAAACCTTGCTGGAATATTCTAATCCATCTCTTGGCATTGGAAGCATTTTATCTCAGGCTTTATGCACAGGGAGTGCATTTACATTCATGTTTCACAGTGAGTTTCCCCAGGCGTGTGACTTCCCCAATCTACCACTCACCTCGTCCTGAGGTGGAATCACATCAGGCAACAATCTTGAAATTAAAGAAACAGCAACCAGGTTCTAACATGTCTGTACTTCCACAGCTCAATCCCTAAATCCTGGAGGAACTGGGAGTATAGAAAACCCTTCGCAATCTGCCCCTCACCAGAATGATGTAGTTTCCTTCTTACTTAGTCCCGTGTTTCTTGGTGGAAACAGAAGCATCCCGGTTATGATGGTGCGGGGACAGACATACTGCTTGTGCCCTGCGTATAATTAGAGCAGTCACTATTATGATTGGCTCCTGGACAGCCTGAAATAAGGTTTTTAACATTCTTAAAATTCAGTTTCTTTGGCTTTCATTAAGGTTGAGGAGAGTCATGTTGGTGGTCTGGTGACTTGTTATGCATGCATACTCATATATGCATTATATATCCATCCACATGTAAGTAAGTACCCTTGACCCTCGTTATCACAGTAGTTATATTCTATAAAAGTCCTGGAAACACGTGAATAGCAATTTTCTTTATTGAATTTTTGTGGAATTCATACACTACATCTTGATCATATTTAGACCCTCTGTCTGCATATACCATACCCCCCCTACAAAATTTTGTGTATTCTGTCATATATGTTAAGGTCAAGTTTGTGTCCCCAAATGTCCCTCAGTGTAAGTCTATCCACTGGAGCATGTTCTATCTATCAAGCATCACTCCTTTAAAGAAAACCAACTCTTCCTTTCCCATCAGTCAATGGCTGCCAATAGTTTCTCAGCTCTATGCTAAGTTTTTATTTGGTTTGAGCTTGCATGGGTCTTGTGCATGTTGTCACCACTGCTCTAAGCTCATATGAGCAACTTCCTGGAAGATTCTGTTTCCATGTGGTTATGTACCATCCCTGGTTCTCACACTCTTTTGGCCCCCTCTTCTGCAATGGTCCCGGAGCCCTGGGTGGCAGAGGTTTGTTGTAGGTATCCTACCTAGGGACTAACTCTCTGAGGTCTCTTTTCTCTGAACTTTGGCCAGTTGTGGCTTTCTGGGTTAATCACCAGATGTTGTATGAGGAAGTTTCACTGGCGATAGTTGAGAGATGCATTAATATTCTTTCTGCTCCCTGTTCTGTATGTTCCCTGAGCCTTAGGTATAGAGATTGCATTGTAGATGTGCCACTCAGGGCTGGGCATCTGACAGACATTTATTCTCTGTGGTTGACCAGCTGTGAAACTCTGTAGCAGTCTCCATCTGTTGCAAAAGTAAGCTTTTTTGATGAGTAGTGAAAGATACACTTGTCTGTAAATATAAAGATATGTATTTAAAATATAGTTAGAAATTATGCTGGTCTAGGGAATGTGACAAAAATAGATTTTTCTCTAGGATCTACGACCTCTCCAGACATGTGTATTTGACTATGTTTATAGTCTTACCACATATGAGTTCCCTTCTACTGAGTAGGCCTTAAGTCCAATTAGACAGCTGTTGATTACCCCTGTGATAAAAGTGTCCCTACTGCATCAGTAGAGATAGTTGAACAGCAAATATTGAAGAGTTGTTTCAAGGGAAAATGTAAGAATCTAGCTCTGATGAATCTCTAGTCTTAGGTAAACACTCAATCTCACCCATCAGTCTGCACACAGATTTTTTTCTATGCTTCTGTTTAAAGACTCCTCAAAACATATTGTTGACTCACTAGCACTGAACTTACTGCCAACATCACTACAGCTCATGCCTGGATGAAGATTTTCTAACACATATTTTCCCTGTAAGCCACATGACACACTTCTTGACCTTTTTGTGCTTGGGAACCCTAGACAGCACTTCAGTCCTGTGAGGTAGCGGGGGGGCCATTTAAATAGCCAAGCCTTCAGAAAACCCACAGAAAACCAAAAGGGCGTGGCACTAGATATGCCACGAACAGTCCCCTTGTAGTGTGAGAGCTAAAGCAAAAAGTCAGAGTGTCTGCTTGTTTGACCTCAGCTGAAGATATGTCCTCTAGTTGACTCATAAGCTCGCCACTTTGAATGCCCTCAAATGACTTCCATAGTTAATGTTAATTGTTACCTTGATTGGGCTGAGAAATGAATGCCTTAGGAATCGGTAAAGCAATATCTGGGTGTGTCTTCGAGGGTATTTCCAGAGATGATTGGCATGTGGGACAGCAATTGAGGAGGATGGCTCTCTCTGAATATGGGCAATACTGTCCAATAGCCTGTGGGCTCAGGAGGGATGGAAGTGACGGAGGAAAGCTGTCAGTGCAGGCTCTCGCTCTGCTCTCTGTTCTGCTTCTTGGCAGGCAAGTGGTGAGGTGCTTTCCTCTGCTGTGTCCTTATGACACAATATTCTGCTGCATGAGATTTCCAGAAACACAGAGCCAAGTGACCACAGGTAAAACCTCTGCAACTATGGTCAAAATAAATTTGTCCACCTTCAAGATGACTTTCTGAGGTATTTTTTCACATCAAGGAGAAACTGGTTAAAATGACTGCTGAAGTGTTCAGGTGCTGATTTTGTAATTATAAATAAGATTTAAAGAGAGGAGCAATTTGCAAATGTTGAATTTGAAATAACGAGTGTTGATTCTATGTCTAATTGCATTTGGCTCTTCTGGTTCTGAGATGTACAGTCAGATGCAGCTGCTCTTCACCCATCCCTTATCCCACTTATCCTACTGCCACCCTTTAGCTTTTTGTTAGATGAGGTAGTGTGTATAGCAGAATACTAGTATCATAAATATTGTATTTTCTATTTTCCATGATTCTGGCCTTGGGTTTGGCATGCAGAAGGATGGTATTAGTTCAGAGAAAAACAATATGCTTAACTAAGGCAGTGCTAGGAAGGAGTTTCTGTTTCCTTGCTCCCATTCCAAGATCTAATAATGACAACTTCCCTCATGATATAGAGTGGTTATTTCCTAACCTTAAGGCTTCATGTTTCCATGAAGAAATAGGTTACAATGTAGTGGTAGTGCAGTCAGATCGGAGGGAGAAAAGCTGTCCTCTACTCCCCAGGAGTCCATGAGAAGAAGGGAGACAGGCAGGGGCAGAGCAGTGTTGGTCACTTGCGTTATGGCCATGCTCCCTGTCATTACATATCAAGGCCCAAATCCTCATGAAGGGGAGTATTAAGTGCATTAGGAGCAAAGTGGGAAACAGATTGAGTTTCCCAGGGAGCAGGCTGGCAGAACCCCCTGTGTGTCAGAGACCATGGCTGCAGTGTAGAAGAAGACCTGAGGCTTCACGTAGTTCTGCAGGTTGCATATGGAATGACTCTGTAGATCACCACTCACACAGGTTTCTGGAATGTTCTGTCTTCTCTAGTTGCTCTCTTGGGTGGTCCTGACCTTACTAAGTTTTCTAGTCTGTTTTGGCTCCCATGTAGCACGAAGAGACTCATGTTGTGATGATACCTCGGTGGTAGCTGGGATGCCTAGTGACCAGCACTCTCCATCTGAGTGTTCCAAGCTTGATGGGACAGAAACCAAGGGCTGCATGATAGCTTTCTCGACTTAGAATCACATGGGAGTTGTGTGCAGATTCCAGAGGAGGGATTGGAGTAGTGTTGAAGGAGGGCCATCCCAGTGGAAAGGACTTGCCAGGCCTCATGGAGTCGGGAGAAGAGACCATAAGTTCACGATGGGTCATGGCCTCTATTGACAGAAGCCCAGTGTGAACAGTGACCATCAAGGCCCTGTTACTACAGCGTCCAGAGAAAGACTCAGAGGTGAGTACCTAATGTGTGTTGGAGATAGGAAAATGAAAAACTATCTTATAGGGTCATGGGAAACACAGACTGAAATAAATATATGCAGTTAAAATTCGATGATACATTAGAAACTTGTCCAAGAGCGTGGAAACAACAGAGGGAGCCCAGTCTTGTCCTGGGAAGAACAGGAGCAAATTTGCAGGTGATAGCTTTCCGGGTTTCAGAGGGGAGGGAAGGCCACGTGGAAGGCAGAGGCCAGCATAAGCAAACTGTAGGGATGTGAGAAACCTGAACTTTATGCTCTAAAATTCACCTCTGGGGTATTGAGTGAATGAAGGGCCCTGTGCTGGGGATTCCATGCTTTGTGGTGATCTTTAGTAATTGCACCTCAGAAATGGCATTTGTGAGTGCTGTTAAAGGGAAGATGGAGCACGGGGATGTGGGACTTCGAGCCGTGTTCACTGTGACCTAGGAGCAAATCTTGGCTGCACCCCCATCGCTCTGCCCAGAGCCCTCGCTCTACTCACCGTTTCTCCATCTTCCACCTGTAGTCAGATGCAGATGCTGTTCTTCGCTTTGGAGGGGCCCAGAGTGAGTGTGAGTAGGGCTCGGCGGGGTTTTCCCATTCAGACATTCAGACGTCGGAGTGGGGTGTGGCAGTGCCATCCCCGTCCCAGACTGGCAAGACCATGGTGTATTCTGCAGGTGACTTTGCGGGGTGTTTCTTACCACCCCTGAGCCACATTCCCACATGCCTGGTGTAGAGGGTTCACAGATCTACCACTGCTGGGAGTCCTTGCTGCTCAGGGCCAGCCCGAGGGGGACGAAGGTCTTTGCCGTGGAGGGGTGAGTAGGTGCAGGGTCAACAAACAGACCCAGGGAGCTCGGTGAGAAGCATGCAGAACGCGAGCTGCAGCCAAACTCATTTATTCAAGGAAGTGCAAGGGGTCTTATAGGTCTGGTTAGCCAATCTCCTTATGGGGTGGTGTCCTGACTGCAGCCAATAGTAGTCTGTCCCCAGGTAGATCATCTCGGTTCAGGTTCTTTCCAGATGTTGGGCAGAAGCTGGTGTCACGACTAGCCAGAGCAGAGCGCCACGCCCACAGGAGCCACTCTCTTATTCCTCATAGCAGGCGGCCTGGCTAAGGTCCATCCTGCACTGTGCCATACATACCATTGTTTGAGTTACCAGGCTGTGGAGTGGGGAAGAGCAAGCTTGCTGCAGATGGACTGGCAGCCAGGGATTCGAACCCTGCAGGTGTCTCAGTTCTGAGGGAGTCTAACATTAAATAGCAAATAATAAGCTCCATGGTAGGCGAAGGTTGGGAAATATTTTTAACTTCGGAACTCTCTCTCACCTTTCCTCTCTAGCGTCTTCACTTTTCACTGGGTTCTTAAAATTAGATAACCTGTCCTGAGCATGGGTGGAGGGATAAATGAGTGAAAGGGTGGGAGGGCTCTTTGTGAGGATCCCAAGCCATCACATCTTCCTCTTCCTCATTTGGGTATTAGGTAAATTTTCAATTAGTTCCTAATTTATAAACATAAGGCTCAGATCATGATTCCCCTTCACCTGGAAAACTGATAAGGGACTCAGTATCCGGAGGCCCTAACCCCTGGATTTATCCTGCTCTTAACCCAGAGGTACCTGCTCTTTGTAATCCTTGAAGGTAAGAACCACGAAAAAATCCTTGCAAGGTTTGCACAGCGAAAGGAGGATGACTGATTTATCACACCAGAAAGAGGTAAATGGTACCCTAGTGGCCTAAGATAGCTAATGCATCTTCCAAAGCAGGCAATTTACTCCCACTGGAGAGGGAAGAATATGTGATCAGAAGATAGCAGGGCTGGTGAGGGTTCCTTGGAAATCATGGAACCCAACTCTAACCTGAGGATGCTGCTTGGGGGTCAAAAAGTGAGGTAGATTTTTCTTCCTTCCAGGGCTGGCTTGACCTAGGTTCCAATGCCTGTCTAATTCGTTTGCTTCTGATTCCAACAGTCATAAAAATGACCATATATTTAATAGTAAAGAATTCAGTTGAAATTTGCTCGGCACTTTATATATGTAAATTCAG
This sequence comes from Eospalax fontanierii, assembly GCA_035773235.1. Taxonomy (NCBI): domain Eukaryota; kingdom Metazoa; phylum Chordata; class Mammalia; order Rodentia; family Spalacidae; genus Eospalax; species Eospalax fontanierii. The sequence continues at coordinate 37,937,159 of CM069544.1, read as the reverse complement.
GGTGGTGGTTTTTCCCGACAAGGAATGCTATCAGTGGCGTAATACCTATACAGATCAATATTTTTGGAGGATGTGATTTATTACATTGTATGTAAAACTGGCCCTCATCAGCACTGCTCGTTGACTCTGAACACGGTTAAAAAGAAAGTCAGACTTGGAGCCAAAGATGGTTCAGAAATTAGGAGCATGTACTGCTCTTGCAGAAGACAGGAGTTTGTTTCCTAGCACCCCTGTTGGTCGACTCAGAACTATGTGAAATTGTAGTTCCAGAGGATCAGATGCTGTCTTCTGGACTCCTAGGGGACCTGTGCACATATGCATATACCCACTCCCAGATATGCCTATGAAGAAATAAAAACATAGGTTCTTAAGAAAAGAAATTCAGGCTTTTGATCTTTAAGTGCGACTCTCTCCCTCTTGCTGAGTCAGCAGCAGTTGTGCCACAAGGTGTTTTGCTATCATTTACTTGAAGTCGGTTGCCAAGGACTTGCAGGTGTGCACAGCATGAAAGCTGAGAAGTCACATGGCTTCCTGGGATAAGAACACAAAGAAGAAAGTGGTCTGGCAGAGTCCCCTTCCAAAATCATGTCTATTATAACCCAGGTTTCTTTCATCTCCTTAGCACCAGTGTTCTCCCATTAAGGGAAAGTAAATGCTTAGAATTATGGGAACAGTTTTGGAAACCCCAGCCTACAGAGAATGGATGGGTTATGTTAGCTTAGCACGCACAGGCAGGTGTTAATGTGAAAAGGAGCGTGGGTTATTTTTCCAAGAGAGTCATCTTCCCACACAGCAGTGTTAGTAAACAAGGTGACCTTGAGTGGAAGTGGAGTGCACACTTTCATCCCAAGATTTATTTCAGGATGAGTTTGGAGAGTCTTGTGCATCACATCCCTAGTGCCCCTGCTTGGGGCTTTTTGTTGGCCACTTCCAGGCTCAGCTCCTCACTCATCTGCTCCCTTTTCACTGCTGGGGCCTTATGCTGGTCAAGTATTCTGTGTCCTAAAGAGAACTGTGGAGGGTTATAACTTGAGGAGTCTCTGGGTCCTGGTCATCACACTCCCTGTTGTATAGAGAGGGAAAGTGGGAACTGGAGTTTAGTTACTAATTCTAGTAAACCCAGTGGATTAGCAGCAGGTCTCGAGTAGAGCCTGTGTTTCCTGCCATTATGCGGTGATATCTGCAAGCTTACCTTTAGCATATATTGTTAGGGGAAAGTCTTGCAACAGTAGACTGGGCTTCCAGGAAGAGGATATCTAATAATGTCTTAGGAACGTCTTTTCTAATCATTGGATATGAGGTCTGGTACCAGGTAACACAGTGCCCTTTGAGTCTATGTCATGGGATTTCTACGGACATGAAAGAGACAAGTGGCTTGGCTTGTCAATTCTTCAGTGAACAGGAAGGAAAAGTATCTTACCAAAGACAGGACCTTATCTTACTCATTGCTGATATCTCAGTGTTTACTGTAGTTCTCTGTACTGGTAGCTGCATAGGAACTTGTGGATTTCAAAGATATGTTAGCAGAAACTCTTCCTGGTGCCCTCCCATGAGTTCCAAGTTATTTTTACTACCATATTTTCAATCCACTTACATCATGTTTATCATTGATCAGAGAACATGCTACTGATTAGAGGATGTCAAAGAGAACAGCAGAGAAAAGATGGCTTTGCTGATTTTGGGCTCAGAAAGTTATCTAACTCCCCTGGGTCCAAGTTTCATCAGACAAGGGAATCACACTAGATCATTTTCTTTCGTAACTTCACATCGGTGAAACAAAGCAAAACAAGCAAGCGAAATTCCAAAGCATGGACTTTTTATTAATAGGAATTTTGATTGAGACATTTTGTGCAAGAGTGTGTATGTGCACTTGGCTTGTTCTCTGGACATAATGTATGGGATGGTGGTTTTATAGTTCTGAAAATCAAATGCATATGGGTAAAAACAACTGCCCAATTGTAAATGGGCTCACCACTTCTTCTTGGCCTACTGGACAACAGTAACAATAACCACCATAAAAATCAAAAGCTTTTTAGTGGCTTATGGTAGGAAAAATTCCCCCAAATTTCAATGAAAATGAAATTTGAGGAAAGTATTTGTTTAATTTGAAAGGCATATTGCAGTATGTATTTGGAAACCCTACAACTTATTCCTCTGACCATCATAAAGCACTCTACCCTGACAACCAGGATACCACAGTGCACATGTGTCAAAACTGAAGACACTGTAACTCACATTCAGGGTGTTGGACTGAGCTCAGACTCCAGGACTTGATTTATAACTTGAGGCGAAACCATGAAACCACATGGACTCTTGTCTGAGAATAAGTATGACCAATTGCACCTGTATTCCTAAAGCAAATGCTACTAAAATCTCCACTCGGCATACTTTTACTCTCAATAGTATTCAGAAGATATTAATCATTCAGTGCTCCATGGAAAGAATTTACTTAAGGGGAATTGACAGTACTTTTATAGATTTCTCCAAAGTTCAAGCAATAGGGGGTCACGGAATCAGAGAGTCTAAAGAGTAAAAAGAGGCTATTTAATTCAGCCTTTTTATTTTATAGATAAGAAAATTGAGTCAGGAAAGTTAAGGGACTTGCTTATGGTCACACAGCTAGTTCCAAGCATTCCCAGGAATAAAAACATATGTCTGTGTGACTCCCAGTCCAGCAGTCTTTTCTATTCCCCAGGCTACAAGTGTAACCATTATTTAAATCCTAAGGCGGATCTAGCATTTATTGCTTCCTATGTGCTAAACATTTGACATGCTTCAAGTCCGTCCCATAATCCTTAAACTAATTCATTTGACCATTAGGGAAACTTGGCTTAGAGTTGTCCCTAATATGTTAGGGTCAAATAGCTACAAAGACCAGGGTAGAAATTAAGGCAAATTAAATTGAAACCCAAGCTAAGTATGCAAGACACTCAGTTACATTTGGATTTCAGGTGAGGTGTGCATTTCAAAGCACAACTATGCATCAAATATTTCACGAGACAGATTTAATAAAACATCCATTTTTTAAATACGGCAACTTAAGTGTTGACTAACCTAAGGTCCTCTGGGTTGTTTCATCTCTTTGGCTTCAGCATGGGCCATCTTTCTGCTGGCATTTCTATGATCCTTTCTCAGCTTGAAATGAAAATCATCTATTGTCTCTTCTATTTGTATTTCTTACAGTGCAATTTGATTCAAGCCTGCTGGGAGTTTGATGCTGAGAAGCAATCTGATTTGGGTAGAATGAGATGATGTTTCTGGTACTTCCCAGTAATGAAGGTGGCATGTAGACATGTTCAGGGTTAGTGGAGTGTACTGTTGGATATGATTTCTATGACTCCATTTTTCTCTGGACTGTGATTTCTCCATTTCTCTTTAGCTAACACTATTTGTTAGTAAACTGGTAAGTGACCTAGTGTTAGTGATTAGACCTGTGACCGGTTTTACCCATGGACATGGAGCTGGATGCTGTCAGTGTAACTCAGGCAAACTGACCTTACTGAGTCTTGAGGAAGGTGTTTTCCCAAGTGCAAGACTCTTATCTTTTCAGGTCCAGCATGTACTGACATCTATATTGAGTCAGAAACCAATGCAAACATCTCAGGAAGGTAAGAAGTTCTCATTCTTAGGAAACCTCTCGATAGACTTCACCATGTTTCTCACCATGACATCATTACAATGGACATAAGCGTGTGGTCAAGACTAACACCCATTTCCATTAAGATTGACACAGAGCAACCTAAAGACTAGAAACAGTGTTTCTTAAATTGGAAAGATAATGTACAAGACACCTATGGTTGTTTATGCATTTAATAAGAAATTAAAAACATTTTCAGAGGCTGGGGAGATGGCTCAGTGGATAAAGGCTTTTTTTTCCATGCAAGAGTGAGGACCAGAGCTCAGCTCCCCAGAACACATATGGAAGTCAAGCAGATGTGACTGCTTCCTGTAATCCTAACACTTGGAAGGCAGAGCCAGGGGTTCCTCATAAGACGGCTAGCTTCATTAGCTGGGTTTAGTGAGATCTGTGTTTACCAAGATGTCCTGTCTCAATAAATAAAGTGCAGAGTGATAGAAGAACATGACCAACATCAATTTTGCATGTGCACCCACACATGTGCATCCATATACATGTGTTCATACATAAAAATGCATACATACTCCATGCATAAACACACACATGCACAATAAAGCATTTCCAGTCATGTCAAGAAGAAGACACTGGGGGTTGGGCTGGGTGTGGTGGTACATGACTTTAATCCCAGCATTTGGGAGATAAAGGTAGGCAGATCTCTATGAGTTCAAGGCCAGCATGGTCTACATGGTGAGTTCCAGGCCAGCAAAGGCTATAGGGAGACCCTGTCTCAAAAAGCCAATGAAATGAGTGAAAAAAAAGCAACAAGAAAGAGGGAAAACTGTAATAACTAATATATGAGCTAACTGCAGAGCAAAGACATGCCCTACTATCAACGGGAAATTATTAGAATTAGTAAAAAGGCATTTAGAAATGTGTCAACATATAAGAATAATATGTATAACCTGTTAGACACTTTAACAGTTATAAGGTGTGTAGAAAAGCATTAAAACAGCAAGAGATTTGTAGGTAAGAACACCCTAAATACAGCTGTTCATCCTGTCCAGAGGAAGTTTTAAAATCTCAGGAGGGTTCTTTGTGTAATACAGCGAGTCGACATACAGCGGTTGACATACGGAACTCCTACAAACCAATGAGAAAGAGAGGGCAACTCAGGAGAAACGTAAATCAGAAGTCATGGCCAGGCGACATGTAGCAGAGGGCACCAGGCTTAGGGAAAGGGGAAACACTACACACATTTATGTAACTGTAGACTGGCGTACAACCTTTTTATAGCTCAACTTGATGAGGGCTATTAAGGTTTAAAATCCATTTCTAGGACTTTATCCTACAGAAAAATTCATGTTGGGCTCACATATGTGGACAGAGATAAAAACAGAGAAAAGCATTCATCTTCAGCAGTTTGTAGACTACTTATTCGTGTCAAATATTAGACTGAAAGAGTTAAGCAAATTGTGGGACATGTGACCTTTGGATTTCAATGTAGAGATGAAAAGACAAAACTGGCTGTCCGTGTAGAAGGAGAAAGATCTCAGCTGGGCATGGTGGCCCATGCCTTTAGTCCCAGCACTTGGGAGGCAGAGGCAAGAGGATCTCTCTGATTTCAAGTCTAGTCTGGTCTACATAGTGAGTTCCAGGCCAGCCAAGGCTATAAGGAGACCCTGTCTTAAGAGACCAAAAAAAAAGAAAAATCTCTAAAACATTTAAAGAATTCAAATTCATATATTTGTTTGAATTGTTTTGTAAGAATTTAAAAACAGGAGTCCTGGCTGTTTAGGGTCTGAATTTGTAGTGAGGGCTTGAGATAGGAAGGAAAAACAGATGAGATGAATGGGGTAACAGCATTAAACCAACAACAACATACTTTTATGTATACAGTGCATGAAAATGTAGAAACTAGTAGGTATGTAAAACAAGGTTCTAAGAATAAGTAGCCGAGAGTGATAGGGCCTCATTTTTTCTTTATATGTGTATAGTATGTGACTTTTTTGCTATAAAGTTATTGGAAAGAGTGAAATTCAAAGTGAAGCTGAATGAAGCTATGAAGTCATGGTTTCAAGGACTGGCTTAGGGCTGAAGTAAGGGGATGTGACCGACAGAGGCCTAGATTCCTTTGCTGTTGTTTTTTGAGACAGACTCTCCCTATATAGCCCGAGTTGGCCTGAAATTCACTATGTAGGCTTGTAGCCTTGTAGGCTGGCCTCCATCTCACAGTTATCAGCCTGCCTCTATCTCCCGAGTGCTGGGATTAAAGGTGTAAGGGTACCATGTCTGGCAGGAGATATAGAGTCTTTTAGCAATGGAGACAGCAGTCTCACATCCCATGTAAGCTAAAGCCAGACAAAATCCCAGCATAGACGTGCAGAAGTGGGTAAGAAACCTGCAGCCTGACTGAGGAACTATTGGATGATAGTCACTGGGGAGATCTATATCTATATCTATCTATCTATATATAATATGATTACATATATATATATGATATACATATATATGATTACATATATATGATATACATATATATGAAGTCAGTAGAGGGATAGTGAGTAGGGGTATAGATAGCGGAGGGAATCTAAATATGATCAAAATACATTGTATGAAATTTGCAAAAATTTAATATAAGAGAATGACAGCAATAAAAAATGTCTTTTATTACCTTGAGTACGGGGAGAGCTATGAAGAATGGGTCCATTCTTAGGCAGTAGCTATCCATTTAATAGCACCTTTGTCTCTTTTGTGATGAGTTTCTTGCCAGAGCCAGCTGCATAAACAGGGCCTTCACGGATTCTCCTAGAAGCGAAAGGAGAAAGATCAAAGTTTCCCACAAACTCTTGGTGAACCTTGTAAAATAGTGGCTCTTCTACAGGTTGAGGAAGATGTGGCTGCCATTTGTCTTTCATATTCTAAATATTCTCAGTGATTTAAAGCCTTCATTGCTTCCCTTTGCTGTCAAGGAAATGAAGGAAACACATTTCAGTAGCACTTCCCTGAATGCACTTATCTCTAGCTACTGCTATAAATATGTGGTGATCAGATTCTCCCAGTGCCCCATAAATCAAGGTCTTTGGCCAGAACTTTACTTATGAAGTAGTCCCCTCCCCAACTTATATTATGAATTCTACAGTAACTCCATTCCCCAGGGAGAGAAAGTAACCAAAGGAAAATGTGGGTTTAAATAATGCTAATTTCACGGCTTGATTTACAATAGACTGTGGACCATCTGTGTGAACTGGTGACTGGTTGGTGTGAGGATGTTTGAGGGTCCCAATCATGTCTTTGGTGCAGAGATGCAAAGGAATGGAAGTCATGGCTGCTCTATCAGGAGCTCAAACTGCAAGTCAGAGGTGTGGCAATGATTCGGCTTGAAAGGAAAGATCAGCTGGCAAAGAACACGGGAATTTGACTTTGCTCTTTGAATTCTCCATGATTTTTCTCAATTCAAGTTCTAGAATAATCTTGCTATTCATAATACCTCATTTCTTTTGTGGGGTTTGATCAATCTGAACTCTAGGTATGGGTTCTGATGTGCTTTCTGTTGCTGTGATAAGCACCATGCATGACCAAAAGCATGAACAGGCTATTTGGTTTATAACTCTGGGTTGTAAGTTTACTGCTAAGGGAAGTCAGGGCAGGAGCTCAAGCAGGAGTCATGGACCAACACTGCTCACCGACTCGCTCACTGACTCGCTCACTGACTTGCTCACCGACTTGCTCACTGACTCGCTCACTGGCTATGCTCAGTTAGTTTTCTTATACTACCCAGGACCCTCTGCCTAGTGATGGTACTGCCTACAGTGCCTCCTATGTCAATCAGCACTCAAGAAAATGCTCCATAGGTATACCCACAGGGCATTCTGACCAAGAATGTCCTTCAGTTAAGACACCTTCAGGTAACTGGGCTGTGTCAAGTTGACAGCTGAAGGCAGCTGCTTAGGAGAGTGTGTAACAAGGCCTCTTGATCATTGATGCATGGTGAGGATTGTTGGTAATATTCCAGAAAGCAGTGTAATTCCTTTTCTATTCCCGTCCTAGAATTTCTTTATGAAATCCATTGTGATGGCCGCTTGAGTCTTCTTGAGCTGAAGCCTTAGTTTACAAGGTTATTGAGCTTCCTGAACAGGGTGAATGCCTATGTTAGTTACTTTGCATCTCTGGGACCACAGCGCCAAACAGAAAAAAACTTAAGGGAGAAAAGATTTATTTTATTATATTTTCAGTACTGGAGAAAAGCAACTCAGTATGGATTCCAGTATGGAATCTTCCAGGGAAATGTTGTCAGTGAGCTTATATCCCTGACTTTGACTCCAGCTGTCAGTTCATCACGCCAGGGATGCAACCAAGGTCAGAGCTGTGGGAACAGATGGCAGAATGTTCACATCAAAAGGGATCAAGACAGAGAGAGAGAGAGAGAGAGAGAGAGAGAGAGAGAGAGAGAAATACCAGGTGTTTGGGTATAATTTTCAAAGGTCCTTAATATGTATTAGTTAGTTTTCTATTTTGCTACAGTTTTTATAATTCTGTGACTGACTTTTGACCATATAATTATATGTACTTTTGGTGTGCATCTCTCTCTCTTCAATCTATTTGGAATTCTATGGACTTATTAAACTTGACTGATATGTTTGTCTTCCCATCTTAGATTCAGAGATTTGGGAAATTGTTAGCTTGTATTTCCTTTTGTTAAAAATTGCATTTCATTTTAGTCAAAACACAATAATTATATGTGTTTATAGGGTGCAGTGTGACTTTTAAAAGCAATATAACATTTATTAATTCCTTGAGAATTTAATACACAGTGTCCTGGTTTGCTTTCTATTCTTCTGATAAAACATGCTGACCAAAACCAACTTGGGGAGAAAAGGGTTTATTTGGCTTACACGTTCCTCCATGAATAATCATGCTTCAGATTAATCAATGGCCCATGGAAGACCTGAGCAGTTGTCACTGAATACTCATAATTCATGCTAGATTCTGTAAACGAGATGTCTGTAAATGACATCATCTGCAAACAGAGACAGTTTAACTTCTGCCTTTCCAGTTTGATGCCTTTCAGAGCTTTCTTTTGACAAATTGCTCTGGAAAGGACTCTCAATATTATATTAAAGAATGGCAATTATGAGCATCCTTGTCTTGTCCCTGATCTTAGAAGCAGAGAGTTCAGTTTTTCACTGTTGAGTAGTAATACTACTTTGAGTTTGTTACTTATGACCTTTATCGTGCTGAGATATAGTCCCTCCCTATCTAATGTGTTGCAAGTTGTTTTTTCTATAATGAAAGGGTGTTTATTTTTTCAAACGCTTTTTTTTTGCATTTATTGTAATGATCGCATAGATTTCATCTTTCATTTGTTAATGTAGTGTGGTGTGTCATATTTATTGATGTGCATATGCTAAACCAACCTTGTCCTAGTTATTTTTCTATTGCTGTGATAAAATACTCTGACTAAAACCAACTTGGGGAGGAAAGGGTTTATTTCATCAGTGAGGGAAGTCAGGGAAGGAACTCCAGAAAGAAAGAGAGAGCTTGTTCCTCTGGCCCATGTTCAGCTTGCTTTCTTATACAACCCAAGACCACGTGCCCAGGGGTGGCAGGCCCTCCCACACCACTCAGTAACCAAGAGAATGCCTCATAGCAATGTCCATGGGTCAATCCAATAGAAGAAATTGTCGGAGCCTGCCGGCAGAAATCGAACCATGCCTGAAGTGGGGAGTGAGGATGGAGAAATAGAGGGAGGGGAGAGAGAGAGACAGGGAGAGGGAGAGGGAGAGGGAGAGGGAGAGGGAGAGGGAGAGGGAGAGGGAGAGGGAGAGGGAGAGGGAGAGGGAGAGAGAGAGGGAGAGGGAGAGGGAGAGAGAGAGAGAGAGAGAGAAGGACAGACTTGGGAGGGCTGTCAGTCAACGCTGAAGCAGCTCACCTTTATTAAGTACCCCCTATTTATACTCTGTGAAATGAGGACCAAAACAATGGGTCAAAAGTTCAACACAATACTAACACAGGTAAAATAACTTAAGCCAATCACATCTGCCTTCAAGGGTCTTCAGGTGTCAGCCTTGAGCCTAAGAAAAACCTCCTCCAGGTGTAAATTATTTGCATAGCAAAACATCCTGCTCCCACAGCACTTCTGTGAACAAGACTAACCCTTGTTCTGCCTAACCCTAAGCTAGGGCATAGTTCAAGGCAGGCAAATGGCTCCCAACAAGAAATTCCTCAGCTGAGGTTCCCTCTTCCCAGGAGTGTCAAATTGACAGCCAAAGCCAACCGTGACATGTATATTGTGTATCCCAGGGATACAGGGCTGTGGTGAGCATCTTTTAATGTGCTATTGAATTTGGCCTCTTAATATTTTGTTGAAGATTTTTGCATTTATATTCATCAGGGATATTGACTTGCAATTTTCTTTCCTTGTAGTGATATCTAGCTGTTGTTTCAGGGTTACATCTGTCTTATGAAAAATCAGTTTGTGGTACCTTTGCTTCATTATTTTGGAGGAGTTTGAGAAGGAGTCATTGTTTTTTCACATTAGCATGAATAGCACCTTCCAGCACTATGCACGCTAGCTAGTAGAGATGAAGCTTTGAATAGGGTATCAGCTTGATTTCTCCTTGTTTGTTCTACAGCTTGTATATGTTGTGTCGTCAGCAGTAGGATTTTACTGTGAGGTTTGGTAGGTAACTGAGAGCAGGGGCCATGGACAGTATTCTTTCAGGGTCTATGGGTCCCGGGAAAGCAGCTTCAAAAGAGGCATTGGGCTTAGCCCATTTCTTCATGTCTGATTGTTTGTAGTAATCTTTTATGATCCTTTGTATTTTTATGGTATCAGCTATAATGTCTTTTTTTTATTTCATGTTTTCTTTTTGTCCTTGGTGAGTCTAGCTAAACTGTATAAAGGATTCCCAGTTCTGCCTATCTTTTTAGAAAATCATCTCTTAGCATCATTTTAATATTGCCCTTTTCTGGTCTGTATTTCTTTTTTGATATTATTTCCATCATTGTGCTAACTCTGGGCTTAGTCTGTTTTTTTCTAGCTCCTTGAAGCGTAGTGGTTGATTGCTTCCCTGTGATCCTTCTTTCGTGACATAGACATTTATTGCTACAAGTTTTCTTGTTTTTGTTTAACATATCAGCTTTGGCTTGTTGCATTTTTTTTCCATTTGTTCTAACATATTTTTGAATTTCCTTCTGATTTCTTCTTTGTTTGGTGGGTCAGGATCATGTAGTTTAGCTTTCATGTATTTGTGAAGTTTTCAAGACTTCTCTTGTTATTTTGACTGTTAGTTTTATCCCACTGTGATTATATTTGGTATGATTTCAGTTCTCTTAAATGTGCTTGTGCATTAGCATGTGATCTGTCTTATAGAATGAGTTTTCCCGTTTCTCTGTAATTGTTTGAGTTAATTTGTATTTCATGTGCTGTAAATCTAGCTACCTTTACTTTCTTCTGGTTTTCATTCTGGAATGCATTTTTCTGTCCCTTCACTTTGAGGCTGTACGTTCTTTAAAGTTAACTGTATGTCTTGTAGGCAGCATATATTTGGGTCTCATTTGGTTAATCCATTTAACTGCTCTGTGCTTTTTCTTTAAAACATTTACAGAATAGTATTTATTGGATCAGTTTGGAAGCAGACAACATAAAAGAGAGTATGGACTGGAGAGTTCACGTAGAGTCGAGAGCTGTGATTGCTTCCTGTCATTAAATATCAGCCATGGCAAAATCCTGGCTTAAAATAATGCAGATGCATCTTTATTGCATAAACTGATTAAAATCGCTACATATACAGCACTCTTCCAATAGGCCTGGTGGTTAGAATGCCTATAAATATACTTAAAATTAGTTGTGTATAGTAGGAAAACTTTACTGTACTAATCTATCAAGAGTCTATAAAGGTAACAGTGTAAACTCTTTTAATAACAGCAATTAAGCACAATAGCCTAATGCTGACACTCCTCTACTAACCTTGAGAGCTTATATATTTAACTGATGACTGCTGTCCTCATCTGAGACATCTGAGCTATTAAAAAGATGTTAAAATATATACTGTTAATTTCACAAGCTAAAAACGCAAACCCAACCATGATTAAATTACCTGCTTTGCCTGGATCAATAAATAGAGTTTCAAGTGTGTTAACAAGGAGAGAAGTTGTCAATTGATCATTTTCATTACTTAATGCATGCTAGCCAATCTATGAACTGTAAACAACAAATGCATGAAAATTATGATTGTTTTTTATTTGAAATTCTCAGATGATCTCATTTGGATATTTTTTATTCCACCGTTCTCTTAGAAGGATGACATTGAAATAACTTTAGAAAAGAAAACTTCTACAACAGGGTCTTGGAGGACAACCAAAAGCAATGGCAATAGCTGGGATTGTTTGATGATCTATGGGATCCCCTTCCCCCTAGTCAACTACTCCAAAGGAGGAAGCATATTCCTGGCATTAGGCCTTTTATTTGCTAGCCTGTGGTGTCTGGTAGGGGCACTGTCCCTCTATTATAATTACATTTAAACTTTATATATGTGTACATGTATATATTTAAGAAGCTTCTACAATAGTATGTTTCCATATGACTTTTTCACAAGTGTTTACTTTTCCTTCCCATACTCCGTCCCCTCTGCTGCCCTCCCATTCCTCACCCTATTTAACCTTCCCTCGTCTACTCTCCCCCCTTTCACCTTCAAATCACTGCATTCTGTCTTCCCTGCTATGAAACCCTGGGGTGCGTTACTAATTTCCCAACCTCTATGAATTTTCCAACTGAGGCATACATATCCATATCTAAAGATGAAATGCTTGCATACGTACTAGCGTCCACCACTTCTGGCTCAGTTGGTAAGAGACCTCAACCTTACCGGGGGAATTATTGACAATCAATGGCTGCTGTGAGGGGGAGATGTGATCTTCCCAAGGAGATGAGTCTTTGTTAACCAGGCTCCAGGGGATGAACCCACACTGAAGGACATATGGGGATACAAACTAGCCTATATGGGTTTTACACCCCCCCCCCCCCACAGAGTACATTAAATTGGACAGAGGGCAGGAATAGGAGATACAAACAGAGGAGGCGATCTAAACACCGTCAAATATATTGTATGAAAATTGCACATATTCCGTTGACAAGCTAGCATCCATACATGAGAGAGGACATAGGATGCTGGCCTTTCTGGGACAGTCCTTTGGACATATGCCCAAGAGTGGAAAAGCTGGGTCTTGTGGTGGCTCCACGTTTAGGTTTATGGGAAATATCCACACTGGTTTCCACAATGGCCGCACCAGTCTGCACTCCCACCAGCAGCAGATGAATGTTCCCTTCCCCCATTACCCTTGCTAGGCTTTGTCACTTATATTTTGGATCATAGCCATTTCTGCCTGGGGTAAGATGAAATCTCAAATTAGTTTTAATTTGCATTTTCCTGATGGCTAAGGGTGTTGAACATTAAGAAAGATTCTCAGTCATTTGCAATTCATCTTTTCAGAACTCTCTGTTTAATCCCATGTCCCTGCCTTTTTTTTAAAATCAGGTTGGATGTTTTCTTGATGTTTACTTTTTTGAGTTCTTTGTGTATTCTAGATACAAACCCTCAGATATATAACTGGTAGATGTATTTTTCCCATTATGTAGGCTGTGTCCTCACTCAAATGAGTGATAGTGTCCTTTGATGTACAGAAGCCTTTTAGTTTCATTTGTCATTTGCTGGTCTTAATGCCTGCATGATCAGGGCCCTATTCAGAAAGTTCTTTCCTTTGCCTACAAGTTCCAGTATAATCCCTGCTTTGTTCTCTACCAAATTCTGAGTATAAAATCTTATATTAAGGTTGTGGATCGAGCTGGAGTTGGGTTTTGTGTGGAGTGAGAAATAAGGATCTAGTTTCATTCTGCATGGAGCTATTTAGTTTGATCAGCACCATTTGTTGAAAATGCTGTCTTTTCTCCAATGTGTATTTGACCCAGATTTAATCCACACACTTACAGCCGCTTTAGGAAGGATGGTTCTTTTCACAATACTAAACCTATTCATCCATGAGCACGGAAGGTCTTTTCATTTTCTAATATAATATCTTCTTCAATGTCTTAAAGTTTTTATTATGTGAATATTTCACTTCTTTGGTTAGACTTACTCTGGGATATTTTAATTTTGTTTTGAGACTACAGTGAACATGGGATTGTTTTCCCGGTTTCTTTCTCGGTATATTTCTTGTTGGTATATAGGAAAGCTACTGATTTTTACTTGTTAATTTTGTATCTTGCTGCTTTGCCGAATATGTTTGTCAGTGCTAGGGAGTTTTCTGTTGGTCCTTGTGGTCTTTTATTATAGAATCATCATGTCTGCAGATAAGGATACTCTGACTTCTTTCTTTCCATTTTTTACTCCCTTTATCTATTTTACTTGTTGTATTGTTCTAGATAAGGCTTCAAGCACTAGTAAGATCCAGGAGAAAAATACTAGAAAAAAAATAAAAAATTGTAAAGAATGTTTATAAAAATTTGAATATGGAACACATTAAATAATATGTTCTTAATATTAAGTCTGTTTTTTAATTATGCAGGCCTACATACTGCCGTTTCCTGCAGTATATGAGTAGTTTGGGCACATCCCCTCCCTTCCCCGCGACCCTCTTACCTTCTCCTCTCCCTCTCTCATTAGTCCCCCAGACAGTTTTGATTCTACTTTTATGACATCAGTACGTATTAAACTTTATGTGCCTGTGACATCTGGGACCCACAAGTGAGAAATAGTATGCAGCATTTGTTTTTCTAAGGTTTGCCTCCTGTGTTTCTAGTTGCATTAGTTTTCCTGTAAGTAACAGCTTTGTTATTCTTTATGGCTGAAGAAGGTTTATTGCGTATACGAAGCACAGTTTCTCCGTCCGCTGCTGGTTCTCATTTCCCAGTGTGGAAGCCATGAGTTTAGGGAGCCCTCACCATGTGGTACTGCGTGTGGGGTGGGGAGAGAAATGTCATGGTCAGAATATTCTTCTCGTCCTTTTCCTGTGATTCTGCTTTGGTTCTGAAGTACTTGTGGGTGTCGCAGTCTAATTTCCAAGTTTCAGGATTTTCACAAAATAGTTTTTTTTTTTTATATGTAAACAATTCCTAATTAGACTTTGTATGTCAAATTAGGGGAGAAGTGCATTCTGGAACCTTCTCGTTTTAACCAGTTGGTTTGATGCATCTGCTGTAGCTTCTCAACTTCACTCTTGAACTCTCCTGAGGTTATTTTTATTTGTTGATAAATGTCCACACTTTTTTTTTTTTCCACTTAGAATTTTGAAGGGATAATCTTGTGATTATTCAGTACATTTTCATAGCCTTTATGGATCATAGAAAAAAATTGGCATTTTAATTTCTCTTAAACATTCTTTACTTTTTTGTGTTTAGGGACTAATTACACTTCTTTTCTAATTATTTATAAAATATATGTTGTCATAAACTATAGGCACCCTACTGTACTGGACAACATTAGAACTTATTTTTCCTATTCATCCATTGTTCAACTCTTCTCCGTCCCTCCTCAATGCACATTCTTAGCCTCTAGGAATCATTGTTCCTTCTTTTTCTATAATTTATCAACTTTTTTAGCTTCTACATATGAGTGAGAACTTGTGGTAGGTCATCTGTGCCTGGCTTTTTTCACTTAGCAATGTCCTCTAAGTTTATCAGTATTGTCACACATGATAGAATTTCACTTTTTTATGATTGAATTGAGTTCCATTGTTATATATAATGTATTTTCTTCATTCATCTATTGATGGATGCATGGGGTGATTCCATACCTTGAATATTGTGAATATTGCGAGTAATACTTCAGTGACCATTGGAATTAAAGTAGTTCTTTGATACGCTAATTTTATTTTGTTCGGATATATTTCCATAGGTGAATAGTTTGGTTATAAGGTAGTACTATTTTTAATTTTCTTCATACAGGTTATACTAATTTATATTCCTACAAACAGTAAATGATTTTTCTCTTTCTTCACATCCTACCTCACACTTGTTATCATTTGTCATTTTGATGATAAACATTATATCTGTTCCTTTTTCCTTGTGGGTAATTATCAGTTTGATTGGACCCTTCCATTTTCGAGAGATTTTTATGATACTCGGGAGGAAGTTTCAAGTAGTCCTTGGATTTATGGATCTGAAGCACAGAGGATGGATCTGAGTTGGACGTAAAAATATATGAGTTATTCTCAAATAGATAAGTTATTTCTCCTGGGCTGAATGGGCTCACCTAAGAGAACACAGAGTGTGAAAAAGACAGGGCTGTATTTCAGCCCTTGAGCAATAAAACATTAATTTTCTCGACAGTGGAGGATGAGCAAAAGGGGAAAATTATACTATAGATACAAGGAGGAAGAGAATGCCTCAGAAAGGGAAGGCAGATATCAACAAATGATGCTGGGAGTCAGATACAGAAGAGAATAAGAAGCATCCTGCTGGCTTAACCAAATAGAGGTCATTCATGAATCCAGCTTTATTTTATCATTTTAAAGAGATTACTGCAGTGAAAGTCAAATTCGAGTGGATTGAATTGTGAGTATATAGTGAAGGGATGGAGACTATAAATACAAACTCAAATATAGATTGTAACTAAAAGGATGTGATGGATTTGAGATTAAAATAAGTCAGTGGCAGGACTCCTTCTGGTAATAACATAGACACTGCTTTAAAGCAGCCTTCTGAAAGCAGCTAGAAACCTGAAAAACATTTTAGTCCAATTAAAGGCATTATAAATCCATAAGAAGGTTCTAGAGATGACCTAAATCTACTATCTAGGTAAGAATGGTTTTGAGCAAGGAGCCCAGCCTTAGGGAATGATTATTTTCCTCTCAAGGAATTTTCTTATTTTATTTGCTGATGGTGAGATGAACAGAGATTTCAAGAGATTTATGGAGCTCCAGCAAATGGCAATCTTTGGTTTGAAACCATATACAGCTAGGATAGAGTGAGTAGGGTGGACCAATAATAGATCAACTGAGCACAGGCTAAAGTTCAGCTGTGGGTAATCTATTATTTATTTTTATTTATGCGTGTGTGTGTTATTATCTTCTATTATTTATTTTTATTTATGCATGTGTGTGTGTGTGTGTGTTTGTGCATGAGCGTGAGATGCCAGAAGAGGCCAGAAGCATCAGATTCTTGGAAGCTGAGTTGAATCTGGAGCTGAAGTAATGGAGGTTGTGAGCCACCCCACATGGGTGCTGGGAATCAAACTTAGGTCCTCTGAAAGAGCAGTATGGACTCTTTTTCTTTTGGTCTTTTGAAACAAGGTCTCCCTGTAGTGCTTGCTGGCCTGGAACTTACTATGTAGACCAGAAGTATGCACTCTTAACCAGTGAAACATCTCTCCATTTTCTGCTTTGGTTAATCTTTGGCCCTGACTGGATTGTGGTGTTTTATCAGGAATTGTTTGTGCCACAAAGTGATTGTCTTCCAGAAAAGTAAATCTTCTCTACTAGGTGAATATATCCAAGAGTTCAAATCATCTATCAATTTTTAAATATTTATGTTTATTTGTATGTAGATGAGTGTTTTGCTTGCATGTGTGTAAGTGCACCACATGTGTGCAATGCCCGTGGAAAACAGAAGGTATCACATTGCACTGAAACTGGAATTATAGACTGAGGTCACCTACCACCTGGGTGCTGAGACTGATCCTAGATCCTCTGCCAAAACAGCAAGTACTCTGAGCTGCTGAGCCATTTCTCCAACTCCCACATTTCCTAGTTTTAAAAGTAATGTTCAAACTGTCAGAAAGCCAACCATAAACCATAAAGGTAGATAAGTAAGACTTGCCTACAGTTCAAAGCAAGCAGTAGACAACAGAAATAGACACGTAGGGCATTCAGACAATAGAATTACCACACACAGACTTTTATTTATTTACTTATTTATTTATTTACTGAATCATTGTTTCATATAGGACATCTTAATCAATCTTAATCATCTTTATAGACCCTTCCCCACAAGTACCCTCCCATAGCCCCCCTCAAGCTGGAATCCATACATTCTTTCATCTGTTTTAAGGTCTATTGTGTCAAGTTATGCCCTCAGTGTAGGTTGATTCACTAAGATCTAGTCAGCCTACTTGGAGTCTCTCACTTTAGGAAGGCTAGCTCATCCTCACCCAACAATAATCAGTTGCCAATATTTCTTAAGCAAAGTTTGGTGTCTGCCACCCATTTCCTCAGTGCCATGTTGGGTTTCTATCTGCTTGAGGTTACATGGGTCTTGAGCATGCCAAAACCATTGCTGTAGGTTCATATGAGCAGGGTCTCAGAGCTTATAGCATTCTATTTCCATACGGTCACACACTTCCTCGCTGGCTCTTACAGTCTTTCTGCCCCCTCTTCCACAATGATCCCTGAGCCCTGGGTGAGTGAAACTTAATATAGGAGTCTTGTTCCATGCAGATTCCTAATCTCTATGCTTTAGCCGTTTGTGACTTTTTGTGCTACTGACGCTTTATTGTTCAAGGGAGCTTCATTCATGAGAGTTGGGAGATTTACTAATGTCTTCTTTACCCCTTGTTCTGTATTGTGTGAGCCTTGGGTGTAGAGGCCGCATTGTATATGTGCGGCTTAGGCATGGGCAGTTCACAGACCACGTCCGTGTGTGGTCACTTGTGGTACCCTGGAGTAGTCTCTATATGGTGCAAAAGAAGCTCCTTTGATCAGTAGTAACTGGAATATTTGACCTTAACTATAAGATTTCATAGTTTGCATTTAGTAAGAAGTTACACTAACCTAGGGTGGTGAAGCCTTGGGGATTTCTCTATGATCTATGACCTCTTCAGCCATGCATACACAGACTTTTAAATAACAATTATTAAGAATGTAAAGTTAGGATTTAAAATGTCAGCAAAATTTGACCAAACAATCTAATGGAAATTGTAGGTCTAAAAATGAATTTAAGGATACAGTAGATAGATTTAATAGCGATTTAAACCAAACAAAAAAGCTTTAAATAGTTTGAAAAGTATTTTAGAAAGATACATCTAGATAAAATAGAGGTAAAAACCTGGAGAGATTAAGAGTGATGTAGAATATAGTGAAAATATATAGCTGAATTAGGAACTGTAAAAGGAGAGAAAGGGAACGTAGAAATAATGTTTAAAGACGTACTGGATGGGACCTTTCCAAAACCAATGAAAGATGTGAAGTCACAGGTTCAAGAAATAATCTGAACTCTAAGCAGCACAGATAGAAATGAAAACAGCATCTTACCACATCAGAGAAAAAATGCTGAAAACCAACCATACATTAAAAAATCTAGCTACTTGTTAGACTGAAGCAAGAGGATCAAAAAGCTCAAGGCCTGCCCAGGCTACACAGCACGCTGGGGTAGGGGAGGCTGTAGCTCAGTAGTAGAGTGCTTGCTTAGAAGTTCATGGAGCCTTAGATTCAATCCCCCCTTACTGCCGAAAACAACAAACTAATCAAAAAACAAAAAGGAAAAAAAAGTAGAAGCAAATGAAAAGTATTTTCTATTAAAGGAAAACAGCATCCTTGATGGTGATGTCTCAACAGAACTGTCCAAAATTCAAGGATAATGGAATGATCTTTTCAAAGCACTGAAAAGAAAATGTTTACCAACTTAAAAGATTATATTATTAGGAATGCTTTTCTAAGTTGAAAGGAAATATATGATTGTGTTTAAATTGGCATTATATAGAAGAACAAAGTTTTTCCTGCCCCTGTTATGGTAAAAACACTTAACATGAGAGCTACCCTCTTGAGAAATTTTGAGCTTATATAATGTTAATTACAGGCTCAACGTTGTACAGCACATGGTTAGGTTTCAGTAATAAGATGAATAAATTCTATGGAACAGCAACTCCAAGCTCCTTTCTTCCTGTCCCGGAAACCACTGTTCTGTGTTTTGTTTCTATGAGCTAGATACCTTAAGAAAGAAATCATGCAGAATTACCTTTCTCTTAAAAATTTACATATATTCATGAATCTTTGTGTGTGTGTGTTTGGCAGGTGCCATGGCACATGTGTGGAGATCAGAGGACAGCTGGAAAGAGCAGTTCTCTCTTTCCATCATGTGGATTCCAGGGATTGGACTCAGGTCATCAAGCCTGGTGGAAGGAGCCCTTACCTGCTGAGCCATTTCACTGGTCTGACTTTTCCCTCTTTGGCTTATTTCATTGACTGGAAAGTACTTCAGGTTTACCCAAATAGTTGCATATGGTAGGATTTCCTTCTTTTAAAATGCTGAATAATATTCCATTTTACCATTAGACCACATTTTGTTTATGGCATCATCCAGTCACGGACAACTGAGTTATGTCCATATTTTGGTTACCGTGACTAATGCTACAGTGAACGTGGCTCTGAAGACACCTCTTCAAGATACTGATTTCAATTCTTTTGGATCCAGAAGTGGACTTTCTGTTAAGTAGTTAATTTTTGAAAAGAATGCGTTCTTTAAAATATCTGCAACAAAAACAACAATTACAGTACCATCAAGTGTACTGGGTTCCAGTTTCTCCATGTTACCACAAGTATTTTTTATTATTTAAAAAGTTTTTGATTATTTTTGTGTATATGAGTATATTGCCTGCTGTATGTAAGTGCACCCATGTTGTGTGATGCCCTCACAGGCCAGGAGAGGGTGTTGGATCCCATGGAACTGGAGTTATGTCTGGTTGTTAGCCCGCATGTGGGTGCTGGGAACAGAACTTCAGTTCATTGCAATAACAGCCAGGGCTCCTAACCACTGAGTCACCTCTCCATCCCTCTTAATATTATTTTTATAATGGCCAACTTAATAGATATGAGGTGGTATCTCATTGTGGTTTTGATTTCTATTTCCTTAAAGGTAATAAAGTAGATACATATACATGTAATAGATGCAAAGTAGGAAGCAAAATTAAAATATAAATTTTTTGGGTTAGGAAAAAAATTACAAACTCAAGGATGCATTGTGGTCTCTGGGTAATCATCAAAACAACAGCAAAGTGATGCATAACAATGTAATGTAAAGGAAAAGTTCAATTAAAAAAGCCCAATCTAAAGGAAGTTATCAAAGGATGGAGAATGTGGAGAGAGAGCTTAATAAAATGCAAGTAGAAAAATTTATTTTAAAGCAAAAACCTGAGTACACATACAGAAGAATTTTCATAAGGTTAAAATGTTTCTTTACTAAAGTATTTTATGCTTATATGCACCTAATAATTTAACTTTCTATATATAAAGCAAACACCCTGAAAAATTAAAACAAAACAAAACAAATCCTCCAGTATACTGAGAAATTCTAAATACTCCTTTTCCCAATAAATGTTAGAAAAACTAGACAAAAATTCAGTCTAGATGGAAAAGAAGTGTCTCAATGAAAAATGAGACATACTTAGTATATACACCATAGTGCACCACACAGCTTCAAGGTCTACATTTTCCCTAGTGCTCACCAAATCAATCAAACTGAACAAGTTATGTACCACAAAATAATTTAATCTCAACCAAGTCAAAGGATTAAAATGATATGAACTGCTTGCTTAACTCAGTGGAAAGAGGTCAGTAAGAAGAGAGAGCTAGAAAATTCCTTATGTGAAAGTTAAGATCTGTGACAGTCAATAATTCATGGGACAAAGAAGAGATCATGGTATCAATAAGAAAAAAATTGAGTTCAATGAAACAAAATTTGACACAGCACCACATGCAAATATATTTAAATATATGCATGGAGGACATTTCTGTTCTTAAGTTCATGTATTGGTGAAGAGGAATAAAAAGTATATGACAGGATTCTGTCTTGAGAATTAGGAAAAAAGAACAGTTAATTAAACTGTTGAAGGAAAATAATAAACATTAGAGCAAAAATAAATGAAAAATATTTCCACTGTACAGCTTAAAGTGGTTTCTCTGTAAAGAACAGTTTAGTAGAATCTGGGTTTAATGGCTCATGCCTATAATTCCAGCTCCCAGGAGGTCGAGGCAGAAGGATTTCTCTGAGATTGTGGACAGATGGCTATATTAAGTGACACTCTCAATCTAAAACATCAGAAAAAAGAAAACAACTGGACACTGTAAGACTGAGCAATAAGATAGGAGAGACGCTGCTGTGAAAACCGTGAAACCCTGTAGCTAGGAAAGATATAAATGTATCACGAAGTGCTTCCTGCAATATCTGAAACTTAGATAAAATGAACATGTTATTGAAAGCACATAATTACCAAATTTAGAGGAAATGGAAAACTACCAGGAAAATGCAACTTACTTAAATAAGAAAACTTCTGAAGAATTCTACAGTAATTAAAAAAAAAGTATCAGGGATTGGGGAGATGGCTCAATGCTTAAGAGCATTGGCTGCTCTTCCAGAGGATCTGGGTTCGGTTCTAAGTACCCACATGGTGGCTAGTTATCAGTCATTACTCCAGCTCCAGGTGCTCCAACACCCTCTTCTGGCCTCCTCAGGTATTGCATGACATGGGTGCACTCACATAAGTGCAGGCAATACACTCATACACATAAAATAAAAAAAAAAAAATATATATATATAAAAGTATCTGTGATTACAAACCCCCCAATACAAATTCAATGCTGGGCTCAAATTACTTCTCTGATAAGTTTCACTGTGTGTGTGTGAGAAAGAAACAATAGTAGTTTCACACCATAATTTTTAGTGACTAGAAAAGGGAGGGAAGTATTCTGTTTTTTTTTTTAATCCAACAAATCAAATATTAATTCAGTTACCAACTTAAGCCCATTTTGTGATTTCAAACATTTTTTTCTGAAAAAAATCATTATTATATGAGGTACTTCAAATATTTAAAGTTCTTTTCAGTTCTGTTTCTTTGGATTTGCTAAAGTAAATATTTTTCTTTGAGTCAGTTAGAAGACTAAGAACCTAGGATTTTCGTATGTTCACTATTAAACTATTGTCTTCAAACAAGTGGTAAAAGAATTTACTAAGTGTTCATTACATGACCATTGAAGGTTCACTGTCCAGCTTCACTGAATGAATGCAACTCTAGGTAGGGTCCTTCATAATCACTAGTTCACGTCACTGCTGAAATGAAAACAGACACCAACATTAGAAATATTTCTTCATTGGAAAAATTGTGAAATATTCTGCCTTTGAGCAGTCTTAAAGATACCTTCGATTTATAAATTTAGAGACTGCCTCTGGAAGACACCTGAATGAACTCTGTGATGATAGACCATGGGCATGCATGCAAACCCCAAGTGTAGGATTTGAACTAGAACACTCTACTGTTTTCAGGTTAATGAATGGTGGTAGTAAGGTTATGTTATCAAAGAAGACTCTATTTTCCCTGTATCTTATGAAAATATGATTTTGGGATGTTTCCTGAAAATTAGAAAAGGTATTGATGCAGATACATGTAGCCGAAAGCAGATTGAAAGGAGGCACTGGGCAATAGATAAAGCTTCAGTTTGTTCATTCTTTTATTCCAAACATCAGAGTTTCTTTTAAAGCCATCATCATGATCTATAGAAATGATGGAATCACTGAGAAGATATGTAAAATCAGGGACACCTTACCCAAGAGTCCACTAGAGAAACCAAAAAGAATGTTATGAACAGGCAGTTTGGCCATGAACTCAAGTTCAGGGAAATGACCAACTGTGGTGCTCTTTTCTTTCCATCATGCTGACCATCTTTTGTTGGAGAACGATCCTCAAAATGGAACAGAACATTTTCAGTTCTAGTCATTGGCTTTGAACTTGTGACTAGTAAATGTTTACCTTATAATGCCAACTACTTCTAAAGGCAGGCTTATATTTCCAACCCAGAGACACTTAATGGTTTTCACAACAGATCTTCACTACAGCATGATGTGTAAGGACTCTCCTTTCCCTGGTTGCAGCCTGCTTTCACCAGGATTAAAGAGAGGCTTGGTTTTCACTTACGCAAAATAACTCGGGGATCACTGGAACATCATTTGCTCAGTAAGCTTTACAGTGGATACAGCAGTTAATTTAGTGGCAGTTTCACAGATAATCTTGAGTTTCTGAGTTTCTATTTTCTATCATCTCTATTGCAAAGTTCTTAGCTGACTGACACCCAAAGACTTTTAAATCTGGAACACTCTGGGCAAGTGCTGTTCTGTAGGGTGTCAGCAATTTATATACAGATGAACAGAAAGCAAGCGCTGGAGTGTGTGTTCAGCAGTCCACGGCCAGTCAGCTCCTCTGGCCGGCCCTGTCGCCTTATCTGTGATCAGCTGGCTTACCGTGTGTTCTTTTGAGTTTTAAGGTGTTGCTTACTCAGGATCTCAGACAGCCCTGACTTAGGGGCTTTGGGTTCCTACATGAAGCATGAAGAAACATTCTTGTCACAGTGAATTTCAGTCATTTTATAAGTCCTGCTTAATCTGATGACATTGATCTGCTAAGAATATTACAGGAAAATAAAACTATGCTGTTTCAAAGTTCACAAACCAGTCAATGGAGTTCACTACAATGAAAGAACAAAGGAGAAAAAGAATGAGGTCATCTCCAGAGATGTAGCAAGCACATTTAAAAATTTACATCATTTATGATAAGAAAAACTTTGCAAACTAAAAATAGAAACTTTATTTTGGCTGACCACCCACAAATAATGTTGAGCAAAAGTTACACTTAATGTGAAAAGGCCTTCTTCCTTAAACAAGAGAATTTAACAAGACTGATAAAATAAGGTCATCATTACATATTGCATTATTCACACATTGATACAAATTAGTTACATATTGTATATGCCAGTAACAATTAATTAGAAAATCAATATTCAGTTTCCAAAATATCACTCTCTAGAATATACTAATGAAAATTTGTGATCTCTTAATAAGCTAAAAAGAACAGAGAAAACTAAAGAAGGTCTAAATAAATGAAAGAATGTGTGCCTCATTTCTGAAGTAAAAAACTCAACTTTAAAGATGAAACTCCTACCAATATGGCAGGCTTGTATATTGTCTGTAGAAACCGATTTTAAGATGTGTGTGGTTGTGAAGGTCCAAGAATATCCAAGATCATTTTGTAGAAGAATAATGTGGAGGGATAATTTCTAGAGATAACAGTTTATTATGCAATCACAGTAACAAGGAAGTGTACTGTAGGTTCGGGATAGACTTATACCACTGGAGCGGATGAAGACACTCAGGACCTATATATGTGTAGTCATTTAATTTATAATAGAGCAAGTACTATAGAGTAATAGGGAAAACGTAATGTTTTCAGTAACATGTTTCTTACATGAAAAAAATATAAATTTATTTTTTGGGTTAGTTAAAAGACCTAAGTTGGGAAGGTAAAGTGTAAAAGCAAGTTGAAGTTGACCTAGAGAAGGCTGTCATGATGGTGTTGTACTATGCACTTACTGTACAGGTAAAGAAGAACTGGTTCAGATTCTGTTTATTTTTTTTTTATTTCTTCCCTGTTGTTCATTGGCTAGATAGAATGCTTGTTTTTCTTCATTTAAAATTATATGTTTATATTGTTTTTTCAGTGGGGCATGTCTTCCTTGTGAGATTTATATTCATTTATTTCCATTAATTTTTTGAGCTTATCAATATTTGTATGTGAGCCTTAAAAGAGAAATTCCCACATGCATGCCTAGGTCTTTTGTTTCTGATTCTACCTTATTGATATTGTTTAGAATTTCATTTCTAGTCTATTATAGATATACTTCCTCTTCTTTTGCTCTTTAAAGTTGTTTGGGCAGTGATACATCTCACTAAGAATTTGATATAGCAGTCACCCCAACATTGCTCTTTGTTTCCAGATTGCTTTGACTATCTGGGGTCTTTCGTGATTCCATATGAATTTTAGGATTTTTTTTTTCAAAATCTGTGAAGAATGCCATGGAGACTTTGATTGGGATTGCATTGAATCTATATATTGCTTTTGGTAAGATGGTCATTTCCACAATATTAATTCTTCCAATCCATGAGCATGGGAGGTAGCCTTGAACACGTTCTTACTCTTAGAGATGTGCTTTCTCTTACGTTTCTCTTATATCTCCCGTTTGGCATTCTAAGAATCTTTAAGATTTTCTATAATTTGTCTTCTTGTACTCCCAAGAAATTATCTCCACTATTCCTTAAAAGCATTTAAAAAGATTTATTTTATTTTTTAATTACGTGTATCTGTCTATAGTCACACCACTCTGAGCACCCCCTATCTTATCTAATTGTGTGTGGGGGGGTGTGGGTGTGTGTGTCTGTGTGGGGATATGTGGCTGTGAGTGCAGGTGCCTGCAGAGGCCAGAAAAGGGTGTTGGATCCTTTGGAGCTAGAGTTATAGGTGATTGTGAACTGCCCCACATGGTGTTGGGAACTAAACTCCTGTTCTCTGAAAGAGCAGTACACAAGCTTACCTGCCGAGCCCTCACTTTGGTGTCCCTTTAAATGTTTTCTCCTCTTCTCTGTTCTTTCCCACTGGGAGTCCAGTTACCCATATGTAGGCAGGGTTTCCACGTTCTCGTTTCTAAGATGCTCTGTTCTGTTTCGTATTTCTTTATTCTCTCTTCCTGCCTCTTGGGAGAGTTGCTCAATTTGTAAGTTACACATTTGCTTGGAAGCTGTCTCTATAAGCACATATTTTCCTGGAGTGTTAAGATACCTTGTCTGATCATTTTGTTGGATAATATGTAGTTAGAGAGAGGTAAGGCAAACGAGGAGGGTTTGCTTTCTTCTCTTCAGGAGACTTCCTGTGCCAGATTTCCCCTGAAGCCCTGTGGGTAGCCAGTGCCTGGAGGAAGCAGCCTCTCTGAGCTGTCATCTGAAGGCCTGGGTGACTGAGAGAGGCTGTATTCTGCTTCTATTTCCCAAGTCACCATACCTACTCATACTTTCAGGGACATCCCTGTTAACAAATAGGTTGAAAAATGCCATAATGAAACCTACAATTTGTATGCTAATAAAAGGCACCACCAAGTACCTTGGGTGGGTGGAGTTCATGTGTGATTCACCTGGAGGTTATGCCTTGCAAGGAAATCTGAATTTTCGTTATGTTGTTTTAATTCTTTAATAACTTCTCTATGCTCTTTTCTTTGCGGGGGACGAGTACTAATAAACTTTAAAAAATAAAAAAAAGTACTTGATTAAAGCCAGGTACAATGGTGCTTGCCTGAAATCCCAGAATTTGAGAGGCTAAAATAGGTTAATAGTGAGTTCAAGACTACCCTGGGTTACACCCTGGGAAGCTTGAACTAAGTAATGAGATCTTATCTCAAACAACAACAACACAACAACAGCAATAAAAAACATAGCACCACTTGACACTTTCAAAACAAAAAACACTTCATACATTCCTAGAATTTTCTAAGCCAGTTGCAATAGAATCATCCTTGTTTTTATTTTATTGGTGTGTGTGTGTGTGTGTGTGTGTGTGTGTGTGTGTGTGTGTATAGGTACATGCATGCGAAGACCAGAGGTTAATACTGGATGCTGTTCCTCAGGCACTGTCCAATTTGTCTTTTGAAACAGTGTCTTACTGTCCTGAAGCTTGCGGATTAGGCTAAATGACCAGCGAGTCACAAGGATCCTCCCGTTTGCCTCCCTAGTGCTGGAATTACAAGTGCATGCTGCCCTCCCTGGCCTTTTTATGTGGGTTCTGGAGATCAAACTCAGGTCCTTGTACTTTCACGGCAAGCACTTTACTGAATGAGCTATCTCCCCAGCCCCAGGATCATTCTTTACCCATAATCTGAGTTAGTATAAGTTGTGAATTTGTGTATGGTGCAGTAAAACAATCTTTCTAGGAAAATATGTCTGAGTATATTATTTTTCCAGTTGTGTTTCCAAGGCCTGTAGCTGTGCAGTATGTAGCGTGGGGTATATGTTTAAGTTGCTGGAAGATATCTGATTTTGTCAGATGGGTGACTTTTGGTATTTAAGAGAACACAGACCTATTCTTGACTCTATATACTGTCCACTTCTCTACTTCATGAAACAAAAACAAATAACTTCCCCTATGTTCAAACTCTAGGGCTACCAGATATACAACAAGTACTTTAGGTCTTTTATAATGTTTGATTCCAACTATCATTTTCTACATTTGAAGGTCATCTATATATTAAGAAAATAAGCATTGTATTTCTATAAATGTAGAATCAACTTCCTAAACAGACTTAAGAACCACAAAACTCAAGTCAACCAAACCCCAGTAACAACAGTCACAACAAAAGACACAAACACTAAGTACTCCAAATTTTAAGAATGGCATGTGGAGTGGTTTATCTGAGACCACCTGCCAAGGTCTTTTATTAGGTCCCCAAGGCTTGTGGCCCAAGACCATAGGTCCTAATTTGAAGAGTCTTGGATGTGTATACATCTTTCTTCCACCTTTCAAGGAAGAGCTGGAGCAGGCTGCTCTGCCTGGCCCTGGTGCCTTCTCTACTGTGCTGTGCAATTTGACCTTTTTGGCTTAGCCAGGGAGACCTAGAGAGGTATCTAAGCCACATTCAGCAGCATGGTTTAGTGGAGTGACTATTTGACTAAAGATGTTATCTGACTCCCAAACAGAACAATTTCTAAGACTTCTAGGAAATCCAAAGATACAAGTCTTTTATGAGAATTACAAAAGTATGACTTTGTAAATGGCAGACACTGTTTTTGGCAGGGGATTGACAAACCTTTTCTGTGAAGGGCTAGGTAAGGTTTTTCCATTGTTGTGGGCCAAGTCTCAGTGTGACTGAATTGAACTCTGGTCTTAAAGCAAAAGCAGTCATGGTCGACACAGAAATGGATAGATACTGCTGGGTTTCAGTAAAGCACCCCTCACAAACAAGAGCAGGGGGCTGAATTTGGCCTCAAATCACAATGGCTTACTTGACTTTTTATCCGTGAGATCCCTGGGGAGCCCCTAGGCACTCCCTGCTTCTAGCAATGTGTTAGACTTTAATTAGAAAATGAAGATGAATATTTTGGTGTTAAATAAACCATATGTGAAAGTAGTTATACATGGTAACTGATATCCATCCAGACAGAACCCAAATGCCTTGGGAGACTCAATTGTCCTATAACTTAGGCAATCCAGTTTTCAGGTTAAAGCAAAACTGTTGGCTTTTTTTTTTCTTTTCTTCCTGGCTCCCTAACCCTAAAGGAAAGGTATTTGTATGAGTTGATGGTTAATAGCTATGAAAACTGTGGATAAATATCCTTTGAAATATGTGAGAAACAGGAGAGGGGAGAACTGGGAAATATGGAGGAGAGGGTGAATAGACCTGGCAAATGGCCTTTTAGAATAAATTATGATTTTGTACATATTCTCCATTTGACTTGGAGAATACTTTTACGTCACTCTGATCTGAGGAGTACAGCTTGCTGGCTCTTAGGAAGAACCTTTATCTAAGAATTAGTCACAGGAAGGTAAGGAGAAGGGGAACTGTGATGGTTGGTATTGACTGCCAATTTGACAGGACCCAGAATCACATAGGAGACAAACCTCTGGGTGCGCTTGTAAGGGGTTATCTAGATTAGGTTAGTCCCTGGGGATGCCTGTGAGAGAATATCTAGATCAGTCTAGTTGAGGTGGGAAGACCCACCCTAAATGTGCTTGGCACTGTTCCTTAGGCTGCGGTCTTGGACTGAAGAAATAGAAGAAAATGAGCTGAGCACCAACCTTCATCTCCTGCGTCCTGAGGCGGATGCAGGGTGACCCGAGGCCTCAAGCTCCGCCTCCCTGACTTTACCACCACGATGGACTGCACCCGGGATTTGGGAGCTAAAATAGGCCCCTCCTTCATGAAATTGTTTTATCAGGCATTTTACCACAGCGATGAGGTAAATAACTAATACAGACAATTTCTAGAAGGCTTGATCTGTGAGGCTATAGAATTTCTCAAAAGGGAGCTTGGGACACAATAATGTTGAGGGTTTAGACTGTGTAGCGTGTAAGTGGGTGTCTGTGATAGTTCTGCTGGACTGAGTATTGGTCTTTGGTTGATTTACTTGATTTAATTCAGAAATCATTTCTTAGACATCTGGCTAGCATTTTCCTTTAAAGGTAGTAAATGATTGTGTTCAACTATCTCACCTTACTTTCATATTCAACACAATTATATTTTAGGGAGAGGTCAGAAAGGTGCTTTTAAGTCATGTGTTTCAAACATGTCCAGATATTGATATTTAAGTGACAGAAAGTAGTATCCTTCTGGGGCTGGGGAGATGGATCAGTGGGTAAAATGCTTGCTGCTCAAGCTATGACAACCTGCAACTAAAAGCTGGACATGGTCGTAGAGCACATCTGTGATGGCTATATTCTACTACACTGTAGAACAATCTGGAAGGGAGTCTCAACGAGGAATTTTCTAGATTGGGCTGGTCTGTGGGTATGCCTGTGAGAGATTTTTCTCATTTGGGTCATTAGGTGGAAGACCCATCCTGACGGTGAGAGCACCATTTCATGGGCCGGATGAAAGCAGACAGTGGGCACAGCAGCCTGCACTCATGAATTTGCTGTCCTCTGATCTTCACTGCGGATGCAGTGTGACGTGTCTTATGCTCCTGCTGCTGCGATTTCCCTGCCTTTGTTAGGGTATTTTATCATCGCAACAGGAAGGAAACTAGGACAGATTCTGTAACCCCAACATAGGGGAACAGAGACAAACACATCCCAAGAGTTTGTTGACCAGACATTCTAGCTAATCAGTGAGTTCTGGGCTCAGTGGAGAGACCCTGTCTCAGAAATATAAGGAGGAGAGCAATAAAGGAAGATGCCCAAGTCGACCTCTGGCCTTGCTCTTGTAGAGGTGATCATACTTCCCACAACTAAGAATGTACATGTTTAGGTTGGGGACGCAGCTCTATGGGTGAGTGCTTGGCTTAGCATGCCCTGGTTTTAATTCCCAGCTCTTCAAAAATTAAAATAAGAATCTACGCAACAGTCTGTAAAGTTATAGAAATTTAAACTGGAAAAAAATGTAGAATATAAACGTTTTTCCCTGATGTATTTTCCTGCAGTTAAGTTGTCCACCTACCATTACGTAGTTGAAGCCGGGACTCTAAGTGGTTAGTAATGAGTCTGAGTGAGAGGAAGGGGTGTGGAGATGAAAAGCAATCAGAACCACTTTCTGATCTGCAATGTTCCTTCCAGGTAATGCTGCCTATAGGAACAAGGCTCAAATTTCCTTTTTGATGATCCTGGTAGGCTTGTTTCTTACACCTTTGTTGACTTGCCCACTCCTCATTTCAGGGTGACTTAGCCACAAAAACCATCCATAATATTTTTTTCTTTTTCCAGAACAACCTCTGAGCTCTGTTCTTCTTGTGTCTATATACATCATACTTTAAACTGCCAGCATCAAGAGACACAGCTCTGTCAGATTTTCAGTGAAAGAACGTAGTTGGTGAAAGCCTTTTTGGAATAAATTGAAAGGAGAGCAATGGACTCTGGGCATTCAGAATGACTTATTTTCCTTACACTAAGTTGTGAGAAGCACTTTCATTGGATGACAAGTTTCTTATATCAGCTATGAGAGTTGTAGAGGTGACAAATCACGAGGGAAGAAGTGTGGTATTCATCATTGGACAGACTTGGATCCTGATCGAGCAATGACAAGCACTAGCTATTTAATCACCAGACCAACTTATTGTCCTAAGTAATCATTTTCCCTCTTTCGTTTTGAAAATAGAACACGAGGACATTTTACTGTTTTGACACTGTTTCTCAACCTCTGACTCAAGGTGGTGTGGTCAGTGACTGAGTTCTCTCAGAACGTGTGGGGATGCCATGTATGAATGTCAGCATCTCCTTAAAGAGGTTAGAAATCTAACATGGAACTAAAGAGCCAACTTCCACCCAACCAGTGGAGACTGTGATGTAGAGAATGGTTGAACAACAACAGAAGGATCCTGGGTCCCTGAGTAGAGCAATAGAGCTAGTCTATGCTCCTTCTCTGGACTGTTATTTGAGGGAAAATAGAAGTTTTTGAGTCTGTCTGTCATTAGTCCCTTTGTTGTAAAAGTCTAGCTTATGTTTTAATTAGAATAGATTTTGAGACTCTTACTTAATTTCTCATTTCCTGGTTTCTTAAGTGCAAAAGAGAAAATGCTGCTACTCACCTTCCTTTTAAGAGTCTTCTGAATGGCACACACAGAATGGAATACTAGTGTGCTCACTGAGTGTTCTAAGTTAGCCCGGTACTTGTTATTGTTTATACATGTAAGTACACTAAGAAGGTATCATTTTCAAGATTACTAAGATGAACAGATTTCCAAATTTTTCTTGGAATGAGGAGGTGTGAAGGGAAATTTCCTTGAGATAAACTGGATTTGTCTAGAAGCAGCAGAAGCTCTGGGAAATGAGCCTGTGGGTATGTCTGTCGAGGATTATCTCAGTAGGCTAATTGATGTAGGAAGACTCTCCCACTGTGGGTAGCACCATTTCCTGCACTGGGATCTTGGATTGTAAAAAAGGAGAAAGTGAACTGAGCATAATCATTCCTCTCTCTCTCTCTCTCTCTCTGCTTCCTGACTGTAGATGTGATATGACCAGCTGTTTCTTGCTGCCCTGATGTCACAGCCGTGAACTGACTCCTGGAACTGTGAGCTAAAATAAACCCTTCTTCCTTAAGGTGCTTTTGTCAGGTATTTCATTAAAGCAATGAAAAAAGTAACTAAGACAGGAGGCTTATGAAAAGTGGTACTTTTAATTTTAAGGCCAACACAACCCCAACAAAAGTAAGTCAAGTTGGTACAATGACTGGAGACTCAGCACATGTGACTTTCATTGCCCAAAGAAAACTGTCCCGGGAAACTGGAAAAGAGAGGATTGCTCTTGTCATTATTCTCTTCCTGGAAGTATTCTTTGAAATAAGTGATGAGTAAGATTTTGAAATAATGTGCACTCATATTCTCTGAATCTGGCAAGAGTTTAACCTACTGATGCCAGCTTAAAATCTTCTAGTTTCTGTGTTTTTTTGAGACATATGTTATTGTAAATAACTGGTCACCACTGCATGCTTCTGCTATTATTAGCTACGTGGTTTCTACCTGGAAGAAGTAGATGTTGTTATTATTTTTGTAGCAAGGAAATAAATGCTATAGAAATAAGTTGTGATGACATAACACTGGATCCTGTGGGTGACTTTATGACAGCCACCAATGCTGGGTTATCCCATTGATGGTGCCACACACTTGGAAGATGACTGAGATATCTGTTAGCGTTCAGTCAGAGAGGAGAGACCTGAGTGTGGCTTATTTATTTTTGAGTACTTTGCCTAAAGGCACACAATGGTTCACTGCTGACGTTGCATCTGAAAGTGGATTTTGAATTGATTTACTAGTAACTTGAGTTGGTGAGTGTCTTAGAAAAAAGATCTATCTGCATTGTTTTTGGTATAATTTTTTCATATTTTGCCCCCTTCTCTGAGTATGATGATAATTGCATTTATATTCTGAGTCAGATCTGAGCTCATTCCTCCAGATATGACTCCAAGTCCCTAGTGGTCACCTGAATATTTAGTATGTGCATCTTATAGACTAGAAGCAGAGAGCCCTTTTCCAGGAGTTACAATGAATACTGTTCAATCACCATACAGGTGGGAATCCAGGGTCCCTCAGGGCGTGCCGTGATGGTCACTACTGCTGATTCAATTGGATTGGTTTTTTAAAGGTGTCCCGGCTGCCTCAATAGTACAAAGCTCCATATGGGGCCAAAATAATGTCTTTTTGTTTTCTTCAAATACAGAAGACTGTCATTTGCCAGAGATATGAGTGCTGTCCAAAGACAGGCAATTCAGTTATTTCTGGGGAGAAGTTATCTAATTTCACAGGCAAGACTGCATTCTCACTGTTGAGAGTTATGCCTTTCTTATCAAACAGGTATCTTATCTGTGTTTGCCAAAAAGAAATCACCCTGATGAAGTGCTGTGTGTGTTACAGTGTTCTCTCCAACATGATGTTGTTCTGACTATTATTAGCTGGAAGGAGCATGTACTTTCATATACGCATTCTTTATGCTCCATAGCTAGGAAAAGATCTCATTTAATAATTACACATTTAAGATTTTAAGGAAACATTGATCTATTGATATTTTCTTGTATTTTGAGGGTTATGAAGTTTCTATTAAATGTCTTATTTTAGAGAATTTGAAATTTTGAAGCGAGATTAATATACATACTTCTGGCATTTTGATGACTTTTGAGCATATTGCAAAAGAAGGTAATAAAGTTCTAGTGCTGCATAGATTGTCTTTGAGAATCTGAAAGAAAAATAAATTATTTCTTTTCACTGCTAAAATTTATTAACTATATATCTTACTAACATTATTTTCTCTTGGGCTTCTGGTTTCTTACTGATATATAAAACAGGGATTTAATACTACAAGAGAGGCATACTATAGAAATTAAGTGGGTAATGCTTATAAACCTTTTGACATGGTATCTGGCTTATAAGAACTCAATAAATGTGTTATATTGTATAAGTAATATTAACATTATTATTTTTATTATGTAAAAACTATAGGGGCCATAAAAAGGTATCATTATAAAAGGTCTGTGTAATTGCTAAGACAGGACTTACAAAAGCAACTGGGTTTTTTTCCCCATAATATTTGGTAGTAACCTGTGAGTCATGTAGGATCCACATTTGTTGTTCTATGTGAACTGTTAGCCTTGGACTAAGAAAATTAGATTTTAGCTTAGTCACATGCCAGGGAGCAGAGATCTGGAGCATAGAGGCACACAGCAAGTAGTCAGAAAGCAATTAAGGCTTTCCACATTTCAGAGAAAGGAAACAATCAGTGTGTACTTCATGAAGAAAACCTATGGAAAAATGAACAGCCGCGTTAGGGAGGAAGACATGGTTTACTAAAAAAAAAAATCTAATTTTGACAGGTTTCCCCTCCTTCTTTGTTTCTTTCTTCTGTTCTTTCTGTGTTTTCTCCTTTCCTAGAGCTAGAGAGCTTTTGGTCCTGCCTTTCAGGGTTTACCCAACAACAGCACAATGTCATTGTGTTATAATAGGAAAGCCTGTGAGGAGGAGGCAGGCTGTAGATACACTTTGAAAGATGGGAGGAATTTAGACAGGTTGGAGAGTGCAGGAGAGAAGAGCATGCATCTGGGGCCTAATGAGAGGATTTGCTGAGCTTCCAGGGGAGGAGCATAGGACGTGAGCTGAGCCATACTGTGGCACATAGATTGTTAAGTTTAGATTTTGTCATTTTGGCAGAGGAACATGTTGATGCGTGAAGACTACGTGCCTGCTTTCCTTCCTTTCACACTGTCCTTCATCGTTCTGCAGTGCTCTCCTTTCCCTGTCTGCCCTACTAGCTCATACACAATCAAGATTGCTGCGGTCAAATACCTGTCAGGAAGCAACTTAAAGAAGGGATGATTTACTTTGGCCTGCAGTTCCAGAGGATGGATACAGTCCACCAGGGGAGGGAAGGCATGGTGGCCCGGGCAGGAGGTGACTGGTTACGCTGCAGCTGCAGGCAGGCGACAGAGAGAGGGGGGTACTTGTACTTAGCTGCTTTCTTTTCTCTAGCCAGTCCAGGACCCCGAGCATGGAATGGTACTGTCCATATTTAGGGAGGGTCTTTTGGACTCACTTAACTTAATGTAGGTAATCCTTCACTGGCATGTTTGGAGTTGTGTTTGCATGGTGATTCTAAATCCCATCAAGTTGCTACTCAGAATTAACCATACCTGTCATCTTGTTTGTTGAAGTATTGGTCAGAGAACATTTGCAGCAGGAACAACCATCAAGGTGGCTGGCTGCACAAGCTCCAACACCATCTTCTTCTGGAAAGCACTTCTAAGGAAAGCGAGTAATTTTTCCATTTTTATTCACCTTTAGTATGTCAGGGCAGTCAGTTTGCATTTCTTACTCTTGTGTGGGGGACCTAAAAAGATAAAATATTTGCAGTGAGGTCCTTTAATAATATAACATATGAAAAAGAGAATAGTTTATCCTTTAAAAGAAAATCTGAACTTTTTTCTTTTTTGCATTTTATTGGTACAGATCATCTGTTTATATTTCTTCAATTATGGGTGTGTTTCAATTCATATCTATTATCTTACGCTATTAATACAATCTATTTCTCTTTAATGTTTTGTTTTTACTTTTGCTTTTTTAAACAAGACTAATCCTACTTTTTCAGTGATTAGCTATGAAATTAGTAATATATATTTAACTTACCACATTAAAAAAATCAATTAATATTCTCTTTTCAAATAAAACAAGAATTCTAGAAAACATTTATTTCATTTAATCTACTCTTGAATCCTATTGTTATATGTTTCATTTTTGCTCATTGACAAGTCTTTTCATTTTTATTTAATGCAGTTAACATCTGTTAATTTTACTCATATTTTAATCACGTGCCTTGTCTTCATTCTTTCTGAATCTCAAATTTTTCATCTGGAATTGCTTTACTTCTGCTTGAAATCCTTTAGAATTTCTTCTGGTAGCAAAGTTTCAAAGTCTTTGCCTGAAACTGTCTCATTTCATCTTTATTCTTCAAAAATTTATTTATTTTATTTTGTGTATGTGTGTGTGTATGAGATACATGTGCCACAGTGTACATGTGGAGGTCAGAGGAAAGCTCTCAGGAGTTGGTTCTGTCCTGCCACACCGTAGAATCCAGAAACTGACCTGAACTCATCAGACCTCTACCTACTGAGCTGTCTTCTTGGTCCTCATTTTCATTCTTGAGGACCATTTTGCCTGCTATAGAATTTGAGGTTAGCATGGTTTTCTTTCATCACCCTGAAACTAGATTAAATTTTTTTCTGGCTTCCAATATGATGTTTGGTCTAACAACTACCCCTTTGAATGGTTTGTCTTAAAAAAAGAATTTAATATTTTATGTGTATGAGTGTTTTGCACTGCATCTATGTAAGTGTATCCATTTTTACAATGCCCATGGAGGAGGTCGGAAGAGGGTGTTGAATTCCCTGAAACTGGAGTTACAGACAGTTGGTAGCTGCCATGTGGGTGCTGGGAATTGAACCTGGGTCCTATGCAAGAGCAGCCAGTT
Source organism: Eospalax fontanierii (assembly GCA_035773235.1). NCBI lineage: Eukaryota > Metazoa > Chordata > Mammalia > Rodentia > Spalacidae > Eospalax > Eospalax fontanierii. The sequence goes on along the minus strand of CM069544.1, from coordinate 37,900,631 downwards.
CTCTTAACTGCTGAGCCATCTCCCCAGCTCCCTAGTTTGTCATTCCTCTCTGCTTGCTTTTGCAATCTTCTCTTAGTCTTTAGTGTTCTTTGGTATCTGCAACTAGCTTCATTGCAGTTTCTCTGTTTGAGATTTGTAGGTCTGCAATAAAATGATGAACTTAAAACAATTACTTTTTTCCAAATGATTTTTATTCCTGCAGTCAAGAATTGAGGAACATGCCTAGCTGCTGAATGGAGGCGAGCACAGTATTTACTGAAAAGTAGTACATGCCTCTTCAGTCCTACTTTGTCCTAAATGATCCTACTTGAATGATTCTACAAAAACCTTAGGACTTAGTTAGCGATCAGGCTAGTAGCTTCTCTCCATAGCTTCTGGCAGAAGCAAATGTCAGTCCTAGTCTGAGGAAATTTCTTTTATCATGTTCATAAAAGTAAAAAACTTACACTTATAGAACAAAGTTCTGAGTGAGAGTCAACAGAAATAGTATACGGTAGAATGGATCCACCAGGACTTCAGATACTGCTGTTTTGAGACATTAACTATAATAGTGTTCACCATATTTCAAGAAATAAAGGACAAATATTAGAATTTGTGGAGAACAATTAAGCTATGAAAAAAAATCAGGCTGACATTAATCAGAAAAATGTATTTGTTAGCAGACTGGCTACTTTCTTCAAAGTGCATAGCTCATGTACCTGCATTATAATTTTGGGCATGGTGATGCTGAGCTTAATCTCTGTGAACGTCACTTCACGACAACTAATAATAGGGTGTTATGTATCTAGAAGGCCAATGGATTAGCATCTCATTTTATTTCAGGCACAGTTCCAGGAACTCTTAGAAGTTCTATTTGGGCAAAGCACTTCACTGGAAACTTTTAAGAAGATAAAAACCTGCTGGTTCGGTGGTTGAGAGCACTGGCTGCTCTTGCAGAGGACCTGGGTTCAATTCCCAGAATTCACATGGTGGCTAATGCCAGGGGACTTCGAAGCCCTCTTCTGACCTCTGCAAGCATTGCATGAAACGGTACATGGGTGCACTTACATACAGGTACAAGTATATATGTACAGGCAATACATTCATACACCTAAAATGAAAATAATAAATAAAATATTAAAAAGAATATAACAGGTAATATACCTGACTTATGGTTTCCAAAAGTCTCCAAGAGAAGAATGACACACACATGAAAAGCTCTGATATAAAATAGATTGTATATCTTTTATTATATAAGAATCATCAGCATATAGGCACATGACATGAGAATTTGGAAGACATTAATTCTGAACACATGTTGTGAAAATTCCTGGTTTCTGAGGAACTTCAAAAAATTTTATCGAATTTTTGCAATTTTTATACAGTATAGTTCGATGGTATCCAGATCGCTTCTCCTGTTCACACTGCACTCTCTGCACCTGCCCAATTTAATGTACACTCATATCTATCTAGATCTATCTATCTGTCTATCTAGATCTATCTATCTGTCTATCTATCTATCTATCTATCTATCTATCTATCTATCTATCTGTCTGCTATGGCCTATAGAGTATGATTTATGTCCCCAAATGTCCTTCATTGAGGTGCCATCCACTGGGTCCACCAAGAGTCCCATCTCTGTGAGACACTGTCTTTCACCCTCTCAGCAGCTAGCATGACACAGGAAGGTAGTAAGAAATTCCACCCAACCTGAGGAACTTTGGGCTATTTCTGAACAATTTTATTCAGGGTAAATGTGATGTTTTCGAAAATAAAGTACCTGGAACATTATTTGGAATAGAAACTGAAATCTTGGTGCCTTGAATGAATTTCCCTGTTTTGGGCAAAGCAGGAAGTTTGGTGCTTGTGGTGGGGGGAGGGAGGAGAAGAAAGGAAGAGAAGAGCCAAGAAGACAGGCAAGGAAGAAGAGGACAGGAGAGAGAGGAGAGGAGGGAGGGGAGAGAGGGGAGGGAGGATGGTTGACTTGGAACCAGAAGAAGATGCCGAGTTGAATTCCTCTCAATGCTTTTGCTCCCTAGGAAGCATTAAATCTTACACGATGCCTGTGAAGACTCTGAACCTCATCTACATCGTGTGTCCTAGCTCTAGGGAGGCTGAATGTAGATGGACTGGATGCATGGCACAGGCAGCTGAGTACAGCTAGAGGTGGTAAGTCACAGGAATTCAGACACAACGAAGTGAGCTTCACCCCAGCCCTGGTAAGGAACTGGAAACTGGCCATGTTTATATCTCTGAGGAGAAAGAGACTCCAGAGCACATCTGGAAAACGCTAAGAAAGCTCTCGGAGGATGTAAGGATTGATCTGGGATGCTGAAATATGCGCTGTGTTTCAGCTGGAAGTTATGGAGAGACGAGAATAATCCAGGAGAAGAGCAAGAACCAAGCTGCAGAATGAGGACAATGCTGCAGTGCTTGTGTTCTGCAAGCCAGACCATGGCAGAAGGCACAGATTGGGTCCTAACTTTAAATGCCCAACCAGGACAGAATACAAGGTTGGAGGTATTAGCAGCCTTCCTGATGTCTCACAGGTTGTCATTTTTCCACTGGATTGGGAAGCTCAATCATCATATTTCCTTTCCTGCCATCAGGCATCCTCTGGAACTTGCTTTTGCTCATTGTACACAATGGCAGAGTCAGGCCCAGTGTTGGGAATGGGGTGCCCAGCACGGCCAGCTGCAATGCTGTGCCTCCTGGTTGTGATTAAGTTGTCCTCTGGCATGTTTTTGTGTAGATATGGCTTTTTGGAACACCTCAGGAGATGTCAAACTCCATAACTGAGCCGGAGGACCAAAGCATTCATATACAAGTAAATGAAAGCAGACTCACCACTAGATTCTGCCCCTTGAAATACGGCAGCCCCCATCTTTGAAAGTCACAAATCCACTGTCTATCATCCCACATGGTTGCTCCATTGCAGATGCCTGTCAACTCCATGCAACCTGAATCCCTTGACACTGGGGAGAAGACGAGGTAAAAGTGCAATAAAACCAACCATAGACTGGCAGTCTGCTTGAATGCAAACTCCAGTTCAAAGAGCAAGGTCTGAAACCGCCTAGAGTTTCTGACAAACATGTAATTAATGACCATCCAATGCTTTTGATTAAGAAAGAATGAATCCAAAGCCACATGGAAGATGACTTTCTCTAGGATTTTTTTTAAAGGCATGGAGGTGACTTGCATTTTGAGAGTTATTTACTGACCTTAGAACTTTGTTCAAGGAGTTGGAAATCTCTCTACTGCTTCATCACATTCCATATTTGATTTGCAAACATAGTTTCTCCCTTTGCCAAGTGACCACTCAACTAAAGTCAAAAGTTATCTGATTACAGGAAATAACTTGATTGTTCTGGTTACTATAAATATTTTGTAAGGTCGTTCCAACTGAGCACCCATAAAAAAATTTCCATGTTTTCTTCTTATTGTATATATACAACTTGGGTAATATTCCTTCAGATTTGGAAAGAACTACAACTTGAAAAGATGGCTTTGAGAGTTGACAAAATTACTTGAAATTTCCTCACTGTATTAGGGTTGTAGGCCATTCCAATATGGCTCCAGTCTACTATGACAAATTAGTGATGCATACTGTGTTTAGAGGGGAGATTCGGGAAAATTCCTTCATGCTAATTTCCTGCCCATTTGTAATCATTAGGTCTTAAAATTCCTCATATATCTCTGTCAGGTAGATAAAAGGCCCCGATTACTTAACTGCTGCTCAGATATTTCACACACCTGGTTTTACATAACATTTTTAGAATAAGAAGAGAGGAGGGTCTAAGGCAAAAAAAAAAAGCAAGGCAAACGCTTCAGGTTTGCAACATCAAATTTTATTGCATTGGGTCATAAACAACCCCAATTAGCGAAGCAGTCAAAGCTTGTTTTTGAAAAGCAGTTGTGTATAGGTTTCCCCAGGAGCAGATGGTAACTGTGTAAGATCCTTGCACTGTCCTTAGCTCTGGAGATTTATAAAGAGGGTGGGACAATATTTCCCAACGAAGCCCGCTGCTTTCCTCACCAAATCAGTTCCTTGTCAGGGTCCAGCCAGACCTCTGGAAGAGGTTAAGTAGGGGTCCAGGGGGACCACTTGACATCTGTGCCACTTACAACTTTTTGATCTTGTTGTTTTTGGCTTGTAAAGTGCAGATGGACAGGTCCATAATGAAGTAAATGTATGTGTGCATGTGTGTGTGTGTGTGTGTGTGTGTGTGTGTGTGTGTGTGTGTTTGTGGAGGGGTGGAAACAACTAGATGATGACAAGTCAAATGAAGGCTACATACTTTAAAAAACCCTGAAAGCTGGGTGGGATAACATGATGATAAAACATGGGAGTTTCATGTGTAAAACTCGTTGTGACCAGGAACGTATACCATGTGGATGTCTAGCTGTCAGTAATTGACACTTTTACATGGGTGCCCACGCAAAACAGGTCATGGACTTCACTGGGCCCTTGCACTGACTGATCCTTCTGAAGTAGAGAATTTTTCTTTTGCAAAACAAGATGTTATCAGGTCAAGAGGAACCTGTGTGAGGCACAGGCAGAAGCCATGGCATCATCTTCCACAGTGGGAAGTCGGGAGGAAGTCCTGGGGAGGGTTGTGGATAGACAAGGAGAAGTAGCTTAAGGCGCCCTCAAGTGTTGTAAGTGCTTTGAAGCATAAGAAAGGGAGGTGACAGAAGCCACACTGCTGACTCCGCGGGTTGTGGGGCATCAGGCAGCAGTGCCATTAGCCTCTCCCTGTCCTGTACTGCCATGGATTGATTGGACACCTTTCCTCTGGGTTCAAAGGCCTGGCCTGCTGAGGATGCTTTGGTCTGAAGATTTTAGCATACTGTGCCTTCCTGTCCTGACTCCTAAGTTTAGTCCCTGATTGTATTTTGTTGATGTCATTTCATTTTTTAAAAGGACTTGCAAAAAGCAGTCAGGAAGCTGTCTGATCCCTCACAGTGTCCGTGTTCACTTTTGGTTGAAGACTAAAGTTACTTGGCTTCTTTGGGGGTGTAATGTGTTCTCTTGGTCCACTATATGCGTCCTGAGTAGCTTTTCAACTGGTTTATTGAGTCTTCATACTCTAGTGCTTAGCTGAGGGTATGGAGCAAAGTTTGGCTGTGGGGAGCAGGGGGAGTCAAGTGCAGATTTGCCAAGAGAAAGAGACTGGGCAAAGGACATGTGTGTGTTGTGTGAAGACTGCAAGTCTAGCTTTTGCTGTGGATCCAGTTGATGCACGGCTGTCTAACGCTAGCTGCTCTCCAGGACTCCATGTCTATGGAATAGTTATACTGTCGATGAGGAGATCATGAAGTTTGCACAGAATAGCAGGAGGTCAAGATAAGATTTCCTTATTTCTGGGAATAGGTATTTTAAATTGTATTTTCTAGCCTTCAGGAACATGGTGGCTAAGTTGTTTCTCAGTGCATTTAAGAGTTCGGGTCTAGTAGATCTAGCTAGAGGCTTCCTTAAAGTCAGAGATCAAAGGTTTCTGGTGTCCCATGAATTACTTTCGGAGATGTGTCACACGTGACTGCTGCTGGGTGAAATCTGTTCAGGCTACAACTTTGTGATCCAGCTGCTCCGGATATCTAGCTCCAGGCCCTAGATTCTGGGTCTAGCTATCTGGAAGGGGTACAGGGCCAGGCCCCAGCTGTCCCTCATCTGCCTTTCATGTCACCTGAAGTCTGCTCAGTGAGGTCTACTGTGAAGGCTTAAAATTAATCTCTCATAGTTTATGAGTCCAAATCCATTTTCGGCAAGGAAGACCTCAGCTGACCAGAGGCTTAAACAGATGTTCCACTCCATGGCATTCCTATGGCAGAACTTGAGTTCCACACATATGATGTAAGCCAGAGCTGGGACAGGCCTTTGACCCACACGTGGCTCAGAAATCATTTACAAAGCAAACAGAAAAGACAGTCCTGGGGCAGGCCACTTTTCCCTTTGCTCTGGGCCAGGCCTATGCTCCCAGGCCGCTCCTAGAGGGCTCATCTGATCTGAAGGTGCGATTGAAAACAGGTGTCCACTCAATGCCTATAAAATATATACTGGCAATGGGGGAGATTCTTGGAAATTCCTTCAACCAGTAGAAATATGGAGACAATTCCCAAATCTGACTTGCCTCAGCCCTTCCAGACCTCCAGTCCCATCTCTCTTTGGAATAAAAAATTCACAAAGTTTCAGGGAAACTGGGAGCATATGGTTCTACCCCCTGTTTTGTAGGAAGAAATGTGAAAAAGATTAGAGAGGCCCTGTCAAAACATCAGGCTTGGCCTTGCAGGGCTGGAAAAGTGGCTCTTGTCTGCCTTGATCCTTCCTTCACATAGAGGCGACCCAAGTGACCTTGGGTTGTAAGACCCTGTAGGGCAACTCTGATTTGGATGCCAGATTTACCCAATTTCTATTTAGTAAACAAATTGAATGTACTGCAGCTCTTGTTTGGGATAAATACTCGATTAGATTCTTTTAAAATATGACAACTACTGCCCACAAAGTTCAGCATTTCAGCTGTGCCAAGTCCTGTGGGAGGGAGGATCAGGTTCCCTCTGTTTGTTGTCAGTAAGTACTCCCGATCTTTCCTACCTTGCGAACTCATTAAGCTTGAGCTTAAAGGTGGGGCTACTGACAATGCAGCTGTATTCCATTTGTAGATAATTGATGTAATAAATGTAATAACCAAATGCTCTGTGTTGACTCGTGAGTTAACTTGGGTGTAGATGTCACAGAACTTGTGCAGCTGGAAATGTTGCCATCACACAAATCTATTTGAGATAAAGGTACACCGTTCCTGGCTTCAGTGAAACAGAAAGGGAAAAGGTCAAACTATCCTCCATCTCTAAAAATATGAAAATGTACATTCATTAATTGTGGTCAGTCTAACTATCAAAAAGATGCTAACATCAGACTTCATTATATAAACAGGTGGCATTAATTAAAGGAACCAAGTTGGGGGGGATAGGTCCAGACAAGGTTTCCTTAGGCATTTTTGATCTAGAAACCTGAAAAAACTTAGTTATAGGGGCATGCATGGGTCTGTCCTTTTCTGCCTTCTTTACTATCCACAGAATTTTGTTTTCTGTTTATTTCCAGAGGTTCTTCACCTTTTATCTCCTCTACTTTAGCCCAGGCAACCTCCATAGTTGTGTGTAGGGGCACAGTGCTGTGACTGCAGGAGTGGACAGCTTTAGCAGGAAGGAATTTGAAATACATGAGAGACTCACACTTGAAAGATGCCCTAATTATGTGCTTAGACCCCAGCCCAGAGGTTGGTAAACTTGTGCTCACAGGCCATATCCAGCCCACTGCTTGCTTTATATGATCTTTGAACTGAAAAAGGTTAAATGGCAGCAAAAAACCAAAACAATCTTTTGTGATACACAAGACTTACGCGAAGTTGAGTTTCAATGAATTTCAATTCAGACGAAGTTTTATTAGAACAGTCACACTCATTTCCTGTTTCTACGGCGGCCTTAGTGGTATTGAAACATTCACCTAGTACTGTACACTAAGAGCATAGAGTAAAACACTATTAATTTGTACAAGTGGAGAAAAGTTAGGCTTGATTGCAGTGATATGTGTGTATGTGTTCCTGTGTATGCATATGTGTTTTCAGATATGCATTCACATGTGGGGCATGCATGAACATGTGCACGTGGAGGCAGAGGACAAGCCTGGCTGTTATTCCTCAGGAACTGTCCACCTTTTTGTTTGTTTGTTTTCGAGATGGTCTTTGGCCCAAAACTCAGCATGTGCTCATCTGGCAGGCCAGTGAGCCCATGGGATCTGCTTCTCTCTGCATCTCCGACACTAGGATTACAAGCGTGTGCCACCACACCTGTTTACATAGCTTCTAGGATCTACCTCAGGTCCGAGTGTTTGCCAGACAAGCACTTGATTTACTGGACCAGCACCCCACTCTCCCCCAAAGCCCTGCAATGATGTTTGAATCAAAGTTTTGTATTTCCACTTCGGTATACAAAGAGAGTAGGCTAACTGTCCATTATTATACAAACACATGATATTGAATAAAGAATCAAATTGGGGAGTGAGGAGGGACTCACAGACAAGGTTTCCTTAGACATTTTTGATCTAGAAATCTGAAAAGCCACAGACGTAAGGATGTATATGAATTTTTTTTTGGCCTCCTTTTAAGATCAAATCACCCTCTTCAGAGGCCCTTCTTACTGGACCATTGTCATTAACACATTTCTGCAGTGGCCTAGATTTGTATGCCAAAATTGTTTTCTTGTAATGCTTGATTGGAAACACTGTAATCTTCTCGGAAAGTTTGTGTTCCTAATTGGGTAATTTTTATGATTTTATACTTGTTCTACAAAAGCATTGCAAAAAATTGCTTTTTTCCATAGATTAACATTGGGGCATTGAGATATAATTTTGATATATAGATTCATAGCTCTAAGACTTTTGACAGAAATGTTCAGTTATATAACCGCCACCAAATCAGGCTCTGGAAAAGTCCAGCAGTTACCCTCTGAATGTCCCTTGTTCTCTTTGTTGTTCGCCTTCTCCCTCCCCTGCCTCTGACTATGACAGATGTGTTTTCTGTTCCCGTAGCTTCACCATTTCCAAAACATGACACACAAGGAGCCACACAGGAAGTAATAGATATTTTAAAGGTGAATTTCAGTTTCTTTCCCGTAACTAACATATAGAAACCAATGAGCAAGCATCAAACATATACTTAACATCAAATTATTTTTCTTTTGCCTTCTGGAAGAAGAATTAAAAATTTATTGTACAGATATCAAGCTTCTTTGCACAGATACAATACTTGGGGGACCAACTTCTGAAGTTAATAAACAACACTCTTTCTAAAAACAGAGGAGCTGTTCTCAATTACACTGTGCTTTCCAAGGTGGATGTTTCTCTATATAATCTCAGACTTTTAGTTTAATAGTTCCCTCCCCAAAAAAAGACTTTTAAGATGGAGATCTTCGTGAGGGGAAAGGAAGAAGAAACTTGATGTCGTTGTCACTTGTCAATCTAAGCCTTTGTCCTTACTTAAAAAAAAAATTCTGTCTTAAAAACAAAACATGAAAAAATTCACAAAATAGCCATTGCATTACTTGTCTTACAAACTACAGGGTTATTCTGTGAAGTGGGGTCTGAGGGAAATCTTGTTTCCTGTGTGTACAAACAAGAAGCAACACAATACAAACTTCACTCACACTTGAGAGAAAAGTATTTTCTTGTGTTTATTGCACTGATTTTCTAGTAAGTTACATTTGCTCTGTAGAGGTGGTTGTTACTCAGCTTGTTTTCCTTCTAGACACATTCACGAGAGAGCAAAAGTTTCCCACGTGCTGACGATGCTATGCTAGTGGATGTGTGCAAATCAATTAAAAAAACGCAAACAAACCAGCATTTAAGATTCTCAGCCTTAGTACAGCCCCTATTTTGCCTCGTCATTTCTTGTTTCCTTCCATGCTGTTTACTATGGGTCGTACTGTCTGCTGCTGCCTGTTTTTTCAGGGCCTTTATTGGAATCCACACATGAACGTAAGTAAGACAGTGGTTATTTACGCCAACAGGGTTGCTAGGTCTTGAGGCATGTTTATGAACATGTTTATGCTTTTGAATATATTTTCCCAGCTCCCAGAAGAGTGTGAAGAAGAGGCTTAATACACTTTAAGAATATTTCCAAGTTTGGGAAAAGTGGGCAAAAATGCCAGAATTTTCCTGTCTGTCTTGGCACTAATGATGGACTTTGAATTAAAACTCAAGGAAGCAAGTCCAGAAATTGGTCTGAAGTTTCCATTTTATTTCAAACTGAACTCATGTTACTCCTGTTGAAAATTGTACTGACAGGCCTCCACATATAATTTATGATATTTCCTATCAAGATGTTTAGCTGAATTAGAAACATTTGTGAACAAGACCTTCTGTGCTGGTTAAAAGGCACTTTTCCGCCGGAGAAGGAGGCAGGCGGGAGAACAGTGCAAAAAGCAAACTCAGAGTATTTTTTATTTCTGTTCTGACTGTTGATCAAGGAATTGACTGTAAACTGTTTATAACCATGACCCTTGTTGTAATCATGCAGAGGTGTTTATGGGTAGACATTAAGCAGGTTCCTAGGTTGTTCACTAAGTGTGCTGTTTACAGAGAAGACTTCCTCAAGCATCTTATATTTCTCTGAAACATAAAATGTATGACAAGATTGGTCAGAAAGGATTGAGAAGAGAGTGGATGGAGGTGAGCAAATGAAGCTTTGCCCACCATGACACACATGCCCATAACATACATTATACATGGATAGTAAGTAACAACGTAAAAAGTCAGAGTAACACAGCTAAAAATGTTAGGAAAAGGCTATTGCAATGATTTGTTAAACTGCTTAAACAGAAACAAAATATTGGTGCAAATAAGAGATTGAAACAATTTACTAATGAAGGTAAATTGCTAGGATGGTATGAAATAAAATATATTCCAAAGCAAATTTCAAAGGGTATTAAAATGAGATGTCATTAGGTTCTAACATACTATCATCCAAGAAGATTCCAAGAGAATTTTTGGGTTCAAGTTCATGTAAGTTTGCTTGTGAAACATAAGAAAGGTTGCATTGATTTGTGAAAGAATGCATTTTAGGGAGATGAAGTTGTGGGTCAATGAACAAACTTTTGGAAGCAACATGAGAGAAATGGAAGTCACTGCTGTGTCCCCACACTGTGGCTCTCTGTGTGTGGCCAGACTCCCATGAGCTCATCATGATGCTGGTAGTCAGGGATCCAGGCAGCCCTGTGTGTCTGCACTCCATGGATACAGAAGAGAGTAAAGGACCGATGCCTTCTGAGGCGTAAAGTCATGAATGGAGGGACTCTGTCTGACTCAGGCACGAGGAAGCAAGAAGGAAGATATTTTAGCCATCTAGTTGTGAAATGAAGGAACCAACCATCAGGTCCTGAGCATGGAAAATGAATAGAAGGGACAAATAAGAGAAAAAGTTGGCAAGATCAGCATCTTGTTTGGTAGAAAACTCAAATGAGTCTGTTTCGATCTGGACTGCCAAGAGCCACAGAGGCAGTCAAGGAGTCATGGCAGAGAAGATGGCAACCTTAACTTCAGAGGCAGTTGTAGGGTATCCGAGGTGGAAGAATCACACCATTGATGAATCTCTGATTCACCTCAGTGGATAAGCTGGTTCTCATGCTTAAAGTGTTAATCATATGGGGCATTGATTTGAGAAGCAGTCATTTTCACAGCTGAAAAGCTCTAGGTCAGAGCAAATCACTAGATGAAAACGTTCAGAGAAAGAAACAAATACTTCTTAGAGAACTACTGGCTCCCACCCTCTTGTGTGTTTTCTGATTCGCTTACATTTTCAAGACTACGTTTTAGCAGTTTGCAGTTTAGAGCAGAATTGAAAGGAAGCTACAGAGCTCCCCCGTGCTTCCTGCCTCCCCACATGGCATCCTCCTCTATCATGATATGCATGGACCCACACCAGCACTTCAATCTCAGCTAGAGTCTGTAGTTACCTTAGTGTTTATTCTTGTTCTTGTGCATTCTATGGTCTGGGAAGTATTTGGTGGCATGGGTCTACCATTATGGCGTCTTTCAGAATAGTTTTACTTTCCTGAAACATCTCTTATCTGTCGACAATTTATCCCCCTCTTCTAATTCCTGGCACGTTAACTTCTTTTTACTGTCTCTATGTTCTCTTCATTAGTAGATAGCCACAGGGATAACATATATATATATATACATATATATACATATATATATATATTTATCTTCTTTTACTTATTAATATTAATTTAACTTCCTCCACGTCACTTTACAACATAAAAGTTCATTTATTATTGGCACTGAAAAGTCTTCTATACTTTATTTACTCACTGAAGGACAGCTTGTTTGCTTCTGCGTTTTGACAACTATGAAAAACGCTGCTCTACAGGGTTGCCTGGAGAGTTTCATGTGGATTTGTTTTCGATTCCTTTGTCTACAAACCAGGAAGGGAAATTCTGGATTTTGTGTTTGAGCTTTCTTGATTTAATCATTATGCCATTTCACCCTTGTCTGAGCTAGGTAATATATGTTGGTTAAGTGCTCAAGAAGGCTCCACTATTTCACAGATGAGAAACAGAGGATTGGCATGTTCAACAGTTGTCATGGACTGAGGTTTAAAGCCAGATCTTCCTGACTTCTGAAATGTGCATGCTATTTTTCCACTGTGCCATAAAACTGACTGGTCAGTTAATATTTTCACATCTCACTGTGCTTTTCATGGCCTTCTCTCCATCCAGAGTCCATTAACTAACTGGTCACTGGCCTTAGGACTGTTAACCCTATTTATGACCTTGCTCAATATTTAGACTGAACAAGACTGTGTTGAGTGACCTGTTAATATCTCAGGAAGGACATTTATAGGACAACTTTTAGAGACTAACCATATGCTCTGGAACTCTTCGTGTTCATGAGACTTACCAGAGTCCACATGTGACTTGTGCAGAGAACTCTAACTGCTATGGGTTATATTTGGCTTGAACGAGGACCTTGTTGAGAACTATGGTGAACTGTGACATAAGCCTTCTGTCTTTGATAGGAATATGTGTATCTTTCACTTCACATAATGACTGATAATCATGGGGATGGAGGTAAGTTTAAGTTAAAGAAAATGGAGGTTATGTATTTGTCAGTAGACTGAAATGCATGTGTAGAGTAGTCTCTACTTCAGATTCATTATTGTGGATTGCATCCAAATGAAAGAACCCACAGGAGGTACTGAGATGCTGTGCAGTGGGAAAGATTTTCATGGATAAAAGGGATCTAAAAAGTCACCCACAACTGTCCAGTGTGCAGAGAACAAGAGACTACAGAATGCTTATTCCTGAATTGGACACCTATTTCAAACCTCTGCCTCCCAAGGCTCAGGGATCATTGTGGAAGAGGGGTTGGAAAGACTGTAAGAAAGAGAGGTGTGTGACAGATATAGGACAGGGCAGTCCACTTGTGGGAGGCGCAGGATAGCTGGAGCAGAGGGGTTGGAATGTGTGTAACAAATCTAAGGAAGAAGTCTGGAGATCATAGATCCTGGAAGGAAAGCCAAAGGGAGGAAAGACAGGCGCATATCAAACTGATTAACCATTAACATGCTGTCATGTTAAAATTCTGGGAAGATAAACAAATGTGTTCAGTGCTGCTCAGGCTGATCAGGCTTCTACCGATGATAGTTTTCTTATGGGAATGTGATTTAACTCTCAAGTACCACCACTTGTCAAAGAAGCTTTCACAGTGAAGATTCTACTGAATTAGCTAACAGCTGGCTGATGGATTTATGGAGGCTGGGATAGCAGATGTGTTACTGGCGTGTGATGTAGATTCTTTCTACACAATAGAAAGCACACTGTAAACCTAGAGATGTTTCTGATCCATTGAATTTTTCCTTTCCCTACTGAGTTACTCTTTATCATTCAGCTGGAGTCATTTAAGCAGAGGTCTGCTGAATCCTTCAGAGGCTTCCTGAAGGGTAGTTCTTTGACTTAAGCAGGAACCAGATTGACTAGGGGACTCGTGCAGTGTAGCTACCTGGACCTGGGTTCTGCTGCAACAGGTTTGGTGTGGTTGTCAAAATCCTTATTTTTAACAAGCACCTCAGTGGTTCTGCTGCTGATGTCTTTTTGGGTACAGTTTGGGAAGCATTGATCCCAAAGTCCTTCTCCTTGCTCACTTCCCATCCTCTTCTGTTCCTCATATTCTGGTATTTTCCAGAAGCAAAAGAGATTCCAAAAACAAGAGTTTTTCATTTTATCTCCTGGGACTTCCAGCTGATAGCTGGGAAATTTCTTCAAAGGATCCCACTACTTTTGCACATTTCATTTATGTCTTATTTGTAATTTTAGAGGAATACTTGTTGATCAACCAGAAATCTTTTCTATACGGACAGAGCCGTTGTTGATATTCAAGTGTGTTTCCTCATCTTCTCTCTCTTTACATAAAAATTGACTACAAATGCCTGTATGTTGCTTTGCATAGCCCTGTGTTGTTCTTTTTTCTGGAGTGTATCTGGATTGTGGTTCCGGTTGCTAATGGGGAGGTGGATGTGTTCTGCTTTCCTCACACTTCTTACATTGTTGTCCTAGAATACTGGTGCAAATGCTTTTGCCTTATAAAGAAAGGATGCTTTCGATACCGAATAAGGTTTTGTTGGTTTAACACAAAACAGCATAATGGTTCATTTCAGAAAAGTCACAAAGAGAAGTCATTTGCTGGTATTGTTTTTGGTGGGTTTGTTGTAAATAATTCAGTGTCATCAGGGGCTAACTAACTCCTTTCCTCCCATTGTGAACTGAGCCACTGAAAGTGCCAGATATCTACATCTCCAGCTTTCTCACAGCAATGCTAGTGGAAGAAGAACCTAGATAGTCAGCCATCTCTTCTAATCAGCAAGGAATCCTTGGTTGTAAGCAATAGATAACAATCCTGACTGTGGTCACTGAAATGGGAAGCCTACTGGCTAGATACGGGTAGCTCACAGAACTGAAGGTAAAGAAGAGTCAGGCTTCACTACAACAGGACAGCTCAGAAGACCTTAGAAGAAGGTGCTAAAGGTATTTTCTGTTGGGCACTGGCCTTGCAAACTGCACCAATAGTTTTCTGCTTTTAGACCTCCATCTCTAAAAGAACCATATTTATTTTCTCACTCATTCTTTGTGAATTGAGTGCAACTATTTTTGTAGGTTCTAGGATTATAACAGTGAACAAAACAGACAAAAATTCCCGCCATCCCAGAGATAGCACTCGAGTTAGGAAAGACTGATAATAGACATATAAGCCAAATTGAGTAAAGTGTGCTAGATGATTATATGGGTGGGTTATGAAGAATGAACGTGGGAAGGGAAAGTGGAAGGTGAAACACTTAAATTGAGTGGCCAAGAAAGACTTGGGTTGGAGAGTGATGTCTGAGTTGGTGATGTTGGGAGAAGAGCTTTCTTGGCAGAGGGGACAGGGTTAATTTGCATTTTATTTTATTTATATTTATTTTAAAAAGATTTCTTTTTAATTATGTATAAGCATGCATGTCCTCGTGGGGATAAATGTAGGTGAGTAGGTGCTCTAGGTGGTGAGAAGCATCTGATCCCCCTGGAACTGGAGGTACGGTGGTTGTAAATCCCCTGAAGTGGATGTTAGGAATCAAACTTGGATCCTCCGGAAGAGCAATGTATGCTCTTAACTGCTGAGCTATCTCTCTAGTCACTATCATTTATTTCTTTATTTTTGTGTATGTGTGTGTGCCTTTATGTGTGCGTATGTGTGGGTGCCTGCAGAGACCAGAAGAGGGCATCAGATCCCCTGGAGCTGGAGTTATAGATGGCTGTAAGTCACCTGACATGAATGTTGGGAATTGAACTCAGGTCCTTTGGAAGAGCAGCAAATGCTCTTAGTCGCTGAGCGCATCTCTCCATCCTTTGACCTGCGTTTTAAAAGGAGCACTTGATTGTTCTTTGATAGAGAATATATGAAGGGAGCCTAAGGCAGATAACACAGCTATTGATCAGAGAGCTTCTGCAGTTTTCTGGGTGAGAAATTATTGGCACTTGGGCAAAAGTGATCTCAGTGCAGCGATGAGGAGTGAATGATTTTAGTTCTCTCATGAGTGGGCAGCTGTCAGAATTTGGTGGTTGTTAGAATCTGAGAGAAGAGATTAGGTGAGAGAAGAGACTGGTCAGTGATGACACCCAAGTTTTTTGACCTGAATAACTCCAAAGATGGAAAAGTTTGCAGAAAAGAGCTAAACTGGAGCTAGGAGGATTGGGATTTTGTCTTGGACACATTAGGGTAAGACTGGATGGGGTATCAGGAGTAGTCAATTGGGCAAGTAGGCAGTTGGGGCTTAAAGTGAAGGAGACTGTAATTCGGGAACTAACAGGAGATGAGTGGTGTTTAAAGCTATCAGGCTGGCTGAGATCAACTCTGGAGCGAAGGGAGACAGGAAAAAGCAGAGCACTGAGAAGGAACATGAGGAGAGTGATAGAAAAGGGGACTGAAAGGAGCGACCTATTGATTTGGTCAACTTGTATCTTATGGCCTTGCTTAGGCCCGGCAACCCCGTAGGCGATCGTGGAGAGTGTTCCCTAAAGTCATCTGAAGGAATAGACCCTGTTCAGTCATAAACAGCATGTGGTCCTCATACGCCTCGCTCTAGAATTTATACATTTAATGTTTTTCACCAAAGTATGTACTAGAAGTAAATTGAATACCAGGAACTTAGGTATACAGGTATGGGTTATGTAAAGGTCCAGGATTCTTGTACAAATCTATGTGGTTTCATGTTTTTAAATAAAAGTATAGTCATTATTCCCTATTGTCCTATGAGATTTTGAAGCTGTCCAAATCCAAGAATGGTTAAAATAGGATTCTAGATGATAAACTTTCAAGGCAAAGATTGTGTTGTGTTTGGCTCTCTGTCCCTCACACCAAACATATTATTTAAAATAGGTGTTAGACACATGCTTTAAAGGTGAGCCAGTGAATGCATGATGTGGAGCGCCTGGCAGACTTTGACTTTCTTCCTGTTTTTAGGTATTTAGCAGAACACTTACAGTCAAGATGGAAAAGTGGATAAAATGGTTTTAAGTCAGAAAGCACATTTTTTTGGTTTTCATGATTAAATGGCTGCGTGTAGCCATTAAGCAATGTATTCATGTTCTACTTCTTACTTTCTGTTACTTTGAGATGGAGTCTCACATGGCTCAGGCTGGCCTGGACCACCTATGTAGCTGAGGATGATCTTGAACTCCCAATATTCCTGTTTTTACCTCCCAAGTACTAAGCTTATAAGCATATGCCACCACACTTGGCTCATCTCTCAGTATTGACAATGCTTCCTTCTTCAAGGGTGTTATTTTTACACAGGATCTTTCATTGTTTCTGGCCTCTTGGTGACAATCTTTTCATGAGGGTCATATTTTACTAGCTTAAAAATCTAGTGTAAAGGACATATTTCTTTCCCTGTAAGTTTTGAAGAAGACCTGGGCCACATGTCTATTCTTGAATTAGTTACTATGGCCAGGATGAAGG
Source organism: Eospalax fontanierii (assembly GCA_035773235.1). Taxonomy (NCBI): domain Eukaryota; kingdom Metazoa; phylum Chordata; class Mammalia; order Rodentia; family Spalacidae; genus Eospalax; species Eospalax fontanierii. The sequence goes on along the minus strand of CM069544.1, from coordinate 37,883,605 downwards.
AATGCTCTAATTGGACCAGTATTGTCAAATATTAACCTTGGCTTCACCCAAACTGCATCAGTTAATATGTGGTTCTCCAGGAAATATTATGGTGACACTAACATAGGACAAGGAATAGATGGACGAAGAGACAGAAACAACATATGGACCCTGCAAATACAAAGTACTTCATAGGAACAAGAGAGAAAAACAAATTCCTTGACCCATCTGTGATGTCTATTTACACAGAACTGATGCATCTGGTTGTGTTTGGTCTGACATGGTTTGGAATGGGCTGGCAAATCACAAGCAGTTGTGGTTTAACTTTGCAAACTACACTCGGACAATGCTGACAATCTGTTTCTGTTCTCTCTGCACCTTGGGCTCGGAGAGCAGCTTCAGGCATTGCTTTGCCCCTCTGAAGGCTCATAGGCTGAGGCGGCCTGGAGCCTTGCCCAGAAGAAACCCTGTTAAATGTGGAGATGAAGTTATCATGGGTTGAGTGAATTCTCTTCTGGATTTTTTAAAAGGATAATATCATCAGCCAAGGAGATGAAGCAAGACATGGTGCTTTAGAACAATGAAGCCCCTTGATGGAACACCATAGACCTTGGAAAAAGAACTTTGGTACCCTGGAGAGAAAAGTCCCTGTTTCACTCAGGAAAGGAGCCTGTGATTTGTGAAGCAAGACTAATCTGTTCATGGGAAGCTGCAGCATGAAAAGAGACAAGGTGTGATCACCTGTCAAGTTCCAAAGAGAGATGATTTAGGGGGAGATAGCGGCTTGAAAACGTGAGGATGGGTGTTACTAACTTAATCCATATGATGCCTTCAAAACAAAAAGTATATTAGGGGCAAAAGGCATGAAACAGACATTATTCATTGTCTCCAGGTGAGCTTTCTCCTGCGAGTTTACAAGCAAGTGTTGGCATGCTGTGTGCAGACATTTGTACAATAGATTAGAGCACCCGGATTGCCACAGATGAAAAGTAGGAGGAGACACCTTTGACTCTCCCCTTTCCCTGTCTAATTTATCTATCTCATTTATTCCAGACAAGGGTTCCTTTACTTTGTGAAAATTAGAGACATCTGTAGTTCTCCAATCTGAGTAGAGGACAATCAAAGCATGGGCTGCCAGGTGTGAACAGATAGCTTGTAGGGTCAGGAGAGTGACTTCTCTTCCTCCTTTCGTGGGCACTGTCTCTAATTATCAAGTGGTGTTTTCCAGCAGTGGGTTGGGAGGGGAGATGGGTGTTCTGGAAGGAGAAGCAGATGCCGGCTGGATCAGGATGACTCATGCATACAACGTGCAATGTGCTTCCAATTGCAGAAAACACTTCCACAGTACCTCCTGTTAGTCTTGGGGTTTGGGCGATACTGCAAAGGGGAAACATAGCCCTTTGAATGGCTCCAGATTGTGGTAATGTTCCAACTGGAATCATTCACTTTTGCTAGGATGCTCTTGCACATCCCCCAGACTGTACAGCAGACAAAATCTAGGAGTTGTTTAATGTCTTTAGGGTGCTGGGACTGCAAGTAGCCTCAAAGTACAGAGAAAAAAGGAAGAGAGTCTATAGAGACTCTCATCTAAGTTTTCTTTTCAAAATTGAAATTTTATTTATTTTAAATTTAAATTAAAAAACTGATATACAAGTCACTCACTTGATAGCTGAGAGTAGTTTAATACTTTGGTATATAAACTCAGGTGTTCTTTTTAATAAGTTTATGAATATACTCTATCAAAAACAGACATGTTTATGCCTTTCTATAATGTTACAATTTATTTATTTATTTTTCAAATTTATCTTTATTTTATGTATTTGAGTGTTTTGCTTTCATATATGTAAGTGCAACCATGTCATGTAATGTCCATAGAGGTCAGAAGAGGATTCCTTGGAACTGAAGTTAAGGGCAAGTGTTAGCTGTCATGTAGGTGCTAGGAACTGAACCTGGGTCCTCTGGAAGAGCACCCAGTACTCAACCTCTGAGCCTCCCTTCCAGCCCCATAATTTATTTAATAGCAAGACATTCATGAGTGTGTTGGCTAGTTGTTTTTTATTTTATTTTATTTTGTCAACTTCGCACTAACTGGAGACATCTGGGAAGGGGGAACTTCAACCGAGGAACTTCCTGCATCAGACGGGCCTGTAGGCATGGTTGTTGGGGCATTTTTAAAAGTTGTTAATCGATGCAGGAGGGCTCAGCCCACTGTGGGTGGCATCTAGACACGTGGGGCTTGGCTGCATAAAAAAAGGTAGCTGAGGGCTGGAGAGATGACTCAGCAGCTAAGAGCACTGGCTGCTCTTGCAGAGGACCTGGTTTCAGTTCCCAGCACCCCCATGGTGGCTAACAACTGTCCTAACTCCAGTTCCAGGGGGATCCAGTGCCCTCGTTTGACTTCTACCGGCATCACACAACATGAGTATACTTACATATAGTTACAGGCAATGCACTCATACACATAAAGAATAATAAATTATATATATATATATATATATATATATATTAAAGGTAGCTAAGCAAGCCAGAGGAAACAAGTCAGTAAACATTGTTCCTGTATGTTCTGTGCTTCATTTCTTGCCTCTGGGTTCCTTCCCTGGCTACCCTCAGTGATGAATTGTAATAGGTAAGCAGAAATAAATCCTTTCCTCTCAAAGATGCTTTTGATCATGGTGTTTATCACAGTAACAGAAACCGAACTTGAGCAACAAGCTATGTCAGTCTTATTGGCTGCAATTTACCAAATAGTCCTGATTTCCCTTCCCCTTGATGGCTGACCATTAGCAAACACAGGTTCTTTTATTCCAATTGCAAGTACTAGTATTATGCTTTGGAACACATATTGCAAGTCAACAATAATTATGCTTTTATGTATAAGCAGGTTACAGAACGGGTATAAATGGAGTAAAGAGACCACAGCAGAGTTACAGGATTCAAAGAAGCCTTACCGGAGACTGAGGAAAGGAGTGGGTAGAGATGTAAAGAGTCACTGCAGTGCTTAGATGAGACACTCACAACCGAGACACTCAGACCCAAAGTCTGTGCTACTCACCCCTGTGAGATCTGCAGCCATAGAAAACGCAGCAAAATAAACCAGCACTCTTCAGCACTGTCTTCAACGCTGTGTGTCAGGGGTTGAAAACCAGTTGTTCCAGTTTTCCTGGCACGGTGTTTTAAAATAAGTGGAATTTGAATAACTTTGAATAATCTCTGGACTTAGTTCTATACAGGCTTTTTATTTGGATGCTTTATTCTCAACTTGATACAGACAATTAGTTACTTGCCTAACTACTTTAAGTATTTGAGTTTTCTCTTGTTGATAGAGCTCAGTGTAGCTGATGCAGAAAATAAGGAAGTGTGGCTTGTGAACATTGGCTCTAAATGGCACCTATTATCTTCTTTGGAAGCGAAAGAAGTCTGGGATTCCCTCTGTTTGGGGGGAAGAAAGCAGCATGATGGACTCTCTCATGGGTCATCTCATTGCAGCTTCTTTTGCTTGGTGAGATGTGCTGTCAAGTAGCCCAGGCTGGCCTTGAATTCTGTGTGACTGAAAATGACCTTGAACTTCTAAACCTGCTGCCTCCCACGTGCTAGGATTACAGGCTTGTACTATCACACCTGGCTTTCACTGTAGGCTCTACTTAAGGTATGGACTTTTCCAAAGCATTCTTGATACAGGTATTTAACATTAACTATGTGTTCTTTATACACACATTTAACTGGGAGTTTTAGAATCCCGATCTCAAACTTCTGCATGGAGGGACATAGAGCATATCTGTGCTAGAATGTCCCTTCTATCACATAGACTTTTGAAGGTACACATGACTTCTTTAATAGTTTTTTTTAAACTTAGAATCATATTTGTATTCCTTTCTTGATTTGCCTCACTCCTGTCGGTGGTTAATAGCTTGACCATGTGGCACACAGAATTTGAATAGTACACTCCAGGTGTGCCTAGGTCAGCAATGGTGTCTTGAAATGTAGTTCATCATGTAGTTACCATGCTCTTCAATGCAGTTCCAGATGTTTAGCATGGCTTTTCCAGTGGCTGTGTCCCCCGGCTAGTTCACTCAAGTTTACTTCAAACAGTGACCAAGAGATGTTTCATACAGGGTCAGACCAAGTCACACCTCTTGATTTGGGAAGATTTCTTGACTTCATCATAGTTAATTTAGAAATGGGTGTACTGACTGAGCATTATACAATTGCTTATCTGTGAAATGTAATGCTAAAAAAATTTATGGGATTAAGAAAAAACAGTATAAGTGATCATTTCATAGAAATATGTGTTGATACTTGTAATGAAATAAAAGATACAGATCTGGTCTTAAAGAAATCTATGTAGTTGGGAGACAATGACCAGGATTTGGAAAGCAGTCAATTTATGGCAAAGTAAGTTGAGTAGACCAAAAAGTCCTGATTAGTGAAGTGTTGAGGCAAGGGCACTGAAAAAAATGGTTTCATTAGAGGAGGTGGACATGACTGTGCTTCAGCAATGTCTGGACTGACTGGTACAGATCCCTGGGGTGGGTTTTGTTGGTGAAGGGATTAGTGGGGAGTGAAAGCACAATTGAGAGCATGTCATAGCATGCAGAATGGGTCTTGTCTATTGTGGTACATTGTCTTTAAGAGGAAGGCAAGCATAGAATGGGGCCAGTTACAGGGATCCTGTTACTAGAGGAAGGAATTTAGCTGTGAGCATCAGTTCTAGAGGAAGGTATGAAATGGCAGAAATCCCTAGAAGTCTAGTTGGAAGTGGTACTCAGGATAGATAGAGATGTATTTTCTTTAAGCAGTCCCTAGAGTCCCTAGACTTGGTCTACATTCTGACCTCCAGGAAACTGGAGTTCCTCAGCCTTGGACTTGAGAGGCTGTTTGCATATAAAGGAATTCTTTTTTCCCTTGTGAAGTAGGAAGCACCAAGTCTGAAGGTAGAATTCCCCAGTGTTACAGGAAAGGCCTCCTGATATGTCAATTTTCATGCCAACTTCTTGGGAGGAATTGAGGAATGATCTTCACTCCCTCCTTTTACCATTTTATCTATCTATCTATCTATCTATCTATCTATCTATCTTTCTATCATTTATTTATCTATCTTATATCTATCATTTATTTGTACATTTACTCATTTATTATTTATTGTATGTGTGCAAGTGGAGATCAGAGACTGACTTGTGGGAGTCAGTTCTCCTACCACGTAGGTCCTTGGGATTGAACTCAGGGCATCAGTCCTACTAGCTTTGACCTTTTCTACCCAGCTCCCACTCATGTGTGACACTTTTCAATTGAGGGGCAAAATAATTGCTTGCAAGTCCCAACTGTACAGTCATCCTTCCATTTCCACTGAGCATCTGTTAAATGCATTGTTATATAGGTAATATTGTGAAAGACAGATTTGCACAGATAAGTGTCCTGTCTCTGAAAGCACACTTCAAGGAGAAACATGCAAGTTCAAAGCTGGAGGGAGGTCAGGGAAGGTACTAGGAAGGAGGTGAGACTCGGGGAGCAGACATATGCCTTTCAGCTGCCCTGGGCAGCCTGGAGCAGCCTTTCCTGTGGGAGGGGAGGTTCTGCTGGTTGCAGTGTGGCTTAGAGAGATTTATGCCCCCCACACCAAGTGCATACCTGTGACTTTCCACAGCACAAATTTGAAAAGGTGATTATGGGTCTGACATGAAAGAATATTTTAAATGAAATTGTTGAAAGATCTCTGGGCACTAAGCAATAATCACCTCAGTTCTTTAGAAAGTGTTCCAATTTGTTTCCACTGGCTCTTTGGCAGCTGGGATTTGTACGCCATTTAGCATTGGATCCTGGGTATCCTGCACGCCACCAGCCTGGGCAAGGGGCTCTATTGCAAGAAAAAAATGTACTGCACTTTGGCTATAATCTTTTAAAACATGAATAGATTTGCACTCTGTAATTCTACTTCATGTAATATTTTAAGGAAAAACTCAGAAAAAGAATGTTTAGAGGAAAGATGCACATTAGAAGATGTTTATCATAATATGATATTTTTGTATGTGTCCTTCCAGAATGTAATGTAATGCCATTACAAATATGTGTGCATTCACATTTAACAAAGGGAAGTCAGAGATAACCTAAATGCATCCAAATAGGGGATTTGATATTTTAAGTAATATTATAGAGGGGGTATAGAGATGGTTCAGTGGTTAAAAGCACTTACTGCTTTTTCAGAGGACACAGGTTCCATTCCCAGCACCCACATGGCAACTCACAACAGGATTTAACTCCAGTTCCAGGGATTCCAATGCTCTTCTGCAGGCTCCTGAATGCACATGGTACACCTAAACTTATGCAAGCATGCAAACATGCACATAAAATAAAAACAATTAAGAAGATTATTATGGGATACTGGACACTACTAAATCAGAAAATAAATTGTAGAATGAATGATTCCTTTTGCAGTTACTGTACATACACATTCAGATGAATATGGGAATGAATTCCAGAGGACACGAAAACAAAGATGGCCGTCTTGGTTGACATGAGCTTGACTGACTTTGCTTTATAAAACCTTAGCTTGCCTGTATTTTCTGTAATTAATATAGATTTCTTCATCTTTTTTGGTCTTTTGCATGTCTTACTTCCCTGGATTATGAGCTTGCATTCACACTGATCTGTTAATACGAGACTTATTTCACCTTAAAAGGGATAAGAGATAATTTATTCAGGAGCCAAACATGATTGACCATCACCTGGGAGAACAGCTTTAAGTTACCCTTACATTCCCTGTTCCTCGGTGGTGTTTCCTGAAGATTTTTTTTAAAGAAATAGAACAATGAAAGTATAAATCAAGACACTTTTCAGCTGTATTTCTGGACATCAGAAAGATGGCTTCTACCAAGTGGGGAAGCCAGTGCTCTTGGCTTCAGATGCTGTGGGATGACACTGTTAGCTTTTGGACAGGTGGAAGTTCATGGTATAAGTGAATACATTCTGAAAGTGTATCCTGATAGTCTCAAGGATGTGAGATCAGACACAGGCATGAGAGAAATGACTATTCAAGGGGCTAAGGACAGCCCAAGATGAATTATTATTTTTATATTTTATTTATTATTTAAATTTTGTGTGTATGAGCGTATTGCTTACATGTGTGTAAGTGCACCTGTGTCATGCAATGCCTGTGGAGGTCAAAAGAGAGTGTCAGATCCCCTGAAACCGGAGTTATGGATGGTTGTTAGCCACCATGTGGGGACTGGGAATCAAACCCGGGTCCTCTGCAAGAACAGCCAGTGCTCTTAACTGCTGAACCATCTCTCTAGCCCCCCCAGGAATTGTAATCGGTCTCTGGACATACAACTTTCCTTCCGCTTTTTTAGTAGTCTTGTCACATTCCACATATTGCCCTCAGGTAGAGAAATGAAGTTTGAACAGAAAGAAATGCTCTAAGATCATTTCCAGAATGAAAAGAAGCTCCTTCACATTAATTGTCTTCTTCCTGTCGTGTGGCATTATGGAGATGAACCAATATCTATTTCTAAGGAAAACACCAATATTCTTCTTGAGCAGAGGAAACATGATGTCTCAAGTATCAAATCTTAGCTTCTGTGCTGTGTCATTAGACAAAGAAGTAATGGACATCTACAAAACCCACATTAAAATTACAATTGGGGTTTCTTTTGGTATTGCTGGATTGCATGGGTGAGATGTGTTTTTGAGAGTGAATATTTGGGCAAGCTTTTCATTTCTTATAGATTCAGGATCATCCTGAAGATCCTGGGAAGGTTGTATAAGAAGAAATAATGCTCACTGGGGGCTGAGCATGTTTTCAGTCCATGTATCCTTGCAGAGTTGAAACTGCATCTGGGTATTTGAATTCTGAAACCTATGATCAGCTGACATCACGAAAGCAAAGTGATGATCCCTCCAACAGGCAGACAGTTTCTCTTAAGCTACTTCTTTTTTTCAAATCAAGAAACTTTTTCCCTCTTAGATTAAGAAAATTTCAAGAGTTTAGTCAGAAGTCAAAGTATTTTAGCTTTGCTTAATCTAGTGACTATTTAAAACTACTGGATAGAGTCCAGGGCTTAGAGAGAGACCATTTAGTTGAAGCCTATAATTGTATAGATAAGAAAACTGAGATGAGAAGGATTAAAGGATTTGTCAAGGTTGCAAGCCCTGGAGCTCTAGAACACTGCCTTTCCACTGGGTGGGTCAGGCCCTCTGAGAAGAATTCTCCACTTTCTGGCTGTCAGCCCATTCTATTTCCTCATCATCATCCAAGTTCAGCTTCTGGCTCATTGGAAATGATTATGAAGTGAGTCTTCCCACCAGAACCCCGGGGAAAGGACCGGAGGAGCCACTGATGCGTTCTGTGCTGGGAAGGACACCTTGCCACCATGAGTCTGTGTCTGTCTCCTGCTTCACACTGACATTTGTCTGAGTGTTGCAAGGGAAGTTCACTCTTTAGAGCCCAGGAAAGCATCTCTGCTGTCCTAATCTTCCAAGTTCCCAAGTGAGAGGAGGCAGGGCCTGTACTAAGTGACTCTTCCACCCCCTGGGGCATTAGCAGGTGAGTCAACAAACACTGCAGGGACCAGTGACACCAGAAGTTGTTGATTGCCATGAGCTACCCATGGCAAAGACAAGCAAACTGCACAGGTCTTAAGTCCCATTTCTTTTTATAGGTCCTGGAGTAGATTTCAAGTAAACTCCAGATAGTCTGGTGTCTGAATGTACAGATAAAAATGTAAAGAAAAAATTAGTGTATAGGAAAAAATATAGACTTCTTATTTTTCTCTGCCATGAAGTACAGTTTTTATTCTTCCAAGAATAATGAATGCAGTCACTTTCTTACTGGTGTATTGCCAGATGTGCTGTCATCCTCATACTTAATACTTTCTAAGGTGGAATCTTTCTTCGGTGGATAATAGCGTGCATAATGCCCTTGCTTCAGCAAAGTGGTTCCCAGGCTAAATATATTGCTTAGACTAACGTTTATTTCAGGGATCTTTGCCTTTTTGATACTGTTTATTTTTTGGAAAGTAAAAATATTCTATTTATGGAAAGGCATTCTTACATTATTTTCTCACTCTTCTTTTTTTTTTTATCATAAGATAAAAGTATTTGAAAGCTGAGGATCAGAGAGTTAGTGAAACTTTACTCAGGTTGCACAGCTCACAGTGGAATCTGAGACTTTTGGACTCTGTTTTTAGGTTGTCTTCCAACCATTTCTGAATTGATATTTAGATCCTATGATGGAGAAAAGCTCAGAGCAGTGCTGTTATTTTCCAGAAGTCCAGGACAGACATTGCTATTGCTTCACATATGTAGATGTGAAAATATTCAGCAGTCATGTGGGTTCAGTCACTCCCATCCTGTCTTTGCAGGCCTCTTTGTGAGTGGAACTCTCCGTACGTACGTCCCTGCTCTGGGAGTTCAGAGAATGGGCTCCGATTCCATTAAACCAAGACTTGGTTTAAACTTATAGCTGTTCTACTTACAATTTGTGTGACAGTAAGCAAGTTATTTGGTATCTTTGTACCTTGGTTTCTTGAAAGGGGGGACTATCTCCTTTAAAAGTGTATTATAAGACAAAATCCATAGGAAACGGCCCAGAACTTAAGCAACATTAGCTGTCATGACTGCTGTTACTGACAATTCTAAGAGAGAGGTAACGAAATAAATTGGATAGAAGAATGTCAACTGATTTTAAAACACTGGAAATCACAAGAACCATCTGTTATTCAACTATGTACATCTCTTGGTGATTTTTGTTAATTTCTCTTAAATCTAATAGAATAATTAATTATGGCAGGAAAATTGCCTTGGGCATTATAGAAGTTCTAGCTAGAGTAGAGCAGAAAGGGCATTTCATCAGATTTCCCAAGGGATTCTGTGTGGTGGGTGTTATGATGAACATTTTCTGGCTGGGGGCACAGACCTGGAAGTTAACTGCCATGTAGTATGCAAGTTAGCAAAGCAGAGATCCAAACACATACCAATTTATGTCCCCTTGAGTATTTCTAAACTCAACTGCATTAATATCTTTGTGATGCTAAAAAACAAAAGTGCTAATAATCCCCCTGATTTGTCATGGTGACTGTCGAAAGCTCGTGAGATAGATTTGTCTGTTTAATGGAGTAGTGAGCAGTTTGATGAAAAGATCCTTTTGCTAGTGTTGGGATCCTTGAAATGAATGGACAGTGTTGACAGTTTAGGAGTCTTTAATTGTTTATATATCTTGTAAGTAGCATTCAAATTGTATGCAGAAGAGTTATGGGGTTGCATCATAGTCACCGTTTGATTTTTGGTTATGTTTTACAATGAATGGAATAGGATGCAGGGAGAATTAATATTGCCAAGAACACTTATTTTAACTTCAATTTGGGGCTTCAGACGGCTTTTTGAGTGGATGGCTCAGAGGAGTCCTGTTTCCTTTACATCATGACTCCTTCTCTGAATCCTTATTTTACAAATGTCACTCCCACTCTTACCCCTAAGGGCTTAAGGTTAGTTTTCATTAGCAATTATTACGAGCCCTGATTAGTCTTAAAACATTTTCAATGTGAGATTCTCTCCCTTGGCAACAGATTTTTTTTTTTAATTAGTTCTGCCCTGGTCTTTTGGTTACAGCTGTATTCCCTGTTAGCATGACATGAAATTTTATTTGTAAAGGACCAGAGTCAGCACTAAGGAGAAGAGAGATGAAGAATAAAGGCAAGTGGGAGAGAAGTGGGAGAATGGAGTAAGAGAGAGATTAGAAGGAGAGAGAACTCACTAAGTCATGGCAGCTAGAGAGCAAAGATGGGAAGAGAGACAGATGGGAACATCGGAGAGCAAGCGGGAGAAAGAGAAGGAAAGAAACCAGGAGGGCAGCACCTCAACTCATCCTGGGCCCAGCAGGGAGCTGGCAAGAAGGAATTTGCAGCCAGAGGGACATATCATCCAGAACCAGGAGTTGAACCTAATTGTAAGCAGACCCTGCCCATCCCCTTCAGATGAGTGATGGACTCCTGGCATGTGACCTGGCTTGGCAATCTCCACCCCCTGTCCGGGCTGCCATAAGGAGATACGTAATGTCTAGAGTGATGGGAAAGTCATGCCTGCAGATGGTACAGATGGAGCTGCCTCATAAAATGACTCACTGTGAATCCTCACTGAAATCTCCGCTATAAAAATGATAATGGAAAAAGCACAAGAGAGGCTAAACAGGCTTGAAAGAAATTTGTTCCAGCTTGTGTAGCTCCCCTTAAATTTAAAAAGAGACCCTATTAGAAAGTGCGGGTGTTATAATGTATCTTCTTTCCCCCGCCTGCAGCCTTACTCCAGTCCCACCTTCTTTTGACATGTGGGTAAGTGAAAGCAGCTAGGGGAGAAGAGGAAGAGTGTTGGAGGGAGATGTAAGAATTATTTATTTAGCAGGGGCCGATATTCTGGTGAGGAAGGGCTGGGAGGCTTTCAGAGGAAAGGGAGTGGCCTTCTGGAGAGTGAGGAGTCAGGCTTTCAGGCAGAAGTCCTGCTTTGCTTGGTGGCTGATAGGATTGGCCAAAGCAGAGTGGGGCCTCCTAGAGAGTGAGGTCAGATACTGGACAAAGGGGGCATGCAACAGTTAGTCATGCTGACTTCCATAGCAAGATGAGGAAGTTTTGAAGTGCCAAGAGCATAGCAACCTCTTCAGAGTCACCAGGACTATGAAGCTTCTGCATATAATATCAAAGATCGGTTTATGGATGTGGAATCTGAGAGTGTGAGGCTGTTAATAGGCAGTCTTTTGATGTGTTGAGTGTACTTTCTGTGCTAGCTGGAACAGAGTTATGGGACGGAGGGGCGTGAGGGTGGCAGCCCAGCCAGTTTGTACTAGTCAGGGTTCTCTGGAGGAACAGAATCAATAAAATAAATGCATGCATACATATATATATATATACATACATATATATATATGTATATATATATACTTTATTAAATCATCTTATTTTGAAATGGTAGTATAGCTATCTCACTCCTTAGAGGCTGAGGACCCGGTAGTTTCTTGGTCCTTGAGGATGGGTGCCTCAGCAGTTGGAGTAGTTCCACAGTGGCTGTCTCATAGGCCAAGAACCTGGTATTATCCACAGGACTGGGTGCCTCAACAGTGTCTGAAAACCGAAGGATTCCTGGAGAGCCACTGATCCTCAGTCAACAGTGGAAGCCTGGGAATGCTGGTTCTGATGTCTGAAGGAATTAGTAGCAACTAACAGGATAAACTGACTTGTGGTGAGAGGGAGAGTCAAGTGAACACTAGGCCAGTACTTCAAAGCTGGCATTTAAGGTACAGCTGGGGCTTTAATTCAAGGTGCATGTTTTTTACAGATTTTGAGCACAGGTTGATGAGAAGTCGTGTACATGCACAGTGCACCTTGGGACAGCTGCAGGTTGGAAATGGCCCAGGTGGAGTCATTGGGTATCTTAGTAGTGCAGTGGAAGTATGCAGTGTCCCTGAGAGAGCAGACACAATGTTTATGGTGCCGTAGCATGGCTGACACTCTTTGTGGGAAAGACTAGAATTTCCCTGTCAGTGGGGTTGTGGTGACTTAGGTAGGGGCTGGAGAATGTGAGGAGAGATGGAGCAGCAGGAAGGACTTGGTGGTAGATGGCGTCAGAGACCTTTCAGGAAACAGAATCAAGTTCATGTTGTTCACGAAGTGATGAAGAAGGGACAACTTTGAAAATGTGATCAGAGCTTAGGGGGCCACCAGAGGCTAGTGGAGTTGTCAAGGATGAAGCACAGGTGACAGTCATCACCACTTAGGTCTAGAGGATCAAGGGGGAGGATGGTGCTCTAGGAGGCTAGTGAGAGTAGAGACCCCTGGGAACATATTGGCATGCAGGTGTTGGAATCTTATGATCCATAGCTATTTCTAGACAGATCGAGAGAGGGGAGGAGTGAAGAGGAGATGCCCTGGTCTCTTTTCCTTCTCTTCCACATCTGGTTGTCCCACATTGGTCAAACCCACCCTGAAGATAGCAGTGAAGGAATCCAGGAATCTTCTAGGGCATAGAGCAGTGCATAGGAGGATGGAGCTCATTGGGATCAAGGACATAACCAAAGAACAATCTGCATATATGGAAACCCAGCTCAATGGCAGATGCTCAGTACCAGATAATTGGTGTATTTTTTGACTAGAAATAGGAAGAGTCTCAAAGCCAGATTATAATGAGCAGGGCTCTAGATATAGATAACAAATACCAGTGCTAAGCAGGGAAAATGAGGTACATATCCTAACATTCCGAGTGCCTGGTATGATGAGAGATGGAGAAGAACTGGGAATGTTGTGGTTTGTGACTGGATACAGCTGACTTGGCTGTACAGAGCTGAGGTGGAGGCAAGGGTTCCTAGGCTCTTGTTTCATCGCAATGGGCTAAAGCAGTGGGCTGGGACAGGGTCTTCTCAGAGCGTAGATGTTGAAGTTACTGCTGAATGAAGGAGAATATATTGGTTGAAAGAAGGGTGTTTTGAGGATTATTGGCTTGTTAGCGGCTACAGAATAAAGAGAACTTGCAAGAAAACTGGAGAGTGACCAAAGGAGCTGAAAGGCCTATAGGAGACGAAGAACAGGTTGAAGCAACATCCACTTCATAAAATGAAGGCGGGGGCACCTCACAGCCAGGGCTTTTACTTTGACTTAGTTGTTATGAGGGGGTCTCCCTGTTGTCAGCCTGGGTCCTCTGAGGGGGACAGATACAGATAGCTTACTCATGGCTGTGGTAGAGTGGTGGGGAAAGGCAGTAATCTTTTTGACAGGGTCTTCCTAGGCTCCACTAGTCTCAGCCTGCCTGGAAGTCACTATGTGAACCAGGCTGGCTTCAGTCTTGCAGATCTGCCTCTCCTTCCAAGGGCTGGGATCCAAAGAGCGTACCTCCAGGCCTGGCGTGAATGGTAAGAAGTTTGAGGAAATCTTCATATTCTGTTTTTCAGTCCTGCGTGGTCTCTGATTTTCTTTGAAAATGTCTCATGAACGTATCCTCCTAGAATGACAATTATGTATAAAGTAGGATCCTTTCTAGCCCAGATGAGATTGAAAGGCCCAACCTGAGCTGATTTCTCCATCAACCAATAAAATTATTATCATGCATACACAGGATCACTTTTATTTTATATATTAATAATACTAAAAAGGTGTTTAAAATGTACATTAATATACTTTAAGTTAAGCTTTATGATCTTCTCTTTTGATAGCCCTAAAGGACAAGATTATCAATTGCTTTTTCATCATATTATTAGGGTACTCTTTGGTATTTTTAATCATGACAATCTTTATCTTGAAGAACCCTTCATTGTTTTTATCATTATTTTTTCTATTTCTGTTCCTACCAGATCAAGGATGGGTCACGTTTATACTGCTATCTTTCTGAGATGTGGCAGCCAGCTCTCATTTTCCTTGTCTGGAAAATAAATTTTCATTTCTTCTCACCCCTGGTCACAATTATAGGCATAGTGACTACTAATTAAAGTTGAGTTATACATCGCCTATGTTTGTAGTTTAGGTATTAAGATTCACACTTGGGAAATTTGGAATTATCATAACAAGTTAAAGAAAAGGCCTCGCACCTGTCTTTAATGTGTTCAAAGGATGCTGATATTACTGATGTTCTTTCCCATTCAGAGGTATGTCAGAAATGACTGAAATCAAGTGTGTATTTTCTTGCAGAGAGCAGATTCAAACTATAGCGTCCTATGATGATTGTATGATGTTCTGGGATAGTTTCATTGGTGCATGTTTCTGCCTTGGAGTTTCTGTAAATACAGTGAGAACTGTTAGACTACATCTGTATTCAGTTTTATTTAGAGAACAATTCATCCCTCTCTTCTCATCTTCCTGATGCCCAGCTGGGCTGTGGTGTCCATGGATGCTGCTTGTCTGGGCTGGCACTCACTGTCTCCATTCCATGTACCCGTATTCCTCCTCATCCTTGGGTTCCGGTATGTTCCCTGGTTCCTCCTAGCTGCCCAAGAAGAGATCAGCCTTCTGTCAGTGAGCTTCCTTCGGTCTCCTTCTGGTATTTCTAGGCAGTTTGGGTTGGATATATGGCTTAGTATAAGACTGGGAGAGATTTCAAAATAATTTAAGAACCTTCTCATCTCCTGTATGGAGCCCACGCAGGTGAGCCCCGCCTACTTTTCTTCCTCCTGCTTTAGGAGCGGGTGAGCTCAAGTCCCAGGGCAGAGTTGCCTGGCCTCTGGATGGTCCTGGCTGGCGGACAGAATCCACGCCTTTGTAAGTTCGCTCATTCTTGAATAGTTTTAAATGTTTGGGGCGGGAAGTGTTGTGTTAAAACAGTCTTGCAGGAACATTTTTGTGTAGCCTCTCATTCCATTCAACTCTTATTGAGTAAAGAGAAGTGTTAATAATTTATTTTCTTCTGCAGATTCCTAGAAACATAAATATTTTAAAGACCTTTAGTATACATATTATAAAATTGCGTTTTAGAAAATTTGTACCAATTCACATTCCTGTCCACTGAATAAATGAATGAAATTTTATTAACAAAATCTTTGATAACTTGATAGGTGAAACTATCTTATTACTTTTTACTGCATCTAGTTACTAGTGAGCTTTAAATATATATATATATATATATGCATATATATGCAAACTATTTATTTGTTAGCTTTTTGAATGTTCTCCTCAGAGAAACTTAGAAATGAAATTGTGTGTGTGTGTGTGTGTGTGTGTGTGTGTTCATCTACATGAATTCTTGCATGCATGAGTTGGGTATGCACAGGCAGAGGCCAGAGCAAACTGTCTGGTGTCTCTATCACTTTCTACCTTACTGCCTTGTGACAGGATCTCTCACTGAACTGGATGCTCTCCATTTAGGTTAAACTACCTGGCCTGGAGCTCTTCCTGTCTCTGTTCCCCAGTGCTGGGGTTATAGACGTGCACAACCATACCTGGTTTTTTATGTGGGTGCAGGGAATTTGAACTCAGGTTCTCATGCTTGCAGAGCAAGTACTGTTTCCTACTGAGTCATTTCTTTAGTCCCAGAAATATGGCATTTTCTGAAGAATTTTTCATAAAATGAATGATCAGTTTTTATTAATGCTTTAGTTGCAAACCGCAGTATCCAGTCTAGCTAGTTTGAGCAAATTATTCAGAGGATTTCACGTGCCTCATAGAACCAGAGCCAGGGAATCTTCCAGCAGCTATCCTGAAAACTGTGCAGCAGGCCTGGTGGGTGAGGGGGCTGCCAGCTGCTTCTGCTACCTGGGACCAACAATGACTCTAGAAACAGTTTCTCAGTCACTTTTGAGGAAAAGTCTCATGTGCCTCTATCTGAGTGGGAAGGGAATTTTTCTGGACATTATTTAAGAAAGGCAATGTGAGGCATTTTGTGGATCTAGGGAGAGTGTACATGAAGTTGAAGACAAGTGACGAATCAGATTGCCTGAGCAGCTTTGCTGCTGACTAATTATGCCCCGTTTCTCATTCTTACATTACATTGGTATTTAAAGACACGAACAGTAGGTCAGTGTTGGTTTGTCAGTGCTCTTTTTTCGTAGGTACTTGTGCTAATATCATAACTGTTTTACTTTTCGTAGTGTTATAATTAGGTATTGGTCTACACAAACTTATTTTCTAGTTCTTATTAATAGTTATTGCCTACTTATTCTTTTAGGCAAACTTTAAAAATGACTTTTGTCAGTAAACAAAAGATAAGTTTAATTGTTAGTTTTGGTTAGCACTGCATTAAACTTTTGCATAAATTTGACAAGTATTTGGCTTATTAAATATTTGTTCTTTCCATCAGTGTATATTTTTATTTAGTCCAAAAGTTGAAAAATATTTCTTAATAAACTTTTGCCATTTTCTTCATAAAGTTTATTTATATTTTCCATTAAAGTTATCACCAAGCATTATATATCACTATTAATTTAAATAGAATTATCTTTCCTTTTATTTCCTCTGATTCTTTTCTGCTGGTCAGGAAAAGTTAAATATTAAATGTGCTATGTATATGACATATTAAATCATATGTATTTTGTGTTAGGTACTAAAATTTATTAATTCTAAGAGGCTGTCAGTTAATTCTGGCTTTCTATGTTTGCTTGGGTATATGCAAATAACAGTGATTTTGAAATATGGTAATCAGCCAGAAGACCTGAAAAATGATTTACATATAATTAACTCAATAAAGTAAAAGTATCCCAGAAGGGGAGATGATTCTAATATTGTAATAGTGCTCATCTTCCCTCTGTACAGATATTCTAAGTAACACATGTGCAGCAGTGATTTATGGCATCCAGACATGCTCTGTAAAGTCAACCACATGCCTTGGTTTCCCTGTCACTCTGCACCACATACCCAGACTCACAAGGCGTTTTCTCCCTGAATGCAAGTTTCTAAGCTCAACATTCAGATTCCGGGGAGCACCACATTCATTCAAGCAGATTGATGCCTCCAGTAGGCTCTGTCCTGCCTCGCCATCTGCCTGCTGGGGAGAGGATTCTATAAGTGAAAACAGGCCAGGGCTCACTCAGTTCAGTCTTCCTGCCTGGCCACTCTTTTTCTTTCTACAGCTAAGCCAGCTGCTTGGAGAATGGCCCTGTGTCCATGGGTTTGTGGAATGTTAGGCTTAGAAGGTTAAAAAAAAAGGGATCAGTAAATAAGCCCAAACAAGTGGAAAGAATTTGTTGAAAGCTTGTTTGTAAGACTTAGAGACTCAATGATTCTGACTCTCCCAGGCTAGGTAATAACTGAAGAGGTCCTTTAGTGACACACAACTTCACAAAAAAGCCACAGGAAGATTAATGCTTACGGCTTATAATAATAAGCATCATTGGATAATGACATTCATTCCACAGATTATAAAATACAATGAGAGACAAACATGTTTTGAAGAAGAGCAGAATTCCACTCAACAGATTCTGCTTGGAACTTTACGAACTTTAATAGGTATTGACTTTGATTTCTAGCTTTAAAGGCAGTTCCTAGGCAGCCCATCCCTTGTCACTGATTGGCCAGAGAGTCACACTAAAGAGATCTGTACTTGCTTCTTAGAGTACAAATGAGGAAGGTGAGTGAGCTTGACTGGTTCATCCTCTTCTGAATGAATTCCACAGGAGGAGGTGAGAGTTGGGAGAGCTCAGTGTCTTTTCTGCTTCTTGAGGCTTTTGACTTCTATGACTCTCTTGTTGGGCTTGGTCATTTTAGAGTGGTTTTTAATGAAGTTAGGAATTTGCCTCTGAGTCAAACTCATGCACAGCTTAGAGTTAGCTCTTTCTGTCCAGAAATGGAGCTGTGGGGTAGGCTTTGGGGAGGTCTTCTGGTGACACAAGCAAGAATGTTAAGTAAAACATATTAAAAGCCCCAGATAGAAGCTTGTTTAACACTTGAAGGACTACAGGATATTTGAAGGTGAGGGAGCTGGCCTTTATAGCCGGAAGTGTGAAGAGTCCTGTCACATATTGAGAGAGTGCTATAGGGTCTGTAACGTTCTCCAGCTGGGCTTAAATATTAGAATCCTTTGCAGTCCTTTTATGCTCACCTTCAAAGCTGGCTAGGTCCGCCTAGCTTTTGAAGGACGCCATGCAGAGCAGGGCTACTCACGTTTCTCACTAGTCTGGCAAAGAGTGCGCAACTTCTGACAAATTTTAAAAAAGATCAGTTTGATTGAGGGTGGCTAACACCTCAGAACATACATCTATGCAATTCCCCATTTTTAACTCTTTAAAAATATTGCAAATTGCTCTAAAACAGCACACAATCTCCCCGAAGTTTAACATTTCTGGAAATGCATAGGGATTTAACTGGAGTGATGGTTGAGAGGCTAATTATTCAATAACCAGTTAATCAAATTATACTGACAATCAACTTCATGGGGAGATTCTGATTTTGGGGGGAGGTAACAATATTGTTCTTCTAGTTGAAGAGTACCCATAGGCATTTTGATACAAAGAAAAGTGGAACAGGTTTTATCACTTTTGAAAACAAGTTTTCTTGCCTTAAGAATCTTTTTTAGTGATATGATTTGAAAGAGTTAAGCAATGGCAAGTTGACTGTTTTAAGTTAATGTTATAGGAAATACATTTTAAATAGAAAGTGAGATTAAGGGGAATAATATTGTTCAACTTAGATGTCTGCATCTCTTGATAAGCTTTTGTTCTGGCTCACAAGGTCCGGGTATCGCTGCCTGGCTGGGATGGTCCAGCAGGGCAGAGTGAAAATCATGCTGCCCACAGACGGCAGATGTGAGTGCTGCCGGCTGAATGGCCAACACGTGGTAGCTTTCTCCTCCCTAAATTAACTGCTTAGGGCCCTGTAGCTACAAACACTTGGGAGATTAATTTGTGCTAATTTGTTTCCTGTTCCTTTCATGTATTGTCATTTCACTTCTTTACAGCAGTTGAAAATGAGAAAGGAATTCCTTCATCCCTTCTCTGGCTTTTGTTTTCAAGAGCCAAGTCATAAAAAGGCTTAAAGAGTCCAACAAAGATGGGAAAGTATCAAGGGGAAGCAAAGTGACTTGGGATCATAGAGTGCTTGCTACAGACTGAAGAATATTCTTCAGGGCTGGATGGGGGTAAAGAGAGAGTTCCTGAGTCCTAGAGAGGTGAGGATCCTGACCCCCTCCTTCGGTGAGACCCCAGAAGATATGTCTAGGTCGAGAGATGGTCTCTCAGGAAACCAGTGCTAACCATGCAACAGAAGGGAGAAATCAGACCTCAGAGAGCAATAGGGATGAGACAGTCATCAGTGCTTTGTCAGTTTGTAGACAAATGATTTATTATCAACACATTCTCTCTCTTTCATGTCCTTTGCACTAAGACAAAAACCAAGGAAGGAGGAATAGCCACAGGACCACTAGAATTACTTCCTACCAGTTTGATGGAAGCTTTAATTTGAAATTGACTTCAAGGAGGGAAAGATGTGCCATTTCTTTTATTTTTGTGAGCAGATATTGATCTTTACTGTTAAGCATTGCTTAAACAGATCAGTTATCACCAAAGCAGAATCTCTGAAGCCATGCTGTGTGTGGGCACAATCTAAGAATGATTCTCTATGTAATTCAGTCCCCAGGTCAAAGTTATTATCAGTGATGGAAGTGCTGGGTGCTTTGTGAGAATTTGCATTCACACACCTGATGTTTACTTTCTTTTAGCTATAAAATGAATATGTTTCCCTAAATGCAATTCTAAACACATGCCTTGAGAAGAAACTGAATGCTCATGTGTGCCAGGCACTGTATCCAGGGTGTAAACATCAATTATAAAATTAGTACATCAAAGTATGACATTACCTTTAATGTATAACGAAAGCAAAGCTTAAAAAAGTTAAGCTATTTATCTATGTTCTCAGCTGCTAAGTGAGAAACCTGAAATCTTAGGGCTCTTCAACAAAGGGCACACTCTTGACCACCATCTTCCACTCTTTGTGTGAAAGAAAAAGTCATTTTTGCTTTCATATATTCTGATGAATTTTAAGACTAAAGTCTTACTTGGTATGCCCAACCACAGAACGGTTTCTTGTGATTAAATGTTTTTATAATAGAAGATACTATACACATGTGGACCAGTGATGTCCACTTTTAGATATTTGCAGGGGAGACCTAGGATGTCAGCTATAAAATCAAGTTTGGAACTGCATTGCCAGGGTGGACCAGGTGTTCTGAGGCTCTTTGCACTTAGCCCTTAAATGATCTGGCTCTTTCTGGGATATGAAAATGTATTGTCTACCACTTGGCTCTTCTTACTGTGGATGATGTACCTGAAGTATAGTTTAGGCATGGTTCCATGAACTCTGACTGTGCCTTCTACTCTCCTGGCCTTTTCTGTAATCTGTTTTGGTTGATAACATTTGTCTTTACTATACAAGGGAAGAGGGCTAATAACAAGGGATAAATTAAATGGCCAGCCAACCAAATTAGAGCATAATGCAGGTCAAACGGTAGTCAGAGGATAACAGGACACCACTGTAACTCACATGAATAATTGAACAGTGGACAGTTTTGTGAGGAAATAACTTAATTGCCCAAGAGGCAGCCTCTCCAACTGTGATGATAGTAGTTAGATGAAGTATTTTTAATATGGTAGAGTTTTACCATAGAGTTGGTAACTAAAATACAGGGAAGAGAGAGCTGTAGAGAGACATTGAATATTACAAACATAATTCTTTCATTCTGACCAGTGGTTGCATCTTGGGTTTGGCTTTCTGGAAGCAGAGGCTGAGATGGGGAATTGTGTACAAATGCCTTATTGAGGTACCTCTGTCAGAAGTGAAAGTTGGATATGTGAATATCCATTTTTAAAAATTCTTCAAGCTATATATATATATGCACATTATATAGTTTTATACACACTATATTTCAAAACAAATATAAGCAGAGATCACAGTTATCAGGGTGTGAAGTGTGACATCAGGTAACATCTGGGGAGCGTAGAGACTGAACTCTGTATGGTACTACTTCACTGCTTGGACACTGATTTCAGCTACCAGCTACTGGGCTCAGAGTCACCACAGAACTCCATCCATGGGAACTTGTCTTTCATAACTTGTGATGGATATAGCTCTTGACAAGAGGAGGAAAATCATGAATTAGATTCTGTGGGAATCAGCTAGAGGAAGAGTCATAGGAGTCTTTGCAAAGTATCGAAGATGAAGCCACAATAAGCCAGAATTGCTTAGCACCTGAAGTGCAGGAATGGAGCCAGTGTATGTTCTGGCGTCTTTGAAGTCCAGATGTGTCTTGGGCTTCTGGATGGTTAAGGAAATAAAATCATAGCTAATGTACAATTTTGAGTCATTTTCATTACTAATAACTGAAAAGCTTAGTTCTTGATAACTTAAAACTTGAAGAATTTCAGTGACCTAAAAATGTCCTAAATATTATGTCCTTGTGTAATGATATTCAGAAATACCTTCATGAATGGGAGCAGAAAAGGCACTGTTTCATGGAGAGTATTACATATGGTTATTAGAAATTAATTTAGTATTTGACTTCTTTGCCAAATATTCTTGTGTGGAGGTCTTATTCACTCTGACTTTGGCCCTGGGCAACATGTCACTGTTAAAAATGTTGAGAACTGCTGGGCTGAGGAGCTAACCGTAGGTACAGCACCAGCCTGCTTGGGAAATACCTGAGCACTGAAATCAGTCCCACTGAGTTATGTCAGCAACTGTGACTGAATCTTAACCAAGAGCTGAAAGCATGCTAAAGGCATCCTGGGAAAGATTATAACAGCAGTGCAGCACCCTTATGGAAATCACAGCTACTAACTAACACGAAAGGTCAAGCTGCCGAGGAGCTTCTTGTTTCTGACTTTCCTTAAATGCATCTTGAAAACCACGGCAGTAAAAGCAGTGTCCACGGCTATTTGAAGCCAGCATTCTTAAGTCCCCTTCCTTCTGTGCATGGGAAGAATGGTTACCAGCTGTGGGTGTGGGTGTCCCAGCTGTCATGATTGACAAATGCTTCCTTGCTCCTCTGGAAGCCTGGGTAGACTTGCATTTCCTGAGAATGACCAGTAACTGACAAATCCTTTCGAAGCCCTGCTTGAACAGTTGGCAGGTTGGAAATAGTTGAGAAGGACGAGAGCAGACTGGAGGTACCCCATTCTTTTCTTAGTTGGATTAGAGGCCAGCAAAAAAAGTAGAAAGTTCATGTCTTTTCTGGGATCCAGGCCAGGTCGGTGGAAGACCAGTAACAGAATGGGATCAGGAGGTGCTTAGGAGCTAGGAATTGACATCATCATGGTTCATCACATCAGAGTCCAGGCTGCTCTTTGTCTCTCAGAAACTAGTTTGCAAAATGCTAATGTGTGTCAGTCTGTCTCTCTTTCCTATATTCCTGTGATCATGGACAAACTAAGTTCTGTTTGGTTAGAAAAGTAAACGTCAGTTAATGATTTGTAGTTTTGAAAACAGGAAGATGGCAAATCTAGACCTATTCGTCTTCCTTTTTGTATTTTAGAGTCATTTTTATTTAGAGAACATGTATTGATATGTTATGATGCTATTCTATATCTTTTTTATTTATAAATGAGACATTTTTACAAAATTATACCATTTTGTTTACTATATGAGAGAAAAATTTATACTTCAATTCATTGTGGCAGCTAATAGTTTTCTGAAGAAAAGATAATTGTATTACAGTACATATGCATTTGCTATTGAATATATACTATTCAGACAATATCATTTTCCACATTGATGTGTGGTCTTCTAGCTCTCACTTGAGATAGATTATTAAGAATATGGATTATTTTTTAAAATTGTATTTATTATTTTATGTGTATGAGTATATTGCCTGCACACATGTAAGTGTACCCATGCCATGAAATGCCTGTGGAAATCAGAAAGGGTGTCAGATCTCCTGGGACTTAAGCTATAGATGGTTGTTAGTGGCCATGAGGGTACTGGGAGTTGAACCTGGATCCTCTGAAAGAGCAGACACTGCTCTTAACCATTGAGCCATCTCTCCAGCTCCCGAATACAGATTCTTTAGAGAATATATTGATATTGGAGACAGTAAGCAATTTAAAAAGTTAATTGGACATATCTTCATATTTTGCTTTAGTGTATTCTTGTTCTTAAAATTCATCTTCCAAAATGCCATACCAATCAGTATCTTGTTTTTGGTATATACCATGATAATGGTTATATTAATGATTATATTTCATTTAGTAAATTCATGAAAATAGGTTTAAGCATTTTTTGTTGACATTTAAAATAGTTCCTCTAGTAGGCTAGAGAGATGGCTCAGTGGTTAGGAACATGAACTGCTCGTCCAGAGAACCCGAGTTCAGTTACCAGCATCCATGTCAGGTGGCTCAAATTACCTGATACTCTAGCCAGGGGGTTGGATGCCCTCTTTTGGCCTCTGGTGGAACCCACACCAACATGCACATATATGCACACAGACACACAAATAAACAATAAAACAAATCTTAAAACTTTTTCCTCCAATTTGTTATTTTAAAGTACTACCAGAAATCTTGGCTGTAGTTTATCTCTAATTAGATTGTTTTTTATAGCATTACCAGGTCAAAGGTATTCAGTCTTCTGACTCCTGATGACTTTTTGCCTCATAGTTTTCTAAAAGTATCACACCATTTTCCACAGCTAAAGAAATGGATGATAAAACCAGCTTCATACAGCTCAACATTATAATTGTGAGTTTTATAACTGTTTTCAATTTTTAATAACTAAGAGAATAGTGATATATGTTTCTTATAGGCTTTCCCATTTTGAGAGTTTATTTACCTGTAGGGTTTATCTTTTTTTCCTATTTAATATTTAAAGATTTTGTTTTTAATTATATATATATATATATATATATATATATATATATGGGCTTGTGCATATGAGTGCAGGTGTCTTTGGAGGCCAGAAAAGAGCATTGGCTCCCCTGGAGCTGAAGTTACAGATAGTCATAGGCCACACAACATGGTTGCTGGCAACTGAACTCTACTTTTTGGCAAAAATATTACTTGCTCTTACCCACTGAGCCATCTCTCCAGCTCAATTTTATTTTTAGAATGTAATTTTTCTGATCACATTATATGAGGATTTGAAATAAGTTTGCTGTATTTTTCTTCAAACTTATTGTATTTTATTCATTTTTAGTGTTTTAATTAACCTAATACTTGTGTATGTTTATGAGGCGAAATATTATGTGTTATTTTTGAAATACTAAAATTGTTGTTTTTGGTAAAAAATCCGTTCTTATTTGTGTGATTTTGGTCACTTAGAAAGTTACGTCCTCTCTATAAAACTGGCAAATATTTAGTGCTATCCACAATTTTTGTGACTTAAAAAGAAACTTTCAGGTTATATGAAAGTTTTGTGAGCAGTGTAGAGTATTCAGATATACAAAAAGAAAAATAAGTTCTGCTTCCTACAGAAAATTGTAGGTGATTATTTTTTAAATTGAGATAGGATCTCTCTGTAGCTCCAGCTGCCTGGAACTCACTATGTAGACCAGATTGGGGCTGACCTCAATCTCACAGAGATCCACTTTCCTCTGCTTCCCAAGGGCTAGGATTAAAGGTATGCCCCACTACACTCAGAATAGGTGATATTTTGATATGTTATCCTGGACCACTTACATGCTAAATATGAGAAAATAAATTCATAAATATAAATTTCCCCAAATGATATTACATATGAAATATGTACCATTTTTTCCTTTCTTTTCTTTTGATTGTGCAAGTGCTGACACCCTGACATAGGAGGAACTTCCCTTAAGGATTGAACTTGCAGTTTGGACTATAGATGGTGACTTTTTAATTGGTACAGGCAGTATGAGGTTTCAGGGTGGCATTTTCAAACAAACTTTGCTGTTGTTCGTCCTTCCATCCGTCTGACCTTCCAGTGCTGCGCTCAGCCTCTTCTGGCTCTCATGTCTCATGTGTCTCACTTCCTCTTTTCCTTTATCAACACTTTGTTTCCCCTTCATGGTCTCCTTACTAGCTCCATAGTGCAAATCCACACTATGTGAGAGAGAACATGTGATTTTTGTCTTTTCACACCTGGGTCACCTTGTAAAGCATGTACTATTTTATAAGGTACATTTTTGTGTGCGAATTAAAATATAACAAAAATATTCTCCTTCAGTAGGTTTAGCATTCTCTCAGAAATCCAGACAGCTCCACAGCATTCCGTTACATAAAGGACTAGTTACCATTCCTCCAGCACTGCATTGAACCCTTGTGGTTTCTTCCCTTAGAACAATTCTGTGGTGTGTCTTGTGCAAATATTTTTCACACTTGTGCAGTTCCCAGTGTGTGTGTTATGAGGTCCAACTATTTTAAATAAAGATTTAAAAAATGATTTATTTATTTTAATGTGGGTTTTTAGCTGCATATATGTAAGTGCTCCATATGTGTGCAATACCTGCAGAGGCCAGGAGAGGACATCAGATACCCTGGAACTGGAGTTAATGGTACTTGTAAGCTGCCATGTGAATCCTGGGAACTGAACCCAGGTCTGTTGCAAGAGCAGCCAGTTCTCCTAACCACTGAGCCATCTATCCAGCCTCCTGAAGAGAGTTTTGACTTTTTTTCTAATTGGTTTTCTAAAAGGTTCTACTAGTTTCCCCTTGAGCCAGTTAATTTTGACAGTGTCTGTTTCTTTATAGCTGTGCAAGTTTAAAACTTTTACCAATGGGATAGATAAGAGATAAATAAACATGCTTCATTGTTACTCTACATTCTGAGATGATTAATGAAGTTGAATATTTCTTCATGGATTTGTTTCTCACTTATGTTTCTACTTCATTCATGTATTCCACTTTCCCATTAAGATTTGATGTCTGTGTAATTTGATTATTATTTAAACATATGATGCAGAATGCTACCCCAATCTCTTCATTTCTAGTGCAGTGGATGGCTTTGCAGTGAGTTCTTTTCTTTTAAAATGAAGCACAGATGTACTTTATTAAGGGAAGGTTGAATATGGCATAAATCCAGAGGGCTGAGGGAGGGGAAAGGGACATGTAAGAGAAGGACAGTAGTCGTGTTCTAAAGTGGATGTGGGATTCTCAAGAGTCGCCCTAAGTTCTTAACTTTAGAATCAGATGAAAAACCTTATTTTTCTCCATACTCACAACCAAATAATTGCTGCTGTCTGCTTGTATAAGGAAACTATTTGCCTGCATGGAATTATAATTTCTATGCAACTGTATGACATTTTGGGGAATGTAGCAAGTAAGAGTAAAACTATATAAAATATATATAGGAAGTTATTTTCCTCAAAAAGTGATGTTCAATTTTTATTTCAGTCATGTGAGGAAGAGACATGTCTTAGAGTTGAGGAATCAAAATTGGAATTGGGAACCCTATGTGAGAAGCCCAGGAGGGAGATGGCTGTTGAACATGAAGATGTCAAAACCATAAGTTGTGGGTATAAGAAGACCCCTGAGAAGTGGGGAGAAGATGGGCACACATCTCCACATGTGGCTCCCTGGGTCAGTGCTAGACCAGGGGAAGAAGGCTGGAATCACTGAAGGCCCCCAGGCAAGTGGAGACACCTGGTCATGGGAAGACCTTCACTTGAGGCTCAAATTGGCAATTTGGACTACAGACTGCTAATTCCCTCCCAGTGTCTTAAATAACTGAACTTCTATTTTATGGCAGGGCATAATAAAGACTAAGTTCTCCAGTTTCTCTTGCAGTTGTTTGAGGCCATGTGAAAAAAGGAATGCTCAAAATCCTTATAAATCCCTTCTGGGAAATGCCATTAAAGAAAATATCACTGCCCATTTCTCCCTCTGCTGCTTGGAATGAGGATTTGGTGGTTGGATTCCACAGTGTGTTCAGTTAAAGCTCCAGTACTATGCCAGAGCAACAATCCCCTGTTGAGAAGTTGGTGACTGGTGGCTCATAGCCTTCTTGCTCTAGAGAATCAACTTTTCTTTTTAGAAGGAACACAGCAATTTTAAGTTCTCTTTGTTGGACTATAATGGGCAATCCATCTAGTGAGGCTAGCAGACTCCACAGTGGAAGGAAGTCCACTTCTGATAGTGGACTGACTGCCTCTGGAGGACTTCTGTGTGAAGTGCCTTGTTAGCCCTTGGGAATTTACAACTATCACAGCATCCTACTACACTTGCATTTGTGAGAAAGGAAAAAAAATCATTCCATGCTTAAGTGAAGGATTGCAGACTCTGCTTAACAGAAGATTTTCCCCAAGGATATCACCTAACACGTATTTTCAACAGGCAGACATCTGACCATCTGACCAGTAACAGGGATGAAGCATGGACGGTCTGTAGGGTTAGAATCCTGGACCCTTTGCTTGCTCTCTCCTTGATTTGATAGTTCTTCCTTGTAATATAATCATGTTACCCACAAATACAAGATTATCATTGGCTTTAATAGGTAAAACATAGAATGCCTCATAACTAAGGTTAGTGCAAGCAGAGACACTGTCTGCAGGAATAAATTCCTCCTCAGCTTTAATGCAGGAAGATCATGAAATACTTGGAAACTTAAAAAAAGAAATCCTTTCAACTAATTCTTTTAACTCCAAAATTTCATTGGTCATGGTGAACAACTTTTCTCATGGAAGCTTCTTCATGGAAGAAAGAAGGCTGAACTCAAATCAGATACCTGCCTGGTTTTCTGAACCCTAATGAGCTAGTTGGAGATCATCCAACGTCATCCAGCATTTCCATTGCCCCTTCATGGCCTCCATATGAGGCTTCCATTCACAAGCAAAATGAAAATTTATAATCAGAGTAAGAGCTGTTGAAATTAGTAAGACTGATTAGATAAACTGAATTCTAAATAAGAATTATCAGTCCTTAGGGCAAGAAGATTCTAAGAGTTCACTTCTTAGGAAGTGGGAATGTGGGATTGAGGGACAGGATTTGAAACAGTAGAGGCAGGTGGCATGATCCTGAGCCTAAATCACCCTGTCCATGACATTTTCTATGGACGTCCCTGAGTCCTGCCCTGAATAGATAATTTCCATTGTCCTATGCTGCCTCTATCTTTTGACAAGGTAGATATGACAATGTCTAGCTTATGGTGGGTGGCTCAAAGCACAGAGGAAGTACACTAATTAAAATGGCTTGTCTCTACAGCTCTTGGGGGAAAGTGCGCAAGTCCTGTGGAGGTTTGCGAGACTCCCTGGAGCATCTTTGGCACTGTGATAGCTTTATGAGCACTGGTTCAGGTGAGCTGTGCACTGCGTGAGGGGAGCTTTGTACCTGTGTCTGCACCTGTTATAGATTCCTCTCTGATTCTGGGCATATCTGAAACTGGAAGCCTTATGAGTCACTGGGTGTAGGCAAGACTCAGTTCCTAACCCATATATTCTCATTGTGACTTCTATACACCCAAAGTTGTTTACCTTGAGTGCCTGACTCTCTCCATGCAAACTTTTTACTAACCATGGCAGCATTCATAGCCTATGTAAGGGATAAAGAAGAAGTTCCAGAACACTGGTGTCCCAGAAGCAGTCCTCTCTCCAACAACTACAGATTCATTCTTCTTTTGTTTGGGAGTATATGGAGGTGTGTTCCGTACCATTTTCCAGAGTTGCCTAGTGGTCTGAAGGCTTATCTGTCCACAGTGGTAATCTGCTTGATATACTTTATTGACTTCATTGACTCAGGGCTTGTGGGAGAAACACATTGTACTAACTGTGATAAAATTAGGATAGATAGTCATTGAATACCTGACCTCCCAAGCCTCTGACTGTGGCATAACACAATGGCATCTGAGTTTTCTGTTATTACTGTTGGTTTAGATTCTGTGTCTGTTGGTCCTTAAAGTCTAGTTTTCAATTTCCCCAGAACACACTTGTCATGGACATGACTGCAGCTCTTTGAAGAAATGATTGGGGACAATTGACCATGAAGTAGTTGTCTCATGAAACCTCTGTTTAGACCAAAGATTTCTGGGCCTGTAATCTGGTTTAAGCCAGGGTGAGAGATTTTCCACTGTGATGGCTGATGTGACTCCCTCGTCATACTCTATACTAGTCCCTTTGTCTTTTGCTAGTGATATCAAATTGACAGCATCATGGTCAGAATTCATCTTATGCCTATGTAATCAGGTCTAATAGTTACTTGGTTAAAATTCTTGATTGCTGCTCAGCTTTGCTGCTTGTGTAGTAATTATATCTATGTTGCCTCTAATGGCTGAGGGTGTTTATTTGCTTCCTGCCTTTCCAGTTCTTCCCGTTTACACTCATTTTAAGATAATTGAATGGTATTCCACCTTAGCCTAATCAGAACACCTACAACTAAGCCTCTCAGAGATGTTTGTGAGCTCTTTGCCAGTAAAATACTCATTATCTTCCTTATGAGGATCCTGTGGGTCCACTACAGGAAACATATTCTTTTATAAAAAATATTTTATTGAATTTTTATGGATTTCATGCAATACATCTTAATCATATTTAGCTCCCCGTCCGTATCTACACCACTGTGTCCTGTCCACAGGACTTCATGCATTTTGTCATCTATGTTAAAGCCTATCAAGTCAAGTTTGTGTACCCAAATATTCCTTGGAGTGAGTTCATCTTCAGGAGCCTGGTCAGCTGCTTGTCTAGCATCACTCTCTTAAAGAAGATCAACTTTCCCTCACATAGAAGTGATCAGCTGCCAATAGAGGAACATATTCTTATGATGCGTTCAACCTTGTTTAGTAAATCTCTTTTGACATTTCTATCTTGGGTTGCTAGACTTCTTTTATTACTCTATGCCAAAGAACTTTGTTTTCCTGACTCTTACCATAAACCACCTCTGTCTAAGGCTAAATTCTACAGGATCCTTAGGATAGTCCCAGCTGTTCTTGATAGAACTTTGTGCTGAGTATGATATTTAATATTGATTGTCAATTACTTAGATTAAGAGATTCTGGCAGAATAGTAAAGCACTTCTGGGTGTGTCCATGAGAATATTTCCACAGAGGACTGACATGTGAGGGAGAGCAACCAAGAGAAAGACTTGCTTAGAGTGTGGGCAGTGTCATGCAATGGGCCAGGTCACTTTTAAAGGTGTTTCTTAGCCATTTTTATGTCTTCGTTTGAGAACTCTCTATTCAGGTCTATAGCCCATCTTTTTATTGGGTTGTTTATTTTCATGTTTCTTTGTTTTTTGAGTTCTTTGTATATTCTGGATATTAATCCTCTGTTGGATATGTAGCAGGTAAAATTTTTCTCCCACTCAGTGGGTTTCTTCTTCCCTTCCTCCGTTGTTTCTTTTGATGTACAGAAGCTTTGTAGCATATTGAGGTCCCACTTATTGATTGTTGACCTTAATGCCTGAGCAGCTCATGTCCAATTTAGAAAGTCCTTTTCTATACTTATATCTTATAGGCTGCTGTCTATGTTTTCTTCTAGCATTTCCGAGTTTCAGGTTTCATACTGAGGTCTTTGATCCAGTTGGAGTTGACTTTTGTGCAGGGTGAAAGATAAGAGTCCAATTTCATTCTTCTACAGGTGGGGAAAGAGGAGGTGATCAGATGGTGCGGAGAGAGGGTACAGATGGATGGATCTTTGGGGGCTAGGGAAGCCAAAAGAAAACGTGTTGCCTCTGAACCCCACTGAGAAATGCACATATGGTTTCTGAACATTAGTGACATAATGACACCATTATGACAAGGAACACAGTGCCAGACATGAGAGGCCTGTTTTCCAGTGGTTGTTCAGAGTGATCCAAGAGACTCCCAAAATAATACCAACTGAGAGTCAGAGTTCTTGGTTTTCTCCCTCAACTGGAAGATAAGACCTTACTGCTGGAGACAGGACATGCTTCCAACACAGGGCTTGAAGCAGGAGCAGGAACTGATCCGGAAGCCTTCTACCTGAAGTTTAGTTCTCATATTTCTGAAGAACACTATGCAACTGCTAAGGGAGAAAATCAATCCATGGTTCAACTCAGTCCTAAAGCCCAATGACCGTAACGTCTGGCACAGCAAACTACCGATACAAGTGCAGTTAGTGCCACTGTTATCTGGTTGGCGGGTTATCAACAGCTCTCTAATTGGACTTAAAACCCTCTCAATGGGAGTGAACTCATGCGTGGCACTGTAAGCACAGCCAAATACACATGGTCAGAAGGGTCATAGATCCTAGAGAAAACCCTGACTCTGGCATACTTCTAGACAAATATTTCTTACTATATGCTAAATATGGATCCTTATATATAACATATACCACTCATTAAAGAAGCTTCTTTTTTGCAACAGGTGGAGGCTACTGCAGAATCTCTCAACTGGTTAGACACAGTCCTAGGGGATCTATCTACAGTGAAACCTCTATACATAAGGCTCATGGAGCATAGTGGAACAGGAGGTAGAGAGAAAACTAGTGCATCCTCAACTCTCACCAGTGAAGCTTCTTTATACAACAGAGTACGATGCACACAGAAGGCCACAACTGGTCAACTTTTAAAGAATAAGAGACTGCAGAATGTTTATCCTGGATAGAACTCCTATGTTAAACTTCTACCACCCGTGACTCAGGATCATTTCAGAAGAGAGGGCAGAAGGATTGTAAGATCCAGGGCTGATTCATGGACATAGGGAAGCAGAGGCTTGCAGACCACTGGAAGCTTGCACATGTGAACTTGTGACAATGGTGGCATCTAGCACAGGACCTATGCCAACTCAAGCAGACAAAGGCCTAGAGTGGAGCTAGGGAAATAGGTGGTGGACCAGCCCTAGTCTGGCAGCTATTGGAGATAGATTACTACTGGGTGAGGCAAAGTAGGCCTTACCTACGATCTCTAGATAGGCTGACTGGACTCTAGTGGATGAATATACATTGTAGGACATCTGGGTACAAAGGCTTGACTGGATAGGACTTAATATGTATGGCTGAACGTTACAACAGAAAGTTACAATAGTTCCTTATGAACAAGGAAGTCAACCCTTATTAGACACGGACTCTTGGCACCTGATCCTAGATGTCTAAGCCTTCAGATCTGCAAGCAGAAGTTACTGTCATTTGTAAGTCACCAGTCAAAGGCATTCTGTCAATGCAACCAAAAAGAATTAAGACCAAAAACTCAAATAGTTTAAGAAAAAAATTGAAAATATAAGTGGGTACTTGTAGATCATGGTTGGTTCTTTATCATCTTTGTATGGCAAATGATTCCACTGCATATAAACAAGTGCGGAAAAGGTTTTATTAAAATGAAACAATAGGACCATGTTAATTAGGAGTGTGTTGAATACTTGATAGGACTTTTGAGTATCTCCCTTGATCCCTTGGTTGCTAGGGATCAAACTCAGGGCCATGTACATGGTACCTAAGCACTCTAACACTGAGTCCCCTGCCCCCTCCGACTAAGCTCTATTTTTTCAGCATCTATGTATCTGTTAATCATACTAGGCCAATGAAGACTTTCTGAATGCTAAAAATATTTTCATATCCTTTGATTGTGAAATGGATAATATCAGCAATATGTCATGAGTTGCAGTAGATGGGTGGATGAAATATAAAATTACAAAAGTTAGGGTATATCCAGTGGGCATATACTTCCACCTTCTGAACTCCCATCAGAGACTCTCCTTCTGGCTTGAGTCTCTTCTTCCAGAATGCTGCTTTGAACTCTCCACCTATGATATGGTGTCAGGCACATGGTGCCTCATTTATTCGGCTTCTAATTGTTTTCAGATATTCATGTTACCTTTAAGCTACACAGCAAGCATCCTAGGGCACAGTGCTAGATAGTATTAACACTATAGTTCATTGCTTGGTCCTGGTAGAGATTAGTTTGGTTCAAAACTCAGTTCTATTGATGAGTTTCAAGATCTGGGACATACCATTAATATATTTATGTATAGAGCCTTTGCATCCTTTTGGCTTATTTTTTTGGGGGCAAAAAATTTTGGGTCAAATGTTACTTATAGCCGTTTAATAAGTTACTTGTATCTTATGCCTCATTTTCCTTGCACATAAAATGAGGATAAAAAACTCACAGTAGGACTCTGACAACTACCAGATAAACCATAGAGACTTTGGCAAATGGTAAACAGTAGCAGTTGATGTATACTATTTTTGTTTCATTGATGGAAATTCTTTAAAAATTTTTATTATTTTAATTTACGTGTATGTGTGTACCTATATGAGTTTATGTGCACTATGTGTGTGCAGACGCTCAAGGAAGCCAGATGGATATCGAATCTCCTGGAACGGGAGTTTACAGGCAGCTGTGAACTGCCTGATGTTAGTGCTGGGAACTGAACCTGGGTCTTCTGCAAAAGCAGTAAGTGCTTTAAACCACAGAGCCAGCTCTCTAGCCCTCACTGATGGAAATTTTTGTGCTGTGGTTTTCTTTTGCTCAGATGCTTTGCTGATCAAACTTGGAAGGCTGTTTGATAGGTAAAGCAAGTGAACTCACCCATGAACCTGAGGTTTTTATTCTAGTGATCTGAGATTTCCAGTGTTGCTTACTTTCCTGACACTCCAAATTCGTGGTTAATTAAAAGAGGGCTGAATTTTGCATGGGGGCAACTGTCATATTTTCTACTTAAAATGCACTCTAACAGTTGTTTTAGTGATCTGGAGGGGGCAAAAGGAAAGCAGTGAAAAGCTATTAGAATAAACTCCTAAATCTTTCTTGGCTTCGTAAGAAGACCAGCTTTCTTTTTGCCTATATAAACAATTTACTTTGAGAACAGAACCTATGGAATGTAGAGCTGAGATGGAAAGGCAAGATTCAATTTGTGGGGTCATGCTTGGTGAGAAAAATGTTCTCAGAAATAATATTTGAAGAAGGATTACATTTTGAACCCTAGTCGATTTCTTACCTCCTGGCAAAATAAATTATGGTGCTGGTTAGGTTTCAAGGGCCCTCAGATGCCAATTCTGACATCTGATGAGGTTCTATTCAGGCCTTTCTTACACACATTTAAATGGCTGCCAAGACTTTAGCTTTCTCACTGCATCTCTGTTAAGTACTAAAGCTTCTGGCCGATGTGCTGAACGAGCTGCAGAAGCGGGTGGACTCTGACAGCTTGGTAGGTCCACAGACTTAGCAAAGGCCAGATCAGTTGAAAGAGAACACAAGTCTGAGGCACTTAGAAATGACTTTGATTTCCCTTATGGGGAAAGAAAAACTCTGTCCCTGTTCTTAGCAAGTAGAGGAATATATGGCTATACAGTTTGGCTGAGGATTTAAAATAAACTTTTATGTGTTTGTGCATATATATAAAATTCTAAGTATAATATGTATTATAACAACATAAATGATATGTTGACATGTAGAATATATAATTGCATATAATGTATGTATACTGTATGTCATATCTATTTATATTACATATATGTATTTTCTGAGTACATTCATACATACTACATCTATTCACTCAGATTTATTTTCTTTTTACTGACTTCTTTGACCATTTTAAAAAAGAGTGAGTTTAGTTTAAAAATTATCTGGTAGCATTTATCACTAAACATTGAAACAATTTACATCATTAATTTAACCATCTGACTATACTGAGCATGGACTACCCACTGAATAAGTACAAATCCAATCTGTTGTCAACATTTTTTTGTGTGTGTATGTGTGTTTGTGTATATGCAGGTGCACATGTATGTATGTGTGTGCATGAACATATGTGTATGCATATGCATGTATGTGTGTGCATGTGAAGGCCAGATCACAATCTTGTTGTTCCTCAGGTACTATCCACTTTGTTTGTTTTAATATTTTATTTATTATTTTATGCCTGCATGTACGTAAGTGTACCCATGGTATGCAATGCCTGCAGAGGTCAGAAAAGGGTTCCCTGGAACTGTAGTTACTGATTGTTGTTACCTGCCATGTGTTTGCTGGGAACCAAATCCCGGTCTTCTGCAAGAGCAATCAGTGCTCTTAACTGCTGCGCTACCTCTCCAGAGCCCCTCCCATTTTGTCCTTGAGACAGGGTCTCTCATTGGCCTGGAACTTGTCAAGTAGATTAAGCTAGTTGGCCAGCAAGTCCCAGGGATCCACTTGTCTCTGCCTTTCCAGGGCCCTGGGATTAAACTGCATGCAATCACAGCCATTGTTTTTGTCCTTTTTGTTTTTAACATGGGTTCTAGGAGACTGAACTCAGGTCCTCGAGCTTGCATTGCAAGCATTTTATCAGCTGAACTATTACTCTGGCCCTGTAGTCAATGTTCTTTTTCATACAAATTAATTAAAGCAAATGAAATTGAGTCAGAATGAAGTGACTAGATTACACTGGAAAAGGCATCATATATACTTGAGATCATTAGTGGCATAGAAAATGACTTATCAAAACCATGAAAGAAAATAGTGCCTACAGTATACCCAATTGCAACCCAAAGTCACGCAAATGATATATCTTCCATTGCTGCTGGATCTGGTCTTAATGGAGAAGGCAGATTTATGGTTACTAATTTCTGTCCTTCAGAATTTAGAGGCAGATGAAAATACAGTGTGATCAGCAAAATGTCTCTATGGCTGACTGTTGGACAGAAACCCAAGTTTCATAAAAACTCATGGAAAAGCCATTCTCCGTGTTAACTCCTGGACCTCTGTTATGATTGTGGAGAAAATAACTTTTAAAACCTGATACATTCACTTATGCACAAAGGTATATTTTTATAGCATTGCAAAATGGCAAATTAAGAATATTCTTATA
Source organism: Eospalax fontanierii (assembly GCA_035773235.1). Taxonomy (NCBI): domain Eukaryota; kingdom Metazoa; phylum Chordata; class Mammalia; order Rodentia; family Spalacidae; genus Eospalax; species Eospalax fontanierii. Next base: position 37,847,568 of record CM069544.1, on the reverse strand, counting down.
TTCCAAATAACCTAGTATTATTTTATTTTGTCATAAATTGCAATGTGATTGAAACCCTACCAGCGATTGAAGTTGTAGCCACAGTTAATATATTTTAAAAAATTAGAAACTTTTTGTCAGTTTGCTTTCTGCTTCAAACTGTGCAAGACACACGTATTCTCCAAGATAGAATGGCATTTTTTTTTTCTTTTTCTTTATTTAAAGAAAACCCTAAGTAGGAAATGCACACTCATGGAGACATTTTAGCCCAGGAATAAACTGAATGCAAGTGAGAAAGGGGATATATTTTAAATTAAAGAATTTTGACAGGCCAGCGGAAGAACAAAGGGCTGTATTCTATATTGCCTGTTTTCCCAGGGGTTCGGGACTCACAGACTTTTCTGGGAGGGCTGTTCACAGGAGGCAGGCCTGGAGCTGAAGAAATGTGGATCAAAGTAATCAGCTCAAAGCATCTCAATGTGCCTTCCAGGGGCCAGCTGTCGGCAAAGTCTGAGGGGCTTCCCTGGTCGGGTCTGCCTGCTCTGAAATGGCAGTTGCAAGTAAATGAAAATCCCAGCCTGAATCACAGGGTCTGAGTTAAAATACCTGGTCAGGTTTCTACATTTTACTTTAGTTTTGTGGAGTGTGAATCAGTTGGATAGCGACAATGGACTTTTGCTGATGGAAAAAAAAATAGAGTCAATATATAAATAACTTTCCTGCTGTGTGAAGAAGGTACTTCTTGCTGAGGACAGGGTTGGCCTTGGCCTCTTGGTGCTTGTGATGTGAGCACAGACTAATACACTTTCTTTAGTTCTGGTTCAAATCTTTGCGGCAAGATGATCTTAGACAGACCTACTCTCTTTGGGCTAAAAGTGCTGAGGAAGTCCGAGTGAACAGTCAGTAATAGAAGATGCATCGAGAGGAAGTGTTTAGTCCTTAATGTCATTACATCAAGTGACTGTCAGAAGTGCCCATGACTTCCTACCTGTGACATGGAACAGGCCCTTTAATCTTGCAGAATCTGACTTGGCTCATCAGTGAAATGCTAGTAGGTTTAACCTCAAAGTTTTGCTGAAAGAGTTAAATGAATGAAAAGAGATTCCAACAAAGTACCGAATACATACCTGTGACACAGTAAGTGCTCACAAAAATGTTTTCTTATGTTAGTGCATTTGAGTTACCTATTAATTTATTTGGCTATTTTCCTCGACCCATTCTTAGACTCCTAGATCCTGTGAAACCCAAACTGTCTTCCTTTTCCATGTATCTTCTCTTTCTCAGTCCCAACAAGGCTACCCGCTGGGCTACACACTACAGCACAGCTCCTTTGTCCCCTCCAGTGTTTGAAAACAGCATAGGACTCCCCCATGGAAAGTCACTGCATCATCGATGCCACGCCCAACCATTCTATCACTAAATATATAGCATTTTAATTAAATGGACTGAATAATATTTCATATTTCTGATTCACTTATACAGGAAACTATATACAGGCCGCTTGCATGTTCTGTGTCTTCCAGAGTAAGCATATACCACTGCTTTATTCATCATGAATAATGTAAAAGTTTCCAATTAAAACACGAACAGAAACTCAGAAGTGACCTTGTTTCCTTCTTCTTACCAACAAAATACCTCAAAATAAATGCATTATATAAGCTAAAGTATCTGTTCTGTTAAGTGAACATTAGAAACACAAACATAGATTCTCCTGATGGAATGAAGCTCTCTTACAGAGAATGAAGGTTAATGCTCCTTCTGCAGCAACCCTCAGGGCCTGGCTAAACTCTTTTCAGGGAATGATGCATTTTCCTACAGAGGCAATGTTGAGGCAAAATGTCTTTAGGAGAGTTTTCCATCATTTCATTTCTTGTAGAAGTCATGAATCCCAACACTTCTCGACGATGGTTTGGACAGAGCTAATTAGGCCAGTCATTCATGCCCCAGTGTGCAATGTAGAATTTATTCTAGCCTTGCTAGAAGGTAAGCTGGAGACCTACAATGTTCTGTTCTTAATCTCTATGAAAGCTTGTGCAAATCATTACATTTCTTTGTTATGTAGTTTCCTAATCTGGAAATTATATAGAATAAGCTTTGTCTTCTCTAACATATGGAGTGGTGGTAAGTCACCTGAAAAAGCATTGGGTGACCATATTGCATAGTGGCGAGGCAACAGGTCACATAGATTGTGTGTTTATTCTATGTGTATGCTCATTTATCATCATTATTTGAGTATCAGATCAACTATGTGAGTATAACACATATGGCCATAATGAATCAATGATTTATAATTTTTAGACATACTTACATAAACTTATGTACAGTATTTGGTATCCAGGAGCATTGAGTGACCTATACAATGAAAATGATCTTATTTTTATCACTGGGAAGGCTTCCAGGACATTATCAACACATGCTAAAGTTTCCTACATCGAATGTAATACCAAAACCTCTGCTACCTTACGCTCTGGCTCACAACGTCCATATGACTTGCCTCTCACTTATATAAAAACCCACAGAACTTGTCAGCCAAATTCCAAAGTGACATTTCAGCAGTGGGTACTTGGATTCAGTTTTGGTTTTGCTTTCAGACTGTTACAAAAAATGAGAGGGTTGGATGCATATATACCTCCATTCTCCTCACTACCCCCACCTTTTCTGCAGCTCAGTTGACATGTTAGTTTCCAAACCACTATCACGCGTTCACATGCACACCTTCAGCAGGATTCTTAAGGTATTGTTTCCCACATGTAACTCATAGATCAATTTAACTATCCAGCACTTCTCTAGGTTATCATCTCTCCTGAAGCCATGTGGAATACTCATCTGCTCTAATCCTGGTCTATAGGATTTCCAAAGTACTTTACAAGCCGGAGTAACGGCCACTAATGCCTTGCAGCAGCTGAGCTGGTAGCACACACGATATCTTAAATGTAACAATCAAAGGAACATGCTGGATCTCAGTATTTCCGCTAGCTTGCAGATGTGCTGTGTCCTGATCCAAAATCTGTAATGTCAATTTTAGACAAAAGAAGCTTAAAACAAAGTAGTTCCTCTGCCTGTGTCAGCAACAAGTAAGGGCAAGGGAACACTCCCCGTTAGGGAGACCATGTGTATTAGGTATCAGTTATCTGACCCCTACAATAATTTTGGGGGTAGTGTGTGTCCACAAGCAACCTTCTTAAGATTTATGCAATAGTGGGCATTGTTTTATTAATCTTCACCATGTGGAACTCTCCAGGTGCTAAGCTTTGATCTTCCTGCCCTCTGGCACATTAAGTTTTCTAGTACTCATTGACAATGATGTTTGTGATTTAAAGCACTCTTTTTCCTCACCACGGAAGGGAAAGGAAAAGAGCTCAGATGACTATATCTTAAAGCAGAGGCCCTTGACTCCTTCCCTTGTTTGGTCTCAGTTTGGTATAAAATTCACTGTGATTCTGTTTAGAAGAACTTGATCAGCACTCCAAGGAGTAAAAGAATATCTTTCTGAAACATTTTATGGCACATTAGATTACTGCTGGAAATGCCAGACTTGGCCTAACCAGAGCGCCTTGGCCTTCGTCAGTGTGGTACGTGAAGATGGAAAGTAAAAGGCGATTTTCCATTTCTCTGCTGTAGGGATGAGAAAGGGGTTGGAAAAGATAAGAAAGATACAGAAAGATTCAGAAATCCAGGTCTGTCTTTAATCCAAGAGCATCAACAACAAAACAATAAAATCTTTCTAATAAAAAAGCTAACAAGATAGCAACCTGATTTATTATAGGTCAGTGAATGTAACTTTCTTTTGTGAGAACAATAGAGAGAAATGTCAAGGGGTTAAAGGTGCAATAATATAAAGTGGTTGAAGACACAGATTGAGTGTGTGAGATTCCCTGCTTCAAACCGAATTTGTTTTCTGCTTATTAGTGTCAGGCTCCTAATTTATAGCATGGGGACCAGAACAGTACCTACCTCCCAGGTTATAGAGCAGCCAGAACAGGCACTATATACATCCAAAGTGCTTTATAGGTATGCCAGTGTCCTACCTGTGACCTTTGGCTACAATACCTATAATTTTAACCTAGATAAACGTTTCTTCTAACCCTCACCTCTATTCTTAAATAGAGTGACATTTAAAATTTGTCTGGGCTGTTGGAGATGTGGTTCCTATGAGGGATAGAAACAACAGTTCCCTCATGAGGTCATAGAATACATTCTAGTTACATAGATTGTTCAAGAACATTGTTATTATTATTAGAAGAAGAAATTAGAGACAGGCACAGTGGCGTTCTATGGCACAGAATCCCTACGGATCTGCAGAGCTCTCCCGATTCTCCCTTGCAAGTAAGAGAGACTCTGTTTTTCAACTCTCTTCACCTATGGAGGGGTACAGCAGCCTCTGGCACCATAGATTAGCTTGTTTCTACTCAAAGGTCATGTAAATGGGACTATATGTTAGGAACATATGTGTGGCTTTTTCCCTCAGTATCAAGTCTAAGAGTCATGTACACTTTTGAATGAATTCGTCTTTTATTCTTTTTCTTTTTGTATAGAATTTCATTGCTTAAACATCATGATTTATTTATTCACCCTACCATTGCTTCTAGTTTTATATAGTTCAAATAAAACTTGAGTATTAGCTTTTAAATGACATTTTAGTAATTCATTAGCAGCTTTGTAGTAATGTATGCACAGACTTTTCTTCTTGATCACCCTGAAGTTGAACTGAATTCAGGAAGTTCTGATAGTCTCTAAGCATGGGTGGCTTTACTGTCTAAATTAGATTGTCTTTTAAAAAACAGCTTAATTTTCATGACTTGGGTCAGTGCCAGATACTTTTATCAGTAAAGATAGCTAAATAGCAATTAGTGATGGTGAGGGGGAAGTGCCTTGTGGTATTTTGCAAAACTATCGAGTCATCACTTGATTTACTTAGTCTAGCTTAAAAGAAAGTTATGAGAAACATTGAGCTGGTGAGATTCATATATCTAGACAGTGTATGGAGGACAAAGAAGATTTTTCTAAGGAGAGTTTCTATGCCCATATTCATTTTGAGGAGATGGATGTGGGATAGTTTAAAGCCAGCTCCATCACTAGACACAGATGTTCCAGTATCCCATTTCTTGTTCCTATAATGGGAGGCAGAAGTTAAGAGGCTACGTACCCAGAAGTGTAAGAGGGAGAGCATGCCTTCCTCTGACAACCTGAGCCTGCATTCCTCATCAGTACTGAGGGTTCATGGCAACAGTGGGAGGTAAAGAGATGGTTTGAAGACTTAAGGTGAGGGTCTAGCAGCCCCATTTCCCATTTCAGATGCACAGAAATGGAGAAACAGTCTTACAAGACTTTGTAGTATTTGGCTGTAGGCCAAAGAAATGAAAGTAAGGCAGTGGAGAGTGCCAGAAACCCCTAGTTGTTTCTTTAGAAAAATTTACCTGCTGGGAATGCATTAAGGTAGGGTGATCACTGTCATACTTGGTCTAGGTCTGAGGGCTTTCACAGGCATGGGAGCTGACGTATTGAAAATGGAAAAGTCCCCCCAGCAACCAGGATCTCGGGATAACAAAACAGACTCCTCAGACCTCCAGATTGTTTGTGTTGCAAGGGATCATTTAATCTAGGAGTTAGAAAGTTTGCTTAGTGAACTTAGCCTCCCTTCTTTGAATGCAGAATCTCAGACATTCCTTTAGAAATTCAGGCTGAGGTGGTACAGCTGTTTTCTCAAAGGGTGAGTGTGTGGATATTCAGGGAGGTCTCTCTCTAGCCTAACTTGCCAACTGTGTAGCTAGATACCTCAAGGACTTGAGGTATCACATGCAGTTTGTGATGGGCTGGTGACTAGATATCTTTTTGAGCTGTTCTTACTGCACTGTATTTCATAGTGTGGACTATGTTTCCTCTTGTCATAAGTGCATCCAGTAGCTATATCCCTCACATAACAGAGTATTTATTCATCTAGTAGATATTTACTGAAAACTCACTGTGATGATTAATCTTGTCTACTTGACCAGACGGGGTCTCTCCCTATAGCATCAGCTCACCTGGAATTGGCTACATAAACCAGGCTGGCCTCCAACTCCCGAGATTCACCTGATCTACCTCCTGAGTGCTGGGATTAAAGGAGTGTGCCACCAGGCCTGGAAACTTGACCAGATTTAGAATCACCAAGGAGACAAACCTCTTGGTGTGTCTGCAAGGGCATTTCCAGAGAGTCTTAACAGAGCAGGAAGACTGGCCCAAATGTAGTCAGCACCAGTCCATGGACTGGGGGCTCAGACTGACTGGAGAGGAGAAAGGGAGGTACCCGCATTTATCTCTTTCTGTTTACTGACTGTGGGTTCAGTGGAGCCAGGTGTCTCACACTGCTCCTGCAGTGCCTTCTCCACCGTGATGGACTATACCCTCAAACCATGAGCCAAAATAACTCTTCTTCCCATAAGTTGCTTTTTGTCAGGTGTTTTGTTACAGCAATGAGAGAAGTAACTAACACACCCACTGTATTCCAGACTTACGTGAAATACAAAGTCTGTCTTAGAATGGAATGGGATGGTGACATTAGAGGTTTGAGGATTAAGAGAAGGTATGAATCAGTGCTGCAGTGAGTGGGAAAATATGCTGATTAAGAAGACATAGTTGCATTCTCTAGCAGCTTTGAGAGACTGGAGAATACCCTCTTAAAAGGCTGAAAATTGTGCTCTTTTCTAACAAGGCCATAGTCATTTTCAGGCACTCATTTCTTGCTAAACAGGTGAACCATTTCTTCAAAGAAACCTTGTAGAAGGCTCCAACATAGAAAAGGTTAAAGAGAAGTGTGCACTGGATTGAGTGCAGAGCTGTCCTCTCCTAAAGCCACGAGCCCTCCCCTGTTTTCTGTGAAGATCTTGTTTCAACAGTGGAATCTCCACAGATCTGGGGAATCAAGTTTAGAGACTACTGTTAAAAAGCTTAGCTCAGTAGATGCTCAGACATTAACTTAGAAAAGGACTTCTAGATTGAGTGTCTTGCTTAGCATTCAGATTTGTAAATAGCCTAGTCTTCTAAACACTAGTAAGTTTGTGAGTTTTATAGAAGCTGCAAAGACAAAGAAAACATAGGAATCATTTTGACATTAAAGGTTTGGGGGCAGGCGCTGCAGTTATTAAACAGTCATCATTTCAATGACTTTATCATATATTGCCTCAATGATACTACATAACAAGTCATCCCCGAGCTGTTTAATTCAATATCCTATTGTCATGCTTATGCTCTATAGGCTAACAGGGGTGACTGTGATGTAGATTTTGGAGCTGTTGGTATCTGGGTGGTTGTTTTCTTTCTTGGAGGAATGCTTGATTCCCAGGATACCCAGGGAGCGCCTCACAGTGATGGCAGACCAAAGTATAAGACCAATGACATGAACACAACGAAAGCATTTGCCCATATCCTATCGCCAAACATCTCATTGGCCAAAGCAAGACACTTGATCAACGTACACATCAAAGGGCAGGAAGTGTACTCTGTGCATCATGAGGTCATAGTGAGGAAGTGGATGGATTGTGCCACTACAGCGGGGTGCAGAGTGAGACTGGTTCAGTCTTCCACAGGATCTGTGTAACAGTGTCATCACCAACAGCTAGAGTAACATTCTCTGCCTCTCTGTACTGCTTCCCACACCTTACCTGTCGAGGAATCCAGTCTAGACCTGTTCTGGCACCTGAAAGCTTCCATGCATCAGAGGCAGCAGCTGATGGACGTGATGGCATTGGCCAGTCAAGTTGATGTATTTGATAAAGGCAACTGGACAGTATGTTCTGGAAGCTGAACCATGCCCTGTGATAGCAAGTAGCTTAGTATAGCAGAGATTTCAAAATGAATAATAATAAGAAGAGCAGGAGAGAAAGAAAAGGCCCAGATCTCACAGTGACTAACAGGACTTGCAAACACCTATGATGAGACCATCTTAGCGACCCTTTGAAACAATTAGGAAGGACTTTGGGCAGCAACCAAAGGTGTTTAATTGCTATTAATGCAATAGTATGTATTCTATTAGGCTGGCATTGCCTGGAGAAACTGATTTTTCTCAATCAAACAATAGAATCTCAGAGTTAAAAGTAATCTCATATATTTAAATTCAACTCTCCACATTGTAATATCGTAGATATGCCATTTAATCCCATTCAGTATTCAAAGAGACAATCTCCCCTCACAAGTACTCATCCAACTTCAGAAACCAACATTAACAATGACTTTCTTAGACTACAGCAGACAGAACTGGAAGGTGTGAAACAAGACCAGAGAGGCAAAAGCCTGGAATGAGAGGGTTGTGAAAATGTGATTAATTTAGAAGAAAGGGTTCTCACTATGTTCAGAGAAGAACAAGGCCAGCAGAAGACAGAAACAGCAAGAACCACTGTCTTTGCTCTTATGTTCCTTGTCTTTTTGAAAATATGAATGTGGTTAGGAAAGAATAAATCTTGAGAAGTGCAGAAAGTTGAGGGCATACTTACTTACATGTATGAAGACTTGTGATATAAAGAAACCCTGAGGGTGAGGTCTGAAATTGGTTACTAAGCAGAGAAACTGTATCTGGCTCTTAGCTAAGTTTTGAGCTGAAGTTACCAAACATCCTGTTTCCCATCTTGTAAACTCTCACAAAGACAAGGAATCACAGAACCAGGGATTTGTTAATCACTGAAGTGTCCGCTATGGGATAGACATCGTACCCTGTAGTTCTCCTCTGATAAGCCCATTTTAAGAGCTGCTAAAATGTTGATGGTGAGTCCAGTTTGAAGTATGAAGGTAGTTTACGTAGTTATGAACTTTGCCCTTAATGTTTAACTTGTGGAGAGCTAGGAGCCAAAGCACCTTGTGGGTTGCTTCAACAATAATATCAAGATCAGCTGTCAAATCAGTCAGCAGGAAAACTAGTCAGACTGGTTATTTAACTTCCTCTTATAACCAACCAAAAGAATCGCTGCCACCAGGACCAGCACCAGCATTTACCATCAGTTTAATGGCTGAATTTTAAACTTTCCAACAAGCTGTGTTGACATGTAGCTACAACCTTAATGTGTAAACCAACCACTTCAAGCAGAGTGAGTTTTAAAAGCTGTAAATTAAAATCACATTTCTTTTGCAAGCCCTTGAAACCTTTGAGAAGCAAATAAATCAGTCAGATCCGCTCCTTTTGAGAATCTCAAATTTTTTCAGGAAACTTAGAGCTCAAAAAGAAATTAAAACAGAAACTGAGAACGTGATTTTGGACTAGCGATTTACTGCCTGTCAGGCAGTAGGACACACATTGTTCTTTGTTCAATTTCATTGTGTACCCTTGCTCTGCAATCTTTCCACTTAACTGCTGGGTTCAAATCCGCTCATCATACTGGTCACATATAGTTGGACTTGCCGGATGCATCTTCCATGTGGTGATCTAGCCTTTTATTTCTAGGTCTCAGTGTGTTGGTCTGGGCAAAGCATAATGAATGCTTCTGGGATGGCAGTAGACTGGCTCTTGGGAGGAATGCAGCATCCTAAAAATGAAGCAGGTATGATGGCACATGCCTGTCCATTCTAGCCCTTGGAAGACTAAAGCAGGGGGAACACAAGTTCAAGGACAGCTTTGGTTGTATAGTGAGAGCCTGTCTCAAAAACAAACAAAAAAGTGATCTGCATGTGGTAGATTATGAGGGACACTGAGGCAGGAGGGTCCCACCTGGGCACAGACAAAACATGTCTCAAACAGCAGAATAAAACGAGCCAAACAAAAGTGCCCCATAGCTTTAGTAATCAAATTTAATGGCCTGTAGAGATTGCCCAGTGGTTAAGGGTACTTGTCGTTCTTGAAGAGGACCCGTGTTCAGTTCCCAGCATGCACATGGCATCTTATTACCTTCTTTTAACTCCAGTTCCAGGGGATCTGATGCTCTCTTCTGGCCTAGGTGGGCACCAGGTATGCAGGTGGTACACATAAATACATGTAGGCAAAATACTTGTATAAATAAAATAAATAGATGACTCTTTTAAAAATTCAAATTTTATTACCATCAGTTTTGATCAGAGATTTTTTTTTCTCTAAAATATCAAGTGTAAGAATTAGAAATGGCAGGATTTCTGACAACCAGGATTAAGGTATTATCAGTCCACAATGAATAGATTAGGAATAATTATTGCCATATCAAAATATGCAAACTTTTGATCAGTAATGAATTTTATCCACACAGATAACTATGATTCTGCCTACATTAGGGTAGACCTGAGGCCATTTCCAATATCAGTTTATCTATGTGTTTTTCTGTTCTGCATAGTAATGTACATAAAGATTTGGGAATTTTGGCTATGGCCCGTTTTAACAATATCATAATAATCTCCATCAAAGAACAACTCTACCATGAACAGGTAAATTCATATCCCGGGGAAAGAGGGAGGCAGGCTTATGAACCAGTAATCATAATGGAGTCTCATCTATTAATCATATTGGAGTATCATCTGTTATGCAAAAATATAATGAAGATGTTAGTCAACAGAGTACTGGGAATAAACCTCAGGGGAAAAGTATTTAGGGGGCTGAGAAATAGTTCTGTTGACTGACATGGTTAAGGAGGCCCTTTCAGTTGTTGAATATGATCTTAATATTGCATAAGGGGAGCAAATGTAGTTCAGTGTGTTCAGAATATATGCATCATTGTGATGGAGCGGGGAGGCAAGTCACGCTTAAAAAAGAGGACAGGGCGCAGATCAGGAAAGACACCTGGAGCAGCACTAAGGAAACCACACACAGCCACTGAAAAGCATTAAGCAAGGCCATAGGACAAGATCTGAATTACCGATGCAGGAATTTTTGAATGTTAGCTATGGTACCTCTGTGTTCATGTTGTTTTCTTTTGGGCTTAGATCATCTCTCCTCCATCTAGAGTGCATCCTTTTGGAAGCCCATGGCTGATCATTCTAAGAAACTGGAGTAAGACCAAAATATTTTTTTAAGAAAAGAGCCTGACATGGTGGCACATACTTTTAATCCCAACACTTGAGAGGTGCAGGCAGGTGGATCTCTGTGAGATCAAGGCCAGCCTGATCTACATAGTAAGTTCCAGGCCACTGGGGGCTACAGAGAGACCCTGTCTCAAAAAGAAAAAAAAAGGACTAGAGAGATGGCTCAATGCTCAATGCTCAAGAACATTTGTTGTTCTTCCAAGGGACCTGGGTTGGATTCCCAGTAGCCACATTGCAATCAGCTAACAACCATCTATAACTCCACTTCCAGGGTGTCAGAAATCCTCTTCTGGCCTCTTCAGGGCAGTGCACGAACATGGTGCACCTATTTACATGCAGGCAAAACACCTATACTCATAAAATAAAAAAAAATATTAAATAAATAAATAAAAGACCAGAGCATCAAGGCTATACAGCAAGAGGCAGAAATCTTAATGGAATTGGTTATGAATGTTTTAAGAGCTGGTTATAACTTATGTCCTTAGGAGGAATTAATGGCATTGTATTCTACAGCTGAAAATACTGCTTTTGTTGAATCAGAAGTCAGGGTGGCTTGAGTGGACCTCAGAGAAATAAAGCGATGTTCACTAGTCCAGGGTGTAATCTAAACAGTACCACGTCTTCACCTTGTGACTCAGCACTTCCCACATTGTGATGGTTTGTCTTCATTGCCAATTTGACTGGATTTATAAGCTCCTAGGAGACACACCATTGGGCATGTCTGTGAGGCTGTTTTCAGAGAGGACTTTGCAGAGAGGATTGATGGCTAAGGAAAGAGCCACATCTAATGTAGGTCGCACTGTCCCATGGACTGAGGTCCTAAACTGAAGACAGTGAAAAATGAGACAAGACAGCTGAGCCCCCAAATTCTCTCTCTGCTGCCTAACGTTAGACTCATTTTGATGAGCCACCTCCTGCTCCTGCCTCCATAGTCAGAGTGTCCTCACCAGCACACTTCTCCAACGTGATAGACTATACTCTCAAATTGTGGCCCCAAATAAACCCTTACTTCCTTAAGTAGCTTTCATTAGGTAATTTGCCACAGCAATGAGAAAAGTAAACAACCCAGTGTTAGAGGAGCTTGAAAGGCAAGACAGCTGTGTGGAGATTCTGGCCAGCTCCAGTGAAGAATCACAGTGTGGACTCCTAGGGCTTTGAAGAAATGTCATTATCAATATCAGAGGACTAGTCACTATTTGAAGAGCCATTGTTGGCAAGCAACTGGAATTGAAAAGTGTCTGTGTGTCTACTCATGGATGGAAAGTGACCATGTGATTAGATGTATCCACTGGGATCTTAGAGATGCTAAGACAATGGCTCATTGTAGAAAGGATGTGTTAGAGTTGGCCTGAGTACGTTTAGAAGGTTCAAGTTGCTGAAGAAGCACACAGTATGGATCACATGCTGTCTGTCACTGTGGCACCTGTGGTTTTATGGACATATTTTCCAGGACTGAAACCTGTGCCCTTGGTTGGTGCAGTCTGTTAATGCAAGACAAAGGAGGTGTTGTGCTACATCTCAAACCAGGAATGGACCTAAACAGCACTGAGGGCAATCCTTAGAGAAGATGGAACCTTTCATTGGACAGTTTGACTCTCTGTTTTATGGAAATGGAGTGGTCCAATAGAAACGTATACATAATGTTGGCTGTAGGACATTGGCTTAGCTGCTGGTTGGGACTTAAAAAAAAACATGATTAGAGGGTCAGGAACAAGGGGATCTGAGGAAGAAGCATTTAGATGAGCCTGTTCAGGCAGAGACAAAGCATGAAGAACTTCACATCAAACAGTGATGCTCACCATGGAACACCCACTTCAGAAACTGTCAGTAATGAAGTGGATAGAATGTCAGTCAGCAGAACTTTTGACCAACCCACTAGCAAATTGATGACATTGGAACATATCCATTTATAAAAATAGCATCTTATATAAGATTAAAACGTTGCCATAATTTGTGATATGAAGTACCCCTCCCCCATGCCAACCCAAGGCTGAGGGCAAAAGGCTTGGTCAGGAGCCTGTGATGCTGATTGGGGGTAGTACACCCGTTTGAAAGTGGGGCCTAGTAGGAGGAAGTGAATCATTGTCATGTCCTTGAAGAATGTATTGGGATCTCTGCACCTTCCTTCCTCTTTGCTTTCCTGCTGCCATGAAGTGAGCAGCTTTGTTCCACAGTGCAGTCTCTACTGTAATGCTCTGACTCACCCAGGCCCAGGAACAACAGAGCTGAGTGTGTGGGCTGAACGCTCTGAGACCATGAGTGAAAAGGAATATTTCCTTTTTTTCTTAGCCAGAATCTTACTATGTAGCCCTGGATGGCCTGGAACTCATTATGTATCCCAAGTTGGCCTCAAACTCACAGCCTTCCACCTGCCTATGCTTCCTGAGTGCTGGAACTAAAGGCATGAGCCACCTCACCCAGCTAATATTTTCTTCTTTAAGTTGATCTTAGTTGTTTTGTCACAGTAAGAAGTGGCTATCATCCTCTAGATGTGATTTTTTCTTTCCTTTTTTTCCCTGAACACAAGTACCTTTCTGAGCAAAGCTCTGGAGGCCCTCAGAATACAGGAAAAGCTTCCATCATTCTTCCAAACATCACTAAATCAAGAGACCCACTCAGTAACAAGGAGTCAGGATAGTGAGAATGGAACCACGGGATCCACTGGTCCTGTCCTGTGCCACACCATTTAGAAATTACAGAATAGGGCTTCAGGTATCAAATGAAGCTCCAACTTGCATCTACTGTCTTGGGAGGGAAGAGGACTATCTGTCAGGATGTGGTATACATTCTGGACCTGTGGGCATGGAGTAGAGTGCATAGGTCTCAAAACCAGGGGATGGAAGTAGGAGCCGCCCAACTACCCATCTCCAGGTGACCCACTTGGGAGTTTTGTTATCTCTGCAGTTTTAGATTCGGTGGTTCTTTGGGCTCTGATTCCCCTGTGGAACAGGGGGCTTCTATGAGGGTTAGACTAGGATCACACTAAAATTATGCCAGCACTAAAGCCGAAAAAAATAAAATCAAGAATTAGTCTATTGGCAGGTATAAGGGACAGGTCATCATGGGGAAGCAGGGTTGCTCTGTGTCCAGGGAAGGGGGCGGGGGAAGCTCTACTTTAAGGTGATTCATTGGGGTTCCTCATTTGCGTCAGTTCTAACCGTAAATAGGAAGTTAGAGAAACAGTGTCTGATGAAAGCATGGTAAACCTGATCTTAGACCCTTTAGAGATGAGGTCTGGACCCTCCTCCAGTGGTCTGGGAAACATCACCTAGACCAGGTGGAGTACAAGCTGAGGGCGAAAGATCCAGTGGGTCATCAATGAGGATGATGAATTGATAAGCTATCCGTTCTAATCAGGACTAACAGAACAGTGGAGACTGCACTTCCTTAAATTAATCTTCCTCTTGCATGATTTCATGGACTATTGACCAGTCAGAATCCTGGAGAAACTGTGCTCAGAGGACTGAAATTACTGTGAGAAACACAGAGTTATGAGCAGTGGGAGAAGCAGACTATGTGAGTGTTGCCAGTGTTGCCTGCCTAGACCACTTCCTGAGGCCAGTGCTTTATACATGGATGCTGAGGGCTCTGGGCTTTTCTCATCTTGGGAGAATGCCTCTGCCAGATGGAAGGGTATGCATCCCTGCTCTCTTGCAGGGCAATAGTTGTCTTTAATAACTGCTTGCTACGGCAGCAGTGGTTGTTAGCATCTAGCCTAGGTTCCTTCAGTGCAGTGATGAGGCTGAAGGCTGGCATTATCTGGAAGTATATCTTGGCTCAGCTGCTTCCCCCATCTGCAATTCTGCTTTCCTCAGATGCTTGCAGGTTCTTCCAAAGCTTCTACGAGAATCTCTCTTTTATTCTGGTAGGGGAACCACTTGAGCTGACCAATAGAAGAGGTTTGTGCATAGCTGGCAGCCCTGTGAGCTCAGACCACACTTGTGGGCTCTCAGCACCCCCCGGCCCCCAGACAAGAGTGCTTGGGTCTGTCCATAGAGCACATAGTCAGCCTTCAAGCTAGGGGAGCTCTCCCCAACAGATCCTGTGATACCAATTGGTTATCTTTTAAAAAATGTAAGCCCAGTGGGGTGGGAAACAACCTTGCTTCCTCCAGCTGACATCTTCTGGGATGATGTGACAGCTCCCTGTGGATCTCCCGCTCCTCAGGCCCCTCAGTCAGCTCCTGTCAGCTTGAGAACTGGAGGGTGGTAGGTGGACAACACCTGGTGAATAAATTTACACACTGAAATAATGGTTTCCATGTTGGATTTCCATAATTAACTAAACAGGCCAGAGTTAAGTTTCATGTGCAAAAGTCTTGTGAGGAACTCTTGACAAGAGATGGAAGTTGATGAGGGGTTAGGATTTTACAAAATCTTTTATCCGTGGACTTTGTTGGGTTTCTTCCCCTCCCCCTTAACCTCTTCTCCCCCTCCTTCCTTGACCTCTCCGATCTCCAGGCTACCCTTCTCCGCTTCCCCTTTCTTCCCTCTCTCGTCCCCCTCTCTCTCCTTACAAAACTCTCCTTGATTATGTTTGAGTTTCCATACAGGTATTTTTTTTTTTTGTCACTTTTGTGAAAAGAAAAATAGTAGCAATGACAGATGACATGATGTTTGTGCTTCACAATTTGGAAATTATATCTGCAGATGTGTTTCTTATCTTGAAGAAAAAACAACAAACAACAAACAAACAAACAAACGCTCTGATAAGCCTTCAACAGAAAGGATTTGGGAACTAAACTAACCTGGGCAGGCTGCCCTCTACCTTCCTGTGTCATACCAACTGTCTAGACTGAGAGGGAGCATCGTTGTAGAAGCATTCTTGTGTGAAAATGGGGGATGACTTTCTCAGCTCCTTTCAGAGCCTGCTGTATTTGCTGAGAAAACCCAGGGCCTTATTCCAGTGCCTGGGTCAGGCTTTGGCATTCTGAAACTTCATAGCTCATATAGCTAGCTAGAAATAAACTGCTCTGTCATGATGCACACGAATTGATGGCCTGATGAAAATTTGAGTGAGACGAGCCTAACTAACTTCTGCCTTTAGGAGATCTGTCTTTGCAAGCCTGGGTACTTGGTTAGGGGAAGGTAGCAGGAGAAAGAGTTTGATTTTCTCCTTGATGGATCGGTATTGGTTTTGGCAATGATCAGGTCTATTTTCTCATTCAGCTGTTCACTCAGTCTCCCAAATCTGCAACTCTGCAGAACCTCCTTTGTGCATGCCAGCAAGGCCTCTGAGAACCTCAGGTCTCTGTTAAGATCTTTCAGGAAGGGGGTGACTTTACCTGAGTGAGTTAAGTAACAGTCATAGCTGATGAGTAGTCTCTGCCAGCTGGGTTCTCCAGAGTGAGTCTGTGAGCAATGGCCTGGACATGGAGTTCTGTTCTATCTGCTCATTCTCAGACAGAGGGAACAGTATTCCAGAGTTGTACTTTAGGTCAAAGTACAGACTGTACACTTTTATTTCAGGCTTTCCTTAGGGGGCTTGGTACGCTAGTTTCTAAAATTTTCAGTTTTTAAAGTGTTAAATGTTTCAGTCAAACACTGGTGTATTGAAGTGCTCTACATGTGAATGAGTGTAGGAATCTGATAAAGCAAAATGGAATTATCTGTAACAATTAATACACTGTGTCAGAGGTCAGAGATCCAAGTTCCTGAAAATAATTCAGGTTTCTTTGCTTAAGAATCAGGTAGGACCCCTCTATTAAACCTCACCCACCTACAGCTCAGAGAGCATTGTGTAAGAGGGGGCAGAAACCCAGGGTTGGTACAGGAAATACAGGCTGTCAGGCCAAATAGAACTTGCAACAATGGTGACAGCATGTACAAGATCCATGCTGACTCAATCAGACAAAAATCCAGCATAAAACAAGAGAAATGGGCAGGGGGCCCCAACTCTAGCCTAGGAACTATTAGCAACTGATTACTGCTGAGTGAAAGGGGGAGAGAGAGAGAGAGAGAGAGAGAGAGAGAGAGAGAGTAGATCTTCAGAGATTCTAGATATGCTGACTAGACTCCAGTGGATGAACTTGCACCAGAGAACATCTGGGTACACAGGCTTGGCTGGCAAGGACTTAGCATATATGATAGAATGTATGAAATCTGGTAGGTGGGGTGGGGCTATTGGGGTGTGGATGGGAGTCTAAATTTGATTAAAATTGCTTATATGAAATACACAAAAACTCAATAAAATATTAAAAAAAGAATCAGAGGGTTGAGCAGAGGGTGTAGCTCAATGATAGAATGTGTCTTTAGCATGTGCAAGGCCTTGGGTTCAATCTTTAGCACCAAAGAAAGAAAGGAAGAAAGAAAGAAAGAAAGAGCACCATGTCTTTACCTTCCTCATAACTTTCCTTTCCTCTCCTCTTCCCTTCTCTTTCTTGTCTTCTCCAGCTGTGCTAGATAGCTGCTGTTACCAACTTGACATACCTGGGAAGAAGGAACCTCAGCTGAGGAATTTCTTCCATCTTGTTGAACTGTGGGCATGTCTGTGAGGCGTGTTCTTGACTGCTGAGTGATGTGGGAGGGTCTAGAACACTGGGTGGTGCCACCCCTGGGCAAGTGGTGTTGGGTTGTATATGAAAAGAGACTGAGCATGGGCCAGAGGAGCAAGTCAGTAAGCAGTATTCCTCTGTGATCTGTGCTTCAGTTCCTGACTCTAGGGTCCCGTCTTGAGTTCCTACCTGGCTTCCCTCAAAGATGAACTGTGACTGGGATGTGGCAGCCAAATAAAACTTTTCTTCCCCAGGTTGGTTTTGGTCAGAGTGTTTTATCACTATCATAGAGTAGTAGGACATTAGCTTTCCCTAACGCGCCTTTTTCTTCTTTTAAAAACAAATACATTTATTAGAGAAAACCTCAGCCTTATTCTCTAATTGTGACTGACTTGGGAAAAATCATCTCCCCAACCCACCACAGACCAAGCAGCCCTTTCCCAGCAAACAAGGGAACTAGGTGAAGAATGTTTCCCTGCCAGATGTAGCTCTTTCTTGGTTTGTCTCCTCCTACACACGTTCTGCTCCACTGTACTTGACATTCTCACAGCCACCGTCCTTTGTCAGTGTGCTAGCCTCTGTCTCCACCATCATCTCCTTGTTTGGACTCTCTTTCAAGACTCAACTCTCTCCTGGCTTTTTCCATGTCACCTTAGGTGACTGTTCCTCAGCCTCCCAGGCTCATCTTTTCCCTGTACTCCTGTTTCCGGTGTAGTTACTCATGCATAGTAGAGTTTAGGGATCCTTTAACAATTCTAAGTTCATTTCACTTTTTAAAACGGTTAAGTTCCATAGTAGTAGTTGCAATTGGTTAATCATCTATTGTGTTAAGCACATTACTTGTGTGCATCCCTTAGTGTCCTGACAACCGTGCAAAGTTATCACACCACTTCAGAGTTGGGAGGGTGGAAGCTCAGTGGGGTTAGTGACTTGCCCACATGCCAAAGCCTGATGTGGAGCCCTGAAGGGTCTGATTGTAATCTTTGTGCTCTTGACTCCTGACGTGGTCCTGCCTCTCGAGGGCCAGCACTGACTATAGCATATATTCTCCCTTAGTTTCACATTATTCTGTAGACAGTTGGGCACAAAATAGGTGATGTATAAATTCCTGACTGGCTCTGTGGGGCAGTATTTAGTATTTTGTGTTTTTTGATAATGCTTGGATTCTTGACAAATGTGAATTTTTGTGCTGCCTGACTAGATTGAGCCTGTAACAAGCAAAGGAACAACAAGAAGAAAAGCCACCTGGATAAAAGAAGTATGTAAGCTTCAGTCAACTACTCAGTCACACATAATTGATCTTCTGCATTGGGGGACAGTTTTCTGTAACTGAATACATGATCTGAGTTTCAGTGAGTTATTCAGGGAGTCAATTCTAATTATCTTTAAATAAAATACTGTGTTGGGATGGTAGAAGCACCAACTACTTTGCCAGGCTAGCATTTTAAATTACTGGTCCTTTGAAATTTTATATTCTTTTTTATGACTTAAAAATATTTTATTTATTATTATTTTATTGTATTGATTGTATGTGTAAGTGAACCTGTGTCATGCAATGCCTGAGGAGGTCAGAAGAGGGAATGGGATACCCCTGGAACTAGAGTTATGGATGGCTGTTAGCCACCTTGTGGGTGCTGGGAATCAAACCCAGGTCCTCTGCAAGAGCAGCCAGTGTTTTTAATCCCTGACACATCTCTCCAGCCTGACATTTCAAAATTCTTTAACATTTTTCTAAAGTCTTATGAAATTTTCTTGAAAGATGTTTAGACAGTTTCTACTGCTCTGCCTTTCCCGAGAATAAAATGCTATTTGTGACAGGTATTTTTTTTTTTTCCTGCTGAAGGCCTCACCTAACTATATTCATTAACTGTATGCAAATTATTCTATGAAAGTTAATTTTTAAAGAATAAAAGAGGTAAGGCCATAAGAAATTCAAAGGCCTTTAAATTTTCTAGATCTGCTCCTAGACACATTCTAAGTAGTTGGAATTTGGAGAGATTTAACTAGAAAGGAGAAATTCTAAGAAGTTAACAGTGTTGAAATGAATTTTCCACACAGTATTACCAATGAAGATGGGTACCTTTTAAAGGAAATTTCCAAACTCAGAATGTATAAGCAATATCTATAAAGGATTACATATTTAATTTATTTAAAAATAGTTGAATAATCAACTTATTAAAATACTTAAAGAACTCCTCCATTTTATTCTAAAATGAATTAGGACTTTGTAGGAGACTTCAGCAGGGTGCTTCTGGGAGTACTTTATGAGATGTAACATTCTAGGAACACAGACAGCATGGACTAAATAGGATTTATTTCCTGTCCTTTTTGTATCATATAAAATTTTATGTTGTATCTCTATTCACGTTTTTTTAAGCTTCTGACTTGTAGTCAACAAAATTTTCCTTCTTAATTGGGCAGAAAGATTCAGTTCTCTCACTTCTTCGTGTACATCTTCCTATATGGAGTTTGAACCTGTGCCATGAAAATGCCTGTAGCAGAGGACAGAGAGATGGCTCAGCGGTTAAGAGTGCTAGCTGCTCTTGCAGAGGACCTGGGTTTGATTCCCAGCATTCACATGGCAGCTAACAACTATATATAACTCCAGTTCCAGGGGATCAGATACCCTCTTCTGACCTCTGTGGGCATTGTATGACATGGGTGCAGGCAAAGCACTCATACACATAAAATAAAAATAAAAAAAATTAAAAATACTGATAGCACAAACATATGCAGAATATCACTACTGTGCTTTAAGCACCATGACGGAGACACCCTATGAATATTTTTAGCCAGGAGTCTCCTGTTGAACACCAAGACCCTTAGGCTGAGCCCTGTGTTTGTTTTGAGGGAGGTGTATGGGTCAGAGTACACAGGATCTTCTCTGTGGTTTGTGGGAAGGAATATTAGCCATATAAGTCCCAAGGTTACTGCAAACATGCTCTTTCATTGGACAGACACTCTCCTGAGACAATTGCACGCAGCACGGTGCTTTCCTCTCTGAAGACCAGGGTTGAAGGAGCTCTTTGTAGAGCTTTACCTGGAAGCAATTGTTGGATCTACTTTAACTTTGGTAACTCAGAGCAGGAATCTCTATCTGAATAAGAAAAAAAAAGCCAATCAATTTGACACACTGGACACCTGGCAAAGTGCATCTTTTGGAGAACAGGGTGAATACCGTGGTTGTAGCTGATTGTGCTGTTACCAATAGATCTTACATGTGATTTAGTGGAACTTTGATGATATTATCATTCAGCAGTTTTCAGGCTGAATATAAGTGGAAAAAAATCTCTATTATTTAAGAGAAAGTGTGAATACACAGTCTCTCAGGTAATGTAACAATGGTTGGAGAATATCAGTTTTTCATTCTTTTCTTCATTCACTCATTCCACTGTACACTTATCTGTGCCACCACAGGGCCCATCATGATCAGATGTAATGCTAATTTACTTGTGGCTTAATGCTTGAGTTGATGTATATTGATGCATCAAAAATTCCTGAAGGTCTTACTGTGAAGTTCTTCTATATAATCAAGAGAGATACCAATAGCCAGTATGATTTGAGAGTATATGGGACCCCCTTTCCAACAACTCTGAAAGAGGAAGTCCATTCCTGGCATTGGGCTTTTTACTTGTTAGCCTGTGGCATCTGGCAGGGCCATTGAACCACTATGATAGGGTAACTACATTTAAACACTTTTAGATATTATATGTATATATTTTAAGAAGCTTCTCTAGTAGTAGGTTTCCAAATGACTTTTTCAAAAGGCCTTTAGTGTTAGCTATCCTTCCCCTCATTCCCCCTTCTACTTCATCTTCCCGTTCTTCATCCCATTTAACCTTTCTTATTTTATCATTCTTCTTTATATCACGTTGGTGCTCAAAGAATTTCAGATTTCTGAACAGTTTGCTTTTAAGACGTTTTGAACAAGGATGCATCAATATAGCAAAAGGCAACCCAAAATCAACCCAAAAGCATGGTAGAAAATATCTGAAAATAATAAGTCTAATAAAATGTCAGTAGTCAAAATATGTAGATGATTTCCAAAACAAGTCAACCAAACAAACAACTGGATAAAAAATTGGGGAAGGACTTGAATAGATATTTCTCCAAAGAAGATATAAAATGACCAAGGAGTACATGATACGATGATCACCACTCCTCATCATCAGGAAAGTGTAAATTAGGCTTACAGTGAGATGTGACTTCAGACCAATTAGGATGGTTCTTTTAAAAAAAATAAACAACCAAAAAATCTACCTCTCTCTCTCTTAGTAAATAGCAACTGTTCAACAAGGGTTGTGAAAAACCTGGAACCCTTGTGCATTATTGACAGGAATGCAAAAACCTATAGACTCTAAGGAAAAATAGAGTGATATCTCCTCAAAACACCAGTAGTATTAAACGTTTGCTAGGAGAGAAGTTCTGGTGATACGACATAGATGAACCTTTAGGGCATTATGCTAAGTGAGGTAAGCCAGCCACAAAGTAGCAGTTGCTGTATTATTCCACTGTTTTGAAATGTCTACAGAAATCAGATTCACAGAAGCAAATAGTAAGAATGATGGTTGCTAGAGCTGCATGGGAGAGGGATGGGGAGTTTTTGTTTGTTTCAGTTTTAGTTTGCAAGATGAAGAAAGTTCCGAAGATGAAAGTGATAACACTAAATTGTGTGCCTAAAATAGTGAAGAAGGTAGAGTTCATGTCATCTGCTTTTAACTACAATATAAATTTGAAACAATAACGCAATGATTCCACCCTTGGTACCACATACAGTTTTGATATTCTGGCCTCCCTGTCTTAGGAAAGGCCAGCTAAAGAGATTCCAGCAAGTCTTGGTTTGGAAGCACCAGGATTTCTAAGGGAAGAGGCCAGAATTTCCTGTGACAAGGTGAAAGAGAAGGGTGGCCTGTTCTAGCCATGTCACACAAACAGCAGGCCAGCTGAGGCAATAGTAATGTGGTTGTTGGGTGATGGGACACTAAGTGATGCTGCCTTCTGAGGAGAAGCAAACGGCCTGGGGCTGAGTGGGAGAGAAAGATGATGTTCCAAGAAGATCTGCTGCTGCTTTCCAGGGGTCTATACTCATTTAGACAAAGGACATCTCAAGGGTGACCAGCAGGATGCTTCTGCCAGCACAGGTGGATCATCTGCAAATGAGGATGTCATAATAGCTTCATACAGGAGACAAGGCATGGAAAAACATTTGGCTACAGGACTGCGCACATGGGAAACCATAAGTGCTGGCCTTTATTTTTGTTATTATCTCCCCTTTTGTAAAACCATTTGTCACAGTCATGCTTGTCTTTTATGAAGGATTGCCAAGCAGAGGTAAACTTCCATCTAGCCAGTGTCCAAATTTTCACAAAATCAGATAGGTTATATATGTTGTTATTATTTATATATTTTATGGTAAGGATAATTATTATTATATTTTGGTTGTGCTTGTCACTAGAAAGGAATTCATACTTTAAAAATGTTTAGAAAATTCAGACACGTTAAAGAAAAGTAAAATTCATCTATAGTCCTTTTATGGGTTAAATATTATTAATTCTCATACATTTCTTTCCAGGAATGCACATATAGATTATATCTGCACATATAACAAAATTTGATATATATGTATATTATAGAATTGGAATTATTACTGTATATAATTTCTGCCATGTGTTTTTAACATTAATATTTTATCATAAACCTCTGTTACTAAATATTCTTCAGAAATATTACTTTTAATTTCTACCTAATATCCAATTACAGGACCACACTATAACTTACTGAATCTTTGCCCTGTGTGGGATCTTAACTGGGTGATAAATGTTTTTGCTCATAAATCTTTTACTACATATCTCATTTACTTAGGATAGATTTCTAGAAGCGGTATTATTGATTTAAAGGTATGAACATTTTTATGACTTTTATAGATATTGCCAAATAGCTTTCCAAGTTAAGTTTCCTATACCAATATATGAAAAAGCTTACTTATCTCATTCACTCCTACAGCTATTAAATAGTACCTTTAAAAGACATTTAATGTTGGTTAGTGTTGGCTTTCCCTCCCCAAACTCCCTCTGAGCTGCCCTCCAATTCCCCACCCAATTTAACCCTTTCTACTTTATTATTCCCCTTTCTCCCTTTATATCACTGCATTTAACCACCCTTCTCATGTAGTCTCCCCTCACCCTTCATAGATGTTTATTAGTTTTATGCCTTTAGACTTTAGACAAAGCCATATGGAGGCCTACCACTATATAAAATACTTTAAGTATATACAGATATTATAAAAAGAGATTAAAAGTTTTAAACTTACAACAGGAGGACATGGCCCCTGCTAGACATCATAGGCTAACAAAATAAGAACCCAATGTCAAGAATAGACTACCTCTTCTTTTGAAGTTGTTGACCAGGGGTCCCATAGACCCTCAAACAATACAGGCCATTTCCCCAACTCTTGGTTACCCACCAGAACTTTATGGTAAGACCCTATTTCTGAAGATAGGACATACAAGAGCTATAGAACACACGAGAAATCAAGCTGGTGCTGACCTCAAAGCCTCATTTCTGCTCACTAGCTTTCATACTGCTGAAAAGTGCTATGCATGCACTTTTTATTATTCATCAACTTTACCAAGCTGTGAATTCTGCAAGCTCCAACACCAACTGGCCTGGCAAAATATGTCCACTGGTGCAATAGTGGCACAAATATTATAGGAGTAACCAACAACTTTCTAATTGGATTTAAGGTCCACTTCATAGGTTGAAGTCCATATCTGCCATTGATATCAGACCTAAGAACCTGAGACTAGACAGGTCACAGGGCATAGAGGAGAGCCTAATAGTATTATTCTGCCAAATAGATTTAGTATTAAGCTGACTCCTAATGACTTTTTGTTATACCCATAGATTAATGCATTGCCCAACTCTCAGCAGTGAAACTTCCTTATGCAGAAGATGGTGATTAATACAGAAATACACAACTGGCTAATACAGAGAGTAAGAGGCTACAGAATGCTTATCCCTGAATAAGACACCTATATAAAATTTATGCCTCCCAAGGCTCAGGAATTACTGCAAGAGCGGGTGGAAAGATTGTAAGAGTCAGAGATGGTAGATGACAAGGAAATAGTTTTCCAGACAACTGTCCAGTTATTCATAAATTTACAACAATGTTGACAGCATGCACAAGTCCCATGTAAGTTCAAACCAGACAAAACCCCAGCATAGACATGGAGAAGTGGATAAAAAAACCCTACTCTACCAGAGGAACTATTGGCAACCAATGATTGCTGGAATGGGTGGCGGTCAGTCTATTTCAAAGGTGTGATTCTTGGTAAGTTATCCAGGCCCTCCAGTGGATGGACCCACATAGAAGGACCTTTGGGGACACAAATTAGTTGAGAGATTCCTTAGTGTCCTCTTTACCTCTCGTTCCATGTTGTGTGAGCCTTGGGTGTAGAGGTTGCATTGTTGATGTGCCTCTTAGGCATGGGCAACTCACGGACAATGTATGTGTGTCACTAGTTGTGATACTCTCCCAGTAGTCTCTGTCTGGTACAACAGAAGCTTCTTTGATGAGTGGTGACTGTATACATAAGGATACATACTTTGCATTTCTCCCTTGATAATACCAGTCTCCTATGGCCTGATCTCTCTTGAACCCCTTCTTTCCTTTAATCCCCATAGTTCCTTGCATAAACCTCCCTCCCCCGCCTCTTTAAATACTCTCATTTTATCATTTTATTATTTTCTACTTGTGGTTTTGCCATGTGGATTTCTTTTGTTGCTTGTGATTCTGGAAACATAAACTTAGCTTTTGTGGAGTTGAAGTTTATATCTGCTTATATTATTTATGTAGCTTGGTTGCTTTCTGATTGGGTATGAAAAGCCAGTTGGTTCAGGCTTCAGGTTCTCTCTTTTGATTTTATATTGGAGGGCCCAGATGGGTTCAGATAGGCTACTCAGGAGTGCTCCATAAGGGTGAAGGGCTTTGGCTACTTAGGCACACTTCAGTTGCCTCAGAGGGATAGAGGCAAGGCCCAAGCAGAGGGGATGGGAAAAGGATGTGCTGGTCCCTACTAGCCAGCAGAGAAGCCTGAGCCCTGGAGCAGTAGGACGGACTGTAGCTGGTTCCAAAGTCCCTCTCAATTTCTTGTCCTCTTCTTTAATTTTATTGCTCTATCTATCTCTATCTATCTATCTATCGATCATTTATCTGTCTATGTATCTCTCTATCATCTATTACTGAGTTCATTTAGTAGTGCTAGTGTGTTTAGGGCTGTGCATTTGGGATTAGATAACCTCTCAGGGAGCTAGTCCCTGGAGAAAACTGATTCATTGATTACCTGTAAACTTTTTATTTATTTTTTACATGTATATAATTCAGTCATATTCACCTCTCTTCTCTCTATCCCTCCTGACTTTATTTCATCTTTTTAAAAATAAGAAATTGCTGAATCCAATTAGTGTTGCCGATGGGTGTGGGGCCAACCATTGTAGCACGGTTAGCCTACTAGGGACCACACTCCTAAAGCAATGGATTCTCCTTCCCATCAATTGTCAATAGTTCCTCAGTTAGGGATGAGCTTTTGTGTGCCTCTTCTCAGCCCATGCTAGAATGTTGACTGGCTTGATCTCCTGCTGGTTTCTTTTATAGGCAACCACAGCTGCTGGGAGTTCATAAATGCTCTGCTTCTGTCCTGCACCAAGGACAGTTTCACTCCAGCCTCACAAACTGCTGACTCTTAAACTTTCTCTGTCTTCTCTTTGATGTTTGTTTAGCCCTGAGGATAGGGAGTACAATACAGATGTCCCATTTATGGCTTAGCACTCCACAGACACAGGTTCTCCACACTATCTTGAGTTGTGAGTCTCTGCGTTAACTTCTGTTCACTACACAAAGATGCTTCTCTGGTGAGGACTGAGAGCTGTACTGATGTATGGGTAGAAAGATAAATACTTAGAAGGCAGCTTGATACTACATCTATTTAACAAATACTACTAATCGGCTCATCCCTAGGGCCCATCGGTTGCCTAGTCAGGGATTCTTGGCTAGATGTACAGTACCAGGTGTAAGTTTCCTCTTGGGGAGTGGGCCTTAAATCCAATCAGAAAGCAGTTGGTTACCCCATAACGTTGTTGTCACCATTGTACCCATGAGCATACCTTGCCAGGCTTGCCATTATTATTGCTTGCAGGGTTCACAGGTGCATGCTGCTGTGCTTAGCTTTCTTACATGGGTTCTGGGGATCTGAACTCAGGTCATCATGCATGTGCAACAAGCACTTTATTCACTGGGCCATCTCTCAGCTTCTTATCGTTTAACATTTTAGAATGGCCTCCCTCAGTCTCAGGTTAGTTAGTTAAAGAGCTTTCTGTATTTTTCTTATGCTGCATTTTCTATAATATATGGCTAACCTAAATAAGAAATATATACAAACAGAAATTGGACTTCATGGAGTACCTACTCCCTATCAGTAATTAAAAACAAAATATGCCATTTCTCCAAGGAACTCTGGCAAAAATGTGGATGGCTGACAGATCAAAAACACAAGTCCTTCAATGGATCAATAAATATCTTTCTTTCTTTCTTTCTTTCTTCTTTTATTTTTGACAGGGTCCAGGATCTCCCTGTAGCCCCAGCCTGTTGGGAACTCACTATGTAGACCAGGATGTTATTGATCTCATAGAGATCCACCTGCCTCTGCTTCCCAAGTACTGGGATTAAAACGATGTACCACCATGCCCAGTTCTTTTTCTTTTTTAAGTACACATCTTCTTAATTGTGAATCAACTGTGTTACACTGTAAAATGATCACCGTTTATTGTGAATGTTTTTCTCAGCATTCTTATCATTTAAAACATATATAGATCACCTCTAATTCTCCCAAATATAAGTACAAGGTTTATAGCATGTTTGCTTTCCTTCGTTCATTTGCTTAAAATTCTAAGAGTGGAGTGGCAAAAGGAGCAATCGGTAATCCTTCAATGAAAACAGTGCGTTTCCACTTTTCCAGGCCTTTAAGTCGAACAATTCTGTACTATATATGTTTGTGTGTATATGTGTTCACATGCACAGAAAGCAAATGCCTTTCAGAACAGACCAGAGACAGCGTCTGATTTCCCAACAAGATAAGGCCTAAGAAATGCAAGGTAGAGAGAGTTAATTTTAAATGCTGGATGCAAATCCCTTTGTTCTTCGGAGCCTGGAACTCTGAGAGGGTGAACAACTGGACATCTCGGATTTCCTTACACTTCTCAGCTTGGTGTTTGAGCTGATGGTGTGTTGACATCTCTGACCAGCAACAGCAAAACCCTCCAGCTATGCTTCTCTACACAGATGGATTACTTTTTTCCACAAAGCTTTAGTTGCTGTTGCTGGTAGATATTGTCTTATAGGGATGTTTTCATTATTTTTCATAGGACAGTGAGGGTAGGGGCCTTGTCTGGGCTCGTGTTTATTCTTTAAGACCCAGTGAACCATATGGAATCTTCCTTCACTACATCTGCAGGTAGGTAGTTAGTGTTTTGTTCCATTGTTTGCAGATTCTCAGCCAAATTCTGTTCATTTTGTTCTCAAGGCCCTTTCTTTTTATTCATTCTTCCAATGCCTGCCCAGAGTTCTTCCCTTTTAACAATACTGGCTCCCAATTTACTCCTTGCTCAAGTTTTAGAAGCCACAGAGTTCAATGCTGAAACATATGAAGGACTCAGGGTATCGTAGCTCCCTTTTAAGATCAAACATGTCAAGAACCCTGGACTAAGTTAGAGATCTGACTCTTCTATGTACTAGCTCAGATTGCTAAACAGGCCTTGGAACTAATTTGGTTTGTTAATCTGTAAAATGGGAGAATGATATATAAATAAACGCTTTGTGAGAATCAAAATCTCTGTGAAAGTGCTTGTGCTCGGAAAAATGTGGACTTTCATGACCATTACGGTTTATGTTCTTTTTCCACATCTCGGTAAGTCTTGTAGCTCTTCAAACCTAGCTCAGGCTCCTTTGCATTGGTGGAGCCTCTCCAGAATGCTGTATCCTGGTGCTCTAGTCACATTTGTCTCTTAAATTTCAAATCACCTACAACCGTTACTGACAGGCTGCATCTCATCACTTTAACAAACTAGGACTGTTCTATGCTTTGATTTAGTTCTTCATATAACTCACAATACATTAATTCTCCTTCTGACCAGTATTTGCAATGACAGTTTAGAAAATATGTATATTCAACTCCATAATTAATTGATCATCCATTATGTCTTTACAATAGTCTTTCTACAGATACCAGAGGGTAAGATTGCCTGACAGACTGAGCATGCCTCGTCCTCATGGCAGTGTCTCTGCAACTCTGCTCCCTGCTCAGCAATCTTTCCCTAGTCTCCTAGTCTTGGTTGATGGCCTAGGTTCTTAGATTCTTTTCTTTCATCCTCCTGGATATATATTTGTTTCTTTTGAGTATATCCTGCTCTTCCTAATGTAGCTTTTCTGACTCAGGAGAAGGGGATTAAATAAGTCATTTTCTTCTAGTGTGAAGCTGTACGAGGTATGGGGAGAGGGAGAGTGTAACTCAACAACCATGCTGAATTCTTCCCAGATTCACCATGCAGATAAGAAAACCAGTGAAAGCAATCAGATTGATGGTGCCCAAATTCTCAAGTGTTGCAGTGGCTGCAGCGACAGCAGGAGAGGGTGCTGCTGGAGGGCAGAGAAATGTGGGAAGCAAGAGTCTTTTTTCCCTGACTGTCCTGTCATGAAACCCACTTTTGCTGTCACTCTGGGACCAGAAATGCAGGTCAGTAGCCTAGCCTTTCTCTCTTCGTTGGCTAGACTCTGGTGCATGATGTTCTCTAACTGACTGAGTGATCAGGGCAGTTGCTGTGAGGACATCTCCTACAATTATACTTTAACCTGACAGGCACTTGTCATCCCTTATATTGTGCATAAGTCAGAAATATTGAGCCAAGTTCATGTACATTTTTTGATATGATATTCTTCCTTGGGAAACCAACAGTCCAGGGTTATGAAATGGAATATTGTTCCTTGTTAATAAAAGAAGGAAGAGAAATAGAAGCTTGAGTTATTTCTGTCCCCTGTCAGTCACAGAATGTCTTTCTGAAAACTTCTCCAGCACATAATCATTATAACCTCTTAAGTTAACTTTCTCTCTTCTTTTTTGATTTCTTTGATCTGTGTACCACTTCATTTATAGCTTATTAATGAACAAAACAGCCTACAGCACGGGAGGGAATATTTATAAACAATACATACCACATGGGTTAAATTTATCTAGTATTTTTGTTTTCTTTAATTTTTAATTGATACCATATCTATTTTTCCTAAGCCTTTTATATTTATCAGTTCTCATCTCTTAACTACATGCTTTCTAGGGAACAAGACCCCATCAATCTAGGCTTATGGAAGGGGGAATCAGCAGAATATTTGGCCTTTATTATGTGAATGCTTCTGTCTTGATGGTGTTGACAACTGCTTGCCTGCTGGAAGCAGGGTTTGGGGCACAGATGGCGACCAAAGGAGTGAAGAGCATTTGGGAAGAGCCTCCTCTTTGACATGTAACAGAGTATAAGGCACACCTGGACTTTTATGGGATGAGGGGAATGAAAGGGAAATGATTTCCAGGAAAGATGGGTCTTTAACCAGCTCCACCCAGTCCATCTGGATTAACTCTTAAATGCAAGCTTGAACTATTTACCCACAGTTTTATGGACATCATTTGGTTAAGATAGCAGGCCTGCACTTTAATAAGATACCCAAACTGTTGCTGTTTGGGTTCCAGCTGTATTTTACTATTTTCATCATGTAGATCAATGGCTCCAGATTTGAACTATGAAATGTGGATGATTCCTTGATATCCTGAGCTGTAACTTAGTAGCTTGGGGCTTCATTTGATCCAGTGATGGATTTTTGATTGTCTACTCAGAGTTAAAACAAAAACAAACGAATAGATCTACACACTTTACAAATTGTAACTTTCCAAGTGTATTTCTGTTTTTGACTTCTTCTAGAAAAATCAATGTGTTTGGGGCCATTGGAGTTAGATAACTGAACATCAGTGCCATGTCAGGACCAAGCTGGTGGGATGTAGCTTGCCACATCCCCGTATGGCTGTCTCTTTTCTGTATGTAATTCTTCACTCTGGGGCACTCTGAGTTTCTTATTGCTTTTTATCTCAGAGTCATTCTTCCCATAAACTTTCTTCTTTGAGCATGGCATTGGGCCACATGGAGGCAGGATCTGAGGCAGAGGAACAGAGAAGGAAGAAGGAGGGTTGAGGAGTACCTCACTTCTTTTCAGTTTGATGGAAGTTTCTATTCCCACACTCCTCTTTCATGGGTAACTATATTCAGACCAGAGTATTAGAAGAAGAGATGAACGGCCTGTCAGTTTTTTTCCATCAACTATAGGTTATGATTACTCTCGATCTTGGTTAAGCATACTCAGCCGTACAGTCACTGAGAGAATAACTATGCCCATGTTCCATCCAGACCAGCTAGGTCACCCTCAGAGCACGACACTGGCAACTGCTGAGGAGCCCTAAGTGGTTCTACTGTGCATCTAGCTTGAACACTTTGGGTTAGGCTTTTCAGGTTTATAGAGGACAAGTCAGGTTTTTGGACTTGAAGGCTTTTCTTGTTTACTTGCAGATTGATGGAGAGATGCATCTTACATGTGTCTTCATAGTGTTAGATGGAATGTCTTGAGGGCAGGTATTTTCTTTATCAAGGTAAAGGAGCCAGTTTAGCACATAACTCCCCATCAGCACATCCCTGGGATGCTGCATATGGCCTCAGATATGTCGGTCTTCATTATTTAT
Source organism: Eospalax fontanierii (assembly GCA_035773235.1). Classification (NCBI taxonomy): domain Eukaryota; kingdom Metazoa; phylum Chordata; class Mammalia; order Rodentia; family Spalacidae; genus Eospalax; species Eospalax fontanierii. Next base: position 37,816,320 of record CM069544.1, on the reverse strand, counting down.
TGGCTAAACACTCCTTCTAAGATTATGAAACCTTTTCAAAGCAGCACAGTTTCTTTAATTCACATATAGAGGCTCCACATTACAGCAAGTATGTGTTATTTCTTTCACCATCCCTAAAATAAAATGTTAGAATGAAACTTTACAAAATGTTTTAAATCCAATTCCAACAATATGACCTGGGCAATTTTATAACTATATACAAGAAACAGGATGAGAAGACAGAGCTCTAGGAACGAGCTGGTTTTCAAATGCTACTTTCTTGTACACAGGTCAGAGCCACATATGTAAGTAATTCTCTGTAAGATGAATAACTGATACATAGCTAATGGGTACCTCCTGCCACTGTGGCGTGCCACCCGAGTTCTCAATTCTGATTGATTATTCTAATTCCTGTGGGTATGTATGAAAAAATGCAAGTTCTTCAGGCACTACTTTAGACATATTGCATGAGAATTTCAAAGGACACAGGGCCTTCGCATCTGTACCTAAACACGGTCACCTCACCATTTCTCTCTAGGTCTTCTTATACACTGTTGTTGGTATTGTGAGCCTGAGGAAACATTTTAGAGGGCAATGTGACAGTGTCTACCAAAATGTAGAACTTACTTACCTTTGAACCCAGAAATTCTGCTATATCAAGTTCTGCTACATATTTGCAAAAGTATATGATTTTGTAAGATCAAAATATTGGAAATAACCTAAACATTTGTTAAAATCGAATTTAGTAAGGACTGGCAAGGTGACTCAATGAGTAAATGCATTTGCCTCCAAGCCGGACTGCCTGAGTTTGATACCTGGAACCTATGTAGTTGTCTTCTGATCTCCACATGTACACCATGGCACACATGTATTCTATCCCCACCACAAAGTAAGTAAAATAAAATGGAGTTGGTTAAATAAATGAAAGCACCTCTACAAAACAGAATACTAAATAGTTGTTAAAAACAGTAAGTTACTTGGGAATGATCTATGTGTATCAATATCTATTCATATACATACATATTTTAAGTGCAGACAGAATATTACAGAATAATTTTATTACTCAGATCCCATGTGTGTGAGTGAATGTGTGTATGCATATGTGTAGACATGGTCATATAAAGTATAGATGCAACTACATATATTCCATATACATATGCATATACATACACACATGCATATGCACACACATATAATACTGAGTTACTAACATTGATTCTTAGGACAAGCCAATGATTCTAGGAACCTCCTAGGAGATATTCTGTGAATGTACATTGCTAATCAAAGTGAAAAACATTGAATTGGTTATGTCAAGGGAGCAACAGGATTGGTTTGGAACAACTCCTTTAATGACAGGAATTCCTTGCTATATTTTCAAAAGCAGTGCTATATTTGTTTTAGTAAACTTTTTTTTTTGTTTTCATGGATAAAGGAAACTCAGAAATATATGTTTATAATAAATGACTTTTTGTCTTATTGAAGACAATTTAAAAATTTTATTTCCTGTCTTTCTTTTTCTTTTTGAGATAGGGTTTCCATATAGCCCAAGCTGACCTGGAGTTCATTGTGTAGACCAGGTTGGCTTTGATTTCACAGAGATCCTCCTGATTTTGCCTCCTGAGTTCTGGTACTAAAATTCTGCACCACCATGCCTGACTGTCAATTTCCTATTTTTTATTAAATGACCAACTGTTGTCCATTTGGCACATGTAAAAAGGAACTTAATAAGGCTGGTAATTCATTTGGATCAGTCATTCGTTTTCAGGAAATCAGGGAAATCCAGAAACCTTTTATCCCCTCCAAATGGTTCTGTAGATGTGAGCTGAGGGGCCACATCGGAGCGTCTTATCTGGATGAAGGGGCTGTAGTTTCTCCTCTTCCTCATTTCCAGGTGATTAAACATCACACGTAAGGCATATGAGAAAAGAGCATGTGATGTTGTGGGTGTAAATTGCTTTACCACTTCTCAGGAGAACCCTGCGAGGAAATGCTACCACCCTCATTTTACAGCTGAGGAAACATAAGAGTAGGTAATGGAGCATTTTCCAAGGTCTCTCCTAGTTACCTAATGTTGCAACTAAATAGGAACTTCTCAGGCCCACATCTTCCCACTGCCTCCACATAGGAAAACTCAATTAATATTTTTGTAGTATTATCTTGGGTAATAAAGCAACACAAGTCATTTTGTCAAGATTGGAAAATGCTGATAGCATCCTAAAGTGATAATTTTTTGACTGAATTCCAAATAACCCTGGATTTTGCAGATCTTTGTAACATTATGGAAAATGGTAATAGGTTAATATTTTTTCCTATTTTCTCCAATTCATTCAGTTGGTATAGAGACATTTCTTGTCTGGGACAGTATTAGAAACTATATTATTTTGCTAATGCAGCCATATCAAAACACCACAAACTAGATGGCTTAGACAATACACATTTATTCACATACCCTTCTGCAGTCTAAAAGTATGAGATCATATTTATGGCAGAGTTGGCTTCCTCTGGGGGCTATGATAAAGAACTTGTTCTGGGCCTCATGCCTTCTGGGAGTTTGCTGTCATCCATTGGCTGGTAGATACATTATCTTTGTATGGTCTTCTTCTGCAAGTGCAACTGTATATTTAGACTTTCCCTCATAAGAACATAGTGATATAGTATTAATGACCTCATCTTAAGTACTTACATCAGCAAGAACCCTATTTCCAAGTAAGGTCACATTCAGAGGCACTGGGAGTTATGAGTTCAACATTAGAGTTATTGGGGGCATGATGCAACACATGGAACAATCTTTACGTTGAGCTAGGTGTAGGCAGACATGGACTCTGAGGGTATATGACATTTCCTATAATATTACTGGAGCAGCAGAATGATTTCATGCATTGAGAGAGGGTATACCTAAAATCCAACCAAGATCTAAGTGGAAAGGGTCTTTGGGGATTTCATCAAGAACAGAGTTGCTGTCTTTATAATATCTTGGATGAAAGGAAGTGATATCAGTTAGTTGTTGTCCAGGTGTGGACATCTCTCCTCCCTCCATGGGAAGACTGTGTCTGAATTTATGCATTTTGGGACGCCAAACCCAGCTAGTTTTATGCCATTCCAGAAGTGAAGCCCAAGACCTGTTCATACCACTACCATTAAGAGAGGAAATCCTTAGGAGGAAGAGGCTCTGGGATCAGCCGGAGGACCTAGGATAAAGCATTCTTAGAGAACACCAGAGCAAGGAAATGAAGAAGCTTCCCAAGGTGGCCATTAAGCAAAACAAATTGATCATCCTGTTAGCCAACCACTCACATTGAGGAAAAATGAACAAGAAAAATTTTCCTTCCCATTGTTGCTCATAGGTCAAAACTCGCCATAATAAAGTGCATGAGACACAGAAAGTCAGGTAGATGAGCAAATTCTTCAAATAAAACAGACTTCTCTAAACATTGGCAGTGATTTTTTTTTGTAAATAGGTTTAACCTTCGACCTTCTGTCATCTTGCATTTTTACACAGGAAATTAATTTTCTCCATCCTCTTGGTGTTTGAGGGAAGAAGAAAATGTTGAAAAAGACTCTGGGATTTCAAAAAGCTGCCATATAAACTTTAAAATTAAACAGATGTTTTGTGAATCACATGTAAATTGGAGCCATGGGAACCTGGGTCATAAACTGAATGGGGTGTTCTGAGGCAGGAGAAGAGGTGGATTTTTTTGGCAATTATTGGGGCCTTGTGGATCAAATGAAGATGGATCTTTGTGTTTCAGCAAGAGTTAGAGATTATTCAAAGCATAAATTCTTTCCAGTGGATTTTAAACTTCTTGAGAATAGAGGTCATGTCTCTCTCTATTTTCTGTTCTCAACACTTAGCCAGTGTCTGGCACAGAGAAAATACCCAAAGTATTTACTGAACTCAATTCTTTGAGGATGAACCCATAATCCCAGAAGATAACTTTCAAGTGCTCAGGTTCCTATAGATGACCCTAGTCTCATTTTTTTTTTAATGTTTTGGTTTAGATTTTTCCCAAGAGCTGAGCCTGAAGCCAGGATTTAGGTATTGATAGTATATATTAAAGGTGGTCCCAAGAGGTGGAAGTATGAGAGAGATAACTATGAGAGAGGAGGGGGAGAGGAAGAGAGATAGAGAAAGAGAGAGAGAATGAATTAAGGAGCATTATTAAAGCCTCTGCTTCAATAAGCAATGGTAGAGTTGATTTTGATGGAACCTTTTTGGAGGATGTGGAGCGACTTTCAAAATCATCCATCTCCAGGATTGAGGCTGGAACATTTCTCTATTGGTTCTGTCCTCTCATGCTCACAAAAGGTATTGAGGCAGAAAAACAGAGATACATCTTCATTCATTTGAAGTTAGACTTTCTTATGATAAATTGATGGCGAGAACTAGAATCAGAGATAGACAAGAAGATGTGATGTAAGGTAAAAGAACATTTTCGCCACTTACACACTAACTCCTATTTCCTCCTCCTTTTTTATCTTATTTGATCAATCCTAGGTAATATTTATAGCCATTACATGAATACTTTTTGAATAAAAGCAGATTCATTCTTTATTTCAAGTGATTAGTTTTGTCATTTGGAATAACAATGTAGGAGAACAAGTTAAAATATGAAAAAGGCTGAAAGCATATTTTGCCTACATAATCCTTAGGCATCTACCACAACCTTCATGGGAAAGAATTCCTGGAGGGTCTGACCATCCCAAGGCAGGTCTGATCAGCTTGTCATTCTCCCATCGCACTTTATCCTGCAGGAATGGTAGACCTGCTACCCCAGGTTCATTTCTACCTGTATCTTTGCTTTTCCAAGTTAGTCACCGGTCACCTCATCTGAAACACTGTCTCTCTATTTCCCGGCACTATAGGATGTATCATGTCCCCTCCTAATTCATTTGCTGAAGTCCTAGTTCTTTGTACGTTGGAATGTGGATTCACTGTAAATAGGTGGTTACAGATGTAATAGATCAAGGTGAGGTCATCCTAGAGCAGGATGACTCCTCATGAAGTGTGACTGTTTGTTATCTTTATCAAAAGGGAACTTTAGAGCTGGGGAGATGCAAAGAGAAGGGAATAGGAAGAGAAAAAGGAAGAGAATGGCTCTCTTCCAGGCAAGAGAGATTTGGAACAGGTCCTTTACTGGCAGTCCCGTGAAGGAGCCATCTTCATTAATACTGTGATTTCTTACCCCAGCCTCCAGAACTGTGAGACAAGTTTCTTTCTTTTGATAATACTACTGTGGTTTTTTGTTACCATAGTTTGTGGTGCTTTGTTATGAAAGACATAGAAAAGGAATAGACTAGCCATTCTCTGTGTTCTGCTCAGACTTCTATTAACTTCAATAGGTCACAGACAACCTTGGACCTGGAATTAGAAATTTCCACGCACCCATCAATAATGAATTGTGTAAGTGTGTCTTAGCTTCTTTGAGTTTATTTATTCACAGTGCAAAGTAAAGCAAGTTTCTCGACCCTGTTGCCTCAGAGAGGGGATGTGAGGGTCAGATGAGAATTCAGGGGAGAAGGTGTTTGTAGACTAGAAAGCACTGGAGCAAATGCACACAGGGAGAGGAGTGTGTTAAATTTGCACCTAAGAGTTAGTTACTTCCTTTGAGACCCAGTCCTGTACTGTGTGCAGTGAGATTATTTTTAAGGCCCTATCTAACTCTCAACCCCAAGGCAATATGGCTATTCTGAGTTTTGTTCTGATTCACTGAACATCAATCGTTTGCATGAGTATGGGTAACTTTAGTTTTGTCTTGATTCTCTAGGACTTTCATTCTTGTAAATCTTTTCTCAGTAAATCATGCAATGGCCTATCCATTCTCTGACGACCCATTTTTCTTATCCTTGAAGAATAATTTTTGAAGAAACCTGAAGATGAGAGGAAGGGACAACTTTGGAAAGAATCTATCTCCAAAGCTATTCTGTTTTGTCAACAGTGAACCTACTGGCTATGGATTCCCCTGTTATAGGCCAGGAGTGACATTTTATTCGAGTTTCATCTCCCCAATGTCCTTGTTCAGTCTGGCTTCATTTTGCTGGCATGCTGCTGGGTTATTAACAACCTGCAGCTGTTCAAGGTGTGAGGCAAGCAGAGCGTTTTCCTGAGTTATTTCTGACAACTAATATTTGCATTGTAAGTTTTTCGCTGTCTCCTGTTCAGTTTTAATTCCTCTTTGTTGTATTTTATGTCATTGACACTTTTTACAGGAAATGGAAAATCATCCTTGTCTCAGCTCTATGCTTGGTTGTCTCTGTGTCTATATCTCAGGGGTGGACTCAGGGCTGAATCTAGATTTTGGACTTGAAGTGTATCATGTATTCATTCAACAAAAATATTTTTAGAGCCCTTTACCTGGATCTAATAATAGCCCTGAGAACATAAGAGCAGCAAGTCAGGGGATCTTCCTGTCCACAGATGAGGTTATATTCTGTTGAGGACTCTAAAGAAAGATAATAAGTTAATATAAGAAGTTCCAGGGCACTGTGACTACCGCGATAAGGGCATATGGGGTGAAAAGAGGTGGGGACGAAGAAGTCATCTTTGAAGACAAATATTCCTTCAGACACTTGAATGAAGGAGAGTGAGACATGGAGATATTTCTGTAGCAATGTGTCACATGCAGAAAAAGCTGAAACTCTAAAGACCTCAAAGAGAGGAAGAATTTGGCAGGAATCAGAAGGCATGTGCAAATTACAAGCGTACCTGGAATGCTGCTGCGGTGCCAGCCTCAGCCCCTGATTTCATTGCTTACCTCAGACTGGTAGTGTTTGTTTGGGTCAATGCCTCACCTTATCCGTCCATACTTCAGTGTCTGTAAGCTGGTCCCCTGAGAACTGTGTAAGTCAAGCTTGGAGCAAAGGGTCACACCCTTTGGGACACTGTGATCTATAAATAAACAGAAGAAGGGGGAACACAATGGAAGAAGTGAGCCAAACTGTATTCCAGAGAGAAGTAAGCTATTTATAAGAAGGATGAACCCATCCGAATGAGTACAGGGAGCGTGAAGTCCTTGTAAGGGTGCAGGGGCTGCTCTTCCAGCCCACTGATGGGGCTTCGTTGTCTCTGGCAGCTTCTCCCGTTGTGGGCCCTTTCTAGGAGCTGCCTCTTCCATGTCTGGTTTTCTTTGTTCTCCCCTCTGCAGCATCTTTCTCTTCAGGGATGATGTTCCTCTCTGATTTTTTTGGTGTGTATGTATGTATGTATGTATGTGCACATGTATACATGTGTGTATGTGCATGTGGAGGTTAGTGACTGGTGTTAGATGTCTTCCGCTATTGTTTCCCACTTTACTTTTAAGGCAGAGTCTCTCATTGAGCCTGGAACTCACTAGTTTAGCTAGAGTGACTGACTAGTAAGCCCTAGGGATTGTCCTGTCTCTGCCTCCCTATTTCTGGGATTATAGGTATGTCTGTCTTCCTCTGTTTTTTTTTTTTTTTTGTTTGTTTGTTTTGTTTTGTTTTTAAATGTGGATGCTGGGGATTCAAATTAGATCCTCATGTTTGTACAGGAAGTGCTTTACCAACGGAGACATCTCTGTAGCCATCCTCTCCCTTATGACATTAGACTGTACTTGACATAAGGATGACAGACAGGGTGGCAGGCAGGTAACTTGAATTTTACAGCCCATGATGTGCCAGCAACTACAGATTTCTAAAACACTAACCTTACTTGGCTTGGCAAAGATCAGACATACTTTTGGGTCAGTTGTAGCTGATATGGGGACTATTCTGTTTTATAGAATATTTCTGTGACGTAATGGGCAAGACGGCATTGCTAATGAAATGGTGTAGGTAGAGATAAAGTCGAGCCCTCTTTAGGGGCAGGTTTACAAGTAGAGTATGCTTAAAGTAGGATGGCTCATATCAAGGGAAAAATGTGGTCTAGACCAAAGCCAATGGGAAGAAAGATGAGCTCAGGCCTTGAAGGGGGAAATACAGTGATCAGGAAGATTCATATTTAGAATTTGTCTGATATTTTAAAATTTTTATTTATTTATTTTATTTTATGTGTATGAGTATTTTGCCTACATGTTTCTAAGTGCACCTATGCATGCAATGCCCACAGAGGTCAGAAGATGGTGTCAGATTCCCTGGAACCAGAGTTACAGAAGGCTTTTAGCTACCATGTAGTTACTGGGATTCGAACCTGGGTCTTCTGCAAGACCAGCCAGGACTTTTAACTGCTGAGCATTCTCCAGCCCCATCTGATTTTTATAGTATTCTCTCTCTCTCTCTCTCTCTCTCTCTCTCTCTCTCTCTCTCACACACACACACACACACACACACACAGCATTGAATTGAAGTTATTTTTTTCTGATTTATTGTCTAACTTTCATAGGCTGTTATAATTTTACGTGTAAGACTTCCACAGTTAAGATTTAATGATTTAAGTCAGCAATGTTCATACGGAAGTTCATGTTTTTATTCCCTCAACATTTAGAAAAAAGTCTATATTTCCTAGATTTCTCCATAGTTAGGTAAGTCTTCGTCACAAAGGTGTGTCCAGTGATATCTGGGCACATTTTCTCCCTAGTCCCTGAAATCTTCCCAGTGAATTCTCATTCTCCGTGATTCTTTCCTCACCTATCACCTTGATCGTGTAGATCTAGTAGAGGACCTCAGACTTCTAGTAGTCGATTCATCTGCTGGATTGAGAAATCCTAATTTCCCAAATGACTGCATGGAGTCTAAAACTTCTGCAGAATCTCCGTAGACTGTATGAATGAGCCATAGGTCCAGACACTGAGAAGTTAGTCTTTATTGTCTCAGCTGTTGTTTTTCTATCCTGACCGGTTCTGGGATTTCCTACCTTTTAATATAGCAAAGACGGTGATGTCATTTTAATATAATACTAATGTATACATAACATAAAATAAGCTATAGCTGAGTAAAAAGCAACTGAAGGGGATGTATAAATTTGACATTAAGAAATTCTCTTAATATGTCAAGCAATATATGTGGATGTTTGATCTTCAAGGATGGCATATAATTCACTTAGTATTTTATTTATTTATTGTGACCACATTGTTTGTCTTACACAAGGATTTTTGAATTTCATAAGTTTTAAAAATTAATTTTATAAAGTTAGTATATGAAATAATGAATTTCACCATGTCATCTTCATATATATATATATGTATCATTCTTTCCTAAGAAATATAGCGTGTGGGGGCTGGAGAGATGGCTGGGCAGTTAAGGGCACTGACTGGTCTTGTAGAGGACTTGGGTTCACTTTCCAGCACAGAGGACACAGATGACTACTAAGATATTAAATGCTAGTAACAATTCAGCATAGAATTCTACCTAATTATGTTATAATACTTATGCCTGAAAATGCATTAATTTTAATATATTTCCTGCAGTATATTTTCCCTTTATTCATGCAAAATGTAGACCTCATATTAGTTTAGTATTTTAGCTATTTTTCAAACAGATTCTCTTACTAAACAGTAATATGAGTTTACTTATTTGATGCATGTATGTATGTGTGTGTGAGTGCGTGCTCATGCACACATTAGTAACTCGTCTTATACACATACAAACAAAATGAAACTCATAGCTACTACACTGAAAAAATTTTCCATGTATGAACATTGTTTTGGAAACTGCTCCTGTAGTATTTTCAAAGAGATTAGCTTATAAGTATTCAAAAGTTTAATATTGATTAAAATTTCATTAATGCTTAATTGTACACATAAATGTGATTATGTGTGATATTTTCATATATGTCCAGAGCATGCATGGATCCAACTCGACCCCCTTCATCCCTTCCCAATCTCTGGTAATCACAATTTCATTTAGTTTAATTTTTCTCTCTTAAGAATCTTATCTGGGTGTGTTATGGGGGTGCAGATAGGGAAGTGGGGATAAATATGATTAAAATGTATTGTATGAAATCCACAAAAGTTCAATAAAATATATTTTAAAAAGAACCTTATCCGCTGTGTTTGTGAGTTGATGCTTCCACTGTTGCCCAGAACAGCCTGAATTACCTCATTATTTTTGCTCTAAGAAGTTTTGAGAACTAGCAAACTTGCTTTTTCCAATGATTCTTGTTGGTCTATTCCTAGAATTCCATGTGGATCATAAGATCAGAAGAGCAGAGAAAGGGTCTGAAAAGCTAGACAAATTATTCAGATCAAATTATAGGCAATATGACTCGCCTCCTTTTACTAAGAAGGCACTGAATCCCGTGGCAATGCATCATGTACACATATCCTTGTACCTTTCAAACATTTTTGGCATTGGATCTGGGTTGCACACATGCCTTCTTTAAGTCCCATTTTAGGTATTTAAAACTTCTAGTATGTATACATTTATTTACTTAATCTTAGAAGATGAATTTTTGGCATCTTGATTTTAAAAGTGTTCCATACTAACCGGAATTCATGAAACACATAGTAAGTTTAACCTAGCCTTCATTTTGAATTCACCTGATATCAATTAGCATTCCTCCAGTTTTCAGCTGATTTATGACCCCCTTGTAAGATCCTGAAAATATGAAAGCAGAGAAGCAGTATTTCAAAATGCAGCATAAAATCAACAATAAAATGTATATTTATAACCTGAAAAGTATGATTTCATCTTGGAGAATTACCAACCCAACAGCAGTAATAAGCATGATTTTCATTGTACCATATTGTACTTATTAAGCACTTCAGGGGACTTGTGAATAAATCAAATTGTGGAATCAGTTTTGGATATCCGAACATATTTTTAAATATTGTAAAAATGTGGAAAAGTATCACAACTGGTTATCATTTGTTCATGCTTTCCAAAAAGGTTTTAATCATAAGCTCATTGTTACATCCTCCTACAAGCTTGACCGAGGCCAGAATGGCCCTTAAGTGATGTCCTTTTAATAAATGCAGATTTAATATGGTCATGAGATAAGAGTAGACCTTTCAAAAACCCCATTCAAATACCACAGATTTAGATTATGCGCATAAAATCAGGGAGGGCTAGGTGGCTTGGGTGATGCAGTGGTTATCAGAAATTTTGGGATAATGTATATGCCTGTTTTTCATTTAAAACTTTAATAAAAACATCCAATATGAGAAATTAAAGTACTGAGTTTAAATATCCCAACTTGTTCTTGTTGCAAGAAATGGTTTCCATGAGTCAAGTCAATTCAGTCCTCTTAATATTTGTTGACAAGGTACAACATGTCAGGCATTGTGATTAGTGTGGGGGTTACAAAAATGTGGTAGTTTGTGAACACTCTTGCTTGCCTGCCCAGCAGTGTGACAGAACTGAAGTTCCAGTTTGATCTTAGAGTATAGCCTTCTATTTGGTTAAGATTTCAAATTTAGATCAATATTCCTAGATTCCAATGGGATGTGTGATGTATCCTGGACTGTGGAGGTTAGGATCCCCAGCTGTTATAATCAAGTTAGTGTTCCCCATGCTGAGGCTCAAGTAGTAGTGGGTTGCCTTAGAGGGTGTCATGTAAATGCTCTCAGATGGTTCATCTAATGTTGCTCTTTGTTTTGATAGATGGTTGGTGATAGGGGGCATCTCCCAAACACTTTAAGACCTGAATAAATAAGCAAGCTGAGGGAGAGGGAGTAGAAGGTTCTCTTCTAGGGTCTATTTTACAGAACCAGACACGGATTCCTTCCTATTGAGCAGGGCTTAGTCCAATTAGACAGCTGTTGGTTATCCCCACGATGTAAGTGCTCCCATAGAACTATTGGTGGTGTCTTCTAGGTTGGTCATTGCTGTGTTTCTCAGGCTTTACAACTGTTAGGACTATTTATTATTTTCTCCCTTGGCAGCTTGCTAGCACCTTCCAATACTATGAGAGATAGCTCTCAGAAAGGAGGCTTCCAGGTTAATACCAGTTTGGTTCTTCCAAGCCCTGTGTGCTGAATAGCTTTAGTTGTCAACTTGACACACCTGGGTTGAGGGAGCCTCAATTGGGGAATTGCCTCCATCGGACTGGCCTGTGGCCATGTCTGTGGGGTATTTTCTTAGTTGTTGAGTGATGTGAGAGGGTCCGGCCCACTGCGAGCAGTAACCCGTGCCCCAGCCCCCAATAGATTGTTCTGTATTGTATAAATAAGCAGGCTGAGCTTGGACCAGGGAAGCAAGCCAGTAAGCAGCATTCCTCCATGGCCTGTGCCTCAGTTCCTGCCTGAAGGTTCCTGCCCACAGTTCCTACTTTGGGCTCCTCAGTGATGAACTGTGTCACCTGGGAGACGGAAGTGAAGTAAACTCTTTCATTCCCAAGTTGGTTTTGGTCAGAGCATTTTGTCACAGCAATGGAGAAGCAAATTAGAACACCCCATGTCCAAAGTGTGTGGTATCTTCAGCAATAGGGTTTTATTTAACCTTGAAGTTCTAGGGGGCAATCAAGGGCAATGGCAACAGTCTCTATAGTTTGGAGAATCTCTTGAACCCCTCTAATCATCCACTCAGAGGGAGATCTTCCTTGCCTGACAATAGGATATTTGTTAGGTAGTCTGGCTTTTAGGGGGACATCATCATCCCGTGTGTTTCTTTTGTTATTTCCTCTCCCGGTTAAGTCCACCGCAGGATTCCTCCTTTTGCCTTTATGTCACCTGTGTCCTACTATTCCTTTCTCCAAAGCTTTTTCTCCCCTCTTTTTCCCAAAGTCCTTTTCTACTTTTCTGGCATCGGTGGTTACTCCAGGCTGTGTGTATGAATCTAAGGATTTGGAGCTAAGATCCACAAATAAGAGAGAGCATGCGGTGTTTGTTTTTCTGGGTCTGCGTTACCTCACTCAGCACCATATTTTCTGGTTGCATCCATTTACCTGAAAATTTCATTTCATTTTTCTTTATGACTGAATAGAATTCCATTGTGCATATGTGTCACATTTTTATTGCCCATTCATTGGTTGACGGACACTTAGGTTGCTTCCATTTCTTATTGTGAACAGAGTGGCAATGAACATGGAAGAACAGGTATCTCTGTAGTAGAATATCGAGTTCTTTGGATATATGTCATAAACTGGGTCTTATGGTAGATCTGTATTTAGCTTTTTGAGAATTCTCCACACTGATTTTCACAGTAACTACTCTAATTTGTAATCTTGCCAGCAGTGAATGAGGGCTCCCTTTCCCCATCCTCACCATTTGTTGTCAGTTGACTCATTAAAATATTTTAAAATTTACTTATAGCTTTTAACTGTATTCTGAATATGTATCCTTACAACCACAAATCAGTGTGGTTCTCACTCCTCATCAAAGCAACTCTCTCTCTCTCTCTCCCTCTCTCTCTCTCTCTCTCTCTCATAAATGAACGCTACTACAGAGAATAACAACTGGTCAAAATGCAGAGAATAAGGGAGCATGGATTATCTGGCCCCAATTAGTATATTTATCTACAATGAAATTCCTCCCCCTAATACTTAGGGAACATCCAGGAAGAGAGGGCAGAAAGCTCGCAAGAGCCGGAAGATCAGTATGCCTTCCAGAAGACAGTGTCTAAGGGATGCTTCACCTGTGAAGTCTCAAAAATATGGCTGTGTAACCCAAACCAGAAAAATTCTCAGCATAGACATGAAGCTGTGCATAGGAGGTTCCAACCCCACCTAAGGAAACTGTGGCAACCGATGGCTGCCGGGAGGGGAAAAGTCAGTCTCTTTTAAGCATGAGATTCTTGGTAGGTTAGCCAGGCTACAGTGGATAAACCCACACTGAAGGATATTTGGAGACATATCTTAGAGTCCAGACCTTATTACACACACACACACACACACACACACACACCTATAAAAGAGTACGTTAAATTGGGTGGGAGCAGTAGGAAGAGGCAGGGACGGGATGAGCTCTAAATGTCAGCAAATTATATTGTATGAAAAGTCACAAAGATTCAATTAAAATATGGTTTTATAAATAAAACCTGAATAATAACCACACTAGTTACATGCCAATGGAGATAGGGAAAAATCCACCAGGCCCCAACTATAGGTAATAAATGACTGCTGAGGGAGGAGGAGGAGAAGGACGAGGAGGAGGAGGAGGAGGAGGAGGAGGAGGAGGAGGAGGAGGATCAGTTTTCCCTAGGGACAAGTTTCTTGATAGGTTCTCCAGTCCCAAGTGGTCAGTCCTAAACACATGTACATGCAAGGAACAATAAATGGACTCAGTAGGCTATAGATGTGTGTATCTCTCTCTATACATATAGATACATACATACATGCATATATGTAACAGAAGAAGAGGTCGGGAATCCCAGAGGGAGGAGGGGTGAGAGGGAGGGGAGGAAATAATATGAACGCTCATGTATTAATACACATGCTCACATATGAGAGTCTCAAAAAATACATAAAATAAAAAATTTAAAAAGATGAGGGAGAAGGTGAGGGAGAGGGAGAGGGTCAGCAGAGGGGAGAGGCGAGGAGAGACATCCGAAATTAATCAACGTTCTTTTATGCTAAGTCACAGGTTCTATAGCTAAGATTAAACCGCTTCTGGTGTGCATCCGGGGCACAGTGTGAGGAAATGAGACTTGAGTAAACCCTGCATACTCGTCAGGAGTGTGCTCAGGGATGCTGTGGAGGACGTGACCATGCTGGACATCACCATCACAGTATCGACTCCTCCGGGGTCCTCAGTTGCTTGCCCATGCTGGGGCCCAAATCCAATGATGGGCAAGGTAAGTTCTGGCTATTTAACTGTTATGCTATCTTGAGTTGGAATCTGCTCAACCTAGCCTTGCCCTGCCCTATATCACCAAACACTGGAAGCTGGAGTCTGCCTGTAAACCTTGGGGTTCTTGGGTACATATTAGGATCTGCAAGCTCTGTCAGTCACATTGATAGCACTTGGTGATGAAGTCAAGGATAGATCCTTACCATGATCTCAAATTTCTAGGATGTGACAGGGAACAAAGGAAACCAGTGAAATGTCAGAGAGGATATTTAAAATGTGATCTTCTTGCTGTTCAGAAGCACTTCCAGATGCAAATTTGCTTGGATACCATATCTGCTTCTGACTAAGAAATGAAAGGTTGTGGTAGTTTTGGAGATAACACACAAAATCTGATGAGTTAGTTGCCTTTAAAATTTTAGTGTTGGTAAGATTCACAGAATAACCATCTTGCTAGACTGTACTTGTGAAGACTACACTTTCAGACTATACCTGTGAAGGCTAATAAGGGGTTATATTTATTTATTTATTTTGACATATATATGTAATTTGTGTATGCATTTGTGTTCACAATGTAAAATGAAAACTTAGAAAACTACCACCTTAGAACACAGGTAGTTTGAACAAACAGTAAGGCTAGAGAGAGATCACTTACACTGTCCGAGGAATGAAGAGTCTGGAAGTCTGCGTGGAAGTGGTGGAAAAAGGAGGAAGACAAAAAGTACAGCAAGAGTGTCCAGTGGCACGACTGGCCTTCAGTGGGCAAAAATAACAGTCACAGCTTCCTGACAGGAGACGTGGTTACAGGACTCAGTGCTGGGAACGGTCCGTTCTTACGTTTCCTTTGCGGTTCCACACCACACTTTATGTTTCACCTGCATTTCCTCTGCTTTGCTAGAAGTCCTTGACAAAGTCTTTTAAGTGTGAAACCTTGAGTCTGTAGTGAGGTGGGATGAAGGATGACGGAGAGGTTTAGAAAAACCCACAGCAGAATGGGAGATATGAACAGAAGCAGGAACTGGAAGCCCAAGATGACTGGGGTAATTGAAACGCTAGGTTTCCGGTGTCCAAGAGGGTGAGAGTTGACGTCAACTCATAGACTTCTAAAGAGACGATGGGCCTCTAGTGAGCTACAAACATGGAGACAGCCAAGAAGCTGACACTGGAGTCCCATGTTTGCCTCTTCCTCTGTCCTGCCACACCATGGGGGAGCACAAAATGATAAGAAAGAAATAACAGAGAGCACAGTGTGAAGAACAGACATAACAATGAAGACTGACCTTAGACATAAGATCAGTGTGTGTGTGTGTGTGTGTGTGTGTGTGTGTGTGTGTGTGTGTGAAATGTGGACATGGTGTGTACATGTGTGTGCATGCTCATTTCTGCTGTGTGCTGGTCCAGTGCACATAGTGCTGATACTTTTAGGGGTGTTTTATTTTTATGGCATGCTGGTGTGAAATGACGGAAGGCACACAGTGGTTCTCTAGGCGTCTACTTTCTTCTTCCCTCATGAGTTTTTGAGAAAGATTATCACTCTTTCTTCCTGTAAGAAGGAAGGAAGATGTAGATTTCCTTTGCCTTCTAGAAGCCCTGGTGTTTGTTCTAGACCTGGTGTTTGATATGAGTCATTGGAGATTACTTGCAGACCCTGAGATAATTTCTAGACGGCCTTGGGGAAGCAGGGTCCCTCCCGAGGTCAGTTTCCTTCCCTGCCACTCTTCACAGCTTAGTTGAGAGCAGCCATGGATTTTTGTCTGTTTTGAGTGTTGAGATGCATTTTATTTTTAAAATGTTTATTTATTATTTTTATTTTATGTGTATGAGTGTATTGCCACATGTTGTAAGTGCATAGGTGTCATGCAATGCCCACAGAAGTCAGAAGAAGGTGTCAGGTCTCCTGGCACTGGAGTTACGGATGGTTGTTAGCCACCATGTGGGTGCTGGGACTCAAACCCAGGTCCACTGCAAAAGCAGCCAGTGCTTTTAATGGCTGTCCCATTTCTCCAACCCTTACAAAAAGGAGAGAAAAAAACCAAACAGAAATTATGAGAAACAACTTACTGTACTACAGAATTCACAAGGGAAGCTTTTCAGTTTTCATGGATTAAGAAAAGCTGAAACTCCAAACCAATAGAAAAAGAAGCCATTGAGAAAATATTTTCCACCCAAAAGTTGAAAAGTTAAGAAAACATTTGAAAAGGACCTAACAGTTCATTTTATAACAAGTGGAAAACAGTGTCATTAGTGACCAGTATGTTCCAAGTATTTAAGCAACACATGATGGGCTGTTCTACATATTCTAAAATTAAAAGAGAAAGTGAAATGAGTTTTTAAGGGGCATCATCAATAAATCATCATTTTATAATCAGATGTCAAAATAAATGAATGCTACCTACTGTATGTTGGGGAAGGTCTTGTTAAGCCTGAGCTTGGATCTGGGATTGGTCTTCCATGGATGGGAATGTACCTGACTTACTTCTGATGGAAATAGACCTTCAAACTCTGGAATATGGACACCTCTAAGTCCTATGTGAGGATCCATCACTTTGGAGCTGGCTTAAGGAGCAAAAAGGAAATGGTTAGCAAATAATGGCTAGCAGTTACTGTCATTTGTTGGATATTTACTTTACACCAAAATTTGACTGAGGAGTTTTCTTATGATTCTCACCACAACTTTGTTAAGTAAGCAATATAGATGAAAATATCAAGGCCAACTAAGCCCAAAGTTACTTTGGCTGTCAATGACTGCACCCATTAATGGCTCCAATTTTTTTCTTTCTCAATTGTGCCAAATGATTGCTCCAGTCCAATGACTTCTTGAGCCTTACATATCATAAACGTTGCCGTGCAATGCTGTACATAGTGGCAATTTTATAATTTATAATTCCTTTATGTATTTATTCAATCAAAACTGCTCTTTGATCACCCACTACGTGAGTTATGTATGCAATTCAGATAATAAAATTTTAGTCTAAGTAGGTTTCTCTTTCTTTTCTCTAGTTTTTTCTTGAGATAGTGTCTCAGGATCTTCCTGCTTCACTCTCCTGGTAGTTAGGGTTCCATGCATGCCACACCTAAGACTGTTTCTCTCTCCATGTGGGATGAAGACCGGAACATGGAAATCTTGACTCCTAAATTAAGGCATTTCTAAGAATGAATGGAGAGAAAGAAAATTTAAACAGGAATTTGATATGACATTAGCATGATTAACCTGGCCACAAGCCATGCAATAGATGCATGATAAAGAGACCAGAAGAGAGTGGGCGACTCAGAAGTGTTTGAAATAACTGAGGTTAGGAACATGGGGTTCTTTGAGTGGGGAGAGAGGAGGAAAATGTAAATCTGAATATGGAAAAAGAGGCAGTGACAAGAAACCTGGGTGGTCTTCAAAACAGGAATGCAGGACAAACAGAAAGCAGGGGACATGGAAACAGGACGCTGTGTGTGTAGCGTGAGCTCAAGGCCAACAGAGAGTGCCACAGTCTCCAAACAGGGGCTAAACTGAAGGTTTTACCTTGGCTATGGTGGAAAGATATACACATTTACATTCTGAATTCCCCTTTTAAAATTTATTTTTTTTTTGTTTTAAAAGAGTTGATTATCAAGTCCACCTCATCCCGTATACCTTCCCCTCCAATTCTTTCTTATCTGCCATTACTACCATTCCTTCCCAACTGCATGTGCTCTTTGTTTCCTTTATAAACCCATCGGGTCCACTTAGTGATGTCCATGTATGCATGGGTGTGGAGCCATCCATTGGAGCATAGTCAACCCACCAGAGACCATACACCTAAAGAAAATGGACTCTCTCCTCCAGCAGCCATCAGTTGCCAGTAGCTCCTCAGCTAGGGGTGGGACTTTGTGACCCCCTCCCCACTTAATACTTGGACTTTGTCTGGCTTGCTCTTGTGCAGATTTTGTGCATACTGTGAGTTCATGTATGCAACAGCATTCTTGTGTCCAGAAAACACTATTTGCTGCCACCATCCACTACCTCTGGCTCTTACAATCTTTCTGCTCCCTCTTCGGTAATGATTCCTGAACTTTGAAGAGTATAATATAGATGTCCCATTCAGGGCTGAGCATTCCACAGTCTCTTATTCTCTGTACATTGATGGGTTATGGTTCACAGCCATCTACTGCAAAAAGAAACTTCTCTAATGAAGATTGAGAGATGCTCTAATCTGCAGGTCTAAAGAGAAGCACTGAATTTTCCTGTGTCAGTGTTAAATGACCTGAAAAACCAAGGAGGCTTTTGCCTACTCGCATGTTGGCTATTTCAAACTTTGTTACAGGGATTTGTTTCATTTGAATGATTATCAGTATTTTAAGCATGGATGTGTGCATCAAACATCTCTTTTGCTTGGAAAAAGTATCTTTTCCCACTGAAACGACTGATGTTGGTAGCACCCTCAGGACCTTACTGCCTTTGTCAAGGGAAAGGGGGGCTCAACTCATTGACTTTGAAATCTGCTTGTGGCATCGAGACAGTTTGTCTGGGATTTATCCCTGGAAACCATTCAGAGACTAGAAATGTAATTGGTACTTCACGATAAGATCAGATCTGGAGACAATGTACTTTCTCTCTGGATAATTTTTTGTGTCGAGGAACAACGTCCATCACTCTTGGGTGAAGTTTAACTTTGTGGCCTAATTTATATGCATGAAGCCATGTGCACCTAACCTCAGACTTACTTTCCTGACTTTGCCTTTCAGAAGAAAGGCTTTTCTCATCTCCATTTCCCTACAGTGTTTAGTCTTCTCCCTGATTGGTTCTGGCTCTGGTTGCAGTGATTCTGATGGAGATTGGGCTGATGTTGTCCACCACAGTTCTAAGTGTTATTTTCTTAGCCATGCATGTGTTTCACTTAGAAAAACCTCAAATGCAGTTCCTAAGTCTTCATCAACAGAATGAAAAATGGCATAGACCTGATTCAAGATATGGAACTGGTCTCTTAGTTCAGCAATGGCATCAAGCTTACCTTTATTCAGGAATTCCTACAGAGATAGAGTTAAATGATTTGTCAGCTTTTAATAGATTAATTAGCCATTTCCTTTGTGTCTACTATGTTCTAATCTGCAGACTTTATGTAAGAAACAACACAGCAACTAAAAATAACCCATGACATACTTCTCTGCCATCACATAGCCCCACTAAAGTCCCTGTGATAAATCGACCTCTTCATGATTGATGGGTTGATTAGCAGACTATATCTTATTAGCTGGAAGACAGTGTCATGAAAGTAAGGGATTCCTTTACATTATTAAAGTAAATCATAATCCATATGGCACATTTTCTTGAACCAATAACATTATTCATTATTAGAAAGTTTTGATTTATTATTCATTTGTATCTTATGTGTATGAGTATTTAGCCTGCATGTATGTAAGTGCACCTGCATGTGCCATGCCTGCAGAGGTCTGAAAAGGCTGTTGGATCCCTTGGAATTGGAATTACAGGTGGATGTTAGCTGCTATGTGAGGAAGCAAAACTGGGTCCTCTGCAAGAGTAACCAGTGTTCCTAACCTCTGAGCTGTTCTTTGGAATGAGAAAATAGAATATTGAGTATCAATATCACATATATGAAGCAATAATGGAGCTAGATATATTTTTCCTATTCCAAAGGCTAAACTACTCATCTGCCCCAAAACTGGAATGTATTTGTTCACAATATTCAGTTAATTAATCAGAGTGCATTTCTTGGCCATCAGAGCATAGGGTTGCAATAACAGGAAGCAATAATTTTGCTAGTAGGTGAGTAGGAGTGATGGTGAGTGATACCATTTCCATTTTCATCTCTTGATTCCCGGACTGTAAATCTTGGCTATGAGAGAAACAGTATTGCATTTTGGACACTGATTCAGAACATAATTAGCCTTATAAAAAACCTTGCCCTAGCCATTCAGGTGATTGTCACATAGTTGATGCAAAGGCCATTCTACCATTCTGTCAATCATGCTTCAGGATGATGACAGACATAGTAAGACCAGTGAATGCCATGAGCACGAGCCCAATGCAGTACTTCCTTAGCTGCAAAGTGAGTTCCCTGGTCAGAATCAATGCTGTGTGAAATTCCATGGCAGTAGTAAGGCATTGTGTAAGATGGTAGTTTTAGCAGAAGCATTATGTATAGGAAAGATGGGTCCATACCCAGAATAATTATCTATTTCAGTAAAGACAAAATGCTATCCTTTCCATGATGGGAGATGTCCAATGTAGTCAGTCTTCTTCCAGATCACTGTGTGGTTACCCAGGAAAGGTGGGAGCTCAAGGTTGGCCTCCTTTGCTTGTAGATTTGGCACTCAGAAGTATAGGATGACCATATTAGCAAGAATGACCATAGCCAGGTCAGCTTGGGAGCAAAATGTTGTTGAGATTATGTATAATCTTCATCTCTTCCATCATAGTCCTTGTTTGTGGGCCCATTGGGCAATGACAGAGATGACCATTGAAAGGAGGTGATTACTATCCAGAGATAAGATCATTTTATCTACTTGATTATTGAAGTCATTCTCTCCTGAGGTCACCTTTTCGTGAGTATTTGTATAACACATAAATATCTTCATATACTTTGCCCATTTGGAGAAATATCTCTGTATACTCCTTCCACAAATGCCTTTTTCACTAATTTTCAAGCATGTTCCTTCCAAGTCCCTGACCATCCTGCTGTCATTGGCTACAGCCCATGAATCAGAATATAAATATACAACTGGCCATTTCTCTACCCAAGGAAAATATATGACCATGTATGCTGCCTGAAATTCTTCTTACTGTGATTTTCCTTCATCAGTGTCTTTCACGGTTTGGCAGCTTTGGAGCATCTCTACCTGCCATTGTTCTGAAAGAAAGAATCTGTTCTTATCCATCTCTAGTGTCTTATGTGCCTTCTATGGCAGTGAAGAATTAGAGTTGGACTGACTTAGTTACTCTAGAGATTTAACTCATACAAATAGAATTTTTAAAATTAAGAAATTTGACCCTAGCATGGTGGCACATGCCTTTAATCCCAGCACTCTGGAGGTAGAGGGAGGAGGATATCTGTGAGTTCAAGTCTACATAGCGAGTTCCATAGATATGAATTTTTGTAGCACAGAAACTTTAGATATTTTCATTCTGGAATCTTATAGCTTCTGACATATAGTCTGGTAGGTCTGGTCTTAGGTTATGGTCCTATGTAGGGTCATGTAGCATATGTCTATTGTACATAGACTGTCTCCCTGGCCAGATGTGCTCTGTAGTTCTCTGGTGTCAGGGCCGTGGTCTTTATCCTGCTCAAGGATCTTGCAGAAGTCACAATTCTTCCACACATGACACTGTCCCTCAGTAAAAACATTGACTGAACTTCATGGAGATGGGCTCATTTGCATGGTTCTGCAGGTATGGATGATAGAACTCTCTAGTACTTGAAGTGAGGAACTCAGAAGTAAGCAACAGACCAATCCAAAGGTGGAGTCTACATCATTGTCACAAATGTGCTCTATGGGTTCTTGTTGGATAAATATACAATTTCCTCCTTGCTTCAAGGGACAGGCCTCCAAATGTGATTGACAACCAACTAGCCAATGACTTAAGGTGGGAGGTCTACTGGAAACACAGGGAAAGCTGGGAAGGAGAGAGGTGGGGCACGATGCCAGGGCCTCCATCTTGGGTGACTGTGCCAGAGGTTTGGGGGGACTTATGATCAACATGCAGACTCTGCCATACACAATCTCTGTCTCTCTCTCCAGGAATGAATCCTTTGTAAGTAACTGAGAATAAATTAATTTCTCTAAGCGAGCATTCTCTGTCCTCTCAATCAGTTCAAACCTATGGGTTGGGTGGGACTGAATGCTGGGACTCACTGTGAGAGAATTCATAAGACAAATGGCATAGTCAGCAGGATCAACTGACAAAAGGAGAATGCTTCCAGGAAAAGGACTTATGTGGCTGCTGCTAACGTGGGGACCAGCTAAGAGAAGAGTATGGGCAGAAGAAATTTTGATATGGAGGATTATCCCCATAGGACTGGTGTGTATGGCGGCCATTGTAGGGTTAGGGCCTACAATGTTATAATGAAATATATAACTAAGGTAAACTCGTCTAAGCAGATGAGATCAGTGGGACAAATGCCAGTGATGGTGATGGTGCACACCAGCGGAGATGCCGTGGTGGAGGCAGCAGCACACGGGTCCAGTCCCGGATGGTAGTGTCAGGCTGAGACTGCAGCACAGAACGAGATTCAAAGTGTGAGAGACAAATTAGATCGAGAGAAAGATATACAGTTTGCTTCTTCAATACTAGCCTCTGAGCTTGCTCCAAATTGGATAAACGAGAAAAGGAGATGGAGGTTTTAGCCTGCCACTTTTCACAGTTAGGAGGTCAAAAACGGATGGAAACCCAGGTCAGGCTGATAATACAAGACCCTCCTTAGGAGCTGGAACCCCTGGGAAGAATCAGGCGGCGATGAGGGAGGGAGCTACACAGAAGGAGCTAAAAGTTCCCCTCAGGTTCCACCTGTAATACAAAGAAAGAGAAAAATCCAGATGCCAGCATGTTGATAAAGGCATTAACAAGTGTGAGAATTTACTGAATAAAGGACTCTCAGCCCTAGAGCTGCTGGAAATAGGGAGGACATTCAAACAAGCCTATCATCACCTGGCTCCTGAGAATATGGGGCAGAGGAGCAGATATTTACTTAGATGCTGCAGAGGCAGGACCGCTGAGTGATATAACTGCTCACTCCTCCTTGAGATTTAGGCTGTGTAATCTAAGGCAGCACAAGGGGAAGCAGTCTCTGATGGACTGGCTTGTGAGAGCCATTAGAAATACCTGGTTATCACCAGTGGAAATTCCCATGAATGTCAGGAGCTGGAGAACAATAAAAGGGGACAGGCCCTGCTGAGAGAACTGGGTATGAGGAAAGCCACATACGATGCCCCCTTCACAGGACCAGATAGGACTGTGTTCACTAGAGATGTAATGAAGGACTTCATTGAATGAGGACCTCGACACTGGTAGTTTAGTGTCCCTGTTAAGTCCTCTAGTGGGACAAGAGCTTTACAAGGCAGGAGAGGCTTTTACCAATTGAAGCAACCTAGACCAGCATGTAAAGCACGTCTGTAAAAGAAGAGAACAACCTAAAGAATTTATGAGAGACAAAACAAAAGGAGGTCTGCTTGAGTTACTGGTAGGCAAATATGGTGAGACTTGCATCTAACCCAAGTTCCTGAAAAACAGATTGGTAAAAAGTCAAATTCTGTGCTAAAGCACCTCTGAGAGGCCTTAAGCCCTGAGAAACAGTTCAAAAAAGGTACACAGAGGATGAAAATTATCCCAAGGGTGGATACCCCTAGAGTAAATAGAGAGAATTCTTAAGACAGTTCTGTAGAACTTGCCCCTGATGAGCACATTTAGCTGCCTATTTAGTGATCATTTCTTTTTATAGTGTTTGAAATGCAGATTTTAATAGGGTTATAATGTACTAATGAGACATCAGATGCCTTTGTTATTGATTGGGGAAGGGACAGTGATTTGATTTTCAGGGAATATTTTGCTTTATTGTCCTAGTCCTAAAACAGATTCTCATAGGGACTTTGTGGTGTTGTTTTTCAACTGTGCTTACTCCCATAGTTATTTTTACATTACTTCCCATATGTAGAGAAGATGCACAGGCTTCTGCTCTCTAGGAATTTGAATCTTCTTCTTTATCAATGGATAACAGCTTTTTTGAGGGATGAACCAATATATGTATTTACTTTTCTGACACTACTAGCTTGGCCTGGTGGCGCCCATCCTTAATCCCATCACTCAGGAGGCAGAGGCCAGCCTGGTCTACATAGTGTGTTCCAGACCAGTTTGGGCTATAGGGAGACCCTGTCTCAATAAGACACACATATACCTTAAAATTTCCTAGACCTAAAAGTTTAGATGATAGGATAGTATAATGAAATGACTTCTTAAAAGTGTAAATGACAAATTGTAAATATTGCAGAATTTCTGGAAACAGAAGAACATGCTTTTGTTTGAAGTCCCCCTTGATCTGGCTGTTTCCTATTTTAGTTTTCTTGCTGGGGAATTCTCTCCATCCTTCCTCCCTTTCTTTAATTTCTTACTCTAGGGCTTGACTCTCCCTCTCCCTCTTATCAATTTAAAAAATATCTCTTTAGTAGTCCCAGAACTCTGTTATTTTATCTGTTAACCCGTCAAACTCTCTAGCTGACTGCTGCTATGTACACTTTTCTGGATGATAAGAGGTGATATCCAAGACCTGCTCTGCCCATTAGTGTGACATTCCCAGTGAAGTACTACATCCAGAGCCATTGAGCCACTGAAGGTCTACTGCAGATGGTCAGCATGTACTACATGCCCTCAGCACCCACAGCACCCTGCCAGTCCTTTGGAAAACATCATTTGTATATTCTGAACCATTCATTGACTTCTCCTCAAACCAGGGGGTGTTAACTGTCTCTCTAGAGAGCTGGTGTGTGTGTTCAAGGCATACCCACTAATGTGATCCCCACAAATAAACTGTAATCTATATAAGCACAAAAATCAAACTTTGGAATTTCTTCTGCAATCTTTTTTAAAATAGAAATTATAAATCATAAACTGAGTTTGTGAGATAGGCTTGGTGCTTCCTTCTCCACACTTTGACTCTTTGACTTCTGTAATGAAATCAGACCAGAAAGTTCAAAGACAGATATCAAGATCAAGGTTGACTCCTTCAGTAAGTCCTATCATCAGGCCTAGGATACATGTTTTGTTCTGCTGTTTGGAAAGTATTCCATGTAGTGCCTACTGGCCCCTAACAGCCTCACCAGGCTTGGCTGTCCTGTGACTTTAACTCCTCTGTGAAGCCCCCAAGTCCTCTGACTTCCCATTGGTCGTTTATCTGGTATCCTCTACTGTTCCTCCCTACTCACTAGGACTGAATATTTCTATTCTATTTTTTAGGTGCAATAAGCCACAATATCCTGTAGTTCTGGATAAATGGAAATTATCATGTTTTGGCAAAATATTTTAATCCTTGTAAAAAATAGATGTACATTTCATTCATTTGACAAATATGGGATTATTGAGTATCTTTTTTTGTATATGCCATGTAATATCCTAGCAATTAAGAATACAAATAAAAAAAATCTCTGTTTAGACAAAATAGACATCTCTTCTACTTTCTCCTTTCTCTTCAGGGATGTATGTGCCTGCATGTACACAGCTAGTGGGAGGTGCTTCTTCCCTGAGGCAGCTGAATCCCCACAGTTAATGTCTTTCTTCCCATCTGTTCTGGTTTTGCTCTACAGGAGCAAAGTTAGTACTTCTACAGGACCAGGAGGACTTGGGCTCTGTGTTCACCTCAAATGTAACAGTCCATTTGCAGAGTAAGGGTTCTCTGAAGCCACACAGGAGAACTGCCTTCTTCTGGTACTATTGATTACAGAGTCATTTATTTACAAATGGTCAAAAGACAATTTCATTTGATCTTGTATGTGTGTGTCTATGTGTGGAGTGTCAGTTCATTAAGTTGATAATAGAATGTTTCATTTAAAACCTTCTCAATCTTTTCACAGATAAAGACATATTCTTGTCAAAATAAGGATGCTGAGTTTTGGTATAGAAAAGTATATTGTGACCTAAAATAATGTAGATGGACAATTTGTAGCATTGTAGTTATTTACCTGGACCAGCAGTTACATTCTGACAGTAGCTCCAGCTTTAAAAGACTGCATGGCCGAGAACACCAAAAAGAACTGAATGGACATTTAATCTTAACTGGGTTCATTTTCTGTTTAAGTGAGCAGTTTTACAGATCTCATTAAGGATTTTGTTTATAAAAAGAAATGGAGACATTATTTTGCTACAAAAGAATTTGAGAAATGGTTTCCACCTCCTCTCCCTTAGTGTATTAACGTTAGCAACTATACAAGTAGTCCTGCACAGTAGCAGAACTGGGGCTCCTGATGATTTCTTGATCCTATGTACTTGGACAGTTTCTGAGAGTTGGGGTAAGGGGGTTGGGTTGTTATCTTGATATCTGATGTGCTTGAGTAGCAAATGGCATCAATAAGAGCAAGCCAGGGTTTGACCATAGAGTTCATGAATCTGAGTCCTCCAAGTTGAGTGGGAGCACAGTTGGTTTCTCTGTGTCTATCTGCCTTCCCACTGCATGTTTTCCTGCTGACCTCCTTATTTTCCCATCAAAAGAGAAAAAGTTCAGGCTGTTTCTGTTCAGGCCCTTATTCTCCCCCTGGATCCCACAGCAACCACCTCTTGAGGCTTAGAAAGAGAGAAGGAACTGTAAAGGAGAGTAACATCTGCCAGAGTGATGTCATGCCCACAAGTTATGCCTAACTGGGATTAGCATAAACTGAAGACAAAGCGGCTTTTCATTTATGATGAAAATTTCTTCTTCTTAATTCATTCATTTATTACCTTTTGGTTGGGTGGGAGAATGGGGTGATAATGGGAAAATCCAATGGATGGTTACAGTGTGATTCAAAGCATTTTTGAATATGAGACACAGACCAGCTGTGGGTGTTGTATGTACCCTCTGCCTTAGGTCTCTATTAGAGCGAAAATTCTAAATAAGGCTTTTCATATCCTGGATAGGACTCATTTAGGATTCTAATGGAGGCTGCTATTCTTGAAGGAGCCAGCATGAAGCACCAGGGACTCTATGGGACTTCATGGGAATCTCAGTCTCACATAATGCTTATAACAGCTCCTCAGGGCAGGTATGATTGGCAGTATTATTTTCAGATAAGGAAAATGAAGTTCTGATGAATCAAGTAACTGATCAAGATCACACACTGGATAAGTGACTATGCTTGGGATTCTTGCTTTCCTTAAAGACTCTGGGTTTCCTCCAATGAGAATTTTATAACCTTCTTGCTTCATATTGGAAGATATTCTTAGCTATAACTGGTTGCAAGCATTCAGCTATGTACATACTTCTAAAGCTAAATGATAGTTGGATAGTTGGTGAAAAAGATCATCTGAAACTAATATATATATAATTGTGACAGAATTTAAAGTAACCAGGGTTCAGGTAGAGAATCTCACATACTGTCTATCAGCCTTCTTGTGAAGAAGAGAACAATTACTTTTCATTTCTCTGATATCTTAAGGTTGTAGGGAGGGTAGGAGTCTGGAATTCTTCATCTAGAACACCCAACTGAACTCAGAGAAGATGACTCCTTGGCTAAACCCTATCTTCCAAGTCATAGAAACATCAGTAATTACTAAGAGATGATGCCAAGGTATTTGTCAGGAAACCAAGCTTTAAGTCCACATTCATTTTACAAACTTGAGAACTGTGTGAAGAGTCCTATGGATGAGAAAACAGTCAGAGTGAACTTGGGGAGCAGCTACCTAGATAAAGACTGAGGGTACAGAAGTGATCTTCAATAAGATGTCAGATATATTGTTAAAAGACACTTGATCTAGTACATCTGTGTATGAGGCAGTACCACAGCAAGCTCAGTGCTGACCTCAGGAAGGATCTCTGCTCTCTTGTTCCTCAAACTCTGACCGTAGTACCAACATTAACCAAAATCTTATTAGAAATGCTAAATGCTAGACATAATGAATCAGAGCTTGTATTTTCAAAAGATCCACTATAGTATGTGAGTTCAAGTTTTTTAATTACTGTCCTAAAGTGTGCTAGTGTAAATAGCTAGTGTACCAGGGACAAGGCTCAACCGTCTCAGCCAGGTTGCACATCCAAATTACTTATCTAGTCCCACTCCAGGTCAATTCAATGATGTGCAGATAAAGTTGAGAATCTTAATTTAGATAGTAGGCATTCCATCTGAATGTGAGAATACTGCTTTATGCCTGGAGTACTGAGAGCACTATCTTCTCACGCATTCCTCTATAATGTGGTTATTAGTCATTTAATAGAGCGAAGATGGCAGAATGAATCCATCTGCCAATGAGAAGGGATTGCACAAGATCGTTAGTGACCATTCCAAAGCTCTTCAGGAAGAAAATGTTGAGAGACCGTGACAAGAGTGGAGTAAAGGTCTGCCACAGTCTGGGTGTTTGTCTCCTCCAAAACTCATGTTCACACCTAGTTCCCAAAGCCCTATGCTGTTGGTATTTAGAGGCAGGGCCTTGGGATGTTAATGCAGATTAAGTGAAGTTATGAGATTTGGGCCCCGTGATGGCTTTATGGCTGTATAAGAAGAGGAAGAACTGAGCTGGCCATGTGATGCCTTCCACCGTTCAATGATGTGGCCGGAAGGCCTTCACCAAATGCTAAGCAGGTGCTGTTGCTCTGTTCTTAGACTTCTCAGCCCCTGAGCCATGAGCCAACAAGTCTCCTCATAAATTACTGTTTCATGGGTTTTGCTATAGCAGCAAAAAAGGGATTAAAGTAATTTCTGCTAATTCTCAGAGCACATTCACCTCAGGAAAGTATTCAGAGGTCAAAGTAAACTACAGATGAAGAATAATCCAGCTACAGAGAGCTGTGATTAAAGTGACAAGAAAAATCAGATCACAAGAAATGTAAAACAGGAAGGAAATCATTACATAACCGTCCTCTGTCTAGCACTTGATACTGGTTATGACTTTATATAGTATTGCCTAAGCCAGTAGTCAAGGACTAAAGTGCGATTCTGATGAACTTTGGAAGCTTTAAGGGGTAGACTGATAAATAGCAAGCATGACGTAGGGCCAAGAGGTACTTTTACTTACTATGCTGAAAAGAAGATGGAGGAGGGAACATACCATGTTTCAAATATAGAAAAAATGCTTTTGTATGGAAGATGGTGATCAGCTGGTCTCTTTTGCTAGAAGGAGATGGAAGTAGAGAATACACATTGTGAAGAACTTCTACATAAAGTGTGGGCAGATTCTGCAGAGAATGGGGAAAGGAAACAGATATACTAATGTTGCTTAAGGTCCTAAGAGACAAAAATTCATCCTAATAAGATATCTGGACAGCAAGAACCCTATAAAGCAGGGAATGGGAGAGGATGGGAGAGTAAGACCCTCCTGTAACCTGCTTTCTCTATAGAGGGAGTAAGACCTTGCTGTAGAATTCTAAAATAATCATACAGAGATGCTGTAACTCAAGTGCTGAATACCTGAGTCAGATCTGGTCTCTGATACCCTCCTGCCTTGGTCAACTAGAGCTATAAGAAAGAGTCAAGAAAGGAGAGAGCGGCAGAGCCTGGGGGAGTATGCTCAGAGTATATTATATACTTGTATTATTTGCATAAAAATGACCTAATGTATCCAGTGTAATAAAATAAAAAAACCCTTGAAGGTAAGATCCTACTGCTGAAGACAGGACATACTTCAGACATGCACAAACCTTGGAGCAATGGAGCTGGAACTGGCCTGAAAGCTTCCTCTTTGAAGACTAGTTCACATAGTATCATAGGATACTAAGCAAGCTGTTAAGGGAGAAAAATCAGTCAATGGTCCAACGCAGCTGTAAAGTCTAATAACCACAACAATGATCAGCACAGAAAATTATCATTTTTTTAAATATGAAGAAAATATTTATTGAAATATTTCTGGGTATGTTACATTAAATTCTGATAATGTATCTTGTTTCAAGTTTCTGTCAACTCCCATTTTTATTTAAATAGTACTGTCCAAAGACAGGTAATGTGAACTTTGTACAGTAGGTAACCTTGATGGATAAAATAAACCAAGTGGTTCTGGATTTGACTGGGACCAGTTGTGACAGGTATATGAATTCTCAATAGAACAATTTTTAAAAACACACTATAATCTTTTATTTAAATCTTCATAGCAATGTCTGGCTGGAGAGATGGCCCAGTGGTTAAGAGTACTTACTGCTCTTGCAGAGGACTTGGGTTCACTTCCCAGCACCACAGGGCACTGCACAACATGGGTGCACTTACGTCCATGTAGGCAATACATTAAGACATAAAATAAAAATAATAAAGAAATAATCACAGCAATGTTATCATTTCATCAATATAAATATTAAGCTATTTTCCATCCTTTGGTTTTTGTTTCTTCTTGTGCATTTTAAAAATCTGGTGTTTTACACCGACTACCATGTCACTTTGGGCTAGTCATAGTTCAGAGACCTGAAACCTACCTGAAACTGACTGTCAGAAAAGACACTGACATGCAGCTTTCCACTGTCAGGCCTCTTTATCTACAGCATTTAAAAAATAGATTTTCTTGTTGTATGAGTATCAGTGTATTGCCTGCGTGTATGTGAGTACACCTGTGTTGTGCAATGCCCACAAATGTCAGAAGAGGATGTTGGATCCACTGGAAATATAGTACAGTTGTTAGCTGCCATGTGGGTGCTGGGAACTGAACCTGGGTAGTCTGCAAGAACAGCTAGTACTATTAACTACTGAACCATCTATCCAGTCCCTAAATTATCTTATTGGTGTAGTTATGCCACTTTTATCTTGGGGGTAATTAACAGCTATCTAATTGGACTTAAAACCCACTCAATGGGAGGGATCTCATATGTGGTACTGTAAACCTAGTCAAATACACATGACTGAAAAGGTCACAGATCCTAGAGAAAACCCCATCTTTGTCATATTTCTAGACAAATGAAATTTCTTCCTGTATGATAAATATATATCCTTATATTTACAGTCAAGTATATATCTCATCACTCATCAAAGACTTTCTTTTTGCAACAGATGGAGACTATTACAGAGTTCTAAAACTGGCCAAACACAGAGAATAATTGTCTGTGAGATGTCTAGTCCCAAATAACACATCTACAAAGCAACCTCTACATCAAAGGCTCAGGAAACAGAGGAATAAGAGAAAGAAAGAATATTAATGTATCTCTCAACTCGCTCTGGTGAAGCTTCCCCATGTAACAAATTGTGATTAGCACAGAAAGTCACAACTGGCCAAAATGTAGAGAAAAAGAGACTACAGAATTCATGTCCCTGGATAGGACTGTTATATCTAATCTCTGCCACTCAGGGATTAGAGATCATTGTTAAAGTCAGGACAGAAAGATTATAAGAGCCAGGGACAGTGGAAAATAACTAAAAAACAGAGTTTTTCAGGTAGCTGGGAACTTGCCCATATGAACTTATAGCAATGGTGACCGCATGTGAAAGACCTATGGAAACTCAAGCCAGACAAAAACTCAGCATAGAGTTGGGGAAATAGGTAAGAAGCTCAAACCTTAGCTGAGGAACCATTGGTAGTTGATTACTACTGGGTAAGGAAGAGTTGGTCTTTAAGGGAGTGATGCTAGACAGCTTCAGTGGATGAACTCACACCAAAGGATATCTGGGTACACAAGCTTGACTTGATAGGCCTTAACGTATATGACAGAATGTTTGACATCCAGTGGGGGGGGCAGGGCTACAGGGAGCACAGATAGAGGAGGAGGATTAAGATGTATTGTATGAAATGCACACAAATTTAACAAAAATACATTGTTAAAATCTCTAAAAAGAAATCTATTCTTGATAAAATGTAGTTATAAATTTCTTTCAGCAATCATATAAGTTGATGGAAAACATGGGTGGTTAATTTTCCTTCCACCTTTACCTCCTCCTCTTCCTCCTTCTCCTCCTCCTCCTCCTCCTCATCATCACTGGCAATGCTGAGGATTGAACCCAGGACTGTGCACATGTTAAACATGTGTTCTGCCACTGAGCTCTATCCCTAGTTTTTTCTGTATTATTTTGAACTGACAAATTTATAGATACAATGTGATACTCTGATCTACCCATATCATCTGTAATGACTAAATTATCTCATTAGCCTGGCTATTACCTCACAATACTTTTTTTGTGGTGAGAACATTAAAGTGTATACTCTTGGGGCTGGCGAGATGGCTCAGCAGTTAGAAGCACTGACTACTCTTGCAGAGGTCTTGGGTTTGACTCCCAGCACTCACATAGTGGCTGACAACCATCAGCAACTCCAGTTCCAGGGGATCTGACAACCTCTTCTGACGTCCATGGGCACTGCATAACACAGGTGTACTTATACATGCCGACAATACACTCAAACACATAAAATAAAAATAATACTAAGAAAAGACATATACTCTTAGCTATTGAGATGAATAGCACACTGTCATTGACTGTAGTCACCCTGCTGTGCAGAGCAAAGAGCTTATTTCCTAGGGGTAATTTGGGAATCTTATTGTTTAACTGAAACTTTATGCTTTTTGACTAAAAATCCCACCTCCAGCCTCTAGTACCACATTTCCATTCTGTGTCTGTGAGTTTGGGGAGATCATATAGCATTTGTCTTCCAGAATCACCCATGTTGTGAAGATGATAGGATTTCCATTTTTCTCAATGATCGAATAGTATTTCATTGTGCATATATATCCTATCTTCTTCATCCATTTATCCGCTAATAGTCCTTTAAGCGTATCTTGGCTACTGTGAATAATGTGAATAAACATGAGGATGCAGATATCGCTTTCATATGCCGATTTCTGATTCTTTAGATATATACCCACCAGTGGGATTGCTGAATCATATTTTAGCTCTGCTTTTATAAAAGCATTTTTTATTGTTTGAGAATTTTACACATGCATATAGTGTTTTGATCAAACCTACTCTTCCATCACTTTCCCTTAATTCCTCACCAATTTCCTCCCCAATTCCAATACCTCACTGCAATATTCTCCAGTTTCATGTGTCTTTTTGAACCCACTGATCTTTCCAGTCCCCGTTCTGCAGATCTTAGAGCCTTGGGAGGAGGGGTATGATATGGATGCTGCATTTGAGCTGAACATTCTTCAGTCTCTTATTCTCTGCATGCTGACCAGCCATAGGTCTCTTTGTTAATCACTGTCTACTACCCAGAGAAGCTTCTCTGATGAGGGATGAGATATGAACTATGAACTATCATGATATGTCTTAAAAGCGTTTTGTTTAGTTTCCAAATGGGCCTGACTGACACCTACAGAACATTCCACCCACATTCTAAAGAATACACATTATTCTTAGTAAGTCATGGAACTTTCTCCAAAATCAGTCATGTATTAAGACTCAACAAATATAGGAAAATTGAAATAACATCGTGTCATATCCAATCACAAAAGAATAAAGGTGGATACCACTAGTAGCAGAAACTATAGAAAGTACACAAACTCGTGGAAAGGAAACAGCACAGCAACAGATGATAATTGGGTCAAGAAACGAATCAAAAAGGAAATTTAAAAACTCCTAGAATTGAATGAAAATGAAAAAAAACAATATAGCGAAACCTATGGAACACAATGAAGGCAGTCCTAAGAGAACAGTTCATAGGACTAAGTCCCTGGACCAAAACGGAGATAGTAAATAATAACTTAATGGATAATAGGAGCAGACAATACCTCAAGACAGTAGTCAGGAAGAGATCATCAAAATCAGAATGAAAATTAATGAAAAACAAAAAAGAATCCATGAAACTGAGTTGGTTCTTTAAGATTAAGAAGATTTTATCCCAAGCGACTTCCAAACTGTTTTTCATGAAGATTGTACTAATTAACATTTATGACAACAGTATAAAAAGCTTTCCCTGGCTGACAAGATGGCTTAGTGGGTGAAAGCACTTGCTGCCAACCCTGACAACTTTGAGCTTGATCCCCGGAACCCACGTGGTAGAAGGAAAGGTGGACTCCTGCAGGTTGTCCTCTGGTCTCCATGTCCTCCCTAGGGGGGTGTCACACAGATAGACCCATTCATTCATTCATTAAAAATGTAAGTGAAAATAAGTGTTTCCTTTTTTCTACATCCTCTTCCTCATTTTCTAGTTTTTCTTTTTGACATAGACATTCTAATGGACGTGAGCTGACGTCTTACTATGGGCTCAATTTACCTCTCCCTAGTGGTTAATGATGCTGATAATTTAAAAAAATTAAAAATTATTATTACTGTGTATGTCTGGATCTGAGCATGCTATAAGGTATGTGTGTGTAGGAGGACAATTCTGTGCAGTCAGTCTTCTCCCACTCTTTAAACTTGGGTTCTGGGGATCAATCTCAGGTTGTCAGACTTGCATGGCAACTGCTTTGCTCACTGAATCGTCTCACTGGCTCATGATATCAATAATTTAAAATAAACTGACCATTTATATTTATCTTTTGAGAAATATCTTTTGCTTAAAAAGACCTTCAACTATTTGCTTTCTTATCATGGAGTGCTTTGAGTCCATGGGTATTTGAGTATTTGGGTATTAACTCCTTTTCAGATGGTTTGCAAATATTTTCTTTCACTGTGTGACTATGTTTTTCCAACTGCTTTCTCTGCAGTACAGAAGCTATTTAGATGCAACTTCAACTCTGTATTTTTTAATTTTGTTGCCTTTGCTTTTTGGGGTCATATTTAAAAATCACTGACCAGACCAATGTCATGGAACCTTCTCCTCAGGTTTTCATCCAGTAGTTTTTCACTTTTTAAATATGTTGGGTATTGATTTTTATATACTGCGTGAGATGAGGATCCTGTTTCATTCTTCTACAAGTATAATCCAGGTTTCCCTACTCTATCTGTTAAAAGAGACTGTTTATCACTGTGTGTGATTAACATCTTTGTTAAAAGTCTGTTGGCCTGTTCTGCTGGTCTATGTATCTGTTTTCTGGTAGTATCATGCTGTGTTAACTAAATATTAAAAAAGGAATGTGATGTCTCCACTGAAAACATTTTCTTTGAGATTATGAGCAAGAAAAAGTTGTTTCTATCACCGTTTTTATTCAGTCATGTTGACATTTCCAGCTAGTGTAAGAAAAGAAAAAATTTACATAAGCATTAGAAAGAAAATTACAATCCACATATGATATGAAAAGATAAGTCATATAAGAAAACTACAATGATCCAGTCATGGTGGTTTATGCCTTTCATCCCAGCACTAGGGAGGCAGAGGCAGGAGGATCTCTGTGAGATACAGGACAGCCTGGGATGGTCTACATAGAGACTTCCAGGCCAGCTGGAGCTACATAGTGAGAACCTGATTCAAAAACAACAAAACAACAAAAACAGCAAAACAAACCAAACAAAAACCAAGAAAACCATAAATAAGTGGCCGGAATTACAAAGGTGTGGTAATTTTTTCCCATATAAAAATAAAAATTAAAGAAAAAAACCACATTTCTGTACACCCCCTACAGTTGAAAATGACTTTTAAAACACAGCATTTACACCAGGATAAAAACCTAAGGTACTAGAGTTTCACATCCAGTAATGGGTGACCATGTCTCAGATCAACCCTCATAGAAAAGCTGCACAAAATACCAAAAGTAAACAATAAGACAGGGTGTGCCAGCTTCTGGAAAAGGAAAAAAGTCAAGAGATCCAGAAGCTGACAGACGCTTCAGGTGATCTCAAGGCTGTAGAGACAGGTCTCTTGAGAAGGAAGTGCCCTGGTCAACACCCAGAGCTTTGGGTTAGGACCTCAGAGACAATGTCCTAGGAGTAAAAAACTTGGATAGAAATCCTCACAAGGGTGGAACTCAAAACTGCTTAATCCTGCTTGGTTATGACATTGTCTTCTTCCTCTCACTGCTGCAAAACTACAAAATTCAGTCCTCTTTTAGAGTAGCAACAGCATTCTGAGAAGCTTATTAGCTCTATATACTTTTCTTGCAAAATGTGCAGGATGCTATAAAACAACCAGGTATGAAAAACAAAACAAAAATTTCAAGAAGATAAAATGTATTTAAGTTATTGGAGTTATTTAATATAGATTTCAGTGCAGTGCTTGAAAACAACACACACACAACCACACACATTCGTGTACTCACGCTTACACATATATGCGGAGAAAGTTGTCAAAGAATGGGAGACAGGAAGACTCCAAAGGAAATTCCAAAGCACAATGCAATATTGAAATGTACAACTCACCTGGTAGATTAACATCAGATTAGACTAGACAGCGGATGAGAAAATGAGCGATCTGGAAGACAAAGCAATATAAAATATTAATATGTAGCTTGAAGTGAAAATGGGTGACAGTCAAGGAGAGGTGACTTAGAGGACGAGATGACAGTGACTCTGAAGAGCCAGTGATTCCCAAATGGAGGGAAGGCCTATCTCTGCGCTTTCAGGAAGTGCTACAATCTCTGATCTGAATGAGAACAACACTCCACCTGGGCACATTATCCCCTTACTTTGCTTCCATCGTTTCTTTCTGACGATCTCTCCATTTAGCTATTGCTCCTGAGAAGGTGCCAAGTCTCTTCCTCTGCATTGTCCTACCCAGTGAGTGGGGACTGCTAGTATGGTAGAAAACAGATCAGTTGAACAGAATGGAGAGATCAGAAAAAGACCCACGAATATGTGGAATTTGTTATTAGTATTTGACACATCGAAAGTGTATATTTTAACTGATAGCGAGGAGGTTATCCATTGGAAAACGAAAGGCACTTGATCTCACCCTATATTCAGGAATAAATTTTAGGCTGGAGAAATGGTTCAGTACTTTATCTCAAGCTTGGTGACTGTGGTTCAGGACCCAGAATTCATCTAAAAAGCTGGGAAGACGTGGCAGTTGCCTGAAATCTCAAAATTCAGGAGCCAAGACAGGGGATCACTAGAGCAAGCTGGCTAGGCTTCCCAGTCAGAATTGGTGAGCTCCAGGTTCAGTGTGAGACATTGCCTCAGTAGATAAAGTGGGGACCAATGGAATAAGATACCTGATGTCAACTTCAGGCTTCTCTATGTATACACACGTATATATGCTTACACATATGTAAACACACATGCACCCACATACACAATCATAAAATCGAATAAAAATAAGTTTCAGGTATGTTAAAGATTCTAATAGAGCGTATAGCATGTATTGAAATAAAGCTGAAAATCCTCACAACACAAGAATAAGGAAGGATTAAAACAAGGCACAAATCATGACCCACAGAAGGAAACACTGATCAATGTAGTTTACAGTTAGAATTTCTGTTCATTGAAAGTACCAGCAAGCCAGGGATGGTACTGCATGCCTATAATCTCAGTATGCAAGAGGTTAAGGCAGAAGGATTGAATTTGAGGCTAGTCTGGGCTATATAGTGAGACCCTATCTCAACACTCAAAATCCACAAACCAAAAGCAGACAAATTCCAGCAAGTGAGTAAAAATGTTACTCAAAATGGATGTTGCTGCTTACCAAGAAGCATCAGAAACCATATAATAGAAAAAATGGGCAAATGAAATAAACCTGTTTTGTATGGCAAATTGGTAGTTTCATTACTAGCCAAGGAAACAGAAACTAAACCCACCATTTCGTACCCAATTAGTGGTCAATACTTAGTGTTAACTAAGACCTGGAGATGTAAGAATTCTAAAAAATATGTAACGTATTTATATGTTATAAACATAAAATAAGTTATAACCATAAAATATTTTACTTATTTATCAAAAATGTGTTGTTCCTGGGGAGACTGCTCGGCGGTTGAGAACCTATACTGTTCTTTTAGAGGACCTGAGTCCTCTGAGAGCATCCACCTTAAGTGACTCACAATGCCTGCAGCTCCAACTCCAGGGGATCTGCTGTTCCTCCCTCCCTCCCTCCCTCCCTCCCTCCCTCCCTCCCTCCCTCCCTCCCTCCCTCCCTCCCTCCCTCCCTCCCTTCTTTCCTGTCCTCCCTTCTACCTTTCTTTATTCCTTCTAGTTAGCAGCAGTGTCCCAGGATGGCATCTACCCAGAACTTTGGAAAACTCTCCATGAAAGAAGAGCTTGGTGTTGCACAGTAACTTTCAGTTCAAAGGTGACCTCTCCGTACCCCTGAGGTCGGCTGCTGTTTGCACAGGCTACCGGATCTTCCTCTAGTTCTTTGATCCAGTGAATGAGGGGGAAGAACTTGAGGGATGAGGGCGGAGGAGGCTGTTTTCACAGGGAAGCAGCTCTTCCTTGTCCTTCCCCCTTTTTTCTCCTTCTCTCCCCTCCCCTCCTCTTCCTTCCCCTTCCCCCTTCTCTCTCTGCCCCTCTCCCCCCTCCTTCCCCTTATTCCTCTTGGTCTTCAGAGGGTCTGTATATGCTTGGAAACTTCTCTGCCTCTGAGCTATGTCCTTAGCTCCCACCTGTCCTTCCTGTGCCCCTCCCCGCCAAGCTTCCCTCTAGGCTTTAATCTTCCTAACAACTCTTCCTTCATCTGTAGGTTTCTGCGTTTCTTTTCCTTCTGGTGTTGTGATTCTAGAACATACTTTGAATAAAGCATGGCCACCCCCAAAATCTGGAGCGGAGCAAAGGTTAAATGGCAGTTCTTTTGAGGGAGGAAAGGGTTGAGTCTCGGGGGTGGGGGGTGGTTGTGTGTGAGCAGGTTGTCTGTTCCAAAGGGAGCAGTGAGTGTATAGTCACTCTCATATGGGAGAGCCCTGCTGAATCACCTTTCTGATGCTATTCAGAAATTTCCTCCTGGCAGCCTTGTACCCTTATGGAGGTGAAAGAATGTAAACTTGGCTGGGCTTCCCTGTCCGCATCTCAGATTCTGTTATGAGCAGACAGCTGGAAAAAGTATAGGAAAGCAATTACTGTACATATTAGTGATAAAAAGGGCCTGGCTCCAGCTGACAGGGAGAGACAGAGAGAGAGAGAGAGAGAGAGAGAGAGAGAGAGAGAGAGAGAGAGAGAGAGAGACACTCTGAGGCCCTGTAGTACTGTGTACTTCTACTCAAGATCATTTATGTAGTTTCTAGACTATGGATGATCTTACCCAAGGACAGTGTTGCCTGATGACAGTATAAATGCTGAGAAATGTAGCATTAGCAAATTTCATCATTTTGAAAGCACATTCCAGAGTACTTACCCAGACAAAGCTGCCTGTAGTGCACCCGGTTATGTGATCTTTTTAAAAATAGGTTTCATTTACTATTTTTATTTTATGTGTATGAGTGTATTGTCTGCATGTGTGTAAGTGCACCTGTGTCATGCAATGCCCACAGAGGTCAGAAAAAGGTGTTGAGTCCCCTGGAACTGGAGTTATAGATGATTGTTAGCTGCCATGTGAATACTGGGAACTGAACCCTGATCCTCTGCAAGAGCAGTCAGTCAGTGCTCTTAACCCCTGAGCTGCCTCTCTAGCACCAAGATTATGTGATCTTGTGGGACCACTGACCACCTGAGTGTTTTGTTGTTGTTGTTTGTTTTTTATGCTAGTTATTTGAAACGTTGCTGTGTGGCACATGACTCTGCTTGTTCAGTTAACTCTGACACCTATCTACCTGTGAATGTGTGCAACTGCCTGAATTGGAAGAAGCTTATGTGCTTGCTTGTGTTGGGTGCACAGTGGTTCATCAATGCAGGGAACCAGAGAAGGTTTAGGAGCAGGGCTGGCCGGAGCAGAGCCCACTGGCCAACTCTCATTCTGAATGGAGTTTGCGCCCCGCTCGCTCTCCCGCAGAGGGGCTTCTGCGCTAGGTCCTGTGCCTCCAGATGCCTCCAGATGCCAGGGGATGACCCTGATGTTCCTTGGGCCTGCCTCTGTGTTCTTTCCTGATGGAGTCTGGCTCTCTCTCTTTCGTCAGAGGTCTACAAGCTGCACCAAATGTTTCACATTACTCAGTGTGAAAACCCTCCTATTCTTTCAGATTTTTTACAAGTTCATGCATCCGTGGAAACCCGATATTCCATATTTCATTCTGCTTTGTGAGTGTCATTGTGAGGGATGCGAGTTCACAGGCAGCAGGCCCCTTCTGGCTTTGATCAGCTTGACCACAACTAATTGTAAATGGAGAACAAATGAAAGAAATATTTACAAATTTCATGGGAATTCAGGCGGGGCCTAAGCCTTCCCTAATGCCTCCATTCACAGCAAATGTTTATTGAATACTCTGACTCCACTGAGCACTTCAATATTTATATAGTATTAAATTTTAGCTTGTTCCGAGGGGACCCGAAGAGTCTGCAAAGCTCTTTGCGTAGCTTTTCTGCTGTGCCCTCTTCTACTCCGCAAACTTCCTTTCGTTTGCATCACAAAATCTGCTGCAATATGAAAAAAAAAAAATCTACTCAAATTCCCAAACTACAGCTGTGAGAAGGGGAACGGGAGAGAAAAGGGGTGGGGTTGAAAAAGACCGTAAAATCTAAAACAAATTTTGAGTTGCATAGTTGAGTTGGGAAAAAAAAAAAATCAAATGAAAATGTTCAAAATAAAGCTATAAATGCCTAGAGCCAATTTAAACAGCTGTTGGGTCAGGCAGGCTAAGGCCTGGAAGGCAACACCAGCTAAGAGCAGAATATTACGCAATTAATCAGCACTTGCCTAGTTATTATAAAGGAACACTCAGCCCCATTCCGGCAGTGTGGAAGGGCTTTCCTGTTCTTAACCATACTTTTCCAGAAGAGTTTTTGTTTACACAGGCTTTGTGTCTTCTCCCTGGGGCTTGTGGAGAGGCCACTCACGGCTGGGAAGGGTCAATTGACCCTTACTCACCTCACCAACCTCATGGCATACTCTGGAAGCCCCTCAGACGCTGTCATGAAGGCTTAGACAGCTGATGGGTCAGATGCTGAAGGGAGGGGGAGAGGAATCTGCTGTCCAGAGAGTCCTTTTTGTCACCTTCTTAGATGGCAAGTACACCTGGAGTTTGTGGACACTGTACTAATAACCACTCTTAACAACTGCTTTTTTTTGTTGTTGTTGTTGTTAGGAACACCGCACATCTGTGTATGATATGTGCCCTGGGCTTGCTCTACCCCAGAAGTCATAAATGTCAGGCTAGACTTGGTCATAGACAGACTCTGGCTTAATCTACCATCCGCATATTTCCCAGACACACAGACTATAGAGAGAATGACCCCAGACAACTCCGATCCATGATGGAGGCACACATGGCCCTCAAGGGTGCCTCAAAGACTGGACAGAGCAGTGAGACTGCATAGAGGAATGGGAAGTTGGAGAAGAGAGTCAACTCCAAAGCTGATGGAAAGAACAGGAGGCCCCAAAAGAATGTTTTGTGAGCAGGGAGTACTTACTTTCTTTATAAAATTAAAAATTCCCTCTGTTCTTTGAGGAGCTCCCTTATTTTAGTGGAATCTAGGAAGCCATTTTAATGAGCACAAAAATGTGAAATCAAGTTTGTAGGTTTTTAAATCATACTCGTGTATGTTTTGATTTTAAAGCATTAAGAAATTCCCATTCAAGGCTAGGTGGAGTGGCGCATGCCTTTGAAGACACGTGTGCACTTACGTGCAAGCCCATAATTCACTCATACATATAAGATAAAAAAATAAACATTTTAAAGAAAAAAAGAAAAGAAAAGAAAGTAGAACCCCTCATCTGTTAAGAATGATAGTTCTGGGGCTGGAGAGATGACTCAGTGGTTAGGGGTGATTACTGTTCTTGCCTAGGACCCGGGTTTGGTTCCCAGAACCCACAGCGCAGCTCATCACTGACTGTAACTCCACAGGCTCCTGCAAGCCCATGGTGCACAGAAATTCATGCAGATGGGCACATATGCACATAAAATAATAAATAAATAAATATTTAAAAAGAACAATGGTTCTTACAAAGGAAAGTTTGACAGTTTATTTTGCAATTTCAAGGTACTTTTAATTAAGCTGTGCTAGAACTTTGAAGGATTATTCAATATTTTTCTTCCAAAACTCAAGTATTGGCACTTCTTAACATGATCGCAATGGTCAGGTAAACATCATCAAGCTGTAAATGATGTAAGTAGCTATGTAGGTACAGTATTGTGGTGAAACATGTAAAAATTCAAATGCTCTGATACAACTAAGCATTGTGTATTGGAAAGAGAATGATTGATGTTTAATTCAATGCAGCCCATGTGTTTGCTAGTAAGTGTATTGGTTTGCTTAGTTTCCATTTAGTGGACTCGTAGAAGCTTGATTGAAAAAGAGACAGTGAATACAACACACATTCTTCTCACTTGCCTGCAAACGATTCTTTTCTTATTTCACATGTGATAGTGCATGCTCTAGGCAGACAGTAGGAGGCCTTGTAAGTATGTCCAGACAGTGAGAAATGACTTTTTACAATGCTAAGGGTCAGGATGGTAGAGGAAAGTGAGGATCATAGCCAGTCCAGCTGTCTTTCCAGTCACACACCCATCTTTTAAATCCTGGAAAAGCAAGAAAAGATCTGGCAAACAAAGAACTAGACTGCTTCTGCACACAGTAATCTAGCTCTCTGTCAGAGAACAGGACCCATAATAGTATCAACCTTACAGCATTGTCTCGAGATATGAATGAGCTGATGCAGCACCTCACACATAATAAATGGTATATAAATATTAGACATTTAAATGTTTCTTTCAAGAGACAAGATTTATTGTATGTTCAAGAAGATTTATTAAATTTCTGCTACTATCACAGTGTCAAATATCTTTATTTAGATATTTAGATTACTTTGTTAAAGAAAATCTCTAATTTAGGGCCCTCCCTAGATTACCAGTTCTGTTAATTTGCAACTAACATTCAGGTGGTCTTGCTATGTTTTCACGCAAATGACTCAATTTCTCATGAATTTTAATTCAGAACCAGATGTGTGTGTGTGTGTGTGTGTGTGTGTGTGTGCATGTCTGTGAATGTATGTGGGGGTATGTACATGCACATGTATGTGGAAGTCAGAGGACAACCTTGGGTGTCAGGTTCCCTCCACTTTTTCTTTGTTTGAGACAGGCGTCTTATTTTCCTGGAACTCTCTAACTAGCAGAGCTCACTGAGCTCCAGGGATTTGCCATCTCCGCTTCCTGAGAACTGGGACTGCAAGTGTGCAGCACTGTGTCTGGAGTTTTATGTGGGTTTTGGGGATTAGAACTCAGGTTTTCATGCTTGGGAGGCAAGTGATTTCCCACTGATTCATCTCCCCGACCCTTCTATATTCTTAAAACACACACACACACACACACACACACACACACACTCAACTTATTTCCTCCTTTACCCCCTTTAGGAGCTGAGAGAGTCTGCCTACAGTGCCTTTGTAGAAAGCTCAGTTACAGCTCTTCACACTTGCCTTAGAAACACAAGTCTCCTTGGATCAATTTTCTCCAATGTGTCTTAACTGAGAAAATGGCCTTTTCCCTAAGTATTTGCTTAAAGATAGTGATCAGCATTGTAAAATTGTCAGATATCAAATGAATTGTTTAGCAACAAAATCAGAGCATTTGCTAATCAGTAATAATTAGTGAAAGTGGAGAAGACCGTGAACAGTTGTGAGGTGGTGTGATTTACCAAGTTCCTATTAGGAATTTGTCTGGACTTCCATAAACAGAGTAGACACTTATTCTACTTGAAATCTGAGTGATGACAATTGTCCTGTGTCTAAGTGTTTTAATGCTGCCAGCATTTATTTTTCAAAATCCACAGACTAAAGAAGAAAAAGAAAGCATGCAACCGGCAAACGGTGCCCCTTTCACAGATGGACAACATTCCAGAATAGAGTTTTATGGGACTCCACCTACATCAAACTGACCAAACTGAGGGTGACCCATCAACAATAGAGCTCTTTATCGTGTTGCTTTGACACAGGACAAATGACATTCCTCAGACCCCCTTTCATGTAACAGTCTGCCATGAAATATGCCTGCACTCTTTTCACCTGCAGAACTGGGTTATATCAACTCCATCATTGTGTGGCTTATCTGATGGCAAGTGAAAGCCGACGCTGGCTGGAGGCTAACGACAATGCCATTTCCAGACAACTGTTCCCCTCTGTTTCTGAACTGCTTGGGTAGTTTCACTTAACACAGAAAAATGCTTGTGAGCAGTGATATACTCACATTTGTGCAAATTTATATAAGAGAGAGCAAAGTATGCACGGAGTTGTATCTTCTACAATGTCTATTGAGTGCTCATGCAAGATTAGATAT
The DNA here is from genome assembly GCA_035773235.1 of Eospalax fontanierii. Lineage (NCBI taxonomy): Eukaryota > Metazoa > Chordata > Mammalia > Rodentia > Spalacidae > Eospalax > Eospalax fontanierii. The sequence continues at coordinate 37,771,994 of CM069544.1, read as the reverse complement.
ATGGTGATTATTTGTGCATACACACAGGTTTGCAAATATTTCTGTTCCTAGCTGTAACACAGCTCTGTTTGTAGATGTGAATGACAGTGCAGATATAGGCCTATCAAAGCACTTCCTCTCACAGTCTGAGAAAAGTGTCTATGTAGCTAGAATGAAATGAAGTCAAACCTGTTGGTGGTTCGCGTGATGTAAGTAAGCTGAGTAGTGTCAGAATTGGTGACAAAGGGAGGCATTTTTAGGCTATCTCCTCCAATAATCCTTGTTTCTTTGGCCACCATGATTTAATTGTTCTGGAATGCGTCATGAAATAGACTCGCACCTTTCCTGTTCTTGAGTCTTGCCAAGTGACAAGGAAATAATCTGCTGAAAATGAACAGTTCATTTGTGAACGATGACACAAACATTAGAAATATGCAGTAGTTATATATGCTAATGCATGCATTCAATAGATGCAGGCATTCAATTGCAAGTATTTTCCAGAGCGCTTTTCTGCAGTTATATCAGTGTTTATGGAAATGGAATGTTAGCTGTAGTCTTGGCTAAATTTCAAAGAAAGTGACTCCAGATACCTTCAAACACAGTAACTGAAAAGTAGAAGTAGAGTTCAACATTTGTTTGCAATTGGGTTTTGTTGAGAAAGGAAGAGAGAGAGAGAGAGATAGAGAGAGAGATCTTAAGGTATAATCGACACATAGTAAACTCTAGAACACTGTATGGTTTGAAATGTTTGGATAAAGGTATGCACCTATTAAATTCATCCTTTGGATAAAGGCCCTCACTGGTGAAGGCACTCTTGTCCTCAAGATAATTTTCATACTCAGCACCATCAAAAGTTGACTCAAGCCTCTTTGTAATCCCCATTTCCTGTTCCTACCAGACAAACATTGATTTTTCACTTTCCTTATAAGTTAGTTTTCATTTTCTAAAATCATTTTATATTTTGTTTCTGCCTAACCTTATCAATTTTGGTAATTATTTTAAGATTCCCCTCCAAATTGCATACTTGCAAAGGCTTTCTCCCCTTGCTTATTTCTAGAAGTTTTATTATCCAGCTATCATATTAATGTCCAGATCCATTTTAAGTTTTGTGCATGATCTGAAGTATCCATGAAAGTTTCCTATTTTCCCACTGGAATAGTTACTTATTCTCAGCACCATGTGTTAAAGAAACTATCATTTTTTTCCACTGAACTGTGTGCTCTCACAAACTGGGGCAGGCGTGGGGCTCACCCATTTTCAGTTCCTCACAGTTCCTCTTTAACTGATGCCATATCAATGAGGGGGAAGTGAGAATGACCCCTGTGATTCTTACTTGGTCAGAACCTGGGTTTTTGGAGTTCATATTTTTTTTTTTTTTTTTTGTGAGACTACATAATTTATTGGCAGTCAACTAAAAGACAGGAGACATCACATTCCAATGTAGGCTTCTGGCTTCTCTTCAAAAGTTGAGAACCTCACAGATCAGGGTGCAGGTGCCACACAGTGGGGCAACAATTGATATCAGAGAAGCAGTGGCTGTTCCCTTTCTTTGGTAAAGGAAATCCCCAGTTTCCTTCAGTTTCTGTCTTACTTGTCCCTGATAAGCCTGATCAGTCCAAACCTTTCATTTGATCCAGAAAGAAACTGAATAAGAAATGTAATGAGTTGGAGTTGGAATGTAGAATCCGGTAGTGTTTTTCCACCAAGATGGAGCAGACATACTGTACCATTGCTGTGGAGCTGAGCAAGCTAGGCTGGGGTATTTGCTGACAGGTTTGAACTCTCTGTCCTGTAATTAATACCCCTTTTCACCTCTTGATAATAAACAGTGAAGCTTATGATAATTTATTTGCTGCCATCTTTGGAAAGCAGACAACATGGTGAGATTCAAGTATTGCTTAATTGTTAGAAGAACGATTCATTCAGCCAAACCATATTTTGAAGGCTATGCTCATTTTCTTTGTCATTATATAGGTTGCCTGCAGCATTTATATTGAGTGTTTTAATCTCTAGTGAGTCCCCATAATAGGATAATATTGAAATGACCACAATATAGAGAGCATGCATTCCTCATCTGTCTTTAACTTTATGACTGAGATTATTGAAGATGATCAGGTCAAAATAAACTGGGGAATTCAGTCTGTTAGCTGGGGAAATCATATGATTAAAAAGCTATAGGTAACATTCTTCTTTTCCAACAAATTAGTCAAAATATTACTAAACTGTTGTGCGTTGTACAGAATAAATAAAAAAAAACAAACCACAGGAACAATACAGATCACATGAAGTTATATTTTATTGGTGAGTTTAGTAGCTATGATTGTACTTTTGAAAAGAAATTCAATGTTTATAAACATGCATCTTCATTGGTAGACAGGATGAAAATACAGATTTGGAAGAACAACTTAGAATTTTTGATTTTATATTTTGATGCTATTCTTAACACATATTCTGTACAAAAAATAGAATGGAAAATACAGTATGATGTTGTTTTGATATTATTTTACTGTGTATTATAGGGGCTTATTAATTTAAAAGTAAAGGGATCTGCAGTACTATCTTGCAATGTTCACATGTAGATCACATTGTCCCTTACAGATACAGTTTCATTTTGCATACCAGGACTGTTAAAACTGCCTGTGTAACAAAGAATTCCATAGCCAGTTCTAAAAGCCAACTGAGAGTGGGCTCAACTAAGGCAAAACGGCAGAGAGCAGCAAGGCTTGGGTTTGGGGCAGAGCACTGAGCCCTGCCCAGTGCCTGGCAGCTGGACTGAAGAGAGCATGCCTGTGCTCCCAGACAGCTTGGACTCTTGGAGAAGTATATGACACTAGAACAGGCTGGGGAGGTGGACAGAGGCCATGGAGAGATATTATTACAGAGACTGTTTATGCTGTCTTTAATCCTAGCATTTGGAAGGCAGAGGCAGGTGGATCTTTGTGAGATCCAGGCCAGCCTGGTCTTTACAGTGAGTTCCAGGCCAGCCTGGTCTATACAGTGAGTTCGAGGTCAGCTGGAGCTATGGGAGAACCTGTATATTAAAAGGATAGCCTAGAACCTAAAGGAGAGACAAAGGTTCATGGTGCATGTGGCATCTATGACAAGTAAAAACTTGTGACTCGTACCTGTTACATGCCTCAGTGGAAGGACAGGACTAGGATAAGCAAGCAAGGCACTTGACCTGAGCCACAAGACTTGAGGGGACAAAATGGTCAGTGATCAAGATAAGTAATATTATATTGAATTATTTTTAAATGTAAAATTTAATGCAGAAAACCTGTATAATGAACAGAATGTCAAATATTTTCAATAAAGATAAGATTCAGAGAAGATTGTGCTTCTGGGATGGCAGGTAGTTCCCCAAGGTGTGGACTCAGGAAACTCAGCAGTGAGTCCCAGGCTCTAAGAACTCTGAGGTAGCAGTCTTTCCATTTCTAGCATCTTTCCAACACTCACATGGAAAGTGTCACCATCATGAGCAGAGAGTCATCTCTAAATATCTGAATATAGAGACTCCTGGAAACCTTACCATGGCCGTGGGCAGAAGCCCTAACATTACCTAACATTGTGATTTTCTATTTCACATGGTAAAGATGTGATACTTCTGGCACCCACAGGTTTACTGTTGTAGATTCATAATGAACATGCTGCCTCCATCTGGAGCCTTGTCATTATTTCAAATGAAAAGTTGGAAACTGAATATCTTTATTTTCTCTCATTCCTGTATTGCCTTCCTTTCTCTATCACAAATCTCTGTTGTTCTTAGGAACTCACTGCTCCAGCTTCCATAAAACATGTGGAAAGCATATGTGGAACAACGTCATCCTCTTCAGGCTTTTTTCTTGCGTCCTAAACTCTGACTTCTTTTCTTCAGTTGTAAAATCAATGCCCTTATGCCAGAAATGGCCTCACATGCCTCCCAGAACTTAAGACGCTAACACACCAGGATGACCATGAGTTTGAGACTACACTGGTCTATATAGCAAGATCCTGTCTAACAAAGAAACAAACAAAGGCCCCTTCTTATCTTAGGAAACAAATCAAGCAAAAAACAACTCCTACTACCATGACAGCTACTGCTACTACAGGTTGGAGAGATGATTCAGTCAGTGAAGTGCTTGCTACCTGAGTTCAGATATCTAGCACAATGCAAATACCCAAGTTCTGTGGTACTCCCCCTGTAAACCCAGCCCTAGGGAGACAGATACAGGAGGACCCCTGAGGTTTGCTGGCCAGATAGACTTGCTGAATCTGTGTGCTCCAGGTTCAGTGAGAAACACTGTATCAAAAAATAAGGTGGAGAGCAGCAGAGGAAGACACCTCACTTTCCCTTGGCGGCTGCATGTGCGCATGTGCCCATGCTCACATGTGCACAGATAAAGATACTATGCACTTACAAAACAAAAACAAACAAATATACGGACTCAACACCTTATATTGGGCTCCACTGGGCAACTTGACTTGGGGTGGGGTATTGCCTGAGCATCAGGAATTTGGAATCTGGGTCCAACTTTCCTCATTGGTTGTGTGAATGTACATAGGTAAATCCCTTTTATTCCTTAAACCTCACTCAGTTGCCTTACCTGAGCAATAATGAGGCTAAGTGAGATTAACTGTAGTGTTTTGCTCTGGTCGAATACTCCATGACTTCTAAGGATGAGTTTGTTTCTCACCATGACGCCAATTTCCGACCAGTCTGTGTATAATCAGCTAAATGCAGACTAGGTACTTCAAACTCTGCTGGCCTTGAGTTGTTCATGTTGAAATTAAACTTGTCACTTTTGGTTTCCAAACCCTTTCTTATTTGAGGAAAAGCCTGGACAGAGTCTTTGCTCTTTTCAAGTCTCTTAAAACTATTGCTTAATGTTAAAGCAGAGAAAGAAACAATGTGGCTTTGGATCAATTACAAATGAGTCTTTTTTCATTTCTGAGCTTAACAAGTTTCATTAGGTGCTCTTTTAAGTTCTTTTGTTAACCATTGCGGGTTTTGTTGTTGTTGTTTGGTTGCTCCTCTATCTATTTTTTGCAACTCGGTGTTCAGCAAACACTGTGGTTTTATCAGGAGACCAGGAAGCCGCCCTAATCCAGATTACTTTAAGCATATTTAGAAATCTCAAGAAGTATCTCTCTGTGGTTTAAAGTCATAAAATGGTTACTGCAGAAGCTGTGTGTCTTCTCTTTTTATCTGCCGAAGGGCTGGACATGCTTGGTGTATTTTGGTGCTTTAAGACTGTGAGACTTTCGAGTCTTCTTTTACAGGTTGTTTGTGGGGACCTTCTTGATTCTAATGTGGTGTCACTTCTGGGTTCTTTGAGTGCTTTGGGTCAGTGGCTTGGCTCTTTAATTCCTGGGACTACTGAAAAACCTCTGCAGAATGTAGGTTTCATGTCAGGTCTGGGTTGGGCCCCTTTTTTCTCATAGGCCTTTCCCAGAGTAGATCATCAATTTCTTCCTCTTAAACCATGGCCTGGCTCTGGGTATGGTGTTGTATGCAAGTAATTGCAGCACTGGAAAGGCAGAGGCAGTAGCATCAGAGTTCAAGGTCATCCTCAGCTACATAGGAAATTTGAGGCTAGCCTGGATTCCTTGAGCCCTTCTCGCTATTCTTCCATTACTCCCTGCCCTGCTACCAAAAACCCCACAATGTCCCCAAGAAACAAAACAAAAAAATCCCAGTGTCCTGCCATGTTATGCCGAAATACACTTTAAGGACTATCTTAAGGAAGATCTGGATGGGTCCACCCAGTCCTCATAGATCACTCCCAACTTTCACTTTGAGATCTGTTTGAGTTTGATAAAGTTGTAAATTCAGCATTTGCCATACAGTCAGGACCGGATCAACTTCAGAGGGTTTCTGCATACATACAGATTCTGTGGTCAGGTCTAGACCTTTGTACTGAATAGGGTTGCAGTCAGAAGCGGTGGAGGTTAAAGTGAGTGATAGTTGGAGCTGTTGATGGTAAAAAATGCTGGTGCCAAAGTGCTAGAATGAGCAGGAAAAGACTTTTCAAATGTCATCATCTGTTATTGGGCATCACTTTCTGAAGATAGCATAGAAGTGACTTTAAACACGTAATTTTAGCAACAAGGAAATAGCGTCTGTTATAGTAGTCAGGAAATGCCAGCAGAAGCTTAGTGCACTGGCCTCTTACATTGCACAGCATGAAGAATCATTACTGTTTAAAATGACAAATCTGAAGTTATTGCCATTCTATACAAACATTAATAAAGCCATTTAAAATGCACTGTGAATAATGATTCGTAGAGCTATTAAGCTAGCAAGAAGAAGATCGTGGAGAAGCACTTTAAAAGTGTTCTGACTGTGTTCCTTACAGCGGAACTTAGAAAATGTATCCTTTTGATAAAATCATTTTAGTTTTATCAACTGTAATTTTTACAGTTGATGAAAGATTAGCAGAGGCAATAGAAAATTTTAAATGGGATTTTCCTTAAAGAATCTACTTTGTAGAAGTATGAAACTAGGGGTAACACTGATTTTCACAAATGGCCTCAGAAATGTAACTAGGAAAAGTGCATGTGATTAGGAAAAGTAGACAGTCTCTATATAACTTTTCTAGTCAAAGTTAAACAAATTCCATCTCCAATTATCTAAAATTGTTTCCACATGGCATAAAAATTACTTCTTGGTTATATTGACCAAGTCTCATATATTTTGAAAAGTTTTGAAATTTTATCAGTCACTAGATCTTTCAATTAAAAAAAATCTACTGAGTGGAAGGAAAAGAGGAAGCGAATATGGAGACTCTTAGAGCCTTAAAGCTCTGATTTTCCCCAAATTTTTCTCCATCCTTCCTACTTCTGCAGATACTTTTCTTTTCCATTTTGAAATCAAGGGAAAGATGCCACTGCCAGTTCCAACAACCTCGGGAAGAAATAAGCCCCAAGGAGAGAAAGGCCTGGCACTTGCTGACTAGCTTTGCCCATTTGAGCTTCTGGACCTTGAAGGAAGGAGGTGGGGCCAGCTCAGTTCAGGAGTCCTTGCAAAGCACGTGAGGTAATGTCTTTAACACAGGACATTTTGAAGTTAATAAAGTGGCATTATGGGGCACTGTAGCATTGAGCAAAGTATGCTTCCAGACCATGGGCATCAGAATCACATGGGGGCATGAGATCTGGGGCACATCGAAGTGCCACTGAACCCCAACTCCTAGGGGTGTGGGCTGAGATCTGGCAATGTTAATAACATCGTCAGATTACTCCCCCTGAACCTCAGGAGTCTCTGCCTTTGTAGTTTCATTGTGGATTGAGCATATCTGGGTTCAAATTCTGGTGTTGCCCCATGTTGAATGTGTTAGACTTCTTCCAACTATGACCAAAATACCTCAAGAAAAGTTTAAAAGGATGAATTTTTTGTATCAGCTCATGGTTTCAGAGGTATCAGTCTATATCATGGAAGCCAGAGAGCAGTGTGTGAGAGCCTATGCTCTAGGCCTTTTCCTTCTCTCTTTTTATTCCATCTAGATCCTCAGTCTATGGCGAAGCTGCTGCTCACTTTTGGGACAGGTTCATCTTTGTTAATTCTCACTGGAAACACCTTTACAGACATACCCAGATGTGTACATAATTAATTTCATGAATATTTCTTAGCCTAAAAAGTGGACAATTGATATTTAATCATTATGAGGTCAGAGAGATGGCTCAGTGGGTAAAGAACTTGCCACATATGTCTGATGATGTGAGTTCAATACCTGGAACCCATGTGTAGGGGTTTGAATGAAACCCAGGCTCTAAGTTTTTGAACACTTAAGTCAGTTTGTGATGCTTTTGGGGAGTGTCATGGAACCTTTAAGAGGTGTGATCTTGCTGGAAAAAATATGTCACTGGGAGTGGGCTTTGGAGTTCATAGCTTTGCTGCTCTTTGAGCTTGGTCTTTCTACTTCCTGTAAGTTCTTGAAGATGTGAGCACTCCGTTTTCTGTTCCAACTGCTTCCTGCCATGCCTCCCCAGCCATGATTGACACTTATCCCTCTGGAACTGTAAACCCAATGATCTGTTCCTTCTATAAGTTGTCTTGTTTTTTTTTATACATGGCAACAGAAAAGTAATTAATATACTATGTAAAGGTGGAAGAAAACTGTGGACAGAAGTCGTTCTCTGACCTCTACATGGAAACCATGGCATGTGCATCCCTTTCCCAAACACACATATATCATATATACACACATGCACACACATATTAAATTTTAAAAAAGAAAAATTAACCATCATGAGAATATCTGGGAGACCTTCTTTAAGCTCTCTGAGTCCTACTTTTCTTACTTCCCACATAAGACGAATGTTCGCATTGGCTATGTAGCAAGCATTAAATGAGAGAAGTGCTTACTGTAATATTTGTCCAAATAAAACATTCACAAATTCATTTATTTTTATTTTAAATGTATGAGTTATGAGTGTTTTGCCTATATATAGGTAGGTACACCCTTTGCATGCAATTCCCAAGGAAGCCAGAAGAGGGCGTTGATCCTGATTTTCCGTAAATTGAGTTATGGACAGTTGTTAGCTGCCATGTGGGAAGTGGACCTGGGTCCTCTGCAAGAGCAGTCACTGCTCTTAACCAATGAGCCATTCTCCAGCCTGGGAACATTCATAAATTGAAAGCGCTAATATTATTGCTATTATTATGTGTTTGGTGAATGATGTCTGAATCTCCAGTGATCTGATCACAATATGTAATGTATGTTTAAAAGAATGAGTACAAATTATGCAGTATACTTTAAGAGAACATCATTACTAAAGAGAGATAGTAAGGTGGCTAAAGCTGACTGTGTCCTTAGTACTGACAGCCTGAATATGCCCACTCCAGAATCCAACTGTGGCCAATGTAACAGTGTTAGGAGGTAGGACCCTGAGGCTCTCCTTTTGTCAGTCGAACTTTGCACCCTTATGAAAAGGCTTGCTGGAGGGAGACTGGCTAGCTTCCCCTCCTTCTTCCTGCCACATGAGGACACAGTGTTCATCTCTCTGGAGGCTACAGTAATGAGGCAGCATCTTGGGATCAGGCAGCAGCTCTCAGCAGACAACCAAACCCTGCCAACACCTTGATCTTGAACTCCCCAGCCTCAGAATAGTGAGAGATGAATCTCTGTCCTTTGTGAATGACCCAGTCCGAAGCATTTTGTTGCCGTAATACAAAACAGAGGAAGACTCCCATGTTTGCCTGTGTTTTGTGTATCCCAGTTTCTGCCATTACTCTTTCAGATGCTCTGAGTGGAAGGAGGAGGCCAGGGCACAGGCCTGTTCAATTGGCTTAGGGCCATTACTCCTGAGTTTCAGCCTTTGAAGCTTCTTCAAGGGGAGTCTTTAGCAGATGATTTACAGAGAACACTTTGATGCTTTCTACCGTGTCCTACAAATGTCTTTGCTTTGCCTGACTTGTTAACCCTGGTGGCCTTTGTGAACATCACCCTGCAGCTGTCTTTCTGCAGCCACTGTCCTCGTCCAGGCGGCATCTTTCCTCTGCTGTGCTAGATTCACTGTCTGTCAAAGCTTCTCTGCTGGGATTATGGCATTTCCGAAGACTCAAGCAGGAAGGATTGTTTCCTTGTGACCATCTCAACAGCAAATTGTTCCCTCTCTGTCTTTCCTGGATGATACCATACATATTGAATAATCTTTTTATTTTTCATTATTTTACAAATTATTTCACCTTAACTTTGTTGGGATTTGGGGGCTATATTAATGGCAAAGAATCATTCATTCATAGAGCTGGAAAAGTTCCTGAGCTACAATTTATTTGACTCTTCCAGAAAATATTTTAGGGCAAATCCACAACTTTCAACCTCAACAGCATAACAAATTATCTTTTTTTTTAAAGTAGCACTGATGACCACTATAGATGTGATATGAAATTGAAACTACCAGGTTAGATGTAACTTTTCACATCCCATATTCTCTTTCATGATTATAGCACTAAGCCAGACATTAAAAAAGACAGCTTGCGTCAGAGAAAAAATTCGACCTTGAGTTTTGTTCCTCAGAAGTTTCCCCCTTGTTTGCTGACACAGGGTTTCTCACAGGGACTTGGGACTTACCAATTAGGCTAGGCTTGCTAACCAGTGAACCCTAGGGTTCTGCCTGTCTTTTCCCAACACTGGGATTACAAATGTTCATCACACCAGACATTTTACATGGGGATCAAACTCGTGTCCTTATGCTTACATTGCAAGCACGTTCATGAATAAGCATCTACTGCTGTGTTCATCTTTAATAAATAAAATTGTATGTATACCAAAAACCAATACATTTCTTTGGGATTTATTGTATAAGAAAAGAAGACACAGAAGAAGCCTATCCTGTGGGACAGACACTGTAGGCGAGGAGATAAGATGCAAGAATGGAAATACTTCAGAACAGGACTATGTAAAGAGGCAAGTGCTGGAACATAGCAGACTTGGAGGAGTCTGGGGGGGGGGCACAATAGGACTTTCCAGATATTTCCCACATCTACCCCTTGCTGTGATCCACTCTGATTACCGCCCAGTCATTCACCACTGACAGTGCCTGAATCTTGCCAAGGCAATTGTGGGTAAAGTATGCCTCGGGTAGGAGATTGGCAGTGCTAGGTAGCTAGCCTTCACTGGCTGCTGCTTCATATTGGCAAAGAAAGGGTAAAAAAGCACAAAGTACCAGGCAGCTGTACAGTCATAGGTCTGCATTTAACCTCCAGTATCTTATAGAAAAGGAGGCATTGTTTCTGTTTCACAAATAGTGTGATAGAGGCTGAGAGGTTTAGTAACTCCCCCGAGTTATCATGTAATTAGTAAGTGGACTTCCATTAGAATTCAAGTCACTCTCTCTTTTTTAAGACAAGGTCTTTCTGTGTCCACAGACTGGCCTCGAACTCAGTCTTCTTGCCTCAGCCTCTTGAGTGCTGTGATTGTAGTCATGTGTCAACTCCTAGTCCAGCAACTTCAAGTAGCTTTCTTGATTTGATAAAAAGCCAGGTCTTGGGATTCAGTATGGAAAGACGAATTTTTTAATGGTCAGGAATTATTCCTGAGGAAAACTGAAGTTTAATTGTGGTCTTAAAATGCATTTATTATCTATTGTACATGTGTGTGTGTGTGTGGCGGGGGTTGGGGGCTATTGTACATATGTCACGGCACATGAGTGGAAGTCAGAGGACAGCTTTTGAGAGCTGGTTCTTTGCTTCCTTCATGTGGATTCCAGAGATCAAACTCAGGTTTGGAAGCAAATGACTTTACCCACTGAGTCCTCTTGCTGGCTCCTCACTGTGGTTTTATATGCCTGGGGCTTAGAAGTAGGCTGAGGAAAGCACACTAGAGGCCCTGAGACATCATGAGCCAGGCATCATGCTCCAGGGCAATTGGCTCCCTTCCTTCTTTCCTCACTCCTTTCCTTCCTCTCTCTTCTGTGTTAGATGCTTTCTTAATTCTGGATGCTACAGCGAAGTCCCAGAGGTGGTATAAACAACAGAAACTTATCCCTTACAGTCTGGAGGCTGAGATCAAGGTGGCAGCATACCAATGAATATTTGGGAGAGTCTTCTTCCTGCTTTGCAGACCACTGCATTCTCACATGTTGGGAGAGGGACAGAGGTCAACTCTTTTCTCTTGTGCTTAAACTATTTTTTTTATTGTTGCATATTTGTTTTATAAAGAAATGGGTTTCATTGGGACAGTTTTATATGTCATTATAACATTTTTTGTTCCAGTATGTCATGTGGCTGGCCCACAGTCACCGTCCATCACCCTCTTCTGTTACTTCCTCTCTAACTTGTCTCCTTCCTCTTCACTAATAGTTTCCCCATAACAGTTTCATGCCATGTATGTGTGCGTGTGTGTCCTAGATTTCACATATGAGAGAAAGCATGCAATACTTATCTTTCTTGATCTGGTTTATTTTTCCCAATGTGACGATCTCCGGTCTCACTCATTTGCCTGAAAATGGTTTCATTCATCTTTCTGGCTGAATAAAGCCCCCTCATCCACCCATTTGCTGATGGACTGCTAGCATGGTTCCAGAACATGACTGTAAGGAACAGGGCAGAAATAAACGTGGATGAGTAGGTGTCTAGCTTGATTTCTGTTGCTGTGATAAAACACTGACCAAAAGCAACTTGGGGAGAAAGGGTTCATTTCATCGTATACGTCTAGTGACAGTTTATCACTGAGGGAAGTCGGGGCAGGAAGCTGGAGGTGGGGATGGAGGCAGAGGCTCTGGAGGAATGCTACTTACTGGACTGCTTTCCCTGGGGTGCTTATCTCGCTTTCTTGCACAGCCCAGATCCACCTGCCTAGGGATGGCACTGTCCCCATTGGACTGGGTCCTCTTAGAGCAGTAAACAATGAAGAAAATGCTCCACAGACATGCTCACAGGCCAGTGTGAGGGAGGCATTCCTCAGCTGAGGATCTGTTTTTCCTGACATCTCTAGTTTGTGTTAAGTTGACAAAAACCAAGGAGCACAGCAGGTGTCTCTGTAGTGTGTGGACTTCGACTCCTTTGGATCTATTTCCAACTAGATTATGCAGTGGTTCCATTTTCAGTTCTTTTGAGGATCTTCCATATGCAGTGTCTACCGCAGTCTGCATAAAAGGAAATTGAAACAGTAATACAAAACCTCCTGACTAAAAAAAGTCTAGGCCTAGATGGAGTCACAGCAAAATTCTACAGATATTCAAAGAAGACCTATGTCCGATACTACTTAAATTATTCAAAAAGATAAAAACATAGGGTGAACTCCCAAATTCCTTCTCTGAAGCCAGCAACACTCTAATACCAAACCAGGCAAAGACACCACCAAAAAAGAAAACTATAGACCCATATGCTTAATGAACATACAAGCAAAAATTCTCAACAAAATATTTGCAAACTGCATATAGATACACATCAAAACGATCATCCATCATGATCAATTCAGCTTTTTTTTTTCCAGAGATGCAGGGGTGGTTCAATCTATGCAAGTCAATAAATGTCATAAAGTATATAAATGGACTCAAAGACAAAAATCACATGGTCATCTCAATAGATGCAGAAAAAGCCTTTGACAAAATTCAACATGCATTTATATTAAAAATCTTAGAGGAAATTGGACTAGAGGGAACACACCTCAACATAATTAAAGCTATATACTAAAATCCTACAGCCAACATAATTCTAAATGGAGAAAACCTGGAAGCATTCCCATTAAAATCAGGAACCAGACAAGGCTGTCCACTAGCTCCACTCTTTTTTAGTGTAGTGCTTGAAACTCTTGCTAGAACAATAAAACAGGAGAAGAAAGTTGAAGGAGAACTCATTGGAAAAGAATATGTCAAGTTATTCCTCTTTACAGATAACATGATTTTATATCTAAGGTTTGTTGCCTATAACTTTTATGTTTGAATATGCTTCTTGTATTCCTATATTTGTCAGGACTTTTAGTCATGCAAAGTGCTGAATTTCCTTTTCTGAATCCCCACATCCTTCGAATGCGTCCAAATTAGTCATAGTATATGATCACTTTAGCATGTTCTTGAATTGGTTTGAGTTTTATTGTGATTTTAATTTTATTGAATTTTATGCTCTGCGCTTTATTCTTCAGGGACAGTCTGTTTTGTTGAGCATGTCTCTTGTATCCCTAGATTCTCTAGGACTTCTGTCATTAAGTATGTTTAACTTGCTCAAGAGCTTTCCCTGCATCAGTTGAGATGATCATGTGATTTCTATCCTTGAGTCCTTTTTTGTGCTGTATTATATTTATGGACTTGCATATGTTGACACATCCTTGCGTCTGGAATACAGCTCATTTCGTAATGCTGTGTGATTTTTTAAAAAAATACATTATTGAATTCAGTTTTCAGTTTCTTTCTAAAGTTTTTATTCCCCTCCACCCCTCAGAATTCATATATTCTGTCATTTGTGTTAAGGCCTATTATGTCAAGTTAATATCCCCAGATGTCTGTGAGTGCAAGTTCATCCCCTGGAGTCTAGTCAGTCTATCTAGAGTCCCTCCCTTTAAGAAGATCAGCTCTTCCTCATCCAGCAGTAATCAGTTACCAATAATTCTTCATCTGAGATTGGGGCCTGCTGCCCATTTCCACAGTTCTGTGCTGGGTATTTGTCTGCTTGAGTGTGCATAGGTCTTGTGCATGCTGACCCTAATGCTGAAGGTTCATATGAGCAAGGTCTCAGGAGTCCATAGGAATCTATTTCCATAAGGTCATATACCTCCTCCCTGGCTCTTACAATCTTCCAGCCCCCTCTTCTGCAATGATCCCTGAGTCCTGGGAGGGTGGAGTTTATTATAGGATGCCTATCTAAGGACCGAAACTCTACAGACTATTATTCTCTATGCTTTGGCCATTTTTGACCTCTGTTGCATGAAGAGCTTCATTGATGAGAATTGAGAGATGCATTAGTGTTCTCTTTACCCTGTGTTTTATGTTCCATGAGCCTTAGGTGTTGAGTTTACATTGTAGATGTACCACTTAGGCTTGGGCAAGGCACAGAAAAGTTCTGTGCATGACCAGTTGTGGAACCGTGTAATAATCTCCATCTGTTGGAAAGGAAGCTTCTTTGATGAGTGGTGACTGGGATACTTGTCTGTCAATACAAGGATTCATATTTTTCACATAGTTAGAAATTATATTAGTCTAGGGATGTGATTGTTTTGGGGTTTTCTCTAAGAGATATAACATATCCAGCCACATGTATTTGGCTATGTTTACAGGACCACATAAAAGTTTCCTCTCACTGAATGGGCCTTATGTCCAATTAAGTAGCTGTTGATTGCTCCCCAAATAAAAGTTTCACTACTGTGGCAAAGTTGTGTGCTGTGCTGGTCATTAATATGCTTATTAGGCCTTAAAGCTAGGGTTGGACCATTGACTGATGTTTTCCTTTAGCAGCTTGCATAGTGTTCTCCAAGGCTATGAGAACTATCCTTCAGGGGAGGTGGCTTCCAGGTCAGCTCCAGCTCCATTGTTCCCAATCTTGTATTTAAAGTATGCCCTAACATCAGCAATAGGGTCTTACCTTCAAGTTCTTGGAGGCAGTCAAGGACTGGGGTAATAGCCTGTGTAATTTTGGGAGTTTCTTGGACTACCCTGGCCAACAATTCAAAGGAAGTATTAGTTCAAAAACCAACTGACAAATTACACACATAGTATCTTTACATGAGTTCTTGTATATAACTGAAGGCTACATAACAAGAAATAGTTCCAGATAGGAAAAACCTTCCTTTCAGCAGTTGGCTGTACTTTATAGAGAATTTTTATATGCATGTTCATTAGGCATATTGGTCTATAATTTTATTTTCTTGTGTGGGTCCTTACTAAGTTTTAGTATTAAGACACTGCTGCTTTCATGAAATTGGTTGAATAGTGTTCTTTTCCATCTTATTTTATGAAATATTTTGAGAAGAATTTGTTATAGTTCATCTCTAAGATTTGGTACAATTCAATAGTGAGTCTATTTGTCTGGTCCTATTTTTTTTTCTTGGGAGGTTCTTCTTTAATATTGCTTTAATTTCATTTCTTCTTCTAAGTCTACTTTTATTTTGGTAGGTCATGTGTATGAAGGAATTTATCCAATTCCTCTGGAGTTTTCTTATTTATGAAAATGTAGGATTTTAAAGCATTCTCTTATGATTCTGTCATTGTCAGCAGTGTTTTTTTTACTATCCCTCTTTTATCTACAATTATATTAACTTGCATTATATATTTATTATTCATTTGGCTAAGGGATAACTTATCTTTTTAATATTTTAAAGAAAAAACTTTTTTCATTTATTCTTTATATTAATATGTATTTAATATATTATATATTTTAATATGTATTTTTATTGATTTTTTTTGCAATTTTCACAAATACAATTTAAAATTATTTAGATCCCTTCCCCAACTGTACCTCTCCTTACCAGAGAAGTTTGTTATGCTGCAGATGGTGATTAACACACAAACCCACACTGGCTAATGTACAGAGAACGAGAGGTTGTGGAGTCCTCATCCCTGAATAGAACACCTATATTAATCTTCTGCCTCTCTAGGTACAAGGATTATTTTGGAAAAGGGTGTGGAAAGATTGTATTATTCTTTTGGTCCACATATCATTAGTTTCTGCTCTGATATTTGCTATTTCTTTCCATCTACTCATTTTATTCTGTTTTTCTTCTTTCTTCACTTTCATTTGATTCTATGGACTTTTTCCTTCTCTGTGATTTCTCATGGCCTGCTATTCATTCTGGAGTGTATTATTCAATTTCCATGTCTTGTATAGTTGCTATAATTTCTCTAATCATTGAATTATAAGCTTTGTTTCATTATGGTTTGCTAAGATAAATGAAATTATTATTATTTAAAAATTTATTTATTACTTTTACCTTATATATATGAGTGCATTGCCTACATGTATATAAGTGTACTTGTTCAATGCCCACAGAGATCAGAAGAGGGCATTGGAACCCCTAGAAATGGAGTAATAGTTGTTAGCCAACATGTGAGTGCTGGGAATTGAACCTGAGTCCTCTGAAAGAGCAGCCAGTGCTCTTAACCACTGAGTCATCTCTCCAGTTTCTGTTCTGATTCTTTTTCATTTACTGATACTGAACTTCTAACCCATAATGTGGCCTATTTTGGAGATTGTTCCATAGTATACTGAATAGAATGTGCATTCTATATCTTTTGAATGAAATGTTTTGTCAACATCTGTTAAGTCCATTTGCTATGATTTAGGTCTCAAGTCTCTTTGTTGATGTACAGATGAAAGTGAGGTACTGAAGTCACCCATTCTCACTGTATGTGAATCTGTCTTTCCCTGTAGTCTCCAGTATTATTTGCCTTACGTAATTAGGTGCATTAAAGTTTATTGAAGATATTTATAATCATTATTTCTCCTTGATAGATTGCTTGTAGTGACCTTCTTTATTTCTTTTGACTAATTTTATCTTGAAATCTGCTCTGTTGAACATAAGAATGGCTACTCCTGCCTTTTTTCTGTTTTGGTTGCTTGGTACATAGCATTCTATCCTTTGACTTTCCATCTATGTGAACATTTGCCACTGAGGTGTGACACTTGCAAGCAGTAAGCGCTTGGATCTTAAATTTTGATTCAGTCAGTTGGTCTACCTCTTATTTAGAGAATAGAAACTATTGATATTTGGAGGTATTTTGGGGAGCTATTTTGTGATTCCTGAGGCTTTGTTGGTTGTTTACCTGGTAGGGCCACACACTATTCTTTCTTTTTCCTCGAATAAGGGTTTACTGTTTTAACAAGCTGGAATACTTGATTCTTTCCTATTTCTCGTTTACTAATGTGTTCCTGTCATGAAATATATTCTTTCCTGTGTTCTTATGTTGAGACTATCTTTCCTCCTCTTCTATACATTGAATTTCTTTAAGTATCATTGGTAATACTGGCATGGTGTACATGAATTGCTTTAGTCTTTGCTTGTCTTGGAAGATCTTTATAGAACACCAAACTTAGAAGATATCTTTCCCTTATATAATAATTTTGGCTGGCAGTCATTTACTTTCAGGATTTGAAATATATCCTCCCATGCTTTAGTAGTCGAGGTTTCATTTGACCTAATAAGTGTCTAATTTGACCTAAAGAAGTCAACATTCACAGCACCCTCAGAAGAGACTGAGGTTGTAAAGTTGATAAACAAGTCCACCCTAATACATACATTTCTCTTGACTTCATTTCTCTAGGATAGCTCTGGAAAAGGAAGAAAGGAGAGGAGGATTACAGAATAATTTCTGTGTTAGTCGTTGTGTTAGAATGTTTACATATATGACCCCAAGTTGATCTCAGTTGCAATTCTCTCCTACTTTAAATTTTATTTAGAGCATTCACGTATCAATGGGCTCACATCCTTCTTATTATGTGCCTCTATATTTTCCAGAAAGTGTCATCATAGCTCAGACAGGATGAGAGGAGGAAGATAGGTAAGGTTTATCTGAAACACAAGGCTGTGACCCATATGGAAATGCGGCCTCATGGAGGTAACCCAGAGGAAAAATATCTCCCGTCCGGTGGCTCACATCCAAAGGCAATCTGCAGGTAACCCAATACCTGCTCCATTCCCAATGGTTGATGGCATTAATTTTTTCACTCAAGATAACATCACTCAACCTTGATAAAGTCAAGTCTCCTATTTCTGCTTTCTTTCTGTGCTTAAAAAATACCGTATTTATTATTTTTATTTTCATGTATGAGTGTATTGCTTGCATGTATGTAAGCATACCTGTGCCATGCAATGCTCGCATGTTCAGAAGAGGGCATTGGATTCCCCTGAAAACTGGAGTTAGGGTGGTTGTCAGCCACCATGTGGGTACAGGTCCTCTTCAAGAGCAGTCAGTGCCCTTAACCACTGAACCACTTCTTCAGCCTCCTTTTTTATACACATATATCATGACTGACTCCTAATCTTCCTCCTAGAGGTAAAATAATTTCTAACTATATTACTATGAGTAGTTGAGTCAAATATTTGTAGCCATCTCTCTGAGAATTTATGAGCCATTTGTATGGAGAAGAATAGTACCATCTGCAGTGTTAAGACGGAGGTATTCCTGGTTGATATGGGAGAATTTCACTCCAGACTATACCAGGGGCAGGAACAATGTGAGTGTCAATCCAGAACACTGTGTAAATTTGGGGATGTAGCTGAGTGGGTACAGTGTTTGCCCAATATACCTGAAGCCCTGGGTTTGATTCCCACTACTGCACAAACCATGGTAGTATATGCCTATCACCTCAGCACTTGGAAGACAGAGGCAGAAGGTAAGAAGTTCAGTGTCATCCTTGGGTACATGCTGAGTTTGAGGCCAACTGGGAACACAGACCTTGTCTCAAAACAAACAAACAAATGAAATAGCGTCATTAAAGTAAACTTACAGCTTCTGTATTTTGTGGTTAAAAATAATATTTTACAAACAGCATGTTTGAAACAGTAGGTTTTAAGCATACTCAAGATCTATGTATGTGTTCACATGTGTGCATGTTTGTCTGTATTTTTTATTTTCTCTCTGTTTCCTCCCTAAATCTTCCACTTACTAGCTCTTATGTCCCCAAGTAAGTTGCTGAACATCTGTAAGTTTGGTTTGGTGCCACACCAGCTGTCATTGTCAACTGGGGTCAGTTTCTCTCTCTAAAGCAGTTTGGCAACATCCGGAGACATGTTTGGCTATTACATTGCATCCAGGGGTTAGAGGCTCAGGATGATGCTCATTGTGGCATTGTGGCAGCGCTCTGCCACAAAGGAGTATCTAACACCACATGCCCACAGCACCAAAACTGAGACAAGTTATGTTGAGGAAGAATGTTAGCCTGTGTGTTTTGTAAGCTATTTAAGGCTGTATAAATGCTGGGTGTTATAGCTTCTTCAAACGTGGCCATTAATTCTGATGATAACTAGATTGTATACAATTCATCAGAAGTACCATTTAAACTTTGGACTCCATTTTTGGAGATTGCACTGCAGAAGAAATTTTACACATAAGCAATAGCAACTATTCAAAGAGACGTTGATTCAATTGTCCCCCTTTTTTTTTAAAGAGGTCAACACACATGAGAACAATACTCAAATATCTCACAAAAAATATTACAACAATTTTAGATCTCTTTCTTAGGGACTGGAGCCCCAACATAGTATTCTAATAACATTTTTATCTGGAACCAGTTTAAGGCTTTATTCTGTTTTAAGCCCCTTTATTCTGTTGATGGTTTGTTTTTTTGTACAGATGTGTTTTAGTTTTATGAAGTCCTATTGGTCAATTGCTGGCCTATTTCCTGGAGTTTTATTTAGAAAGTCTTTCCTAGGCCTTTATGTTGTAGCATACTCCCTACTTTCTCTTCTAGAAGTTTCAGTCTCAGGTTTAAATAGAAGTCTTTAGTCCATTTGGAGTTGAAGTTTTGTACAAGGTGGGTTTTGGCGAGCTCTACACGCAGACATCCAGTTTTCCTAACATTGTTTATTGAGATACTGTCTTTCCTCCCATTTGTATTTTTGGCATCTGAGAATAAGTGATGGATGATTGTTCAGCCTTAAACAGGACGTTTATACCACCTCTGTGAGGTTTAGGAAACTGGGGAAGTGGAAGTAGAAAGAATGCAAGAGCCAGAAGACAGAGAAAGACCACCAAATGTCATCTTCTGGGCAAGACACTGTTATTGCAATCACAAACTCACAACAGCTATGAATTTCTACAGTAGGGCTGCCCAAGAATGGGCCTGGCAACAGTCAGGCATGGATGGAGAAGGCATTCAGGGGGCCCCATCCTCCACTATTGAACTATTTGTTACTAATATATTCTGGGAGATGGTAGTCATTGCCTTCAGTTGTGTGCCCACTAGTGACCCCACCAGGATCCAATGGATAGCTTCAATCCAATACTCACTCAGATGGTTCTGGTTGAACTAAATGGGTTACAAACCCAAACCCAACCCGTGAATCTGAGAAAGGGAGTGACACGGACAGGGGGATTGATCAGGATAGGAGGCAGATAGGAGAAGGTGGAGGGAGGGAATAAAAAGCACGTTATAGAAGTGTATGAAATTTTGAAAGAACTAAGCTAACCCCCCAAAAGTAGAAATAAATGGATAATTTAATATGAATTATAAATCCTATTCCAATGAGAGAAAAGGAAAAAGAAAACAGAGATAAGCCTAACTGGGATTTTCTATGTAAAGGAGTAGTCAAATTGATCATCAGTTGCACCATTCTGCTTGAGACAGGTTGGAGCAAACTGTGGCGGCCAGGGAAGTGTTCTCATGGGTGCTGCAATAGTCAGAGAGACATACAACCAAAGTCTGGATACAGTGTGCAAACAGAGGTGGTGTACATAAGGAGGTTCTGCACCACAGCATGCTGTGGAGACAGAAGAAGGGGTGTAGCATGAGCACCAGGAGATATTTGCTAGAAAAGACGATCCATCCTCCATTGCTGGAGAAAGCAGCAGGAGATCATGGGAATTATACTGTGGAACTTGAAGCAGTCCCTTGATGTACACAAGACACAGGGACATGACCTCCTAATAACAAAGGCAAATGTAGGCAGGTGGCCTTCCATACTCTGAGAGCCTCAGTTATAGAAAGTCTGCATGTGGGAAAGGACAATTCTCTAATTATTAGAGGAATTACTGAAGCTAGAAGTCACCCCCTACTCCCCGTGGGGATTAAGATAATCAAGATGAAGGAGCAGCAATAAAATCTCAACTGAGAAGAAATACTGAAGTCATAATACCTTCTATTTTGTCTTATTGCGCTTTTTATTAGGCATTTGTACTTTGTGTCATTGCGTGTTTAACTTCTGTATCACTGGACTAGGCCATCATTACATTATCCTTTGCCCACATCTACTCTGTAATATTTTATCACTAGTTCTTAAACCTCTAGCTCATCTATTTTCCTTCTATTTATTACTTTATCCCCTCTTTCCCAGTTCCCATTCCTTCTTCATTCCGCTATTAAGTATTGATGCCTTTAGAGCCATAAATTATATTCATTTATGTAAGTTGTATTTTTCTTCTCTAGTTCTCTCATGCTGCTGTCTCTTAACCTTATTGGAGACACAGGTGAAATGCACAAGTGTCTTCAACCACAGGTTAACATTAGGACTGCTGTCAAATCCTAATATCTGCTACACTAGTAAGCTTCCCCGATCCCTAACTAGCAGTAGAGAACACAAACCCATGTGCAGACAACTCATCAGGATGAGTCATGTAAAATACACAAACAAGTGGGCAAACCCAAACTGAAGGACACATCCATCCCAGCTGGTGCACAGAACCTAAGAAAGCACACACAAAACATGACACAATGACATACCATACAGCTCTACAAGCTTGCAAATCCTCAGTGCCGGAAACTGAAAATGATGAGATAGCTGAAATACTTCACAAGGGTTTCAGAATGCTACCTTTCAAAATGATCAACGACAGTGTAGAAGACTTTTATAAGCCAAAGAATGAAGTAAGGAGAGCAATTAAGGACCCAGAGAAACACATCACCAAAACCGACGAATCAGGCAGTAATTTAGAGGAAAAATTAAAAAATGAAAACAAATCAACAAGGAAATTGAAACTGAAAAAGAATGAAATGCAAATTCTGAGAAACAGAATCAGGGGACAACTAGTGGTGGGGCTAAGGGACCATCATAGAAGATGCTGTGGCATCAGGCTAGGCAGCAGAAGACACAGAAAGTCAGGCAGTGCAGGCAGCAATATGTCAAGGAAGAGCTCTTGTGGGGTGTACCTGGACCTCCTCGGCCTGGCTTACCCACCTAGGCGAGAACCCCTTAGACTCTGTGATTTTGAAGACCAACTAATTCATCTGAGCAAATGCTACCAACAGATTCACAGTCATCATTGAACAAAGCCAACATTCACAAGAACAAGCTAAGAAGGTAATGGACGATGTCAAAGAGATACTGACTTGAATCACATAACTTGAAATATGGTGAAAACCTGACAGCCTTTACTCTGTTTGTCAGTGTGAGAGCAGTCAGCAGTATTCCCCATTATTTCTCCAGAGAAATGGAGAACGAGTTGTCTATCTGACTTCCATAGTACCTATAAGCTACAGCGTGACCTGTCCTGGATTCTGTATGAGGACATTGAGAGTGGACATACCAAAAGTGGAAGAATTGACAAGCTGCTTAGCCCGTCAATGGTCTTCCTCCTGTATACTGAACTCACCTTCCAGGGACTGACTCACTGAGTGTGAACCGACCAGCTGCTCTCATGACAAGGACCTGACTACCATCACCTCCTTGTTTACCACATTCTCTTCCTTGCCATGAGGGGTCATGGGAACTGCAGGCACATAGGTGAATGATGAGCTTCTTGAAAGGAGACCCTGGTGAATATAAATGCTATGATTGCTTTCGGTTGGGATTGTTAGGAGATCATGCTTTTTTTGAGATGCTTTCAGAACCACTGATGCCCAGCCAGACTGCTTCGGTGAATTGGCTAGTACTTTATTCATTTCTGGCTGTTCTGCCCTTAAGCCAAAACATTAGAGAAAGAATAAAACCTTCCCATAGCAAGGCAGTGGTGTGATGGATAGTGTTAGTTGTAAACTTAATACACCTGGGTAAAAGGAGTCTTAATTGGGGAAATTCCTTCATTGGACTGGCCTTTGGCCATATCTGTGGGTACTTTCTTAATTGTTGAGTGATGTGGGAGGACCCAGCCTACTGTGGATGGTGCCACCCCTAGGCAAGTGGTCCTGTATTGTATAAGAAAGAGATTGAACATGGGCCAGGGAACAAGTCAATAAACAGCATTCCTCCATGGCCTGTGCTTCAGCTCCTGCCTCCAGATTCCTGTCTCCAGTTCCTACCTTGGGTTCCCTCAGTGATGAATTGTGACCCAGGAGATGTAAAATATATAAACTTTTTCCTCCCCACGCATGTATTGGGCAGAGTGCTTTGTCACAGCAGTTGAAGGCAAACTAGAACAGGTAAGCTATTTTCCAGAAGGAAATCTGTCTTTTGCTTCAGTGTAGGGCTGAAGCTGTCTCATCAGGGGTGCCATGCCAATTTCAGATTTATCAGGAACTACTGTATTGGCAAATGGAGGATGACTAAATATCAAAAACCCAAAGAGAATCAAATTAGAAAACATAATGAAAACATCACTAACAGAGAAGACAAACTAAAGTAATGAATTCCAGGGACAGAGGACAAGTCAAGACATATGTAAAGAAAAAAAAATATGACTGAAACTTCCAAGACCTTTGGAGCGTGTTCAGCAGAATCAAACATAAGAATATGTGGGCTAGAAGGTGCTGAGATGAAAGTCTAAAATCTTACATCATTTATTTGATGAAATTATAACAAAATTTCTCAAGCTTGAAGAAAGGAATGGGCACTTAAGAAGAGTAATTTAGCAGCACAAATAGACATGTTCATAGAAGAACCACTCCATGATAGATAGTTATGATGTCAAGAATACAAAACAAAGGAACAAACTTAAAATCTATAAGGAATATGCCAACTTACCTATAAAGATGAAACTAATATCAGTCATCTTGTCAGCATCCTTGAAAGCCAGGGAGTCAAGAATGATATATGTAGAACCTTGAAAAAAAAAAATATATATAATTGCTAACTGAGATGATGATATTGAGCAAAATTATGTTTAAATTGATGGAGAAATAAAAACACTTCAATGGAAGTACACACTAAGACAATTCATGGCAATCAAGCCAACACTTCAGACTATACTCATTGGAATACTACACACACAGAAAGAAGACAGACCGTGTCATTCGTGAGAACACAGGAATGTATTGCATGAAAAGGAAGGCTGGGCAGGAGGGAATCTATCCTTTCCAACACAGGGAACCAGCAAATCCCTAATACTAACAAGGGAATAATGAAAAGAATAATCTAACTAATTAGAACAATAGCCAACAAAACCATAGGAAATAGCAAAATAATGATCTCAAGTGGAAATGGCTTCAACTCACCAATGAAAAGACATAGGCTAAAGGACTGGACTCGTAAACAAGATCTAACTACTGGTTGTTTTCAACAAACACGCCTCACTGGTAAAGAAGTACAAAAGCTGAGTGTAAAAGGATAGAAATACACCTTTAAATCTATTGGAAACCACAAAAAGATGGCATAGTTACTCTCATGTCTGATAAGGTAAGCTTCAAGCCAAAAACTAGTCAGAAGAGATAAAGAAATCCACTGTATATAAATAAGCGGAAATCAAGGAAAACTGAAAATGTGGTACATTTACACTATGGAATTCTACTCTGTAGTGAAAACTAATGAAATCATGAAATGGGCAGGTAAATGAGTAAAACTAGAAACTATTATACTAAGTGCATGTTCTCTCTCATTTATGGATTTTAACTCCAAATCCTTACATGTGAGTATATGATATAACCACTGGATCTAGGAAAGTGGAAAGTAACCAAGAGGAGAAAGAGGAAGAAGGAGCTCAAGAGAGGCAGGGGGATGGGAGGAGACTGAAGTTATCGAGGTGGGTAATGGGGCAAAATGGGGAGTACTTTAGGGAGGGAAGAAGTAAAACCATACAGGAACAGAGAGGGGACACAGAGATAGATAATGGTGTGGAAAACTCAAGGGAACTATAGTATTTAATAAGCCTACTGAAAGTACACATGTAATATAAATGTTAATGCATGTATATAGCTGGTAGCTAGACAAAGTGTCACAGTGCCAGGCAGGAGAAGACTCTCTTAACGTTGTTGATCAGGGTACTTCAAGAGACTTCCAAAATAATACAGACTATTGCCACAGTCCTTGATTTCTTCCCAGAACTTTAAGGCAAGACCCTATTGCTGAACACATGACATGCTTCAGACACAGGACTTAAAACGATTGAGTTGTAACAGATCTGGTAGCCCCCTCTCCAAGGACTAGCTCTTATAGTATTAGAAGAGACCATGTAAGCTGCCAAGAAAGAAAACCAATTAAGAATTTTACACGGCGGTAAAATCTACGAACCACAACAATGAATGTTCCTGCAAGCTATCTCTATTGGTACAGTAGTGGCACTTTTATCTTGGGGGTAATCAACAGCTGTCTAATTGTTCTTAAGGCCTGCTCAATGGGAGTGAAATCATGTGTGGTACTATAACCATAGCCAAGTGCACAGGGTTGAGGTCATAGATCCTAGAGAAAAAACTGTCACTTCCCTAAACTAATGTAATTTCTTACAGTTTTCTGAACACATATATTTACAGACAAGTAAACCTCTCACCACTCATGAAAAAAGCTTCTCTTTGCAACAGATGGAAACGATTACAAAGGTCCACAGCTGATCAAATGCAGAGAATAAATGACTGGGAGGTACCCAGCCCTAAGTGACACATTTACAACGCAATCTCTACATCTAAGGCTCACCGAACTTTGCAGAAGAGAGGTCAGAAAAAAATGTAAGAGCTAAAGGGTCCAGACACCTGCTGTTACTTAATGCATTCTGGGCATCGTAGGGAGGCTGCTCAAATAAAATCTCCATAGTGTGATAGCCAAATGAAATCTGCATAATGACAAAACCGTAGATCAAAAGAATCTACAAATGATTCTATCCTATAGATATGAGGAATACATTCTTGTCATTGAACCGTAAAGCTTTCTTTACATTCAATGACTTTATAAGTCACAAAGCAGCTTTAGCAGATACAAAGACATCAAATTAATTCCTTGTATCTTATTAGACCACAGTGAAATAAAACTTGAAATAAGCAAGAGAAGCCATAGAAACTACACAAATAGACTAAACAATATATATTTGAAGGAACAGTGAGTCATTGAAGAAACGAGGGAGGAAATTTTTAAAAATCCCTAGACTCAAATAAAAATGAGGGCACAAACTAGCACAGTATCTGAGATACAGCCAAGAGGAAAGTTCATAGCTGAAAGTGCTTACATTCAAAACTCAGATCTCTCAGATAAATAAACTAATGATGCACCTGAAGATCCTAGAGAAACAAGTTGTCAAAATCAAGTGCAGGAGATGGCAGTAAATAATAGAGACGTGCATGGAAAATTGGGTCATGGTGAGAAGGGAAAATCATCCCTGTGGACACATGCGGTCCTTCACCTTAGTTCATTTACATTTACCTTGCTTAATATTTCACTGATCTTCAGATTCTGAAGCACTAATCCTAGTCTCTCATTGTAGGTTTCCTCCATATAGGGAGTTTGTCAGTTACACATACAGTTCCAGTTTACTTTTATTGACATTTTTAAAACTTGGAAAATGTGAATTTTATTTGTTTGAACAATGCATTTTCCCTTCCAGCATGCTCATAATTTCATTTTTACTGGTTGTCAGAAACTTTTGTCATATAAAAAAGAGCTACAAAATTCACAGTTATTATTTTGTTTGATTCTGCTCCAGAGTTATAAAATGGAACCTCATGCCACAGAAGTTTATGTAACAACCTCTTTTGTTAGGTTTATAATTTCATTTTGAGATCATACTGGGGAGCAAAAGAGGACAGATTAATTTATAAGCACTTAGCACAGTAGTTTGTCAAGGGAAAAATTAATAAAAAATGCCCTAAATTTCAAGTTTCTATAAAAATTTGACAATTTATGTAAATAAAGTTTTTCTATATTTTTGCATACTTAAAATTATTTTTGCTATGTGAGACGCATTGATGATTAGGAGGAATATATTCTGGATTACAGATTGGACAAATATACAATATTAGAGGAAAAATATGAAGGGTTTATACAAGATCAGCAAAGCTGGCCCTTATGCTCAGTAATGTCCCCAGAGATCCTATGAGTGCCTAAACCTCATAGCCTGTGAGTGCTGCCTTTTTTGAGAAAATGGTTTTTATTAGGACTTTTCTTATTGTTGTGGCCAGATACCTGACAAGAGGTAACTTAAGGAAGGGTTTATGTTGGCTCCTAGTTTGAGGGTACAATCCATCATGGCAAGGAAGTCATGGCAGCAAGAGCTTGAGGCAGCTGCAATTAGAAGACAGAGGAAGGCGAGAGCTGCTACTTAGCTCTCTTTCCCTTAGTCTGTTCCCAGGACCCCAGTCCACATAGGACTGCCCACATTCAGGGTCTGTCTTCTTCCTCAGTTAAATCTTTATGGAATACTTTCATAGACATACCCAGAGGTGTGTTTGTAAACTACTTCCAAATCTGGTGAAGTTGACAATAAAGATTAACCATCATGAGGTCTTTGCAGATATGACTGAATTAAGGATGTCGAGTTGGCGACATTACCCTCAATTATTAGATGGGTCTTAAATGTCTATAAAATTCCTATAGGAGATGGAGACTGACACAGACAGCATGGGAAGACAGAGCAGAGAACAACTGGAGAATCCTGGCTTTGAAGATTGGAGTAAGCTGGACACAAGCTAAAGAATGCCTACAGCCACCAGAAGCAGGAAGAGGCAAGGTGCAGAGTCCCTAAAGAGAGTGTGGTCCTTCTAACATTTAGGTTTTAGACTAGTGATTTGGGTTTTGTAGATGTCAGAACCATAAGAAAGTAGCTTGTGGTAATTTGTTATAGGGACCTTTGGAAATTAATACAGGGGATAATACTTTCCTGAAGGAGTTACATGTGATCACGTAGCTGCTTTGGCCAGTGAACTATATATGGAAGTAGTGTATTTCTTTAAGGTTAGTTACTGATTTTTCATGCTTTCTTTCATTTATTAATGGACAGGTTTGCAGAGGGTAGATACCTCTGTGTCTTAGAGTTGTCCTTGGAGACAGAAAAAAATTAGTTTACATGATACTGGAAACCAAGATTGTT
Organism: Eospalax fontanierii; assembly: GCA_035773235.1. Lineage (NCBI taxonomy): Eukaryota > Metazoa > Chordata > Mammalia > Rodentia > Spalacidae > Eospalax > Eospalax fontanierii. The sequence goes on along the minus strand of CM069544.1, from coordinate 37,743,785 downwards.
AGGTGCAAGCAGAAAAATCAAGAATGCAGGTGATTCAATTCAGTCTGAATCTGATAATGTAAAGTCTCCAGCAGGAGACTTGAAGGCCATGTGTACCAATTCTAAGAGCAAAAGATCGGCATCCCATTTGAGTCATGGAATTGGAACTGGCTATAATGGTTGAATGAAGCTGTCACCCCTGGGTTTCAAGTATTTGGACATTTTTGTCCCCAGATGATGGCGTGCATCATGGGGTGGGGGTAGCCTTTGGGAGTTCTTAAGCCTTGCCAGATTTCCAATTGCCCTCTGCTTCCTGTGCCTGCTTGAAGATGTGAATTCTCCTTCTACTCTGTCCACCTCTGTCTCCCTGCCTCCCTGCCATGATGGACTGTGATTCCTCTGAAACTGCAAGCTCAAATACTCTGCTTTGAATAAGTGCCCTTGGTCACACAGTAGCAGAAAAGTAACTAAGAGTCTGACCTTATTCCTTTTGGTTCTGTTCAGGTTCTCACACATTGGACAACAATCACCCATATTAGTGAGGTTGGACTTTATTTAGTTTTCTAATTCAAGTGATAACCTCTTCTAGAAATTCTTTCACAGACCCAGGAATAATGCTTTACCTATTGTTCAGACATCCCTTGGCCCTGTCAAATAAAGACTTAAATGCATCATTATACCTGGGTCCACAAGTGACCATTGAGCCAAGCTCCCTCGCTGAGACCTAATGAACATGTCATTAAAATTTGACTTTTGTTCTTTCAGCCTTCTAAAATTTGGGGATCATTTGTTGAGATCGTCCTGACTAGAGATAAGGAAATGAATGATGCAACTGAAATATCGTCAGTAACGATGTCTTTGTTGGGTCTTTTTCTCTTCGGTGCTACTCTGGTACCTGAGACCTGTACTTCAGCATCTGCTGAAACCAAGGCAATCTCGTACTGTGTCTTATAGACGAGTAGTGTCTGATGATGTAGTGATGCATAGTCCAGGTTTCTGAAGATAAGTAAAAATTGCTGGGGTATCCATGGTAAAACAGTTTCTCCCTCCATGGGAGGCTTCTCATGTTAATAATGACCTCTACATGTTCATAATGTGCAGTACAACTGTTTTGGTGAGAGCGCAGTATATAATACTTCATGACCCTTTCTACCAGGATCTCACAGTCCAGGTAAATTATTTCCCCATTGAGTTGGTTTGTTTCACTTCCTGTGTTTGTAATTAACACACCATACCTCCACATTTAATAGTCCTTGGTTAGCAGAGGGCTTGGCTATGTTCAAACAACTTCCTGTCGAATATGTAATGGACTATAGTGAGCAATTGGGAAACCAGATTAATGTGCAATTTTCCATATGCAAAATGTTCACCTGACAGGGAAGGGGGCAGACATTAGATGTAGTGATGGGAGATTGAAGTTTTCCGTATTCTCTGTATCCACTCCTGTGTGCGTGTTTGAGGGATGCAAGCCAAGGGCTTGACCTTCTGACGCCTCTTTCCAGCTCTTTGATTTTGGACGGATTCTATCTTCCAGTTTCTCCAGCTGTGCTCCCATCTCTGCAGTGGTTGAGAGTCCAACCCTAAAGTTTCTGGCATTCAGGAACACTAAGAAACAGGTCCCTGCTTTTTATTAGCCATTGTCCTTGGAAAGACTTAAAATGCTCTTTCAACATCCAAGACCACATGACTCTTTATGAGAAGGAGAAAGTTTGCCAACATGGAGAATCAGCATGAGATTTCGAATGACCTAATAAAAAGGAAAAAAGAAAATACAAAGGAACTTGACTGGTCCCACACTGAGCAGAACCCCCAAATCACTCAGTTCTTCTGGCACTGTTGAATATCTGTGATGAACTGAAAAAAAAAAGGGTCCCAGTTCATCACCATGGGCGCTCCTCAGGCACACTCCCCTTTCTGTGTAGCTTCGCACAGTCCCCTCTGGGTGTGATGTTCTGGGTTGTCCCTTCTTATCTTGGCCACGTGGCTTGCTCTGGGCCAGTGGTGTATGAGCTCCCTGGAGGAATGAAGTCCTTCCTTTTTATTTCAATCTACCAGCAATTTAATTGCCAAGTCACAAAGTTCCCAAATATTTCACAACTGGCTTCTGCAAACCTGCTTTAGAAAACTGCTATTTTGGGAAAATTGGATATTAGCAAGTATTAAACACAGACTTGAAAAGCACTTGTAAAAGTGGGCTTGCTCACTTACGCTCCTTCGCCACTGCTGTGAGGATTGCTTGGACAAGCCTCCTGAAAGATGAGAGACTGATGGTGCAGAGTCCCAGTTGCCTTAGCCAATAGCCATCTGACTAATAAATTCCAACGGACTCCAGACACATAAGGAATAAAACTTGCTGTTAAATGTGCTTTATGTCATGGAGGTTGTGTCATTGCTATGCAACATTATTGTCGCAATAGAAGACTGATAGTATACTTTTTAGAAGCAACTCATTATGATACAGATCTCACATCTATTCTGTTTCAACACCACTCTACCCTGGAGGAGTGTCTGACAGGTGTCTGTAATGTCCTACCCATGTCCGCCTCTCCCACTTACAGTAGGATCTTCCATGAAGCAGCAGAGTTTCTTCCCCTTTAGAAAGCCTTTCAAAATTTCTCCTCCTCAGCGATGCCTTAGGGTAATAAGTTTTTGGGTTTATCCTGGGTGTGATTCCTGCGTTGGACAAATTTGTAGATAGCTAAGTTTTCCAGAAAGAGGCCTCTGAGGATAGTAAACTATTGAGGGCTTTCAAGTTTCAAAAATAATCTGACACTGTAGCCAGTCAGGCTACAAGATATCTGTGAAGAAGAGAAATATAGTCAGCCTGGTAGGAAACCCAAGTGCAGTTGGAGCACCTGTGCTGGGCTAGTCAGCTCTTTACACTTTGCTCATTGGAGGGCAATAAAGGCTTTATAAGATTTTAAGGCTGTCGTATATTGAAACATTCTCATTTTGTCAATAATAAAAAATGGTTATAATTTAAACATCTCTTTTGGGTAGTTAACCTGACTTTGGGATAACAGTATTTTAAGTGCTACGTAAACAACATTAAAGGTGCTGATTCTTGGTTGGGCTCTCTCTTGTCCTAGTATCTGTAATTTATTGATGAAGGGAGGAAGAACATTGGCAGGAGCCTAGAATAAAAGAAAAGAAGGACAATGCATAATTAGCTCATCAGCTGTCTCTGTGTACAACTGGAATTTAATGCCATAGGAAATCATACTAAAATATTCATGGCCCTGGTATATTAAAAGCTGATATAGTTAAATGCTAGCCTACTTAGGGATTGGAGTTAACTTGTTAACCATACACATGCTTATATACACATGCACGCACACTTTCGCTTTTCTTTCATGTACACATCATACTATACACTAAAGTGCTCCTCCTCCCTATGTAACAAAGGGATGACCTTGTAAGTTCAAAGAATGAGATGCAGGAGGGTGTGGCCGGCATGTGTGTGGTGGGTGAGCAATGTGAGGAAGGTGAGAGTAGCTGTGGAAAACAGGAGCTTTCTCAAGGAAGCCTAGAAGCGTGAGTTTAGTTCCAGTGTGTCATGACCATCCACTTAAGCAAAAAGAAGCATGACCTTATTTATGTTTTTAAAAGAGTTCTAAGCAAAAAGTGGCATTTAGAGATAGGAATGAAGACAGGAAGGGTCAGTAGGAAGTAAGAGGTGATGCTTTAGCCTTGGGGACAAATGGGGAGATGGAGAGAGGCAGGGGTCTGGGGACACTTTACCATTAGTGAGAATGCTACTTGTTGATGGATTGGTGGGGTGGGAGGGTGACTCAGAGATGGATTGAGATTGATTTGGGGGTCTGTGCCTGAAAAATGGCTTGAAGGGTCAATCATAGAGGAGAAATAAGTCCTTAGGGGAGAATGAAAAGTGGTTTAGGGCTGTATTTTATTTGAGATGATTTTTAAACATCTATTCGTTGACTTATCAAATATCTTCTGAGTCTGTACCATCTATCAAGTACTATTCTCAGTGTATGGAATGTATCAAAACAGGCTAAAGTGGATTAAGGACTCTGGAACTCAGTGGTGAGGTCAAGAGGAGAAATAACTAACTTATGGGCCAATTCCAGACAGGTGGCCGAGGCATTCTCACAGGCACTAGGAACATGTCCTTTTGAGAGAAGCACACACACAGCTCTGGATTCCTCTGCATGGTGTGCTCTGCATGCAGCCTTGTTTCAATTTCATAATTTACCAACTCAGATTAAAAGAGATTCACACTTCTAAGACTGACATCATTATAGATGTCAATTACCATAGATATCATGACTGCCAGCTTTGGAGCAGATGGCACACATTGAATACTAACTTCATCCTTTACAGAGAGTGAACTTGGGAGGTTTTTCTCAGCTCTCTGAGCCCTAATTTCCTTATGGAATAATGGATTCAGCAACGGCACTTATAGAGTTACTATAAGGATTCAATGAATTGGTCCATGTGAAGCATTTGGGTGAACTTTGACATGTAGAAACTACTCCATGAATTTTGCTTTATATTGCTATAAATGTTGTAAATATTCAACAGTTTGTTAAGACAAATTCCAAAATGACAAACACATTTACACCACATGGGGAAAAGCAAGGAGAATTTTAACTTTCATATATAAATTTCAGCCTGGCCTGGAACTTGCTTTGTCATCTAGCCTGACCTTGAACTTCTGATCCTCTTCTTATTGCTCAAATCCTGGGAGTTCAGGTATGCACTACCATGCCCAGGTGAGAGCATAAGAAACAGATTTTTCCAAAAATTTCAACGTCTATACAAGGACCTGGAGGAAGAAATAAAAGTTTAAAGGTACTGTTGATACAGATAAAGACGGCAGTAGGGAAGGCCTGGCCCTCCCTGAGCAAGCCCAGATCTGTACCCTTGTCAGCATCCTCATCCTATCCTCCCCTCAGGGCTCTTAGGAACCTTACAACACTCAGAATGTCCCAAACCCACAGTGCTGGATTCAGCCTATCGTCATGCGCATCTTGCCTGTTTGTATTTCAGTGAAGACTTGTCTGCTTCCTGAGAGGCAGAAGTCTAACGGACACTTACAAAGATACTTTGAAAGGAAATCATGAGATAGACAGGATTGTGTCTGCCTCTCTGCCCTTCCCTGAACTGTGCCCTCGCTGCTCCTGCTCTCCCTGCCCTGACCCCATCAGTGCAGAAGAGGGTGAGGGAAATTGTAGGTGTGCTCTTGAACGTATGCTCATCTGTTTCTTAAGAGACTTCACAGCTGTTTTCCACTTCAGTCTGAGACAATGTGAGGTACGCCCACCTTTAACATGTATGAAATGACCCAGACGTGCTTTTCCTGTTTGACTCTTTTATCTTTAATTATGTTGTTATTTGGGGGGGGTCATGAAATCTTAGTGCTTTGGCTTAAATGCTGGCTAATTTTAAAGGAATTGTCTGTGGAAATTGATTCTAAGTTCACAAAATTAACTTCCCGTTGTATTTATGCCTAGTGACTTTTCCTTTTCTGTGTGTCATTTATCTTTAAGGACTCAATAATATGTATGTGAAATGTGACATCATCAAGTTAGGAGATTTAGTATTTCAACAAACATATTGAACTTGGACTTGTAGATATTGTGTTCCCAGCAAGTCAACGCGATTTGAATAATATTAGCACTGCGGAAAGTGCCAGGGGGCCAGTGCTATCTGTCTGCACAGCACTGCTTCAAGGCAGGCATTGCTCTAGGCACCCGGGGTATAGAAGTAGATAAAATAGATTAAAAACTTCCTCTAAAGTACACTTCCCAGCTCAGGATTCAGACAGTGTATAAACACATGTCTATATGATATTTCTGTTGCGAATAGGTGTTATAGAGAACAATGGAGTAGCAGAAGACAAATTTAAGAATCTGGGGGGAGGTGGACTTATAGTCAGGGCATATTTTCTTTGATCAACTGACATGTGAGCAAAGATCTGTCCAGAATATGAGGATCTGGGGAAGAGCTTTCTATAGTGTAAGGCTAGTGCAAAAGTCCTAAGGCCTGTGTTCTGCATGCTCCACGAAAATGTTGGGGGTCCTGTGGCTACAGAGGAATGCAAGGAGTAGAGAGTCATGGTTGTGTGTTTGAAGCCTAGGTGTCCAGGGTCCTGGGATCACTGTAGTATGGGTTCAGTAGAGACCTGAGGTATAGAAATATTGTAATCTGCTTGCTGTTCATGTTTGTTGTTCTCCATTGTTAGAATGATCTTTTAGCAGGTGACTGGCTCTGGATCTGTGTAGTTTCTACTATTTGGTTGTGTTACTTGTGATGTGCATGGTCTTGGAGGCTGTAGTATAAACTCCCGATCTCTACCACCTTACAATGAAAGAAAAAGCAAAAATTTGAAACACTCCCCCCACCTCCAGCTCAGTACTATGGTGCTTGTCAATCTGCATCAGTTCTCAGTTTCAATTTGTACTTTGTATTCTCCAGGTTAGCCTGGTAGCAGAAAGAACTTAGAAGTAAATACACTTTCCCCCAAACAAGGAGATACCCATGTGGAAGGTTTGGGATTTTCTTTCTTTGGCTCTCCTTCCTTTCATGAGACATGTAAGCATATCTGGGTGAAGAATATCTTGTTTCTCAAAGGGGAAGCTGGTATGAGGTTTGGGCCCAGTAACCTTTCCTGCCCTTGCTACTTCTACTGAGCCCACTGTATAGGGACACAATTTACATAAGAAGTGGATCTGCAATAAATTTCCCCCTAAATTCCTTCCAGCAGCATGCAAACCTTTTTAGTTCCATGATACGTGCTCATATAATGATCCTCCACCTGGCTTGGGACCGTTTTATGTGGGAACATTAAAGTAATTTTGCTCGGAATGTGGGATGGTTTCTCAAGATGGCGCACCTGATTCTAAATTGTAGTTCACAAGGCTCTTCTGGAAGATAGATGGATCCCTGGAGGCTCTTTAGGGTTTCTGTTGCTCTCAGAACTTCTCTTAGAACCCAGCTCATCTCTGACAGCCTTCTGCTTCACATTTGGTATCCCTGTGACAGCCACCAAATGATCGGGTAGGGTCAAGAAGTCAAGTGACTTCCTCATGTGCTTCTGTTATTGCTGCCTGGGTTGGGGGTAGGAGCTAGTGCAGGTGTCCTGGACCACTGTAAGTGTGTGCGATGACAGTGATGCTGTCAGAAGTGAGAGATCTGTTGGCATTTTTCACCAGGCTTGGGTAAAATGGCACATTCCACAAGTGGCTCTTCTGTGGTATCAGAAACATCCAGGGTGGAGTGGTGATCTCCCTCCTTTGTTTATGACACGAGGATATTCCTTTCTTTTGGAAACTAGCTGAACCTTAATGGTGCATGGAGTGGTGCTATTGGGAGACCTAACAGGGATGATTCGAGGGGCTTCTGTGGGCACAGATGCTATGCATTAAGTAATTCATCTGTCAGCTACCAAACGCTATTCCATGCAGAAGCCAGAGATGAGTTCAGGGGAAGCTTGCCATGTAAGGTCTAACTTCATGAAAAGGATATAAGAAAACATGAAAGTATTATGTTTACAACTGGAGAAAAAGCTAAACCAGGACAGCCTTGTGGTGTTTGTTGCCTAAATGGTAACTCCTGCTGTGCTCTTAACTTTCTGAAACCTCAGCTGAATGTAAATCTCCTGCTTATGCTTTGTGGAGTATCTCAGCTTAAAGCAAAGCCCCATTATCCTGCTTGATAGAGCCAGGATGATTGCTAGGTTATGAGTGTAGTCAGAAAACCCTGGCATGAAAGAGATTTTAAATGAACAGATGAATAGAGCAATCAAAGGGCCATCCAATCGGATCTAGGCAGATTAGAACTTCACACAGCCTCCCACACGAAAATAGAGAGTGCTCTGTGACATATCAAAGTCACTCATCTGAAGTGCTCATATTGCCCTGATCCTCAAACGCTGCTGGAGGCTGACTTCAGCTCTGCTCTCATGTGCATCAGTCATACTGCCTGTAGAGGATGGTATCGCTTTTATTATTGTTGCACATGTCTCTTACTTTTCATTTGTGTTTCTGAGTTTAGGTTCTGCTCAAATGCTTTGTTGTCATTAAGATCATTTGGTTGTGGCTGTCTACCTGGAACCATTGGGCATCTTTTTGGTTGTCATAGCTGCAGGACCCGGAGATGCTGAGACACCTGCTAGGTTGAGGTTTGGGAAGCAGTTAGGTATCCCACAGTGCCTAGGACAGCCTCCAAATATCAATAATAGAGTCTGAGAAGCCTGCTGTAGGTAGTTCCTGTATTATGTTGCCTTGGCATCTGTTCTGATTTTAATCTAAATAACAATGTCACGTTTGACACACCTTCCAATTTTCTACATTCTCTCAGTTCAAGATGGTGGATTCAGGTATCTGCCTCATACACCACCTCCAGGATACCAGCTGCCCTGGGGGGCACAGCTTCCTGGATTCACCCCCTGGCACCCTGTGTCCTGCTTCACAGGTACGCTATAGGCTCTGCTCTTAGCACAGTAGGATGCCAGCCACCTCTTGCCAGCCGCTCTCAGGCCCTCTTCTTAGAACTCCTGTGGGAAGCTTTCTGGTGTAACACCCTGAACTCCAGGGGAGGCTTTTGACCACAGGTTCTTCACTCTCTTGTTCTCTTGTGTTAATTGATCGGTGTGTCCTGAAAGCTGACTCAAACCCTGACCCCCTGGCATTGGCATACTGTCCCTATTCTATGGGCTCTGTCAGTTATACATGACTTCTGTTATTTCATGTGTTGTTTAGTTGTCTGCTCAGTCTCTCACCTGACCCAACCAACCAAATCCAGCTTCTTTCTTGGTCAGGGCTCCCCTTAGAGTGAGAATCTTGGTGGGAATAAAGTAGACATAGGTGAAGCCAAAGCCTTAAGGAAACCTGTTGCTATAAATAAGTCTCTTTTGAGTGGGACTCCAGGTCCTGGGTGGAGCACTTAAGCCTGAGTCCATCCATAAGATAAAGAACCATCCATCACAGGAACACAACATACACAAACACTTATGGCCACCTCCCCAGGATTCCCATCAGGATAGAGTTAGTGCTATGTGAAAGCCTCACAAATTAGAAAAATAAAACCCAGACATATTACAGCTTAATTTAGAGTTAGCTGTTGGGAATTTATGTTTTGGAAAACAAAAATAAGACCACCACTTACAGCTACTGCTTTATACCAGGTATTCTGTTTTAAGTGCTGGGTTGTAACTTGGTTGGCAGTGTGTCACTGGCATGCTAAATCCCTGGGTGTGATCCCCAGCACCGCATAAGGCAGGCATGCTGATGTATCCTACAATCAAAACAGTCAGAGGTAGAGGCAAAAAAATCAGAAGTTTAAGATCATCCTTGGTTGCATAGCAAGTTCAAGGCCAGCCTGGAATACATGAAAGCCTGTCTTAAAAAAAAAAACTTAAGGTATAATTTTCAGTGACCTCATCAGATCACATTTTGCTTAAAATCCTCTTATGGCTTTGTATCCCTTTATTGTGTGCTGTTCAAACACCTTAGCATGGTCAACAGGATGACTCCCTCTCTCTGCCACATCTTCAGGATCTTGTGTTATGTTTCCTCTCATGTCATCGTCCCACTAGGTGATAGGCTTCCTCATGATGAAGAGCAAGGTCTTTAAAATAGCTTTGTGGAAGTCCTGGCTCCTCAATTTATTAACACTGAGATTTGGTCAGGCCCTGTAATCTCTCTGAGTTTCTATTTCCTCATTCAGAAATTAAAGATAGTTACAGACAGACCCTCATGAGGTTGTATTGTGATAGGCCTCATATGTCTCATGAGCTTTTCTTTTTTAAAAGATTTACTAATTATTTATTTTTTATTTGTGTGTTTGTGTGTGAACTTGCTTGAGTTTATATGTATGACTTGCATGTAGGAGCTTACAGAGACCAAAAGATGGCATTGATTCCTCTGAAACTGTATTTATAGGTGGTTGCGAGTGCTTAGTGCTGGGAATGAAACCTGGGTTCTCTGCAAGGGCAGCCAGTGCTCATAACAGATGAACCATCTCTGTAGCCTTCCTCTGAAGCCTTCCTTCCAGGTGCTGGTCTTTGTCAAATCAATTACTATTATAGTAACTTCTTTCCATTTTTTTTTAATTTTGTGGTTTTCATACAATATAATTTGCTGGAATTTAGACCCCTTCTCCTACCCACAGTACCTCTTACAGCCCCTTGTGTAAGATAATGTACTCTATTATATATAATAAGGCCTATAGGGTGTAATTTGTGTTCTCAAATGTCCTTCAGTGTGGGTTCATTCAAGAGAGTATGGTTAACCTACCAAGAATCTCATTCATTAAAGAGACTGACTTTCCCTCCTAGCAACCATCAGTTGCCAATTGTTTTTCAGGTAGAATTGGGGTTTCTTACCCACTTCCCTATGTCTATGCTGGGATTTTGTCTGGTTTGAACTTGCATCAGATGTTGTCTATGCTGTCACCATTGCTGTGAGTTCATGTGAGCGTTTGACCAGCTATCTGGAAAACTATTTCCTCATAGTCATCCACCACCTCTGGCTCTTACTATCTTTCTGCCACCTCTACCACAATGATCCCTGAGCCTTTGGAGGCAGAAGTTTGATACAGGTGTCCTGTTCATGCATAATCACTCTGCAGCCTCTTGTCCTGTACAGGTTGGCCAATTGTGGATCTCTCTGTTAATCACCATCTGCTACATCATGAAACCTCTCAGATGAGAGCTAAGGAAGGAATTACTCAATGTGTATAACAAAATGTCATTAGGAGTCAGTTTAATACTATAACTAGTAGAAAATTAGTATTAGGTTCTCTGTTTTGTCATGTAATCTGTCTAGCCTCAGGTTCCTAGATCTGATATTAGTGTCAGGTATGGACACCATCCTGTGAAGTGGACCTTACATCCAGCTAGAAAGTGGTTGGCATTCCCATAATATTCATGCTACTATTATTCTGGTGGGCATATCTTGCCATGCCAGTTGCTCCTGTAGTTCACAGTATTTGCAGCTGGATAAGCTTGGTGATTATTTTTCCTTCTGCTAGGACATAGTTCCTTTCAGCACTATGAAAGCTAGACAGTAGAGATGAGACTTTGAAGTCAGCTTGATTTCTCCTGATTTGTTCTGTAGCTCACCTGTGTAGTGTCTTTAGCAATAGGTTCTTACCATGAAGTTCTTATGGATAATCAAGAGCAGGGTCAATGGCAGTATTGTTTAAGGGTCTATGGGACCCTTGGTCAACAGCCTCAAGAAAGGAAGTGCATTCCTGGCATTGGGGTTCTATTTTGTAAGCTTATGGTGTCTAATGGGGGTAACGTCCCCTTGTTATAAGGTAATTCATTTTAATCTCTTTTTGTAATACACATGTTTATATTTTAAGCAGCTTCTATAGTGCAGGTTTCCATATGGCTTCCTGGGGGTGGGGTGGTAGAATGCAATGAGGTAAAGGGAAAAGAGAGAACATAAAGAAGGAAGGGTTAAGTGGAGTGGGGAATGGGAGGACAGACAGAGAAGGGAGTGCGGGGAGGGACAGCCAACATTAAAAATATCTTATTAATTCTTTCACATGGTGCATTTTGATCATATTCATTCACAGCTCTTCCCCTAACCATTCCCAGACCCATCTCCATATCCACACCCCCTTTTAAATTTATTCTGTTTTAAAATTTAATAACCGATCTATGCCAGTTTGTGCTTTGCATATACTCCTGGGTGTGGGGGCCATCCACTGGAGTGTGGTGGACCTTCCAGGAGTCACACACTTAAATGCCGTAATTTCTTGACTGGCTTTCCCACCCCCTCCTTTGGATCATCTGGGATAGTGCTCTGAGCCTTTTATTTTCATGAAAACTACTTGAGGGAAACCAAAAAATAAAGTTATTGGTTAGTGCTTTTTTTCTTCTTAATGGAAAGCTAAATAGCTTTATTTGGTTTTAGGGGGAAATGAAGATTGATCATTCTATACAACTGAAGAACGTCAATGTGGAAAGCATGTTATTATGTCATTAGCAAGGCAATGACTGACTACGTTAAACTAAGAGTGGCATGAACATGCCTTCCTACTCTTTCCTCTTCAAGCTGGAACACAGACTATCATTGAACTGGGAAAGCTGTGAGGCTCTAGGGTCTAGGTTCCTTACTATGCTCTGGTTCATTCATCACATTGTTTACCTGGGCATTATTCTTCAACACAGGTTGAGATGTGCTGGTGTCCAAGCAAAATGACTGTTAATAGCTCTTTAGTTTGCCATTGTTATGTTCCACGCCTCTACTGTGCAGACCCATCCAGTTTCTCATGAGTTCTTTACTCTGATCCTTTACTGACCGAGCGCAGCTGCCCTGCACTATTCTACAAACACTCCCTGTGCTGTTCATTAATGTGTGTGTCATCGCTTACTCTGTCTTCTCAGCCCAGGAATGGTCTATGTCCCCACTGCTACCCACAAAACTCCTGCTCTGTAATTCTATGTCATCTTACTTGAATTCCTCCAATCATACAGGATAACCCATTCTCTGAAATATAAGTGCAATTTTATTTGTATTTCGGTTAAAAGACAGATGTTTGATTGACCAGGAGTGTGTCTCATTCTCCTTTCTGTTTTCTACTTTTGTGATATAATGTTTCATAATGATTACACAAGCAACTCTTGCTTATTAATTTATTCCTCTTACAGAAAACAAGAAAAAAAATCACTATTACCATGTTGTACCTTTCCCAGGATGGTTACAGTCAAGTGAATTCATGTATATTACATTCTTTTATGCTTCATAGTACCATTCAAATGATACTGCTTTAACCAGAACACAAGATACTCTTGTCAAACAGACTTAAATTTGTCAGATTGTACTGTTTCCCAGTGTTGGATCATAGGCGTTAAAAGCTTTGGGGAACATTAAAATCAGGTTCCTTCATGTTCCTTGCCTCAGGTATTCTATGTTTTTCTGTTCTATGATAGAGTTCTTATGGAGATTAAAGCAAGTGAAATCGTGACCATTATTTTCTTAGAATAATACTTGGTGTATGGAAAATTCTTAACTATGGTTAACTGTCATTATAACAATTGAAAACTATCAAACTCATTATTCACTTTGGAAAATAATGAGGAAAGTTCAAGAAATATTTTACTTTTGTCCTGCTTTCATTTTTTAAAAGAAAAGGTAATATTTTGGCACCAGATGAACAGTTGGCTTAGGATAGTTCCCGATATAGAATTGGACAACTTTCCCTGAAGCTCATGTCCCTATCTGTCCACACAGGGCTATCCTTTACCAGCTTAGCATTTGAAACACCTGCCTGGTTGGCATGCTGAAGAGGGTTCAATCTGCTAAGATAATTGAATGTTACAAAATTTGGCCAATGATAAAGACAGATGTTGTGCAAGGTTGAGTGAGAAACAGGATCTCTCTTTGGATGCATTTTTTGTGACTTTTTTTCCTTGTTACAAAAGAAATGTGTGTGTGTCTCCAGCTTCTATGAAACTGTTACTTGTCATTCGTTGTCTGGCCCACTGAATGTGTATGTATTTATACTTATTATAACTATTTATTCCAATTTTTTAAATTTATGCTACCCATGATTTTAGAACTTATGGAATTTTGCTTTTAAGAAATATTTATTATTTTTATTTTGTATGTATGAGTGTAGTGCTTATATGAATGTAAGTGCACCCATGTTGTGCAGTGCCCATGGAAGCCAGAAGAGGGCATTGAATCTCTTGGAACTGAGTTATAGATGGTTGTTAGTCACTGTGGGTGCAGGAAACCGAGCCTGGGTCCTCTACAGCAGTCAGGGCTTCTAATCATTGAACTATCTCTTCAGCCCCAAATTTACAGAATTTTCAATGCATGAATTATATCTTATGCTACCTTTTTTCTTTATAAACAGATTGTTAACTAATTGACCATGTAAATTTCTGAAATAATGCTAATGGCTAAAATATATTTTGCTACAAGTAAAATCATGGGACTAGGTGGAAGTTAAAGTTTACAAATCTATACTACCTTCGACTTAGATGTGAACCTTAATCTTCCGTAATTCCCATAGTTGAAACAGTTTTTTGGTTTACTTGTTTATATTTTGTGTATGAGTGTTTTGCCTAAATGTATGTAAGTGACTACATGTGTGCAGTGTCTATGTAGGCAGATGAAGGCATCATATCCCCTGGAACTGGAGTTACAGATGGTTGTTAGCTGCTGTGTGGGTGCTGAGAATTGAATCTGTGTCCTCTGCAAGAGAACCCATTGGTTTTAACTGCTGACCCCTTTTAAATGTGTGTCATTTAACAATTTTTATCATGATTTATTTTTATTTTTGAGAATTTCATATATGAATGTTGTCTGTATTTTTTCTACCCCTCCCAGTTAATTCTTAACTTTATCTACTAAGTGGCCACTATCAGCAGCAGATAGTTGTCATGTAGAAATGACTGTGGCACCCAACAGCACTTGAGAAAAGACAGAACTGAATCTTTCAAGGCAAGATTTCTTATTTTTAAATTTGATGACTATTTAATTGTTTTTTAAAATCATGTGCTACATTAAGGTCTTTGATTCTTTGTGAATTGATTATTGCTCTTGTTAGTTGAGAGGTATGATTCTTTTGCATTTGAAGATCTAATCTTTATCATTGGTTAAAGAGGCTGTTTTTTTTCCCCCAAAGTATGTTTTTTGACACTTTTATCAAAAATCAGGAGGCCGTAGCCCATGTGGGCATATTCCTGGGTCATCTACTCTATTTCCTTATTCTACATATTTGTTTTGAGACGGAATCATACAATTTTTGTTACTATGGGGCTCTGTAATAAACTTTGAGAGCAGGAATTCTGACACCTCCAGCATGGCTCCTTCTGTTTAGGATTGCTTTGAGTGTTTGGGATCTTTTGTGATTCCATGTGAATTTTAGCATTGTTTTTGTGTTTCTATGAAGAAATTTTGGAATATTGGGATTTTGATGATTACATGGAATCTGTAGATAATATTCAGTAATATAGACATCTTTGCAATATTGATTCTATCAATCCATGAGCAGGGGATTTTTTTTTTCATCAACTAGTATTTCCTTCAATGTAGTTCTCCAGTGAATTTTCACTGTAAAGGTATTTCATTTCCTTATCTTCTTCATTAGGCTTTTTCCTAAGTGTTTTAGTTTTGGAGGCCATTGTGAATGGTATTTTACTAACCCTCCACCACCAGTTTCTTCCTCAGCATGTTCATCATCGGTTTATAAGAGAGCTACTAATTTTCAAATTTATTTTTATTTTATTTTATATGTATGAGTGTATGGTTGGTGGGGATGCAAGCGCACCCATGTCCTGCAGTGCCCTCGGAGGTTAGAAGAGCACATTGGATTCCCTGGAACTGGAGGTACAGATAGTTGTTAGCTACTGTGTTGATAGTTGTTAGTTTCAGTGCATGCTGAAAACTGAACCTGGGTCCTCTGCAAGAGGACACGCATACGTATACACACATGAACATATTTATGTACACAAATATACGTATATCCATACCGA
Source organism: Eospalax fontanierii (assembly GCA_035773235.1). Classification (NCBI taxonomy): domain Eukaryota; kingdom Metazoa; phylum Chordata; class Mammalia; order Rodentia; family Spalacidae; genus Eospalax; species Eospalax fontanierii. The sequence goes on along the minus strand of CM069544.1, from coordinate 37,728,343 downwards.
TGTGCACACATGTACAGAGGTACGACGTGCGTGCTGAAAACTGAACCTGGGTCCTCTGGAAGAGCAGCTAGTGCTCTTAACCACTGAACCATCTCTCCAGCCTGAAAGCTACTAAGTTCTATATGTTGATTTTGTATTGTGCTACTTGATGGAAGTGTGTATCAGGTATCTCTGATAGAGTCTGGTGAATTCTGTTAGATTTAGAAAAGAAATTATATGTTGATGATGACATCTGTACATGGAGAAGTTTGTTCTTATCAGTTGCATTGATAAGAATGTAGTTCAATAATAAACTGTTTACAATTTTGCACATTTGATGACAAAATTCTCCAGAAACCAATGCCAGCTGGTAGATATTTCACACCATTCTTTCCTTCACTTTCCAGTTCATTCAGAATTGGACACCAAGAGGGACACTTGTGGCATGGTGATCCTGTTTCTCTCTCATCAGATCAGATCAGATTCCCAAGTGTCTGTGTCCACTCATGAATCACCTGATCGTGTGTGTGTGTGGCGGGGTGAGACAGAGAAGTAGCCGGAGAGGAAACAGCACCCTCGGCAGGTTATGTGAATGCGTTGTGCTTGCATTAACTTTGCAGTGATTTTTAACATGAACAGATGATGTGTGCAAGCTTCTGGATAAGTTTGCCTTTTTTTGAACTTTCACCAGTCACAGGCATACCTGTCTTTTAAGGTCAGTGGCCTATTTAATAACAGCTGGAAACCAAAACTTTGGCCTGTTCTTTTTTCACAGAACTATGTGATGGTGAAGACTTGGGGGGAAATGTAGATATCAAAGCGTTTCTTAGTCTATGCCACTGAAAGACAGGTTTGGAGGTGAGGATTTATGTTTTAACCATGAAGATGTTAGTTAGCATATTCAGATATACACAGAAGAGACAAGTTGCAGTGCGTAAGAGAGAAAAAGCAAGTTTGAGAGAAGGGTGCATTCAGATCATCTGTGGCTGTGGAATAGGCCATCACAAGCACATGGGCTTAAAAGCATATTCATATATGCTCTTTTTACATTAATGTTTGAGTTAACATACAAAGTGATGGGTCCCACTGACATTTTCATACAAGTGTTGTTAGAGTTTGTTCTAATTCACCCCCTCTGTTACTGCCGTCTTTTGGCCCCCGGGGCCCCATGTAACTTCATTCTCCAAATAGGACCCCCCTTTTCTTTCAGGTCACATGTTTTCAATTACCCTTTTCCTCTCTACTTTAAGATCTCTTTCTCTCGTCTCATAATTCCTTTTCCAATTTCATGACCTCCCACTGTACACACATCTATATATGTACACACACACACATATAAGACTTTAAATCTATGAGAAAACATGCTATTTTCTTGTTGAGTCTATTTCATTTCACTTAGAAGAATGGCATGTATTCTCTTTTATAATTTTGTGTGTTGGCTGGGTCCCCTAGGGAATTCTGCTACGTTTTGTGTCAGCCAGGGCATACGTCAACTGGAAGCTCGCATTGCTGCTATCTCAGCAGATTCACCCACATGGTTAACAGTTGATGTTCCTAGCCAGAGGGATGTCCAGCTGGGGCTATTGGCCACAGTGCCTTGATGAAGACTGGTAACTGTTCAGTACAAAAAGATGAACATCACAGAACAAGAGGAATCAACGACACAACCCTAGTTCAAAGCTGAAAACCATCAGGCACTAGGGGACTGCAGGTATAAAACCTGTGTTCAAAAGTTGAAGAATCTGGAATTTGATGCCCATGGGTGACAACAGCAGCAGAAGTCACATCTACTCGGGGATGGTCAACCCTGAGTTTGCATGTAAGCTACACCTTCCTCCACAGTTTAAAATTCCATCTGGGCCTCCCCTTTTGGAAGTTGTCACCAATGTCTTTTCTACTCAGTCTGCTGACCCATGTTACAATCTTCACTTAAAATAGCCATTTGGACACACCCAAATGTGTGTAAAGGCATCCCTCATTCCAGTCATATTAACAACCAAAATTAAGCATAACAATAATTTCCAAATCATAGTGGTGATCTAAGGAAGTCATTATCCAGGCTTGATTCAGGGGCAAATGTTGTGGTAAAAAAAATCCTCATTTCGATGACTTGAATAACAAAGAATTTGTAACTACTATATAGGAGATAAGGGCATTGAAAGTTGTGCATTCATGTACAGTCATAATTTTACATGTGAATTACAGAAGTAGAAGATCACGGGCCATGGGAGAAAACCGAATATTATCATTCTGCTAAGCAGATACAGTATTAAACTCACTCCTAATGACTTATTGTTATGCCCATAGATAAATGCATCTCTCAGTTCTCACCAGAAATCAGATGGTTATTAACACACTGAACCACAACTGGCCAATGTGTAGAGAATAAGAGGCTGCAGACTGCTTATCCCAGAATAGGACACCTAAATCAAACACCTGTTTCCCAAGGCTAAGGGATCATTGTGAAAGATTGTCAGAGCCAGAGGTGGTGGATAACCACAAGGAAACAGACTTTCCCAGACAGCTGGGCAGTTATTCATATGAACGCACAGCAAAGGTGACTGCATACACAAGCCCTACCTAAGCGGAAGCCAGACAAAATCACAGACGTGGGGAAATGCATAAGAAACCCCAACCACAGGAAGTGCTAGCAACTGACGGCAGCTGGGAGAGTCAATCTCATTTAAGGGTTAGATTCTCGGTAGATTGACCAAGTTCCAGTGGACCTTACCCTATAGGCATGAAATTGGGTAGAGGGTAATAAGGGAGAGCAGCTGGGAAGGGAATCTAATTATGATACAAGCATATTGTATTAACTTCTCAATAATTCAATTAAAAATGGAAAAAATAGACAAATACTTGGGAAAGGTGTGTTTTCTCCGATTAAGCATTATACTAGATATACATGAATTAAAACATCATATAATACTCTTGAATACATATAATTTTATCTTTTGTGGATCTGCTACAAATAAATTCTAAAATTACACAGTAAAGAAATAAACGAGAGAGGCAGGCAATGCCTAACAAACAAGTAATAAATGGCTTTCGCAGGCTAGAAATTTTGACCTATGACTTTTAACATGTGTCTTCTTACGTCTTAGATTTCCCATGTTTTTACTTTTAAATACTCTACTCAAGTCTTATAACATCCAACTCATCAAATCCTATATTTTGATTCAGAAAATCCAGTGACTGAAGCTGTAGATCACTGTAGTCTTTCCCTGGATATCTGTGGCATTGAGGTTTTGTGCAATTACTTAGGACTCCATTACTTTATTTTCTATATTTTTCTTTTGCTTAACACATACACACACACACACACACACACACACACTCTTTTATAGAAACTGTAGTTAATTAGGTTTAGAAGTGGCATAGCACCATCTTATTATAAGAACACGCATGTAGGTGTATGTATTTGTCAGTGGCAGCAGAGATGGTTTTCTAAAGCTAAGATTTTCCTAACCTATAGAATCGAAGGCATTTTTCCAGTCTGAGACAATCTGTTGAAAGAAGAGAGCAGTGAGAGTGAACCCAACCCAAGCACATGTTTGCCTCACACTACAATATTTCTACAGACAATTGGTGGCAGGGGGCAACTTTGAAAAAACACAACAAAAAAATTGGAAAGCGGAAGAATGGAGTAAGGGGCTTGTTTGTCCACATGAAATATTAGCTTGAGCGCAAGAGGAAACCAGGGGAGCTGTAAAGATGAGGTGGGAATAAAAACCCTTGATGCATGCACTACTCACTCGGGATTAAAACCCAAGGCCATCCTGGAACCTGATATAACCATTCATGCTGTAATCTAAAGCCTTGTCAACGTATTGCAGGTGCGCACCACATGACCAGGTGGAGAAAAAAAGGAGGCAAAGCCAACTGGGAAGAGATGTGTCGGTTTCATCTTCATAATACATACATCCCAAGGTGCATGTGTACATCTGGTTTCTATTTCAGAATTTTTTACTAGTAGCTTTACAAAAAGTGGGGCAGACAACTCTGTGAGTTAAGGAGACCATATGTTAATAAGGGGTTGGGAGGGATGTAGCTGAATTTCTGGGGGATCTAAGATGGCTGCTGGGGACCAAGAGAGGGAACCAAGGGATCTAGCAGGAGGAGGTGCCCAGACTTGAAGCTGGGCCACCTAAATGGTCCTACATTTCTTGGCAATACTAAATCTTCAGAGAGATCGAAGAATTTTGAAGACATGGATTAAAAACATTGTCTTGAGCCTGATTGCATTTTGGACAGAGCTAAAATGCATTTCTGACACAGAACAGATGGAAAATTACTGAATTCTAGAATTGGAAGAGAGTTTAGAATCATTGTGTCCAGATCTTCATTGACAGGCAAGTCTCTGAAGGCCTTGTGTGTGTCAGATGGGATACTGGACCTGCCCAAGGTTGCAGAATTTGTGTTAGAGGCATCCCAGTGACCCATATTTATGTCTTTAACTAAGAACTCTTTTCTTAAAGGCATGCTGCTCTTATGGACATATGCTAAGAGTGCATGAAGATTCCACTGGACTCAGGTTCCTGGGCCACTGCTTTGATTTTAATAGTCAAAACTACCTTGAATTTGTCCAGTGGTCTTTGCTGACATTTGCATTTGGAAGCATTGTTCTTATTATTAGATAAAAGGATGACACAAAAAGCCATAAAAAGATGGGTTCTAGAATTCCTTCTTAATGCTTTGGCTACAAAAGGCTAAATTTTTCTCTGGAAAATTATTGTGTCCATTTTTATAAAGCACTATCTGAGTCTCCTCCCCATCGATTCTCCAGAGCACCTCTAGCATTATCACCGAGTTCTCTTGTTGTCCTTATGCATTCATTGGTTTGTTAATTAAATGAGCCTTTGCCGAAGGCTGATTTTAGGCAAAGTACCATGATGGGTATTATGGAGCTGACATGAAATTAAGACATGACCCCTGAATTTAACAGAAAGACTTTTTAGTAGGTTTGAAGGTTAATCATGACTGTCAACTAGACAGGATCTGGAGTCAACCAGGAGATATATTTCTGGGCTTGTCTGTGAAAGTGTTTCCAGAGAGGATTAACTAAGGGGGACCAAGCAGATGGTGTCTTTCCAGCTGGTGGCCCAGATGCAAAGAGTCCCACAGCAAAAGCAGTGCTGCCTGTGTGATTTTTCTTCCTCTTGCTGCTCAGCTGCCACCGTCCCTCTCTTCTGACATCAGAGGCAGCTTCTCAGCCTTACAACAACATGGACTGAAGATCAGCGTGTTAGCAAGACTGCCGAGGCACCCAGTTTCATGGTTGGGCAGCTATCGAGTTCTCAGTCTGACCAGCATGCAGACTGCCATTGTTGCACGCACCAGCCCTTATCACATAAACCAATCTAGTGAATCCCCTTTTGAGGTATATAGGCATTCCATTAGTTTCATTCCTTAGGTTGCAAATGTAGCTTAAATAAGTGTTTAGCCAAAAAATTGACAGGAGTTGGGTCTAGAACTGAGCTGTTGATCTAGGCTTTAGAAGCCGAATAAGATTTAGTTTGGAAGAGGGAGTGAAGGTCTCTAGAAGGGGTTGGCCATGTAGTTGGGGCACTTGATCTGTATCTGTTTCATTCTTATCTTCAAACCATCGCCGACCCCGGGGGGGTGGGGTGGTGGTGGAGGCCAAAGATCAACCACTGGTGTCATTCTTCAGAAATCGTCCACTAGTTTTGATACCCGGTCTCTCACCAGTCTAGAGCTCAACAAGTTGGCTAAGCTGACTGGCTGGGAAGCCCCAGGGTTCTGTTGCTTCTGCCTTCCCAGGGCTGTGATTTTAAGTGTGTGCCACCAAACCCAGATTTTTTTTTACATGTGTTCTGGGGGTTGACACCAGTTCCTCATGCTTGTACAGCAAACACTTCACCAACTAAGCTGTCTCCCAGCCCAGAAGCTAGTGTTTTGATAAAAGAGGATTCCGTGCTCTAATGCTGTTGCTCCTCAAAGCTGTTCCAGTTCTAAGAGGGTAGCGACTTCTCAGTTACCTTTCTTCCTATTCTCTATCTCTGATGTTTTGATTAGACATCCTACAGAAACAACTGGGAAAGAAATTACCTGGCTGTTAAAAGAAAAACAAACAAACAAAAAAACAAACAACTCTAGGAACAGAGATAATCTATACCTTATAAGTATCAAAATGGAGCTTTGCATTGAAAGCATCTACTCTGAGACTTTCCAGTATTCTGTTTTGTCCTATTTGTATTGAGGTTTTCTTATTCTTGAGCATTTAGTGAATTCGGCTGCACAGGGCTGATTCTCTGACACAGAAACTTGGGCAGGGTGGGGGGGCAAGCTTCTGCATTCTGTGCCTTCTGCGAGTTCAGGGTCCATTTTGCTTGCCTGAAGGGACATTCATGTGAAACTTTCGAGGGATGTGCCAAAGAGCTGTAGGCTGTGAAGCGTGCTTGTTCATTTGGCCATGTTGAACTGACATGTGCATCTGTCAGGGCTGCTTGTTTATGATTCCCTTTAGACCACTTGAAAAGAGATGAAAAGGTTTATTGGATTTGAGGAGGAGAGTGGTCAGGGAGACGCATGAGGCGGTAGGCCCTTGCAGATCTCAAGTTCCCTTCTGTTTTCTCAGAACGTATAGTGGGTTTTGCGAGCCAGAATGGGGTGTGGTTTATATTCTTGTATCTTCCCACCCCCACTTTTTTCTCATCTAACTTTGTGAAACCTCTTTAGAACGTAGTGACCTTAATTCGTTGTTTTGAAGGACTACAAGCCACCCTGTGAATATGCATTTCAAACGGCAGCACTCTTCATAGACCTGCTTCTGGAATGCCTTCTAGAAGGTTTAGGATGGAGAGAAGAACATGTTTCAAACGTTATTCCCATTTTGAAGTGAGTCCTTTTCATTCCCCTTAGTCTTCCTGAGAATGGGGTGCTTCTGCCACATTTGTGGCTAATCTCACCATTTTTGTACTCTGTGCCCCAAGTTATCTTTTCTGTTCTGTTTTATTTTGTGGTACTGGGGATTGAACCCAGGGCCTCATGAATGATACACATGCACTATACCCCTGAGCTATATCTTCTTTTTACTTTTATTTAAGATAAGCTCTCACTAGATCACTCAGAATGGCCTTGACTTACCTTGTAGCTGAGGCAGACATTGAAATTGTAAACCTCCCACTTTAGTATCCTAAGTAGATGAGATTACAGGCCTGTGCCACCAGGCCTACCTCCAAAGCTTCTTTTTTATTCTTTTCCTTTTGAGACAGGATCCCTCTATGATCCCTGCTGGCCTAAGACTCACTATATAGACCGGGTTGCCTGGATCTCACAGAGACCAGCCTCCTGAGTGCTGGGATTAAAGGCATGTGCCACCACATCCAGCTCCAAGACCTCATTAAGTGCTGAATTTTATCCAGTACCTTGCTGTCTACCTGAAGTCAGCTTTATCCTCGAGCCAATACAATCTTTGGAACCAATTCTAAGAACATTCGTTTAGCTCAATTTAAGATCTTGTTGTCACTTGTGATCTCAGTCCGTTACTCAGTTGTTTTTTATGCATTCATTTCTTTAAGCTCTGTACATTGACTGTGCTGTTGTCCCATTGTTGAGTATCTGGAAGTACAGTGAGAAGGAAACCCAGGCAACATGAATCCTCAAGGAACAGCTATGATAACTGAGTAAATAAATAAACATTGCCTGGGATAAATTGCATAGTAACATAACATATATATAATAAATAATAATGCAATATAATATAGCATGATCTATAGGAGAGAACCTTACATTTTGTGTAGAGAAGTAAGGAAAGGTCACATTGATAAGGTAGTATTTGAGCAGATGCCACATGGAGACATTAGAAAGGAACATTCCATGCAAAAAGAGCAGAAAGGCCTAGTTGTGTGAAGAGTCTACTTAGGTCTGCCTGGCTAACGTGGAACAAATAGGAGAACAGTTCAAGATGTATCTGAGTTAGGGTAGAGACTGAAGAGATAAGAGAATTTGAATTTTAAAAAAGTTTTATTAGCTTATGTTAATTATAATGGTTTTATAATCATATTTTCAGAGGCATATCTAATTTATTATGATCATACCTACCCCCCCGCCCCATGAACCCTTTCTTGTTCCCAATGCTTGAGCTTATTTGCCCAAGTTACAAAACATGTAGTTGTTCCTGGAAGATTTTGATAAAAGATGAGAAGTGTTTTAACGCTTTGTTTTTAGGATATTGTTTGTTGTATTGAGAATAAATGGCGGGACAGAAGAAAGGAAGCAGATCAGAAGATCTTTCTGGAAGCAAGTTGATAGTGTGTTAGGCAAGGATGACAGAATTAAACAGACGAAGAAATGATTAGACTCTGGCTGTACTTGAAGGTGGGGACAAGCGTATTTGACAAAGGTCTGGGTAGACGAGTGAGAGCAGAGCAAGTGGCAAGGAGGGTACCTAGGTTTGACCTTAGGAGCTAGAAGAGCAAAACATTTGTTGAGCTGTAACAGACGCTTTCAGAGTAGAGAGAAAGATTTCAGAATTTGCTTTGGAACATATTGCTGTGGAGCTAACATCTAAGATGCCAGACAGAGGGTCAAATCTGAGGATGTGATTTTGAAATATGTTAATCTGCATACATCATGTAAATCCATGGACTGGCTGAAGTCACCAAGAAAGTAGGTACAGAAGGAATCAAAATTTGTGGGCTGAGCCCTGGGAAATCTCAACATCTAGAGGCGTGGTCCATCGGAGTAGAACAGAGAAAGAATGGCATATAGAGCCAAGGAAAACAGCATGATCCACTGTTTCAAATATTACAGTTGAATCAAATAAGATGAATATGGATATTCACTATGTTGGGGAGATGGGAGTGCAGACTGAGACTGACCATCGTGGTACAAAAGACTGAGTAGATTTCAGGGAAACTGTAAGAACACATTCTTGATTGACAGCTCCTTGGAGGATCTTGAAGAAAACAGGAACAGAAAATTTAGATCGTGATAGGAAAAAGATTTAGGGTAAATGAAATTTTGTTTATTTATTTATCTATTTTTAAAATGGAAGGCACAGTGGTACTTTGGTGATAATGATAATCATCAAGTTTGTGGGGAGTGGATGTGGACTAAAAGGAACCTCACTGGGGTGATGTTTTTAAGTAGAAGGGAGGTTATAATGAGACATTTCTGTATGACTGGAGGGATTCTCTTTGGTAAATGCACATCAAGAGGCAGGTGAGTGAGCACTAGAAGGCTGTTATTACGAGGGCAAGGGTTCTGCATGGCTTGTTAACTGCCGTCTCTCGTGTCCGGCAGGTGAAAGCAATCAGTAAATAGCTGCTGACTAGCTGGGCCGTGGGAGTGGGTGGAATGTCTCCTCAGAGTGCTCTCATTTTGTCAGTAAAATGCAAGCAAAATATATTCTAGAAGTGTGGTACAAAGGAATTGTTGAAGGTCTAAGAAAAACAAAGCAGGGGAGAATGAGCTGACCAGAGATACATGAGAAGGTGGCCAGGTCAAACTAATAACCTATTAAAGTCTACGCCATGAATTTAAAATGAACCAACTTAGGAGTCAGTTTAATGCTATAACTATTTAGCCAAAAAGCTGATACTAGACTCTCTCCCTTGCCTCTCTCCTAATCCATAGATTAATGCATTTCTCAACTCTCACCAGAGAATGTTCTTTATGTAGCAGATAGTGATTAACACAGAACACCTACAACTGGTCAATGTGAAGAGTGCTTATCCCTGAAGAGAACACTTATTTTGAGCTTCTGCCTCCAAAGGCTCATAATGGGGCAGAAAGATTTTAAGAGTCCGAGGCGGTGGCTGATCACAAGGCAGCAGAGTTTTCCAGACAGCTGATCAGTTACTCATATGAACTCGCAGCTAGCAGCACGAACAAGTCAGACAAAAATCCCATCATAGACATGCAGAAGTGAGTGAAAAACCCCAACCCCAGCTGAGAAACTATTGGCAAACAATAGCTGCTGGGACAGGAGAGTCTCCTTCAAGGATAGGACTCTTGCTAGGTTAACTAGATTCCAGAGGATGGATCCACACTGAAGGACGTTTTGGGACATAAATTAGACTCTATACACCTTATGATATATATATATATATATATATATATGATATATATATATATATATATATATATCATATATATATATATGATAGAGTACATTAATTTGAGTGGGGGGCAGTAAGGAGAGGTCAAGCTTGGGGAGGGGATCTAAATACCAGCAAGTTTTAATTATGAAAATCACAAAAATCCAATAAAAAATAAAATACAGTGAGCCAACTTGGTAATGAACTTTCATCTAAAGATATGCAGTGAAGTCGCTGTTGTTGTAGGCTAGGCAGAGGTATGATTTTACTTAAGGCCCACATTTCTAAAAATAAATACAACGAAGGGAATTGGGGCCAGTGAGCTGAAGGGGTATGCCAGGTGGAATTTAAAGGTGGCTGGTGGGTTTAAAGTGGGTAGAGAAGCCAGTGAAGACGTGTGATACAGTTTAAGTGCTCAGTGGAGCCTGACCTGTACCATTCCTTGAGTGGGATTTGTCACCTTTGGCCAGCACACAATCCTTCTTCCAGTCTTCCTAGTAAGGGCTCTCCCTGTGCCCAGCTGCTAGAGTTAGTTACCTGAGTTACTCACCTTCATCTTTTCTATATTGTGTCACCAAATCTTCTTTATTACTCTTCCAAAAGTACCTCTAATATAATACTTCTCCCAGATTCTTATAATTTTTAGTCAACCCCCATTTCTACAGTTTGTTGTTCTGGTTTCTGCTTTTATCTTTCAAATCAACTCACGAGGCAGTAGAAGGCTGTGTTTCAGAGGGTGAATTGGCTTAGAATCCTTTTGTGTTTCTCATTGCACCTAGAATTGATAACTTTGTTTTAAACCATGTGTGACCTGGCTACTGCCCAATCAGCCTGACTATACTCGATCCTCCTCCTCACTTATGAACTGTAATTCAGTTAAACTGTCTTTACTTTATGTTCATGAACTCTTCCTTATCTTTGACTTTAAGTTTCTGGGCCTAGAATGCTCTTTTATCTCATCCCTCACACCCCGCCCCTGTACCACAGCCAACACTTGCTCATCCTTCAGCCCCAGCTCACATTTCTTCTTTAAAAAGTTCTTCTTTGACCCATGATATCTCTTTCAAATGGCTTCTTCTTTTTCTCTTAGAAATGTGATATCCATACAATCTGAAAATTTGTCTGCTTCTCCTTGCCTTTAATTTCTTTCTTATTCATCATAGCATAGCTCCCACAATCATGGTAGGCACTCAAGGATATCCACATTAAAAAAATTGGGAGCTTCCATAATAAGATGACAGTTTAAAACTTTCTTTCAAAACCTCACTAAAGAGAAAGAATAAAAAAGAAAACCATAAGACCAAAAATAGAAAAGGAAAAGTGACAGAAATAGATGAGAGTGAATTTTTGGATGATGAGACACTGATGGAGGAGAAGTAACTGATTAATAGAATTAATAGAATAGAAGAGCCTGGAAATACTTCGATAGGGAAGACTATGCACAAAATTCAGCCCTCTTCTCTAAAGTTTCATCACAGGTTTCTGGAGTGTTGGAATCCAGAGCTCATATCCCTCTGGTAGCAATTAGGGCAATCTCTGGAGAAACAGACCTAGAAGATAAGATTCACTGGTATCATCACAGAAGGAAGACATGCAAATGAGAGCCTGCCACCCTAAAATGAAATCTAGCAGATTCCAAGCTTACCTTAAACAGAGCTTTTTTTTTTTTTTTTTTACTTTCCAACATGAATGGATAGTCAAAAAAAGCAACAAACTGCATGTGATGCTGAGACTATAAAACATTATAAACTCAGACTGTGGAAAATAACAAGGAAGAGACAGATGCTTCAGAGACTTCAAGAGAAGAAAGACAACATACATCTACAAAATGAAAAAAATTACGTACTGCAAAACAACAGAAGACAGAGAAAGCTTAGAGAAGGAAATTATAAGAGCTAAGAGTAAAACATGATAGAAGAGGCAGTAAAAAAGATTAAGTCAAAGACTGTTCCTGGAAAGTAAATAAAAATATCAAGAAATATCCATAAGAGAGAATATTTAAGCAAATCAGAAATTAGACTGATCAAGAGTATTTCTAGAAATAAATGGGAGAGGAAACTTTTTACAGAAATAATAGAAGAAAACATTCACATAGTAGAAGAAATAGAAATCTCCATATTAGAAATGGCTAATTAATCACTAAACCCATCACCAGAGCCACGACCTGCTGCCATGACAACAAAGATGAAAGTTCCAAGTCATCCAAAGAAAAAGTTCATCTCACAAAGGAAGGGAGATGAAGGTAGCTTTGTTTGGTAACAACACTGGAACCAATCCAGAAGACAACAGAGCTAAACTTTCTAAATGTGAAGGAGGAATTAATTCATTGGTTTTTTTTTGTTGTTGTTCATAATTGTTTTTGTTACTGCCCAGGATGACCTTGAACTTTTGACTCTCCTGCTTCAGCCCCCAGAGTGCTGAGATTATGGGCATGCCACACTACATTCAGCTTGAATAAAAAATTGTATACATGGAGAGCTTCATAACTAAGTATGATGGCACAGTAAAGACAAATTTTCAAGGACTCTATATCCTGTATTTACTGGAGGAAGATGTGGAGTCCAGGGGAGATGCAATATTGGAAAGCAGTGAGGGTAATTTCCAGCATAACAAGAAGTAAAACCTCAGGAAATTGGCTCTGGTAAGACCCGAGCGCTGCAGAGAAGCCTGGGGCAAAAGAGTGGGCAAGAAAGGAATATAATCAGTACATTTACAAAATACATTTGAAGGTACAAAATTTTATGTTGAGAGGTTCTGAGAGAATGTACAAATAACTGGCTGTAAGGACAATAAAACCAAGCAAATACAGGAAAAGCAAAAGTTCTATGATAGAACAATGTCATATTTAACACTTGTTACATCAGTGTTTAGTGCTCATGCAGTGATGAATATTTAAATGATAATGTAAATCTGAAAAGTGTACTATACCAGTAGGGTGTGAAAAGGGTTAATGGAGGAATAAGAAATAGTGGTATAAAAGACCCAAGGTCTCCTTTATGTGCACTGCTGTTTAGACTTTCAGCTTCTTAATTGTGAGCTGAGCAGAGTTTTTTTTTTTTCTTTATGAAGTTAACATTCCTCAAGAACTTCATTATGGTGATGAAAAACTAGTAACACATGTTGAAAGACATTTAACCTGTTCTAAAAATCGATATAGATTGATGAGTAAGGACAGATGGTAGAATTTGCCAAGAACATGGAGGAGTATTCGAGACAAAGAGGTCTGGGAAGTCTGAAAGCCTTTGTATCACCTCTTATTTCCCACCAGACAGCATTCTTCAATAACCCAGAAAGACTCACACAGCTGAAATCAGCTAGAGTGTCTTTGGCTCTACTGCCATTAGGACAGTAGGTTTATAGACAAAGATTTTATGATGGCAGGGAAGGAAATGTCTACATGGGCCTCAGAGCGTGGGCTCCCACTCGTCAATGCTGACTCAGCTTTTTGCCACTATTAAGTGTCCAACTGTCCTAGTTACTTTTCTGTAACTATGATAAGTACCATGACCAAAAGCAATTTTGGAAGGAAAGGGTTATTTGGCTTATAGGTTACGGTCTATCACCGAGTGAAGCCAAGGCGGGTATCCAAGAAGGGCAAGAACCCAGAGTCTCAGGAACTGAAGCAGGGACTGTGAAAAAGTGCAGCTTACTGTCTTAATTCTCTGGGTTTGCTTGGTTACTTTTCTGGTATAGCTCAGACCCACCTGCCTAGGGATGGCACTACCCACAATTGGTTGGACCTTCCTGCATCAGTTATCAATCAAGAAAAAGCCCCACAGATAGGCTTACAGGCCAGTGTGATGGAGGAAATGCCTCAATAGAGATTCCCCCTTCCCGGGTGTTTCTAATGTGTGTCGAGTTGATAAAACTGACCCATCCTCCACCTACTGTATGTCCAGCTTGAGCTCTTGATAAACACTGTCCTTTTAAGTGAGCCACCCCTGTGTGTGCCTTTCACTCTTATATAATTCCAGGTATGGGAACTGCCTTTTCTTGGTCTTTCTGAGACACGGGCTCCCTGTAGCCCCAGCTGGCTTGGAACTCACTATGTAGACCTGGCTGGTCTTGATCTCACAGAGATCCACCTGTCACTGCATCCCAAGTGATGGGACTTAAGGCATGCACCACCATGCCTGGCAGAATTGTGTTTCTTGATGGCAGGACATGGAGCCCACTATCTGATGATTTGTAGAGCATTTTACTCACTGAAAAGGGTGCCTCCCAATATTGCTTCAGATATGGAACTCACTTAAATCAAAATAGATGTGGTAATGATCATATGACCACAGATGCTACTGGTCTTATTATCGTCTACCACTCAGAACCCATCAGCCTGCCAAAGAAGTAGGCTCTGTTTTAGAGGTGCAGCTGCAGATGTGACACCCTGCAGGGATGGAATGTCATTTTATGGTTTGGGATGCATCTCTAACTTACTTAGTCTGAATGCCAAACTTGATCTAAGGACCAAAGTGCTAGAATTGGGATTAACTTTCCTATCCTCACTCCCTGTCTCTCTAGAAAAATTTGGATTTTATGTTTTTATAACTCTGAGGTCCTTGGTTGCTTTAGAGGCTTTCAAAGGCAGAATATATTCATCTGGGAACACCCTGAGAATCCTATTATACTATGAACTGTGGATATCACCAGGTTACTTTGGAATACCTATGTTGAAAGATCAACAGACAAGTGAGCTAGCATTGAAACAGGATAATGGGTCCAGGCCATTAGGCAAAGACAGGACTTGTGCTACTCAAGGGAGGGAAAAGAGAGTACCTTTGCCTCCTGGGGCTATAATCGCTGTGTTTACTGTTTTCTCCTACACAATTTTGATCATATTTGAACGAGTGCTGTTGGAACAGCCTGAGAAGCCATGGTGACGAGGAGCTGAGGGCCTGAGTCCCCACTTGGTAAATCATCAAGGCCTGCAGAGGAATCTAGATTGGTGACACAAAGACAGTGAGTACCAGATAGAGTGACAGAAATTCTCATGGATCTCAATAAATGTCTTCTTGAAAGTTTCCCTGAGAAAGGAAAATGTCTGAAAGCATCGTATGAGTTATTTACTGGATGAAGTGAACTTGTTATATGAGGCAGACAGTTTGGGAGGCAAGGTATTGTCTCCGTGGATCTGCGATATACCCACATCCCACTTTAAGACAGATGTACTTATTTCTTCAGTTGCTATAGGTGATTGTTGCTGACCTTTCATAGCTGAGTTCTTTTGAGGCAATACCCTCAAAATATAGCTACTCTCTGGTTGTGGCTTCCATTCAACAGGCTAAGTAATGGAGGTAGTTGGCTCCTTGTCTTAATTTGGAACACTTCTGATGAGCCAGTCTTGCTTCTAAGCTCCCCATGACATTAGCTGAGACTATTATTTCTACACTGTAACTTAACTCTTCCTTTGCCCAATCTTGAATTCCCTCAAAGAAACTATTCCCAAGTTAATTCTCTTTTTGTAAATCTTCATCTCCAAGTCAGTTTTTTTTGAGAAACCCAGTCTACAGCAGATCTACAGTTTCTACATCACAGATCAAGGGATGCCCATTGCTCTGGGTTGTAGGATTGAGTCTTACTAATTTTACTCTTTTGATAGAGGACCATGTCATTTGATTTTGAGTTTACTCAAGTGGCATTCCAGTAGCTCTCTATCTTTTACTGTACGTATCTTTTACTGTACATCTTAAGGTTATCTCTTTCTATGGAATGGGCTGACTCAATGTTATGTTCAGCTGCTCTGAGGTGGCTGCGGATTCATCTCCATGTGCTTATTTTACTGGCTTCTCATTTCCTCATGGACAATTTAGCTCTTGAAAAAAGATTACAAACCATATAAGATACCTAATTAATAGATACAAATTAATATTCTCTGAAGTTGAATATCTTATCAGGACAATTAGCTAGCAAGTCCAGATCCAACTTCTAAAGTCAAAATTCAGAGTCAGATGCTGACACCAAGTCAATTGTTGCCCCTTCTTCCATCTTTAAGACAGTCATCCCATGTGTGTGGATATATATCTAACATCTAGAAAACGACTGAGGGGTTCTCTCCAATTAGTGATCACCTGCAATAAAGTAAGGGTCTCTTAAAAGACTGAAACATTCTATATCCTCCTTTTAACTGATATGAATTTTCTCTAAGTTATGGATGTCATCTTCTCCTTTCTTTAGTGAGCCATAAGTTCTGGTTGGCGGCTTGCATCACTACTCTGGTTAAAGCTTTCTCTCACATTTGGGACTGCTCTGTAAAATGTCATCTATGAGCAGCCATAAATACACAGTGGAGCAGTTGAGGAAACACTTTTCGCTTACTTGCCTATTTAGTTGGTCTCTTGTGCACTTAGTACTGCCTAGAAAGGTTACCTTGTTTAGCTGCAATGTAGTCTTGCAGTCCTTGGCTGAGGAAAGATTAGTTGGCCAAGTTTGAGAGTGAAAAGTAATCTTCAGGAAATGAGTACCAAAGAGCTGTTATTCCAAGCAATAAAGAAACAAGTATCCCAAGGGATAATGTAGTTTGGCAACTGGTGGACAATAGTTATTATGGACTGAGTGTTCAAATAAAAATACCTGAAAACCTTGTAATTTGAAGTTAGATTCTTAATTTTCCAATGGAACCGTTTCCAAGTGACCTACTAACTTTGAAGAGTGGCGTTAAAGAACACTTGTGTTTTGTAGTAGAGGGAATAAAGTGAATCTAGTTATGGAAACCATAGATTATGTGTTCTTGAGTTTTGCAGAGCCTTGAGCATCTGTGTAAGAATTTGCATTAGTAACTATGTGGTGTTCAACTATATTTGCTATTAAATTAGCATCAGTGTCAGTGGTTCAGTCCAAGGAGCTAAGTGGGACTTGTAATGAAGCCGGCCCCTCTGGAAGATGATACAGGGCAAAAGTCTGGAAAGCCCATGTGGTCAGTCACTTAGAGAAACCTGATTCCTAGGATTATTTTAAAGAAAGAAATGACTTTGCCATGTTGTTTCCTATTCACATAAGTCAGTTCATTTGACTGGTGGAATTAAACTCAAGACAGCACCTGGTGAGACTGATCTCATCAGAATGGAGAACTCCTGGCCATTCTACAAAACATATTTGAAAAAAACCCTATTCATTTGTTTGTTTTTTATCTCTATGAGTGCTTTGCCTACATGTATGTAAGTATACCCATGTCATGCGAAGCCTTCAGAGACCAGAAGAGGGTGCTGGAAGAGTTACATGTGGTTGTTATTGCCGTGTGATCCTGGAACCTCAACCTAGTCTCCTGTAAGAGCAACCAATGCTCTTAATCACTGAGAAACATCTCCAGTCTCAAAATATATTGTAAAAAGAGTGATTTTTGCCAATTGCCATGAAAATGTGACTTTTTTTTGGTTTTCAGAATAAGAAATGATGGAAAAATAGCCCTCATAAATTCTACACATGGATGTGGCCTTGGAATTCCTAAACTATTTGTAAGTTCTATGTGAGTTACTACAATTGGATTTATTTTACTTTTTCAATTTATTTTAAATAACATCAAAACATAAAAATCAAAATTATTTTGTGTCACATTAATTACATTTTCATTTAAGATTGAAAACCCAAAAAAGTGCTCCTTCAGCCTGAATTATTCCTTTTTTCTTATTTCTATCTAGAATTATCTTTTTAAAGCTTTTCTTTAAGTTTTAAGATTAAATAATACTTCATTTTCTTTTATTTCTCAAATAAATAATTACCTGACTTAAAAAAGTCTTTTAACTCCCCTATCTCCCGAGCAATCCAGTCTCTGCAAGTTCACATCCTGTTCTCTTGCTACCCTTTGGCACAGAACCATTTTTGAAATTAGCACCCCAGATCTCTAGACTAACCTATTTGTGCAGACCCACTCACTGTGTCCTGAGAGCCTATACTTAGACCAGCTCAGTTTTTCAGTCTAGTTTGTTGGAGCCTTCACGAGCTGTCTTCAACCCCAATTTGCCTTTGAACACCTGAGACAAGCCATCGACCCTGGCTGTCCCTACTCCCAATGAACCTAGGATTCCTGAGACCAGTCTTCTTCCCTGGTAAGTCTGATGCTGCCAACTACATTGTGACTTCTCTACTGCATGAAAACTCCAGTCTTCCTACTCCTACATACTGTATCCTTGTAACCCTGGGCACAGGGTCCACTTTTGCTCTTCGCACTTCTGGTTTCTAGAGTACTTTCTTAGCTCCCCATGGCCTTGAGCTCTCCTAATTGCCCAGTGCTCATCCTCCAACATTAAGACTATCTGTAGCCGCTGCTACTTCTGCAGAGCGAGCCTTCTCTGCTCTTAAATGGGGGCCCAAACCTTTGCAGACTGCCTGAAACTGTCTGAATCCAGCCTCCATCTCGCAAGCTTCCCAAATTGTGCTATGCCCGCTGGTTCAAGGGGCTCAGACCATAGGAGGAAGCCCGAGAGCATCTGATTCTTGCCTAACTTGGGCCTCTTCAGGAACTCCTGAGTAGCTGGATTATAGTCAGTCATCTGGTTCCTCCAATATAAAATCAAAAGAGAGAAACTAAAACCTTGAAAAACCAGATTTTCATACCCAATAAGAAAACAACCAAGTCACATTAAGTATACAGACAGAATCAGACTTCAACTTAATAAAGGAAGACTTGAGTCTCACAAAAAAAAATCATAAACAACAAAAGAAATCCACATGCCAAATCACAACAAAAAATAATACCACGAAAACCGCAAATAATATGTCCCCACCAAACATCAGCAGTCCTATAGAAGAGATCTGTGAGAACCCCATAGGACACAGAGTTTAAAAGAACAATCATAAACATGGTCAAAGAATTCAATGAATTTAAAGAACACAGAAACAAATCAAAGGACTAAAAGACAATAGGGATAAACTTCTGACTGAATTCACAAAAGAGATAGAAATATTAAAGAAAACTCAAGTTGAAATGAGGAAGTGAAACACTGCATAAGTCATTTTGAAATGATGGGAGAAAATCTCACAAACAGAATGAATGAAATAGAAAACAGAATGTCAACAGTGAATGATAAAATTGAATGATTGGAACCCTCAAACAAAGATTATGAAAAAATTTTTTAAATACAGGACTGGAATGTACAAATGTGGGACACCATGAAAAGACCAAATTTATACATCATAGGCATCAAGGAAGAAGAAGAATCTTGGGATAATGATATTGGCCAGATCTTCATTAGGACTGTAGAAAAAAAATCCTCAATTTAAGGAAAGACATGCCTATACAAATACAAGAAGCACATAGAACACCAAATAGATAAGATTGGAAATGAAACTCCCCAAGGCATACCATAGTAAAAACACTAAGAGAGAATACAGAAAAAAGAAAGAACATTGAAAGCTGCAAAAGAAAAACAAGTCACATAGAAAGGAAAACCAATCACAATTACATCTGACTTTTCAATGCAAACTATGAAAGTCAGAGTTCTAAATGACCCTAGATGTCAACCCAGAATATTTTATTCAAGAAAAATATCTATTAAAGTTGAAGGGGAAAAGAAAAACTTCCACAATATGAAAAGGTTTAAGTAATTCATGTCCACATAACCAGCACTTCAGAGGAATTCTTAAAGTAATACAAAGATCTGAAAAAAGGAACAACTATACCCAAGGGGCAATAGAAAGAAAATAAACAAACTTATAGCTTTAGAAGCACAAATTTAGACAAAGAATGCAAGCAGAAATTAAAATGATGGTAACCAATGCACATCTGTCAATAATAATTTTAAACATCAATAGACTGAACTTACCAGTCAAATGACACAGTTTTGTTGAATGGATTAAGAGGGAAATTTCAACTTTTGTTGTCAGCAAAAAAATCCATCTCACCTTCAAGGACAGGCAATACCTTAAGGCAAAATGCTAGAAAAAGTATTCTGAGAAAATGGCAATAGTAATCAAGCAGGAGTTACTCAACTATTTGACAAAATAGACTTCAAACTAAAACTAATCAAGAAAGAATAAGAGGGTCACTTCATTATGATCAAAAGAATAATTAACCAAGAAGATATTACAATCATGGCATATATGTACCAAACTCTGATGCACCAATTTCATAAAAACAGTAGTACAGGATTCTAAGACACCAATTAATCCCAGATCACTGATAGTAGGGGAATTCAGTAGTCCACTGTCTCCATTAAACAGGTCAAGCAGACAAAGAATAAACAGAGAATCTGAATTAAACAATACCATGCATCAAATGGATCTAACAGACATCTACTGAATGGTCCAACCAAACATCAAAGAATATACTTCTACTTAGTACCCCATGGAACTTTCTCCAACATCAACCACACACTCAGGCATAAACCAAACTCAACAAATACAAAAAAAGAGAGAAATAATTACATGCATTCTATTAGACCACAATGAAATAAAGCTTAAACTCAACACTGGAAGAAGACCTGGCAAATACATGAACTCATGGGAACTGAACAACACACTCCCCAGTGATGAGTAGGTCAAAGGAGAAATTAAAAAATAAATAAAAGTATTCCTGGAATTACACAAAAAGAACAATTCAACACAAGAAAACCTTTGGGACACTTTAAAAGCAGTCCTAAGAGGGACGTTTGTAGATGTAAGTGCCTACATTAAGAAAAAACAGAAATAACACAAATAAATGATTTAATATTGCAACTCAAGAATCTTTAAAGGAAATAACAAATGAAACCCAAACACAACATAAAAGAAGGAACAAAAAAATCAGAGCAGAAATTAATGAAATAGAAGCAAAGAAAGCAATACAAAGAATCAATGAATCCAAGAGCTGATTCTTTGGAAAGATAAGCAAGATAGATAAACCCTTAGCCAAGTTAACCAAAAGAAAGAAAGAAAGACTCCAAATCAACAAAATCAGATATGAAAGGGAAAACCTAGGAGCAGACAACCAAAAGATCCAGAACATTAGAGGGAATACTTAAAAAAACCTGTACATTAATTTGAAATTAATTTGGAAACCTAAAAGAAATGGATGTACATCTAAAGTCATTGGAATCACCAAAGTGAAATAAAAAAGAGATCAACAGCTTAAACAGACCCCTAACATAAGGAAATTGAAACAGTAATAGAAACCCCAACCCTTACTAAAAAAATCCATGGCCCAGATGGAGTCATAGCAGAATTCTACTAGACATTCAAAGAAGATCTATATCCAATGCTACTTAAATTATTCTAAAAGATAAAAATAGGAACTCCCAAATTCCTTGTATGAAGCCAGCATCACTGTTCTACCAAAACCAGGTAAAGATACAACCCCCAAATAAAACCTTAGACTCATATCCTTATTGAACAGAAATATAAAAATTCTCAACAAAATGCTTGCAAACTGCATATAGACACACATCAAAAAGATCATCTACCATTATCCCCACATCCTCTCCAGAATTTGGTACATTTCTTCTTTTGATTGTAGTCGAACTAGGGTAAAATGAAATCTTAAAGTGATTTTAATTTGTATTTCTCTAATTAATGATGATGTTGAACACTTTTAAAGATGTTTGTCAATCATCTTTATTCCCTCTTTTGAGAACACTATGTTCAGATCCTTAGCCCATCTTTTGATTGGGTCATTTGTTGCTTGATTCTTTGTTTTTTGAGTTCTTTATATATTCTGGCTGTTAAACCTCTGTCAGATGTATCACTGCTGAAGACTTTCTCCCATTCAGTTGATTTTCTCTGTATTCCTTGGTGTTTTTTTTCTTTTGCTGTACAGAAGCTTTTTAGTTTAATAAGGTCCTACTTGTTCATCATAGACCTTAATTCCTGAGCAACTGCTCTCTGATTTAGAAACTTCTTTCCTATACCCATATCTTGTAGGTTACTGTCAATGTTTTCTTCTAATAGTATCAGAGACTCAAGTTTCACATGAGATCTTTGATCCATTTGGAGTTGACTTTTGTACAAGGTGAAATATAAGAGTCTAAGTTTAATATTCTTATAGAGATGGAGATCCAATTTTCCAGCACCATTTGCTGAAGATGCTATCTTTCCTCCACTGAGTGTTCTTGGTCCTTTCATCAAATATCAAGTGGCTGAAATTGAATGTACTCATGTTTGAGTCTTCAGTTATATTCCATTGGCCTACAGGTCTATTTTTGTGCCCATATTATGCTGTTTTTACGACTATAGCTCTCTAATACAGTTTGAAATCTGGTATAGTAGCCCCTCCATTTCTCTTTGTGCTCATGGTTACTTTGGTGACCAGGGGTCTTTTGTGCTTCTATATGAATTTTAGTGTATTTATTTCTAATTCTATAAAGGATGCCATGGACGTTTAGATTGGGATTGTACTGAATCTATATATAGCTTTTGGTAGGATGGTGATTTTCACAATATTACTTCTTCCAACCCAAGAGCATGGGAGGTCCCTCCATCTTCTGGTGTCCTCATCCACAGCTTTCTTTAAATATCTAAAATTTTCATTGTATATATCTTTAATGCCTTTAGTCTGGTTTATTCTGAGATATTTTACCTTTCTTGAGGCTATTGTGAATGGGAGGGTTTCCTTGTTCTCTTTTCCCATTGTTATTGCTATATAGAAAAGCTACTGATTTTTGTGGATTAATTTTGTAACCTGCTATGGTGCTGATAGTGTTAATTATTTCTAGGAATTTTCTTGTAGAATATTTGGCATCTCTTAGGTATAATATCATGTCATCTGCAAAAAGGGGTAATTTGATATCTTCTTTTCCAAAGAGTACTACTCTAACTCCATTCTCTTGTTTTATTGCTCTAGCAAGAGTTCCAAGCACTATATTAAAAAGGAGTGGGGATCGTGGACAGCCTTGTCTGGTTCCTGATTTTAATGGGAATGTGTTCAGTTTTTTTTTTCCATTTAGAATGATGTTGACTGTCAGTTTGTTCTATATAGCTTTAATTATATTGAGGTATGTTCCCTGTAGTCCAGCTCCCTCTAGGACTTTCAACATAGCTGCATGTTGAATTTTGTCAAAGGCCTTTTCTGCACCTATTGAAATGACCATGCATTTTTTGTCTTGAGTCTGTTTATATGCTTTATGACACTAATTGTCGTATGGATACTGAACCATCCCTGAATCACTGGGATAAAGTCGATTTGATCATTATGGATGATCTTTTTGATGTATGTCTGTATGTGGTTTGCAAATATTTTGTTAAGAAAATTTGCATCTACATTCAATAAAGATATGGGTCTATACTTTTCTCTTTTGGATATATCTTTACCTTATTTTTGTATTAAAGTGATTCTGGCTTCATAGAAGGAATTTGGGAGTTTTTCCTCTATTTCTATCTTTTAAAATAAGTTAATTAGTATTTGATATAGATCTTCTTTGAATATCTGGTAGCGTTCTATTGTGAATTCATCTGGATCTGGGGTTGTTTTGGTGGGGAGGTTTGATATTATGGTTTCAATTACCTTATGTGTTATGGGTCTGTTTAAGTTTTTGATCTTTTCTTGGGGATACTTTGGGGATTCCCATTTGTTATTGCCTTTCAATATTCTTGAGTTGAAATGTTAAATCATTTATTTGTACTCTTTTTAGTTTTTAATGTAGGCACTTAGAGCTATGAACTTCATTTTAGGACTACTTTTAAAGTGTCCCAGAGGTTTTGTTGGGTTGTATTGTTCTTTTAATTTAATTCCAGGAATACTTTTATTTCTTTTGAATTTCTGGTTTGATCCAGTCATCATTCAGGAGGGTTTTGTTTAGTCTCCATGAATTCGTGAACTTACTAGGACTTCTTCCAGTATGATTTTATTCTCTATTGCATTGTGTTCTGATAGAAGGCATTGAATTATTTCAGTTTTTTTGTATTTGTTGAGGTTTGTTTTGTGCACGAATATATGTTCAGTTTTGAAGATAGTTCCATGGACTTCTGAATAGAATGTATATTCTTTGGTGCTTAGATGGACTATTCGGTAGACATATGTTAGGTCTATTTGATGTATGGTATTCTTTAATTCAGATGTCTTTCTGTTTATTCTCTGTCCAGCTAATCTGTCTAATGGAGGCAGTGGGGTATTGAAATCCCTACTGTTAGTGAGTTCGGATTAATCTTTTTTTCAACGTCTTTAAGTACTGATTTTATGAAGTTGGGTGCACCAATGTTTGGGGCATATATGTTCATGACTGTAATAGATTCTTGGTTGGTTGGTTTTTTATTGGAATGATATGTCCCTCTTTATCCCTTCTGATTAGTTTTACTTTGAAGTCTATTTTGTCAGCTATTAGAATGGCAACTCCTGTTTGTTTCTTTTGCTGTTTCCTTGGAATACTTTTTTCTATCCTTCCACCTTAAGGTTGTGTCTGTCTTTGAAGGTGAGTTTCTTGCAGACAAAAAAATGGATGCATTTTGTTTTTTAGTTTATTCAAATAGACTGTGTCTTTTGACTGGGGAGTTCAATTCATTGATACTTAAAGTTATTGACAGATATGTATTGATTCTCATCATTTTAAATTCTGTTTATATCTTTGGTCCAACTTTGTGATTCCCAAGTTATACCTGCATTTAGTTTCTTTCTGTTGCCCCTTGGGTATAATCATATTGCTTCAAGTATTCTCTGAAGGGCTGTTTTTCTGGACATGAATTCTTTAGCCTATTCATGTAGTAGATTTTTTTCTTTCCCCTTCAAGTATAATCAACATTTTTGCTGAGTAAAGTATTCTAGGTTGGCATTTATGGTCACTAACAAAGCAGACTGATAAATGGAACTGGTTTGAGTATGGTGCATCAGGATGCAGTGGGTTGGTCTGTAGTGAGTGGTTAGTCCAGAGATACCTGGGTTCTAAGAGCAAGAGCTGGCCTGTGCCTAAGGCTAGAAGAACAGGATGTCCAGACTCCTATATTAAACTTTACCTACCCAAGCCTCAGGGACCATTGTGGAAGAGGGGTCAGAAAGAGTATAAGATTCAGGGAGGAGTTGTATGACCATATGGAATTAGGATCCTAAAAGCACCTGTGACCCTGCTCATACAGCAATGGTGACTGCATGCACAAGACCCATGCAAACTCAGGCAGAACAAAGCCCAGAATAGAACTAGGGAAATGGACAGCAGTCCCCTATATTAGATGAAGAAATATTGGCAACTGATTACTGATGGGTGAGGAAGAGCTGATCTTCCTAAAGCAAGGGACTCTAGATGGGCTGACTAAACCTCAGTAAATGAACTTGCACTGATGACCATCTGGGAACACTAATTTGACACAATAGAACTTAACACAAATGACAGAATATGTGGGGCTATGGGAGAGTGCCAGTGGAGAAGGGCATATAAAGATGACTAAGATGCTCTGTATGAAATACACAAAAAGTCAATGAAAAATTTAAAAATCCTTTAAACGAATGGTCACCTTTGTATATCATTAAACATTAAAAAAATAATTAAATATATACTTATTGATTCTTTCAACTTGTTAAAATCAATTTAAAAGGGGACTAATTCTGAGGGCTTGCTAAGGAGGCAAAGCCAGGTAGGCCTCATAAGAGATCTTAGTTTCTTTTGAATAACATTTCTTGTAAATGCATGTGCTAAAGACAAACAAATGTAAGTTCAACCAAGTAACCAATAGATTTATATAACTTCCTAACTGTAAGCAAACAAACATTTTCTTTGATTTATTTCTGTGTGCATACTGGAGCAGCTGCCTCCTTCTGTCCTTTTCTTCTGGCTTGGAACTGCCCAATTTATGAATCTTTTTTTTTCTGAAATAAATGTAAAAGTATTATCATGGGTCAGTGAGGTGACTTAGCAGGTATATGTGCTTGCCACCAAGCCTGTGGATCTGAGTTACAATCTGCAAAAACCCACATGGTGGAAGGAGTGAGCTCCTACAAGTTGTCCTCTGACCTCCACACGTGCTGTGGCACATAAATACCCAGGTGTGTGGGCATTACTTAATATATAAATATAAAAATTTAAAAATGATCACACCTCAGTTTACCTTTTGACACAATACATGTTGAGTGACTACTCTGATTCACTGTTTCAAGTGATAGGAGTCAGCCTAAATGAGAATTTTAAAACTTCCAAAGTGTCATCAACATCAGGTTGGCCTGGAGTGATTGTGCTGCTGGTGGAGGTCATTGGTTGATGAGGATTATTGATCAATTATATCATTTTTTAAAGTATTTAGGTTAGGAACTTGCTTTACAGATGTACTTGAAATATTTAAGTGGAGATCTATGATAAAACATTTTGAGACTTTTCCTCCTTAAGAGCTTGTTCAAATAATCTCCTAAAAATAATTTTCTACTTTAAAAATGTTAGCTAAGGCCAGTTAAGGCAGAGGCAGGTGGATCTCTGTGAGATTGAGGTGAGTCTGGTTCACAGTGGGTTCCAGGCCTGTCAAAAACAATAGCTAATTGAAAATGATAACAATGGGTGTTGGTTTTGCTTTTTAAGTAATGGAAATCAATGCCAGAATACTGAAGTGGTCAGGGTGGACAGCAAAATTAATTACAAGGAAACAGTCAAATTAATTACAAGGAAATATGAGCTTTCTAGGAAATTCAAGGAAGTCATTTAGCTTGGCTTTCAGAACAGATGGAATAAAGGACTCACTGCCCACTCGCTCCACCTGTCATCCCACTCTTTTTCCTCTGCACGTTCTCCCTTTGAAGACCTAGTTTCCTCCTAAGTGTGGAAGCTGTTGCCATGGAAAAGGTTCCAGTTTTATGTGATGCAAGGCCCAGCACTAGTATTGATGGAGACATCAATTGAGAATTCTCTGCTTTCCTGCTCAGTCCGCTGAGGATGCACAGTAAAGTCACACTGTAAGATCTAGACTGTCAGAATCCCAGCCAGTAGAGTGTTAAATGGTGGGGACGGCAGTTTTCATGAAAGAGTGACTGAAGAGTGAGAACGAGGGTGCATCCTGGTAGACACCCTGGTAACTCCAAGTTGAGGTAAGAAAATTATGAGTTCTAGGCTGGCCTTGGCAACATAGTAAGACGTTTTCTTCAGAAACAAACATACCAACCAACCAACCAATCAAATAAACTCATAAAAAAGAGGAAGGAGATATCTAGAAGAAGTTATATTTGTTTGTGTATTTGTATTTCTAAATTGTTGTATGTGTAATGTTGGCAATAAACTAATTTTGGCACACTGTGTTCTTTGGGCCAAATCTGGCCAGTGGCTTGTTTCTATAATTACCTATTAGTGACATTTAAAAATGATTGTTAAAATGTCTGTGACATTCCAGCCAGTACGCTTGCCCTTGCTTTCTTCTGACACGGTAGATGAATATGCATGCTTCTGGATCCATATGCATTAACCTTGCTACAATGTTCTAGAAAGAGACCTAAGGTACTTTAGAATCCTCTTGTACCTCTGCCTTATGCCTGGCAAAGTAAAATAATAATGCCCATTTTATGGAGTAGACATACAGAGTCAATTAATTGACACATGTAAGACATCTGGAGTAATGTTCACTAATAGTAAAGGACATTCACTGTCACTGTGTTGAATTACGTGCATTCCAGGCACAGTGTTTTGTCTGGTCTGGTTTCCTGAGACAGGGTCTTACTGTGCAGCCCTGGCTGGCCTAGAATATACTATATAGACCAGGATAGCCTGTAACTCACAGAGCTCTGCCTGCCTCTGGCATGTGCTACCACGTCTGGCTGGTAGTTTCATATGTTTGTATGTGTCCATATATATGAAAAATATTTATATGTAAAATTCTGACATATATATATACATACTGAATACACAGAAATAAATAGCACATATACATAAATATATTCATGTATGTGTATATATATCTCTATGAATATTATACACATGCACACACTTACATATACACATATATGCATATAAATAGATGTATATATACATCTATCTACTTATCTATCTATCTATCCATCCCATAAAAGCAGGGAAGAACTACATTTTTATGGCATGAGATTGAAAGCTAATAGCTCATATCAAACAAAATGATGTGAATTTCACATTGTCCTAATTTTCATTTAGTTCTTTAAAAGCAAAATTTACGTTCCGACAGTAAAGGGGAACATTGCTATTGTGTCAACACTACCATTTCAAAATTAAATTTACAACATCAACAAAGCTCCACAGATGTCACTTGGAATGCTCATAGTTTCTAGGTCAGTGTACTAGCACACTATGAAAAACTACAAGTGTGGATTACAATCTCCAGGAATACAATGGATACAATGCATCCGAATGCATTTAATCCAGAACGTTCATCTCAGCCTATAGACCCGCTCTTTTGCTCTCTCTCACCCTCCTATCTGTATAAGTCTGTGGGTACACTCTTCACGACATCCTCTCTAGAGGATATAAATAGAATCATAGAAACACAATCCCTAGTTATCTGTGACCATATTTTGCATCACATACTATCTACAAAAAAAATCACCCCTCTAATATTTTTCTAACAAGTAAAATTGCTGACTTGATGGAACTTCATTTCACAAATACAGTATAAAGGCCCATTTGGAAAAGATCTTTCTGAAAAGTGGGTTATCTCATCAATCAAGCACTTCCTGTGTGTATTGTAAATAATAAATGCATGCCACATGTGTAGCTGGAAGAATGCTGAAAAAACTATTGACATACCAGGAAATACAGCTAAAATAACTTCTCTCCTACTAACCCAGTCCATTCCACTCAACAAAACCTGGACAAGCCAAATTCATCATTATTGACTTCAGGTTTCATCAGCAGGGATTTTTTAGCAAGACTTTTAGTTACATTTTCCATTTGACATTTCTCATTAGATTCAAAGTCTTCACTGAGTATGTCTTCTCATGTAATTCAAAACCCTGATCATCAAGCAACCTTCCAGAAAGGAAGGTTGCTGCTTGAAGAGGTCAGTTTCTATGTGTAGGCAACCTTCAAATGTCCATCCAGGGTGGACAGCTTTTTCTTATCTTGTATTTTTGGGGGAAGATGACATTTTTATTTATTTGTTGTTGTTTTTAATCATTCAGTGAAGGGCAATGTTCGTTTGTCAAGGGAATGTTGAAAACATAACAGGGCACTTATTCTGAGGAATCACTGCTGCTTCTTTAATGGGACAGATGGTCTATTTAGAGCTGTTGAGTAAGGAATCTCATTTCATCCAGGGGACATGGGATCTGCTTAAGGCTTGACATGACTCGCTGACCCTGAGCTGTCCATATCCACAGGATGAAGAATAAATTGCCCCTTGTCTCTTTTGCATTGATAAGGATGCAGAGCATCAGACAGTATGTTGAGTTTATCTTCTATACTTTCCAATGCCATCTTCCTGTGCTGTCCCCATAACTGTGAATTTCATACCCAGAATAAAGTAAGAAGCAACATGGTAAAATAAGATGCTCCCTAAGGAATATTTAAAGTATATATTAAACTAAGGTGATATGTGCTTGTTTTCCTAGCATTTGTGAGTTGGAGGTAGGAGATCAGGAGTTCAAGATCAGACTCAGCTGCATATTGAGTCTGAAGCCACCATCTAAACTATATGAGTATCTATTTCAAAAACCAAAGAAAAATATTTTAATGTTCTTTAATATAAAAAGCACACACGTACATATACACACCCTTGAATTGGCCTGCTGATCTTGCATTTTGGAATTCTGGGAGCAGGCACTGGATTTAAAAGAAACCAACCAAATTCTTTCTGCTGAAAGTCTGAGACTCTGTTGATTGGGAACCTGGGCTCATTCTCTGTACAGTCCAGAGAATCATCTATGATGGAGTTTTGAATGGCTGAGCTTATTATGTATAAAGTAAGCAAAAGTAAAAGAATAGTGATTAACAGACAGAGAGACAGCAGACAGCAAAGCATCATCAAATCAGGCAGTTAAAAATTCAACATGGATGACTGGGCTAGAGAGAGCAAACAAAAGATGACATCGTCAAATTGGGGTCTTGCAAGCATCCGGCAGAAACTGACTGGGGAAGCCCCATTGAGACAGCCAATTGGAGTTCCTGATTGAAAGAGCCCTGTATGGAACAGTGTCCCTTTGGGTGATGCTTCCAAGTAGAAGAACAAACACATGCAGATGGATACCACTGTAAAATCAGGTACTTAACAATCATCCAGCAGAAACCTATTGGAGAAGCCCCGCTGAAACAGTCACACTGGAGATGGTGATCCAGACTTTCCAGAAGAGCAAACCATTCTCTCTGCAGGTGAGCTTTTGGCTTCTGTTTCTCACTGCAGGCATTTTTGTATTATGAGATAAACAATAGCAACCTTGGGTGGGAATAATTTACTTCCACATATTCTCAAGGGACCGAGTGTTTTAAATACCCTTAGCTGCTGATTTTCCCTTCACTCTGTTTTAGAGTTAGGGGACTACTCTGCCCCAGGACAGGATTTCTGGGGCACATTTGACATAAACATGCTTTGGTCTAAAGTGGGAGTGGGGGACTTCCAGCACCAGTTTCCCCGTGACAGAGTTTCTCTGGCTCAGACAGTACATGAAAATTTACCAGAGTAATATACATTAAAGCTCAATAGAGTCAAGTTAGGATTAAATTATCTCTTTACAAGCAATTTCTTCACAACTATGGACAGCCAAAGGATGTCTGTGTGTCTTAAGGTTCCCTAGTTCAAGAATTCCTTTTATTCTAAGCAATTTCTGCCCTTTTGCTTAAATTAATCATAACTGATTCCTGTTGCCTGCAGCCACAACACCAATAACATATAAAAAGTGAATTTGTTTTATTTATTTTATTTTTATTATTTTTATTTTATGCATATGAGTGTATTCCCTGCATGCACATGAGTGCACTCATGTCATGCAATGCACACAGAGGTCAGGAGAGGGAGTTTGATCCCCTGGAACTGGAGTTTCAGATAGTTGTTAGCCTCCATGTGGGTGCTGAGATTTGAACCCAGGTCCTCTTCAAGAGCAACTTAGTGATCTTAAGCTCTGAACCATCTCTCAAGCCCGTAACTTGTAACTTTCATTTTAATATGTATATGATGGAAATGGAAAGGTTAGAGTAATTGTTTGGGAAGTATTTATGGGTGAACTGAAAATGTTTTGTTAAAGACATAGCAGATACCGCTCATTCTAGGACTCCATCTATGGGACTGCACCAACCAAAATATTTTAAAGATATAATTTACCTAGACTAATCATTTCCTTTATACAAACTCAGAGAATTCAGTTTTGTAGCTCCTTAACAGTTCTAGATAATTAAAAAAAAATTGTTTTTGTAAATGAACCCAAAGCATAAACACAATGTTTTAGTACATGTATAGACTATGTAATGGTCAAATAGGGCAGTCATTTCTCTCTCTCCAAACTCCTGGGCCATGCTGAATCAACAGTTTCAAACATTCCTTTTTGGATGGTCCTCTGCACCACATGTGGGTAGATCTAAACTCAGAATCCTGAGCATGGAATCAAAGTACAGAGACCAGGGAGACTCTCATCATCCCTCAGTAAGACCTAGAATATTCCATCAGGATTTCTTCTTTCCACATGTAGTTATTTGTCTCCTTCTCTTTTACTTGTTATGAGCTACAATTATGTGAAGTATTCTTTAAATGTTTTTGATTTATTTATTTTTATTTTTAAGTGCATGAGTGCTTGTTAGCCTTCATGTAGGTGCTGGGAACTGAACCTGGGTCCTCTGGGAAGAGCAGCCTCTGAGCCACCTCTCCAATCCCTAGAGGAAGTATTTTTATGTTAGAGTCTGTATCTTATTCACTAGTTTCTCTAGTACTAAATGGTTCTTGACATGCCATAAATACAGTAAGCAAATGAATATATGAGATAACATAAATATTTCACTTCAATTTATATATTATTTCTAATCTTAAACTTTTTTTTGCAAACAGAATTTTTGTTTGTTGGGTTAAAATTTAAATATACAAATGTCAATTGTTACTTAAAAGTGTTTCCTTGTGTATTATTCTGAATCATTTTGTGATAGAAAAAAACCTGTTACTTGCATCACTGATATTTAGGATGCCCAGTAGTAGATTTTCTAGTGTCAAGATACAGAGCAAACAAACACTTCTCTCTTTAAGAAATGAGATGTATCACGTGTCATAGCAGCCTATCCCTCAGGTTTTCGGTAGTCAAAAATTAAAAGCAGGGAGTTCAGAAGATCAGAGTGGAGAGGGAGAGGGAAGGACTGTATGTATCTAGCAGAGGGGTGTGTTATAGGGGATTGATTGATCAGGTAACAATCTATATCACAAGTAAATAAGAAAAACATCAGGACTGCTTTTCTTTATCATCTTGCATATTTGTAGACATATATGATATATTTAATAAAATATTTTAAATCTTAAAACAAAATAAAAATGTTTTATACAGAATCATGAGTATTTTGACTTGTAAAATCTAACTGCCAAACAGCATATCTTTTTCTAAAATTGGATTCCTATTCATTAAGTTTTCTTCAGAATAAAACTAAATGTCCTAATTATGAAACACAGGTTATTCTTTAAATCCCTTATTCTGCTTTAAAATATTTTTCAACTCAATTCAATGGCATGCAAGGACCAGTGACTTGATACACTTTTATTAGTATGATAGCCAATGAGATTAAAAATGGGAAGTTCAAGGGGTTGGAGAGATGGTTCAGTGGTTAAAAGCATTGGCTGCTCCTGCAGAGGACTGGGGTTCCATTCCCAGCACCTACACGGTGGCTAACAACCATCTGAAACTCCAGTTCCAGGGGACCAGACACTCTCTTCTGGCCTCCGTGGGCATTGCATGACATGGGTGCATTTAAATACATGCAGGCATAACACTCATACATATAAAAATTTATTTTTAAAAATGGAAAATTCAGTCTTCTTTAAGGGTGTGACTCTGGGTAGGTTAACCAGGTTCCCAGACCTTCACTGAAGGGCCTTTGGGAATTCAGATTTGACTTGCAATATATATATCAGCAGTGGTAGTAAGAAGTGTTAGACAGCCTAAATATATCAAAAATATTGTATGAAATGTACAAAAATTTAATAGGAAATGTATTTAAAAGGAAATTCTTTTTTAATCCCTTAAATGGAAATATAACCTATTCTTCAGAAGTTTCTGCATGTACATTTTTTTCCTGCCTCTTTAAGAACATGATCTTTTGGAATCCTATTACATTGAGATGATTTATTCCTTTTAAACATATTTAAGCCTTTTCACTTCATGCCTGAAACCAGTTAATGACCTCTTTCTGTGAAATGATGAGACACGGCATTGATGGGTACACGTGGCATGCTCTGATCTACAGATTGTTGCAGTGATACGTTGAGACTGTGCAGAGATGGGCCTTGTTCCTTTTGAAAGACAGTAGGTGGAAGGCTGACAAGTGCCCCATGAGTCTGCATAATCTTCCATATTCCTGCACTAAAACTTAAAAGAACAACCTTTTCAAGAATCACACTTATGACTTGCAAATTTAGTAATCACGTTAGTTTCCTCATAATGCTCTAGCAAAGTACTGAGTGACTTAGCTGACAGAAATGAATTCTCCTACCCTCCAGAGGTTAGAAGCTGAAATCCAGGTGCCAGTACCAGCACCTTCAAACTTTTCTCTTTGATTCTGATGGGTGATACAGATCATCTTTGTCTTGCAGCTGTGCAGTTTCAACATCTACCCCAGTCAGATGGCATTCTTTCTTCATGCTGTCTTTATATAAAGACATTTCCCTTATTAGATTAAGGGCTTATTCTTCCCCAGTGTGATCTCTGAACTTTTCATCCCTGAAAGGTCTTATTTATAGGTGGTAGAAATTAGGACTTCGGCATATTTTTGAGTGACACAATCCAGTTGACAGCAGAGAGTCTTCAAAACAATTATTTTAAAATGAGAACGTCTTGAGGAACACCCTACAGTCTAGGGGAAATATTTGCTTTCCCATTGGGAAGGCTAAGAGGAAGCAGTAACTGCTACTCCACGTTAAACCCATCTTCCCAAAGTCTTTGCTAATGGCATTAAACAGAGCATCAGGGAACATGTATTTAGTCCCGTGCTTTTCAACCCTTTTTGTGAGGTGCAGAGTCTCCTACGGAGCTGGATCCATTGCATTTAGTCACTAAACAAAAGAAGGTGGTGGGGCGCTCTTCATAATGCCCCCCTCAAAAAAACCCTCAACAACTTTTTAGTCAGTCTACAATTCTAGTGTCAGAATCAGCCAAAGAGCTCGTTGGTAATTTAAATTACTGGGTCCTTCTCTCCCTTCCTGGCATAGCGTACCAGAACCTCAGAGGTAGGAATCTTGGTTGAGAACGTGTAATTATGCAGAGATGCAACAATCTGTTTCTGTGCCCTGCAACTGGGAAACCTCTGATTGGGTTCAGTCTTGAAGGTGGAGAATCTAAGGG
Source organism: Eospalax fontanierii (assembly GCA_035773235.1). Classification (NCBI taxonomy): domain Eukaryota; kingdom Metazoa; phylum Chordata; class Mammalia; order Rodentia; family Spalacidae; genus Eospalax; species Eospalax fontanierii. Next base: position 37,694,011 of record CM069544.1, on the reverse strand, counting down.
CCAGAATGGGGAAGCCAGTCAGGCAGAAAGGGCAGGTCAGGAACACCTGGGCTATGCAAGTTTGTTCGGACTCCGAGCAGCCCCTTGGCTCCCAGCCCTTCCCTGGCATCTCTGCAAGGTCTGCCAGCAGGCAACTTTTCATTTTGTAGCAGGGTCTAGGAGAACAGCCACCTTTGAACTCTTCTAGAATGTTTCCTGCACGTTTATTTCTTCATTTTGAGGCTGAAAAATAAATCCATTACTCGTGTTTTCACCTAATAGAACGGCATATTCCCCAGGGGCAGCATTCAGACAACTCATAAAAAAAGATCTCTGAAAGCTAATGGCTTCGATGCAGAGGTGAGGATTTCGGTTCTAAGCCTTCTTTTAACTAATGGCTCAATAACAGGGCCAAAGTCATTTGGGACTGAAAGGAATTTCCGATGATGAAGGACCATCTTAATAAGAAACGAGTGGGATAGTGCTACAACCCCGAAGTCGTGGCGCTTTCAGGCTCATAAACCCGCCGAAGTTCATGAAAACAGCCTTTGTGCTTTGCCCGGCATCACGTGTGAGAGTGATCCCAGATTGCACATGCCCTAAAGTGGCTGGCGTGAGGTATCCTGTCGTGTGAGGTGACACACAACAGGTCTTGGAATTGCTTGTAAGCAAAGTTCCCGGTACTGAACCCCGAGCAGGCAAAGTGAAGGGAACGGTTCCTTACTGACTGGCTGCTAACGCTGTGAAACGAGAGTTGAAACTGGGTCGGAGAAGAGCTCATCCCACTGAATGCTGGTCTGACTCGGGTTCGAACAAAGTATGACAGGACCCTCAAACTTCATAATTTTAAACAATTTGAAACCCCACTCTCCAAGGCTCACTAGATTATGTCCACACTGTGCCTGTAGTATTTAACACCAGTCAATTAGCTATGTTTTCACGTTGTGTTTGTTCTTCTGGGCTGTGTCCTGTTTGCTAGTCCCATTTGCATTCCTTTCTCTTTGGGAAGTTGCCCAATGGTCTCACAAAAGGTGGGGCAGTTCTTTTGAGATTTTGTGCTGGACTTGGAAACCACTTTCATCTGTTCCTAAAGAGGTTGATACTGTGATGGGGCCAGGAGTGGGCTGGAGAGAAAAGTTTCTCTTTTAACTGATGGAGACTGTCCCTTCCTCGCTGATAAAGATGCAGCTGTGTTCTGATAACAGTCCTGCCTGGCACCTTCCCAAAGACGGACGCTCAACTTGATGACCCATTTGTGACCGAGAAAAATACAGCTGCCACGTGTCTTGGAGTGCTCACGCTGGCAGGGTGAGTGCGTAAAGTTTCTCTCTGTGGAAGATTTCTACTCACAAGCAGCGCCAGCTGAATAATTTATGGGGCCCAGTGCAAAATGAAAACGTGAAGCTCCTTGTTCAGAAAGCATGAAAAGTTTCCATTAAGAGAAGTAAAGTATGACACTCTCCCTTTTCCCACGGCGTTCCTCTCAGCCTGTCATGGTGTGCTAAGTTGTTGCTTAAGGCCATTCTAAGCAAAGAAAAATTCAAATTAAGCTGCTAGCATATACTTTGCATTTATCATTATGTTTTGTGATGCTAGTTTTAAGTGTTGATTTAAGAGCATTTAAAATCATATTGGGAATCCTTGAAATCATACAGTGGATATTCCACAGCTCATGATTCCATATGCAGTATTTTGATGACCAGCACATTAGAACTGACTCACAAAGATAGCTCAGTGGTCTTTATTTCCCTTTAAAGATAGTGTTTAATTGTTTTTTTTTTTGTGAATTTTGTGTATTTTGACCATATTTAGACCTTTGTCCTCCTCTCTTTGTATCCCTACTTGCTATCCCCACTGAATTCCTCTGTCTCTGTCTCTGTCTCTCTCTCTCATTACACCCTTGAAAAAGACTGATTTCTCCATCCCAGCAGCCATATGTTGCCAACGGTTTCTCACGTGGGGCTGGGGTTTCTGATCCATTTCTCCACTTCTACGCTGGGATTTTCTTTGGATTGAATTTATGTGGATCTTGTGCTGTGAGTTCACAGGTGTAACTGACCAGTTATCCAGCAAACTTTGTTTTCTTGTGATCATCCGCCACCTTGCCTCTTACAATCTTTTCATTCCCTCTTCTGCAATGATCCTTCGGCCTTGGAGGCAGAATTTAGATAGAGGTGTCCCTATTTAGGGATAGTCACTCTGCAGTCTCTTATTCTCTACATGTTGACCAGTTGTGGGTTTCTACATTAATCACCATATTCTGCTTGAAGAAACTTCTCTGGTGAGAGTTGAGAAATGCATTAACCTATGAGTATAACAATAATCCAGTGGGAATCAGTTTAATATTATATCTATTTAGAAAAATAATAGTAGTAGGTTTTCCCTTATGGTCGGTGACCTTTTTGGCTCTAGATTTCTAGGCCTGATATCAATGTCAGGAGAGTGTCCCTTAAATGCAGTCAGAATCATTTGGTTACTCCCATAACATTCATGTTACCATTGTACCAGTGGGTGTATATTACCAGGCAAGCTGTTGTTATAGCTCCCTGGGTCCACATCTGGGCAAAGATGATGATTACTTTTCTCTTCCTGTAGCATGCACAGCACCTTCCTGCACTATGAAAGCTAGCCAATAGGGATGAATCTTTGAAGTCAATGCCAGTTTGCTTTTCCTTGTTAGTTTAACAACTCATATATGTAGAATCTTCAGCCATAGGGTCTTATCGTTATGTTCTAGTAGGTAACCAAGAGCTGCAGCAGTGGTCATTATTGTTTGAGGGTCTATGGGACTCCTGGTCAACAACTTCAAAAGAAGGAGTTCGTTCCTGGCATTGGATTTTTTTCTTTGCTAGCCTACGGTATCTAATAGGATTAATGTCCCTCAGTTATAAGGGTAATTCCCTTTAATCTCTTTTTATAATGCATATGTGTACATTTTAAGACGCTTCTGTAGTGGTAAGTTTCCATATGACTTTTGAAAAGGCCTTTGGTGTCACCTATCCCTCCCCACACCCCCCTCTGCCTTTCTTCACCCCTTCTAATCCATCATTCCCCTTCCTCTGTATATCACTGCATTCTATCTCCCCTCCCATGAAAACTTCCCACTCCCATGGCTGCTTACAAGTTTTCTTATCTCTATGGATTTCCAACTGAAACATGCATATCTAAGAGTTCTATGAGACAGAACATGTGACATCTGTCTCTGGGTCTGGGTTACCTCACTCAAGATTACTGCTTCCAGTTGGATCCATTTGCTGGCTAATTTTGTAATTTTGTTTGTCTTTGAAGATGAACAATATTCTTTTATGTAAGTGTACCATATTTTCACCATCCATTCATCAGTTGTTGGACAACTAGGTTATTTTCATCTCCTGGCTAGTTTGAACGGAGCAGCAGTGAACACCGATGAACAAGGATCTCTGAAGTTGAAGTCAGATATAGAGGCCTTTGGGTGTATGCCCAAGAATGGTACAGCTGGATCGTATGGTAGATCTGTTTCTAGCTCTTTGAGGAACGTCTACACTTATCTCCACAGTGGCTACAGTCCCAGTTTGCACTTCCACTAGCACAGGAAAGGGCTTTCTGAACAGGACTCCTATAGTGCAGGCATTAAGTCCAACAATTGACAAATGGAGCCTCATGTAGGTAAAAAGTTTATGTATGGCAAAGGATACCATCATTTAAGTGAAGAGGCAACCTATAGAATAGGATTATTAGATATACCTCTGACAGAGAGTTAATATCTAGAATATACAATGAACTGAAAATTTAAACATAAAAAACCCGACAATCCACCCAATTAAAAATTGGGGTAAGGGACTGAACAAGGACTTCTCGAGAAATGAAACACAAATGGCTGAAAAATATTTTTAAAATTCCCTACATCTTTAGTCATCAGAGAAATGCAAATTAAAAGCACTTTGAGATTTCATCTTATCCCAGTCAGAATGGCTAAGGTCCAAAAAAGGCAAACAGTAAATGCAGGGGAGGGTCTTGGAAAAAAGAAAGTTTTGCTTTCCTTTTTCATTCATTTTTGTACCAACACTCCTCATTTTGACGTTTTGAAAAACAAGACAGAATTGGAAGGAAAATAAGGATACGGTTTTCCGTATTCTTCTTGTCTACCTTATTTTTCAACATTAATGTTTGGCCATACATGGAAAAAGCCTGGGTAAGAAAAAGACACATGTTCCCAGATAGTTGTTGTTTCTTCGAGTTCTACTGTATTCCTTCTATGCTTGAAGCAAGTTCTGAATAGAGTAGAGAGCCTGGAGTCCCTGCTGTCAGTGTCCTGCTTGATCTCTTCTAGCATGCTTGTACTGAACTAAGCTTGGGTCCTGCTCAATGCCCAGGCACGGCTGGCACACCAGACTGCTGTGAGAATACTCTACAGGAACGGGAGAGCACAGCCAATACCCACGTCTTCTCACTCAAGTGCACGCTCTTTCATCCTGCCACACTTCATTTGCAAAGCACAAGTTTAAAGAGAGAATTACTGAAAATTTCAGGATGTTGAAAACAGAGCAGGAACCCTAGTCTGGGGTTCTCTGAGCATAGAATCATGTGTGAATGTACTAGCCACACTGCCTATAAAGCCATAGAGCTGTAAAGCTGGCCCTGATGGAAAAGAGTAAGCATGAAAATAACCCAGACCTTAGTTAAGCTTAAGGGACAAAGATGGAGAGTTCAGACCAGGACATGCTTCTAGCTTAAGTAGCATTCAGTTCTCAGTTTGTATGCCACCTTATTATAGAGCTTATTCTCAGCTTGGATGCCACCTTATTATAGAGGTTATGACTAACCATCCTTTCCAGGGTGATTTTCCCCTCATCATTCTTGACTGCAGCAATCAAACTGCTGGGCCCCACCCTCAAAGTATCTGATTCAAAACTCTTAAATGAGTCCTGAGACTTTGGTTTCCTTACAGGGTCCCTGAAGACACTGGTTCCACTGTTCATTTACCCATCTGTTGTCTGTTTTTACCACTTAAAGTTAAGTGCTGTGAGTCACCTACGTTTAGTGCTGTGTCTCTAGGATTTGAAATATGCCTAAATGTAAGAGTAGGTACTCACTGTTTATTGAACTGATAAATGAATACACAAACCAGGAAACTCAATGCATGAGAGGTTATTAGATGGTGATGATTGGGTTAGGGTTGGGCCACAGAAATACTTGTACCTATGCCCAGAAATGATGGATTGTTGGTCAGATTTGTTTCCAAGCAAATGAAATGCAAAGTTGCAAATCGTAGGGGATGGGGAGCTGTAATCATGAAACACAATGTTAGGGAACCAACTGGATAATTTAAATCATGGTGGTAGGAGGACCTTCATAATTTCCTTTTAGGCTTGGGTATCTGGCCAGGTGGATTCTGGAGCCTTGGGAACTTTGTTTATGAATATTCAAGCTACACTGTAAAGCACAGACTCTTAAGCACTGCCACCTTGTGCTTATGAACTGGGATGGACATGACAGAACTTGGCGGATGACTATGGCCTTCTAGCTCCCAGGAGTCCTGGGGATGTTTGGGGTTGTTGTTTATGTACTATGGTTGGAATATAGTTTGAGTCTGTCACTCATAGATTCACATACTCTAAGTCCCCAGTGTGATAGTGGTGGAACTTTTAAGAGATGGCCTCCTGTAAGGTCATTAAGTCAATGGGTACACCCTCCAAAATTAATGTGACTCACTTGGGACACCAATTAGTTTTTATGGAACTGGGAAGTTATTTACAAAACAGAGCTGAATTCCTTTTGCCAAAATCCCTAGCCTCGGAGTCTCTGGGCTTCCTGTTTTACATTGTGATCTCTTCCTTTCTATACATGGTCTGTTCTCTGTCTGCCTTTCTGTGATACTGTGACATTCATAGGGACCCACAGCAGGAGGAGGATATGCGCTGCTCTCCTACTTCTCAGATTATAAAGTAAGCGAATCAGGTTCCTTTTCATGTTATTCAACTTCTGGTATTTTGTTATAGAAATTCAAAACAGACTAATACATCATGATTAGCAGTGCTGTAAACTGCTTTTTTTCTTAAACACATAATCCATGAGTCATTGAACTCCATTAGCTCTCCTCCTCTTAGTTATTTTCCAACATTTCAGTTATCTTTTGTTGTTATAAATTATGTGCAATGCTTTCTGAGAGATAAGATAGAAACTCAGAAATTCCCCCGGTAATCAACAACAATAAATTTGGCTTCATCTATGTAAGTTAACTACAGAAACAGTAAATTACAATTCCCCCAAACCAACATAAACAAGCAATCTGAGATCCAAACCAATGGCTCATGCAACATGGAAGAAGTGTTAAAGAGGACACTAATGAATCTCTCAAATTTTCATTAATCAAGTTCCCTCATGAAACAGAGGACCAGTAACACAAAAGGTCACAAATGGCCAAAGAATGGAGATTAGGAATTTGCAAAGTGTGGGTCCCTGGACAGAGCTCATATATTAAGTTTCACTCACCCAGGGCTCAGGAGCCATTGAGGAAGAATGGGCAGAAAGAATTTTAAGAGCAGGTGAGGAGGTGCATGACCATGTGGAAATAGAATCCTACAAGTTCCTGAGACCTTGCTCAATAAACCTGCAGCAATGAATGGTTTTGACATGCTCAAGACTCACTCAGACTCAAGCAGAAAAAAAACAGCCAGGAACTGGAGAAAGGGGGAGCAGACCACAATCTTTGCTGAAGAAATATTGTCAACTGATTATTGTTGGGTGAGGAAGAGCTAATCTTCTTAAAAGGAGGGATTCCAGATAGGCTGACTAGACTTCAGTGGATGAAACTACACCAAGGAACATTTGGGGACACTAACTTGACACAATAGACCTTAATACAGATAAAAGAATGTACGGATTCCAGTTGAAGGGCTGGGGGGGGGGTGCCGGTTGTGACGGGAGTATAAAGATGATTAAGATTATTTGAGATATTCTGTATGAAATATACAGCAATCCATTTTTTTTAAAAGGAAGGAACCAAGTCCCTGCTGTGAAGAAATAGCAGTGTTTCTGGGGCGAGGGTGGCTCTAACACTTGATCACATCAGAGCAAGTCAAAGTGATGGATCACTGGAGGACACTCCTTTGCTTTGGGGGAAGCTCATGTTGTTGGTTTCTTAGCTGTGGGATGCTAGAGTCACCTCTGCCCCCCTGACTTTTAGAAAATCTTATTTGGGTAGAAGATATATTAGTCAGTCAGTGCATAACAAAAGACCAGAGACTGGGTGACATAAACAACAGGCATTTACTCCCTCACTGTTCTGGAAGCTGGAAGTCTGACCTTAACACGTTGGGCAAGGTTGGTTTCTTTTGAGGCCTCCCATCCTGGCTTGCAGATAACTATCTTATCTAATGTGTCTTTCTGTGGGCTTCCCTTTCTGCTTGCCTGTGCTTTTCTCCTTAGAACATTGGTCATATTAGGTTAAGGTCCACTCCAGTGACTTCCTTTAACCTTAAATACTGCCTTAAAGGCCCTATCTTCAAATTCAGTCACACACTGTAAAGTACTAGGTGTAAGGGATTTGGAGGGAGAACCAATACAGCTTAGGACAGACAGAATCCAGGAAAGCTGTATTTTCGGCAGCGTTTCCAGGTAATTTTGATGCAGCCAGGCGCAGCCAGGCTTAGAGCCAGTGCCGGGTAATCGCTGTAAACACCTGCTTGTTTTGCGGCCCTGTCCGCTGGCATAACCCTCATGTTTCTCCTTTGCAAATGAGGGCTCCTCTGCCAGCCCAGCTGAATTTCAATGGGGTTGTAACAAATGTGCTCCGGAAGGACTCGGTAACCCAATACGTTTCTGCCTGCAAATATAATCTGAGCATGTTTATGGCTAGAGTTCTGGGTATCAACCCAGAGACATTTCATTTCCAATGAACTACATTCTGAAAAGCAAAGCAGGTTTGCTTTTTGTAGCAATACGCGAATCTGAAGACAGGCTGTGAGTGAAGTTCAGCATGCTGGGGAACGGATCAGATGTGGACCTAATTACCTGTAATTTATTTTCTGTAGCCACAATTTGGTCTGCTCTCCGAAAATCCTCATTAAATCTTAAACCTCAAGGTATACCCCTTTTCTCCCAAGGAGCAGTGCAACACTAACAAGCATTTGCTTGAAGAATCAGGCTTTTGCACATATTTCCTTCAAATAAACCCTTCTGTTCCGCTGCTGTCAAAACGGTCCACATGAATGAGAATAACTCATATAGAGTGGAAGGCATTTTCTCTGCGTGTTTTTGGTGATGGAATGGGTGAGGGTGGGAGTGGGGATGAGGTGGGGTAGGGTTAGTCTCTCTGCATTTGTCTGAAGGAGTTTAAGAGCACGCTCCACCTGCCATTTTTTGTTTAGGAAGTAGTAAATCTACTCCTAGGTGCAGATGATAATTGCCCTTGCTGTTCTTTTTGTGGAGGAGAAACAGTTTCTGAATTGTGCCTTCCTTCCCAGAAGAGTAAAATGATGCATTTTCTTAACCAATCCTACTCTATTGGCAGCAGCAGCACCACACTGCAATTTAAACAGACAATTTACTATCAATTAGTGTGGAATTTGAGGTTCAGCTACCCTCAAGTTTTAACTTTGGACTAAAAGAAAGCCTAGACCCAGGAACCATCTTGTCCTTATAGAGGGTTTGGAGATGTGTGGAAGTGGATGTTTAGTAGACATTCCTGGAATGCAATGGGGGGAGGCAGGAAAGTGAGACATTCCATTAAGTTCAGACTAGTTTCATACAACTAAGACTGATGCACCAAAAATACATTTAACAACCCATTACAAGGCTCTGGTGGCTATCAAAAGATGAGCTTTAGTAACTGCAAAGATGCAACAGAAATTGAAATGGGGTCTCCATGAACTCCTCAGGCATTGCAGGCAGCGCAGAAGGCTGGCAGCTGACTGGCTTAGGAGGAGAGGGAGTGGAAGTGACAAGGAGACAATGGCTGCACATCCCAGAATCAGGCCTTGCCAGCTCTGTGTTCTGCACAGAACCAGCAAGCTCAAGGCAGAGTGCAGGAGTAAAATTCTGGCCCAGAAGAAGGGACGCTCACCTAAGGAAATATTAAATCCACCAAGGGCGTTACTGGAGACCAGTCATGGGAGGAGAATGCTGGGTGGAGTGAGCAATAGAATAGATGCTCTAGAACTTCTCTAAAGGATAGAAGAACTTCAATATGTGGTGTTTACCAAGGTACGTGCATGGTGTGTTGAATATGAAAGAAATACTCTTCTTATTTTTGAGCTTCATCTTGTGTAAATTAGTATAATTACCTTGCCTTTTTCTCTTCACTTTAGAGACAGGGTCTTACTAAAGACTCAGGAATTCCCTAAGAAGTTCAGGCTGACCTTGGACTGGTGGCAATCCTCCTGCCTTAGCCTCCTGAGTGCTGGGATTATAGACATGTCTCACCATCTCTGGTTTATGCTTAATTTTTTATTAGCATGAATTGTTTGTACAGTGATGAACTTCGCAGGACATTTTCATCCCAGAATGTCCTGTAATTTGATCGTGTTCACCGTCATCACCCTTTCCTGTCCTCCCTTCACCCCTGTGAATCTCCTCCCTTTTCCCAAATGCCTCTCCCCTACTTTCACATCCTATTCCTCATTCTCAAGGGATAAATATTGCTCTTTGATTCTATTTTTGAAAACCTTGTGTCTGCTGCAATGAATATTTTTAGACTTAAAACAAAGCCCTAAAGTTTTCTCTTCATTCTGTATACTATTACCAAAGAGTTGATCGGTTAAAGCACTTGTAAAAATTTGCTCTGTTTCTGTGAAAGGTTTAAGAAAGTGAACATTTAAAGCATTTTAAGACATTTTAAGCATTGTTAACTATTCAGAGCCCTAAAAAGATACCCCAAATTAATCTTGAGATAATTCTTGAGAAGAATGCTTCCCAAAGATATGATTTAACATTGAGAACAAGATTGTTTCTCACGTAACAATATATTCATATTATTTTTATGTCTTGAGGTTCAAGAACTTTATTTTTTGATTGATTGAGTCAGGGTCTCCCTCTAGTGCTGAATTGAAACTTGCTATGTACACCAGGCTGGTCTCAGCTTCGCATAGATTTGCCTGCCTCAGCTTCCCAAGGCATGTGCCACCACACTCAGCAAGAATGTCGTAGTTTTGCAGTAAATGTAGGTAATCTGAGATCAATAGCTATCATAACATTTGGAAATAGTTTTTAAAGTTTAAAATGTTATAATCAAGGAATGCAAATAGTATAAGTTTGATTCTATAAATTTTAGGGTTTTTTTTTTTTAATGTGTAGAGAGGACTTTCCAAATGTTCTTTTTTTTTTTAACCCTTTGTGAAGAAAACAATAATGCACACTTTATTGGATCTTTCTTTTGTCTTCCAAAGGTGTAAATACATTCCACTGTTCAGTTTCACAAGTATTTTTCTTGAACCTAATATTTTAAAAAATAGTTATATTGTGTGTGTGTGTATATGTGTGTGTGTGTGTGTCTGTGTGTGTGTGTGTGTGTGTGTGTGTGTGTATGTATGCTTTTGCACCATGGTAAATGGGTGGAAATTAAAGGACAACTTGGGAAGTTGGTTGTCTCTTTCTACCATGTGGGTCCCGGGGATGGAACTTAGGTAGGTTGTCAGGTTTACTGACTGAGTCATCTCACTGGCCCATGAACATAATATTTAAAGCAATCTTGTTTTGGGTTTTATTTTGTTGGTTGCTTTGTTTTGTTGTTATTTGCTTTCATTTTTGAGACAGAGATTCAGGTGGCCCAGGTGGCCTCAAACTTGTTTTTAAGGCAGGAGTAACCCTGAAATTCTGAGCTTCCTGCTTCTACCTCCCCAACTTTAGGGATTACAGTCATATGTTACCATACCCAGTTTATTCAGAACTAAGGATCAAACCCAAGGCTTTGTGCATATGAAATAAGTACTCTACCAACTAGGCTACATCTCTTGTCATTAAAGTAATCTTTTAGGTATATAGGAGATGCAAGGATTAGTAAGACATATTCTTATTAATTACCTATTATTGAATGGAAGCAAGACCTGACATAGCTGTAATGTAAGGTAGTTGGTGATGAATACTGCAGTAGAAATGTGGGAGCGGTGACGTACAGTGGAGTACAGTGATTCAACCAATATGTGCTAAGCAGTCATATCTAGATTTCATGTGCATTCTGGGAACACAGTGCCCTAGCATCCATCCCAAAGGGTATTGTCCCTGTTCTTTCAAATGTTGTAGGGTTTCCAGGCAGGTTTTGTGTCCAGAAAGAACTAATTCTGACTGGAATGAAGAGAGGTAATGATTGCAAAGTCCATACTGGAATTTTGTAGGAATGATGGCTTGTCCCTCAACATAGCCACATATAGCAAGAACAAAGACACTCCAAATACAAAGAGAAGCTCAGATAAAACACTAGGGAGTATATTGGGAAATGCAAAGTATGTCTCAGACATTGGATCCTGCATCCTGAGACTTAAGAATAACATAGGAAGATTGGAGATTGGTTCTATGCTGTGAACAATTTCCAATGAGCACAGTTCAGTTACTATATTAGTAAGCGTCTCCAGAGGGACAGAATCAGCAGAGCTCTGAAACTGAGAACCTGGGAGAATGAGTACCTCGCTGCCTACACAAGTCTTTACCCTCATACTAAGGATGAAAGATAGTTCTAGAGAGCTTAATAAGGTCTCACAGGTAATAAGGCATGCTGATATTTCACACTGTGTCGCCTGACTCCAAAGTTTGCCACCTTTTCTGTGTCCTAAGCACTGGACTGGGGAGATAATGGTATTCATCCTAGAAGGCGGATGGTTGAAACTTGAGAGATTATAGAAGGAATTTCTGAGGAAGAACAAGATAGAAATAAAGAACGGAAGGGGCTTGGGAATGACTAGAGTTTAAGGTAAAAGATGAATAGGTATTTGGAGAAAATAAGAGAAAACAGTTGGTGAGGAAGGATGGAGACTGAAGAACCAAAGCCCAGAACAGCCAAGGAGGGAGCTCAGCCCTGAGAGAATCGTGGTCTTAGATAAGAGAGCGGGGTGTGACCTCAGTGCTGTTATCTTCTGATGACATAACCTTGGATAGTTTCTCCACAGTCTTTTATTGCACTCATTTCCTGATAAACAGAAAAGATGTTCAGATCCTTGCTGGAGAACATCAGGGCAGTTTATTTTTAAACAGAACACAGGAAATATTGGTGGGGATATTCCACGGGTTATGCGGCTCAAGTTTAGAAGTAGTGCTTGATAAAGTTCTGCTTTTTGGATAGCTTCTACTATCTTGAATTCTGCTATCTGGAGTTGTAGTTTATGGTACATGTCTGATTTCCGGGCCTCCAGTTCTACTTCTGTATACAAAACAAGTGAGGAGCAGGCAAAGGCACAGAGGAGAGTGGAACCACTCCTTCCTGGACTCCACAGCAGAGTAGAGGAGCTCTGATTCTCCCAGTGTGCCCCTGAGACTGGATGGCTCAGGCCACCCTCCACTTCTCACTTCCCTGACTGGTTGGCAGCATCTGTCTGTGGACTTGACGTGGGGATTCCTTTCTATTCTTTAGAAGAAGGTGTTGTTATTGCATTGGCTTTCTCTGTGATATTGTGCAGTGCTCTGCACATTTATAGCTTGTATAAATATTGAATAATAATAAATAACTACAAGGGATGAGGAATATTATAGGCTGGGGAGAGTGAAAGATGCTGAACTCATTACACCAGGGCCAATCTCAGACCTCTTGGCTATCTCCTTCAAAGAGATTTGTTTGCCAGCTGCGTTGAGAAATATACTTTCCATATGATGAGCCTGGAGAAGCAGCCAGTTTCCCTACAGAATGCTCTCGTAGTATCCCCAGGAGGGCTTGCAGGAGCCTTAATGGTGTTTCAGCGAGGATAACCCCTCACGCCTCCTTGGCAACTGGGTTAGACCAAAGCTCTGGGGAGAATACCTGCAGCAAAATGGTGAAATTAGAGGAATGAGCTGTGTTCTTTGTATTTCATTTTATTTTCTAATTCCATGTGCGAAAGGGCAGATTTCCAGTCATGTTTCAGATACATCATTGGCTGAGAAGGTCACTTGCTTTTCATTTCACGGTGAACTTGGCTCAAGAAGGGCATTTCTTGTTTAATATGTAATCCAGGTTCAGCATGTCAATCTGATGCTATCACCTCCATCTTAAGAACTGGTTTTCATGTTTGGTGCTGAGTAGCTGAGAGACAATGGAATTAGTCTTAAATTTGGAGTATGGTAAAATAATGAGTAAATATTTACAGAGAGGAGACTGGAAAAACTACAGTCCTCCAAAGAAAGGGCAATATGCAAACCGGCTGGACTTAGAACTTTTCTAGTTCTGACTAGCTGCTGTCCAGCCCACCAACAAGGTGTTTAGTAAATAAAACTAATTCCTCCTTTATAGCATGATCAATATCTGCAAGTTGTACTGAAATTGTTCCCATTGTTTGTGAAAAGATTGGTTTCACTCAAAATGTTACATTATCCATCTGGTGATGGGAGTGAGGATCTACCCACATCTTGATTAAACTAGAACTAAAACTTGGTTTCCTTCCCTGTTCTTTACATGTCAATGGACCCTTGTGATTACCACCTGCCAGGGGGTGGGTGGTGTAAACACAGGGGACAGAGAAGGAGGTCAAAAGTGAACTAGAGAGAAGTCAAGATCAAGAGAAAGGTGGATAGAAATGGTGGTTTTAAGAATAGCAACTTGGTAATGGTCTTCAACATCAGGGAACCCTGGTGAGCCTGATTCAGGAGTAACTGGTAGCAGCTGGCACATAACTACTAAGAGAGATTTTTTTATCAGAGACCTAGGGCTGCTTGGAACTAAAGGTTAGGAGTTTAGAGTCCAGCTTTTCCTAATGGCAGGGAATGGAACAAGACTGCAGCTTTTCCAACTTGGCTTGTGACAATTCCCTGAAAGAAAGATTTGTAAGCCAAGCTGGAAGGGCCTGTCTCTTACCATATTCTAGGTTTCTGTCTGAGTGTGGACCTGGGAGATATGGAAGGGACAAGGGACAAGGACCGCACATCTTTTCCCCCCAGAAAAGAACATGATTTTTCTTAGACATTTTGTGCCTTAAAGTTTTGAAGGAATATCACAGGGAAGAGAACTCTGTCTCTGAGAAAGGGCCTTTCTCACTCCCTTGACTGGTAGTGCAGTTCTCCTATGCACCTGCCCTTGGCTGGTGTCTATCACAACACTGCTAATAACTAGCAATTCTATTTTTCCTTTGTTGGTTTACTATTTGGGTCTGTAACCCTCCAGGATAAAACGGGGATCACATCTGCCAAATTGACTAGTCTCCTTAACATCACCAGATATGAGGCTGATGTTCAGCAAGAACTTGAGGACTGAATGTGCAGATAAGGCAGCTCAGGAGGCACTGTGTGCAAGTATTGTTCCTGAATGAAAAGACAAATCCCAGTGCAATAGCTTTCTGTCCCAATGTGGCTATCTGCTCCTAATTGCACCTTCACTCCTATCTGGTGAATTAGAAGTTCCCTTAATAGCATAATATAACATAATATACATATATTACAGAATATGTACATATATATATAGACATAATACAGTATAAACCAACTTAGAGTGATGTATTTGAAAAAGTTTCTCTTGAAAGATGCAATATCATAAAAATATATACTTCCTCCTAAATCCCTGCTCATTTCTCCAAATATATACCCCCAAAGGATACAAAGTTCAGCTTTCCTTCCAAGTATTACTGACAAAGAAAAGCAGATTGTTACTCTAGCCTGAAATTAAATAGCTTTTGTGCCTGTAATGGCTGGCTACCATGAAATGCTGGCTATCTGTCACTTAGCTTTCTTGAATTCATATGACCAGAGACTACGTCTATCTTGAAGCAGAACAATGACAACCATCATTTTAATTTAAAATTTAAAACAATCATAATTTTAAATAGATAGATATATTTCTGAATAAGACAATTCTTTTTCTAGCTGTTTGTCAATCTTGAACAGATGACAGAGAAAGTGTCTCTTTCCTACTGAACATTTGAAAAACCTGAGCCCCTGTTGAGCTAGAATTGTATTATCTGTCTTCCTTTTTAAAAATTTAATATGTATGAGTGTGTTGCCTGCATGTATGTAAGCACACCCATGTTATGAAATACCCTCAGAGATCAGAAGGGTGTGTTGGATTCCCCTGGAACTGGAATTAAGGATGGTTGTTGGCCAGTTATGGGTGCTGGGAATCAAACCAAATCCCAGGGCCTCTGTAAGAGCAATCAGTGCTCTTAACCTCTGAGCCATCTCTCCAGCCCTCAGTGTTATCTGTCTTAAAGGAGCAACTTTATGACATTGCCTGAACTGAGTGATGTGCAATGGAAACATTCTCTATGTATGGCTCCAAACTCAGCTTCCTAACCCTGCCTTTCACAGAAGCACTTTCTGTGATTTAAGAAATGACTCTGCCTCTTCACATGTACCACAGAATTGAAGGACAGCCTCTGTGTGTACTGTCTCCTGTACATGCTGAGACATTACCACGAAGGTGGGTGTAACACAGAGAAAAGAAATTGGCAACACAGGGACATCTGAGTAGAGCCCTCAGAGCTTATCCAGGATGCCCGAGTTCCATTCATTTTCTTTCTGGGAATAAAGGAAAGGCTGATCAGCAGTCAAGTTCAGGTCCTGTGAAAAGGGTTGGCACTACTGATATAAAGAATCTTTATACTTTTCAGGGCCACAAATCCTAAGAATTTGGTCACATTTTTGGACAGGATAGCACGATCCAGAATTTGTCATTTTTCTTCACGAGAAGATGAGAGTCCTGCTCTCAGTTGTCATAGTCTACAGAGATATTCTGTGATTAGAAGAAAATGTGTCCTGCTCCTTTTCTCTGTGCTGTGAAGAGAATTTTTATTTTCTGTTGAGACCCTCAGATTTTTATTGGACAGATTCTTGGTACTAAGGTAAAGGGAAGTAATGATGTGGGGAGGGGGATTAAGGCTGGCTTGATTTGACTTTCATGGGAAGGTATGGAGAGAAAGGCTCAGGGATCCTTGCTCAAGAGCAGGCAGAAAGACTGTAAGAACCAGAGGTGGATATCTGCAGAATAACACTATTTTCCAGGCATGACAGGGACTTTGCAGACACAAACTCATGGCAACTGTACCTGTATGCATAAGACCTGTGTAAGATCCCGCCAGTCGAAATCCCAGCATGGGCAGAAGAGAGGTCTTGAATTTTCACCCTTATTTGAGAAGCTATTGGCACTTGGCTGCTGGGGGAGCCAAGTGGATCACAGAGATGTGATCCATTAAAGGCTACCCATCCTTAGGCAGATTGTCTTATACCCAGCCAATACAGGCAGATCTAGGTGGACTCAGTGCATTTTATAAAGAGAGAGTTCATGAAGTTGATGGAAAGTGATAGTGTAAGATGGGGAAGGACTAGAAGGTGGATTTGATCAAAACTTTATATGCACGTGTGAAATTCTAGAATAAGAAAAAGATAACATTAAATAATTAATTTAGAACCCTTACCCAAAAGGAAAAGAAGCATAGAAGAAAATTATAGGAGAATGAAAGGAGAAAAGCTACTGAAGTCAGTGTGGCCAGATCTGAGGACCTAGACATCACGTCCAACCTGTGGCTACCGATCCAGAGCAACGTCAAATCAAAAACATATTTAAAACGTTATAAGGTTCTTTGGTAACTTGATCGCATGGTTCACAAGCATGAACTTTGTAGATGACAACATTATGTTGCAACGTCCAAGGGCTGGACACCCCGGCAGAGTGAAGAAACATTCTTTGAGATAACTCCCTGTAGTGCAAGATAAGACGATAAGAAGATATGGAAGGACGGCTCTAAGAATTTGGTCTTCCATTGTGAATGACTTCTTTTGTGACATTTCTGAAGATTCTGCACATAACTGCAATTATTTTGGAACTCTAGGTTGAGTTATGTCCACACTGGGTCATGAGACTTCAGTGAGTTTTAGGGTTGTGCAGTTGTAGACTTACATGTAAATGTGTGCAGTTGTTATATTCTGGATAAGATCTCATGAACCACTCCAGGGAAGAGGTATCAAAGCCTCAATTAGCAATTACCACTCAAAGATAACTGCTATCATAGTGAGGTGATTTTCTTGAATATGGCAAAATTCTTTAATTTTCTTGGTACAGCAGAATTCTCAGTAAAGGAGGTAACACTGTTCTGTTTAGATTTGGGTATTATATCAGTTGGTTTGAAGACTGAAAATACACCATATACTGTAAATTTTTAAAAAGTTAAGGACATCCTGATCATTCGATTAGGGCACAGGCCTTTAAAGCAATAGGCTTTTAAGACACAGCAAGTTAAAGAAATTTAGTTAGCAAGATAGAGTCAAGAGCTTATGATAAGGCAGTCAAATTAGCCACAGTATAACAACTGGAAGGTGCAGTTCACTATTTCTTTAACAGTTTTCCCAAGGACAGCAGTGGATGAGTTGTGGTAAAGAGATCTGGAGAAGTTTGTCATCTATGTCATTAGAATTGTTTGTTCCTTTGACATTTTTGAGGGCTTAGCGAAGGTTCCAGTTCCTATCATTGTTGGAGGGCTGCCATGTTTTCACGCTTTGTTGTCATGAAATTAGAACAGAATAAAATTCTTCAAAGATCAGTATACCTCACAATAGCCCCAACTGGGGTTAAAACAAAGAACAAACAACTACAAAAACTGGAACTTCAAGTGCTAAAATCTTGACCTTCCTTTAGACTGCTTTGAATTAATTGACTGCTAAGGTGAGACAGATTCAATGTTCACTTCATTCTGACATCAGTGTAAGTCAGGCCTGGCTGTAGCTTGTTTTCTTTCACGATTGATGACCCTCTAATATTTGCCATCAACAGGAACATCATCACTCACTATTTCTTATTTTTTTTGCTTCATCTGTGTGCAGCTCCCAAATGTCACATCCCCAAATCTATTTGACATCTCACTAGAATTTAGCTTTTAAAAAGCAGTGGGAGACATTTGTCAGACCAGTTAAAATGGAAGGTCATCTCAAAATGATTCTTAGCATGGCGTCCTTATCTTGAAGCTGCAATCCCAGCTTTGTTAGTCACTGAGTTACAAATTCTTTTTTGACAGATTTACTTTTATTTTATGTATGTGAAAATTTTGCCTGCATGTATGTAAATTCACTCCATGTGTAAAATGCCTTCAGAAGCCAAAAGACGGTGTAGAATCCCTTGGAACTGGAGTTGCAGACCCCTTTGTAAGTACTGGGAACTGAACCTGGGTCCTCTGGAAGAGCATTAAGTGTGCTTAACTGCTGAGCCATCTCTTCACCCCACTGATTTCCTTTTAAAGATTATTTTTATCCACCTATATGCATGTATATATCTATGTAAGTGTATGCCACATGTATCTGGGCAACCATGGAGGCCAGAAGAGGGTATCAGATCCTCTGGAGCTAAAGTTGCAGTGATTATAATCTGGCTGATGTAGGTGCTGGGAGCTGAATTCAGAAACACTGGAAGATCAACCCTCTTGACCTCTGAGCCATCTCTCAGGTCTCTGGTTACTGATTTTGTCTTTTATCAATTGTTTATAAAAATTAGGATTTGCAAAGCACTGTGGTCCCTAATGAAGTTTCCTTGTTCAGCTCAATGGAGTTTAAGGCATGGTATTTAGAAACCCGAGTTTGGAACCACTGCTTCTTGCCACCTCCAGCAAGGGAGCAAGCTTAGAAGAGCAGCCCTCTCTATCAAGCAGATACTGTGAAGTATATGAAGAGCAGGACCCTATCAGAACTGGGGATGTAATTCAGTTGGTACAGCACTTGTCCAGCAATTATGAAGCTCAGAATTCAATCCTTAGTGCCATGTAAACTGGACATGATAGTACAGGCCTGCAATTCCCATACTTGGGAGGCTGAGGCAGAGGGATTTGAAGTTCAAGATCATCCTTGGTTACAGAGTAAGCTTGAGACTAGCCTGGGCTACATGAGGCTGTGTCTCCAAAACAAAAATAGTATACCAGAGGGAAGCTATAGGTCTGTTATTTGGCAGTATATCATTCTGCATTTAATAAAAATATTCTCTGTTTTATGCAAATTGATGAAGGCCCAATATTTCTACCTCATCAATTCTTCATTTTTACTTGATTATGACTTTTTTTTTAACTCCTGATGAATTTCAAACATGCATACAATGCATTTTGATCATATCCACCTCTCGTGTCCTAACTACAACCCTGCCCGGGTCTTCCTTCCACATCTTCCTGTCCCTCTGTTCTATTTTAATGGATTAATTACTGAGTCAAATTAGTGTTGCCCATGTATATGTGAGTCTAGGGTGTAGGGCTGACCAGTGGAGCACATACAACCTCCTGATTTTTAAGTCAAATGAGAACAAATGTGAGGTACAGGCCTCTTATCACTCACTCTTAGCTTATCTTAGTCACAAGGGCAGGACTATGCAAGACCTATTCTAGGCTAAGTTTCAAACAAGGAAAACATTCAGGAATTACAAGTTCAGGTATGCCTTCTTCTGTTTCCCTCTGGAGCCTTGTTGAGTACGAGTTGAGCTTCTCCGTGCGTCTTCTGCATGTCACTCTCCCTTTTATAATTTTGGCTTCTATCTTTTTGTGCTGTGTTCTGAGCGACTTAATGAATTGCATCTTCCAGCTTGCTATTTCTTTAATTACGTCCAGTTCATTGTTAATCCTACTATCAAGGTTCTAAAAATATTTTTATTCTTTGAGAGTTTCTTACAATGTATTTTGATCATATTCTACCCTCCCCCAACACCTCCCAGATCACTCCACATCCCCATGCACCCAACTTCATTTCTTTCTTTCCCCCACCGAGTCCAATTTGTGTGGTAGAAATACTCTTGAAGCTACCCTGGAGTGTAGTCAATCTAGCAGGGAATCACACCCTTAAAGAAAATGGGGTCTTCCTCTCCCAGAAGTTAGCAAATGGCAATAGCTCTTTAGTTAGGGGTGGGATTTTGTGCCTGCCTTTTCCCTCCACACTGGAATTTTTTGTCTGGTTTTAGCTTGAGCAGCTCTTGTGCATGCTGACACGGTTGCTGGGAGCTCATATATGCAACCGCCCTGCTGTCTTCCAAACACTTTTCTTGTAGCGATCATGCGCCACCTGAGGCTCTTACAATCTTTCTCTTCCCTCTTCCTCAGAGATCCCTGAGCCTCAGGGTGAGGGGTATAGTATAGGAGTCCCCTTTAGGGTTGAGCACTCTGAAGTCCTTTGTTCTCTGCACATTGACCAGTTGTGAGTCTCTGTAAAAGTTGCCATGTACTGCAAGAATAAGCTTATCTGATGAGGACTAATCTATGGGTATAGCAAAAAGTCATTAGGAGTAATTTTAATACTATATCCATTTAGTAGACTATTAGCAGACTCTCTCCCAGGGCCCATGACCTATCAGCCACAGGTTTTTTGGCCCAGATAATCGTGCCAAGTATGGGTTTTATCTCGTGGAGCAGGCCTTAAATTCAATCAGAGGGTGGTTGGTTACTCCCACAACATTCATGCTCCTGTTGCACTCGTGGAGACACCTTGCCAGGCCAGTGGTTATTGTAGTTGACAGACTTCACAGCTTCCAGCACTACAAAAGCTAGCCAGTAGGGATGAAGTTTTCAGGTCAGTACCTGCTTGATTTCTCCATGTGTTATGACTCAGGTATGTGTTGTCTCCTTCCACAGTGGGGTCTTATCTTACTGACATGTTCTAGAGGGTAGCAGGAGTGATGGCGAAAGCCTGTAATGTTTGGGGAGTCTCTGGGATCTTACTGGCCAACAATTTGAAGAGAGGTAACCCATCCCTGATACTGGGGTTTTTTATTTACTAGGATGAGGTGTCTAGCTGGGGTATTTTCCCCCTTTATATACCATTTTACTTTACTCTTTTTGAAAAATTTATTTATTTTTATTTTATGTGTATGAGTGTATTGCTTGCATGTATGTAAGTGCACCTGTGCGATGCCCACAGAGGTCAGAAGAGGGCATCGTATTTCCTGGAACTGGAGTTACAGATAGTTGTTAGTTGCCATGTGGGTATTGGGAATCGAACCTGGGTCCTCTGCAAAAGCAACCAGGGCTTTTAACCACTGAGCCATCTCTCCAGCCCCTATCTACACTCTTTATATACATATATGCATATATTTTGGAGAGCTTCTACAGTAGGAGGTTTTCATAGGGTTTTTCAGTCTTCACTGTTCATTACTCCTCCACACTCTCTTCTGTCCCACCCATCCCCCAGCTTCATTTAACCCTTCCTGTTCCATCGTTCCTTTTTCCTCTTTGTATCACTGAATTCTATCTCTCTTCCCTTGAAAGGTTCTCTGTTACCCATGGCCCCTTAATAGTTTCCTAACCTCTAGGGACATTCCAAATAAATATACATATCTAAAAATTTAACACTACTACCACGTATGAGAGAAAGCATGCACTTTTGTCTCTCTTCTACTGAGATTTTAAAAAGTAATTTGAGAAATTTGTATTTGTGATTTGTTACCCAAAGCCTTTGACTATAACTCCATAGCTTCACTTCATACTGTTAGTGTTTCCACTTCAAGGTTTTAGCAAAAGCATGACCCTGAGGGGTCCCGAGGGCTTATCTGCTTGTTACCTCGCCCATAGACTGTAGACATTCTGCCATGAAGGAAGTGGGACCCCACCGGACATGGCAAACAGTTCCAGTTTTTCATCACACTTAGGACACATCGATCTATTTTCCATGGATTTGAAGTTTTAATTTTTGTTTTAAGCACGTGACCATTTCTTTGCCTCACCAAAATGCTCTTTAAATTCTTCTATTTTAACACATGTGTATATGTGTGTGTGTGTATTTGTGTATGTGTGTGTAAATAAGTAAAAGCAAAGAATCACACTTAGTGATTTTTCTTCTTTCCTGTTATCTTTTTCTGTTAAAAGTAACAAAGTAACAATTTTCTTATGTACTTGACCAGAAATCTGAACTTCAATTTAAGGACAGAAATGAAAACTTCTAAGGGAGTGATTTCCCCAAATTTGGATTTTGAATAGATGTAAATCCAGAATTTTAAAATATTAGGTCTTCTGGTGTCTTTGAACAAGGAATGTGGTCATTACTAATCCTGCAAGGTTTATCACGAGTTCTCATAGTTCATGAAACAAATGTTAAGGTGCATCACAGAGTTTCGTCACTGTGTGTCTAGGGTCAATTTTGTGAGGCTGTGTGCTGTGTGCTGCCCTTTGTTATACATCCGTCACAGAGTGCTCACATGCTCTATGTTAGGTAAATCACTAGTAGCAGCACGACTCCATCAAAAACTTGAATTAGGTGAAAGAAATTGATTCCATGCCATTTAAACCTTACAGGATCCATCTATCCATTCATTCGTGTCAGTGCCTGAAAAGACGGAGTCAGCTACGCAATGCGTATCCATGGGTGTGGGTCCTCACTTGAAGGGGAGTCAGGCGACCCTATAGTGGTACCTTAATGGTGATATTTAAACTTTGCCATAAGATCTTCCCAATTCCAGCAGGGTGATGTAGATGCTCTGTGTACCTGGAAAGCATGTCTGTCACTGTAATCTCCACTATGAGTGTGTTTGGACTGTCTGTAAGGACTATCTTACCTCAACTTTCCTTCCTTGGAGGAATAACACAGAGCCTGCCCTTCCCTGGTGGGCATTAAAGTGCTTGCTGAGTGAATGCTCATGACCCAAGGCTTCTAACAGAGCTGAAGTACACTGGGTCACAGTCACACTGGCAAGGCAGTGGAGGAGAAACCAAGCCCCACTTCAGCGATTCACTTTTGCTGGGTCACAGACATCTCCATATTGGGATATAACCTGATCTGGTGCAGGTGGCACGGAGAGCCGAGGTCCAGGCTGTTGGTAAAGTAGCAGCTGAAATTGGGCTGTATCCCATTGAAGTTCAACTCTCTATAAAGAATTACCCCGCTCATCTCATCTGGACAAATTACTTCATTTAATCATGCTTCTCAAAAAATTCCACAGACACTGAAACACTCTGGTTTGTTAGCAGAAAACATCTAGCAATTAACACAAGGGTGTTTTTACCTCTCTAACTTACTGGAGTGTTTGAGGGATAAAAAAGGCCCTTCTCTCAGATACTTCTAGCTCGGGCTCTTCCATTTCACCTGTCCTTGTTGACAATCAACTTGACTGAATTACATTCATAAGCACCTGTGGCAGGTGGCTACTCTTCAAGCAAGTAAGTTTCCACTGGTATATGCCAAAGAGGATTATGGATACCCGAATTCTGAAGGTGAGGAGGAGTGGTGTATCATAGTGTCCTCACAGTGAAACCAGGGCTGTGCTGTTCATCCACTTTGCTGGCTGGATTACTAATCACCTGGCCTGGGAAAGACTTCCCAAAGCATATATGGGCTCATAGAATCTGCAGTTAGCATTGCTGGAGACAGAAAGTCAAGGTAGTAAAACCTGGGGCTTGTTTGTGGCAGTAGCCAGAGGAAACAAGGAAATATACCCTTGCTTCCAAGTTTCTGGGAATTTTCAAGGGCGTCCCCAGGATGTTGAAAACAATTCTGCCTCCAGTTCTCACACTTGCATACTCATTCACATTCAGCTTTGCTTACCATTTGGGAACAAAACTTACCAACTGTTGGTTTTGAGATTTTATAATGGCTAAAGTTTGCTCTTTGCTCGTTGCCTTCTATATATTTTTAAGACTGTTTATTGTATGTTAAAACAAACACACTAAAGCTTGAAGGGCATTAGAGAACAT
The DNA here is from genome assembly GCA_035773235.1 of Eospalax fontanierii. Classification (NCBI taxonomy): domain Eukaryota; kingdom Metazoa; phylum Chordata; class Mammalia; order Rodentia; family Spalacidae; genus Eospalax; species Eospalax fontanierii. The sequence goes on along the minus strand of CM069544.1, from coordinate 37,670,309 downwards.
TCATGTTTTTAGTGTCTTTTAGATAGATAGACTGAAGATTGGAAATCCTGTGACTTCTGGGACACTATGCAACCCAATAGCAATGCAATCTTAAAAGTTGTAGGTGAACTGTGATCTCCATTCTCAGACTCTCTGGCTCTTTTTTGTGTACCAGGAAACTCAACATGTTTATGGTCATGTTGAAGCTTAGGTCATGATCTCACTGAAGCAGGGCTCTTTAAAAATATTTCATTAAAACAGTTTGTCTATACTGTCAACAAATGGAAATCGATCTGGATCCAGGTTTCTGAATATTCTATCAGAGTGTAACTTAATTTTAGTTTCCATGGACAATCTTTGCAAAAACAAATATATTTGTAAGATAGCCAGGTAACTTCAAAGAAAACATTGCTAGTAGAAATAAATTGTTTCTCTTTCATAAATATCCCTAATGGAATCTAATATAGGAATAAGGAAAACAGAGATGATGTCTCAGGACTGTGAATATTCTCTCTCTCTCTCTCTTTATATATATATATATATATATGTATATATATATATATATATATATATATATTGCTTGTGGCTGTTCATTTTGGTATATTGCTTATTGGTAGAGGTCTAAGTCCCCAAAATGTAGTATAGTCATCAAGCTGAAAGTTTCTCATAGCAATTTTTCAAACTCACCTATTTTTCTGAATTTAGAGAAACAAATTATTGGTAAAAGCACATCTCAAGGCTCCTGAAAGCAGACACTGATAGAGCTGGCAGACTTTGTAGCTTATACACAGGGGGTGGTGGGCAGCACAGAGTAGTACAATTAGCATTTTGTTGTTTCTCAAGCCTCCGTCGTTCTTGTGTAAAGGAAGGAAAAAGTTGAAATGGGACTAGGGAGGTTTCTAACAGTTGGAAATCTTATTCAAAAAGAATAAGAAAGACTTTACTTTTGATATTGAGCCCCTAGCCAAGCATAGAGTTCTAGAATCCTGAAGATGTCTGGTTTAATTGCTATATCTAAGAGACTGGCTTATATGTTTATCCCCTTGGAAGCTGTCAATCTGAAATTCTCTTTGAAAGTTCACTGGTTTGCTTTATACTTGCCAACACAAACCATGGTAGCTTGGCTGTCCCAGGGCTCTCAGTAGAAAAGCTTATGGTGTTTGTAATTCCACATCTCTTCTCCATTTCTTTGTAATTTTACATTGATCAGGTGGGTTATGGAAGCTGAAAGAATTGCAGGCCATGCCTCACTACTGTGCATCCTGAAATGCCTTAGGAAAATTCACTCTTGTTCAAATTGTTTGCTAGAGTTGCTGACTGAGATAAAGTGCTAAGTATATACTGGCTCTTAAATATCTCTTAATTATTTGAGACTCCAAGGAGTGACTCTATGTCATTCATCTTACTGGTGTTGAAATAAACCATAGTAACTTAGAAAGAATCTCTCTTTCCATTAAAACTAAAAATTCCTATCACTGACCTCAAGAAAATAATATTTATTATAAAAGTAATTGCTGTATCCAAAGGTATATGCAGTATCAAGTTCCTTCCACCCCTCAAGATCCTGTTTAGTAGAATGTAGGAAATGAGTTTCATAGGTTCATTCTTTTATAAGTACTAGGAAAGCCATTTCCCAAACAGGTATCAGTTAAATTGTTTTTAATCAACGATACAGGTTAAGGGAATATTGGAAAGGAGTGGAGAAAGGACTACAAGAATCAGCAATAGAAGGGCCTATGCTAATATGTTAGAGGGATTCAAGTGGTAAGTTCGCTATGCCTGTGAATCTCAACCTCCTCATCTGGGAAGTGGGACTCAATACACTTCTAGCGCAGAGAGTTCTAAGAATTCATCCAGATGATGTATGTACAGTACCTTGCATGTACAGAACTTAGTAACTGCAGGTGTCCTGCTCTCCTGATTCAATGTTGCTTTTACGTTATGCTCTGGCTCTGTGCTGACAGTGGTTCAGATTTGTGCTGGATAGCTTTAGTTGTCAACTTGACACACCTGGGTTGAGGGAGCCTCAGCTGGGAAATTGCCTCTATTGGACTGGCCTGTGGCCCTGTCTGTGGGGTATTTTCTTGATTGTTGAGTGATGTGTGGAAGGTTGAGCCTACTATGGTGGTGCCACCCCTGGGCAAGTTGTTCTGTGTTATGTAAGAAAGCAGGCTGAGTACGGACCAGGGGAGCAAGCCAGTAAGCAACATTCATCCATGGCCTGTACTTCAGCTCCTGCCTCCAGGCTCCTACTTTGGGCTCCCTTGGTGATGAACTGTGACCTGAGATATGTCTAGCCGAATAAACCCTTTCCTCCCCAAGTTGGTACTGGTCAGAGTGTTTTGTCACAGCAATTGAAGGCAAACTAGAATAAGATTTTGTTAGGTTTTGTTGACTATTGGAACCCCTGTGGACTGATACACGGAAGATCTGTCCCTAAGCAGTTTAGGAGGACAGCATTCTTCCAGCCTGTTGAAACAGTGTAGCTTTATGGTTGTTCTTTGGCTCTGATGCCCAAATCTAATCTTAGTGTGATGATTTCCAATGTTAGAAAGCATGCTTGATGTCGTTTTGTTCCCCCTATCTAGAATATTCTTGAAGTAGATGCAGACAAACTATTTGATTCTATAGAATATGAACAGACTGGTACTCTGTTAGTCCTGGGCAGTGAAAGGTAGATATAAGAATCACAAGAAAATATAATTGCAGAGAATAGGGTCTCCTGCACAGCTCATCCCTTGTGCAGTGATTTGTAACTGGGGAGCCAGGAACCAGCGATGTGCAAGCACTATGTGCAGAGCCACCCAGCCAAGCAAGAGAAGTCACACACTGGTGGCTTTATTTCTGAGTCACACACTGGTGGCTTTATTTCTGAGTCACACTGAAGGGGAAATAGATCTCTTATAGACAGAAAACTAAAATGGCTAATGTTTATTTTTCATCAACTTATGTTTTTTGTTTGAAAGTCTGAATGGAACCATTTGTCTTGAACATAATTACTTGATCAAGAAACATAGGAACAGATTTGCAGATGTTTTTCACTTCAAATGGCCTGTCTAAAGCCAGTTTCCAGTTATTCAGTAATATGTATATTATATATACATATGTAAAACTAGACTTTTCTTATGAATTTCCTACCATGAAAAGAAATGGGTTGCTGATTCTATTGAGAGAAATGTTGTTTCTCTAACTACAGAGTTTTCTGTTTTGGAGGAAATATTTAAAACCCTATTAACAAACACAAGTTCTAATGATCATACATACAGTGAGACTAGCTTCCCTCTGGAGAAGTTCGTTTCCTGAAAATGATCTGTTGTGGCTTATTCCTCACTATAGGCGACACCATAGCCCCACAGAAAAGCATCTAAATATTGTCACATGTCATTAAGGAATATTTTCACTGTGGGAATGTTCTTAAGCAAAATAGACCATTTTGGAAATTGAAGTAGAAACAGAACACATTCAGCCTAGATTCAAATAGTGGAAGTTAAATCCAAACTCTTGATTTAGAGTGTACATCTACCCACTGCTATGCTACCTACAAAAACTGGCTAGAGATAAAATACTGTTTAATTTTAACTCCTTTAACACTCAGTTCTCCATTATGTCTCTATGTACATAAAATGATATTAAAAATTAAAAACAGGTTTAAAAAAAAATCTTAGTTTTTATAACCCATTATACTGAGAGTTCATATTTGAGATATACAAATACGTGAGGGTGGTACCAAAAGAAAGATTTAATGAGTAAAAGAAAGAATAAAACTAACTTTGCCTAACTGACAAGGTTATTTGACTTAAACAACATGAGAGAGAATTATCTTTCCTGTTACAAGTTGCCTTATACTTCAGCAGCAAACACACTGTACGAGTAAACAGGACCCTAAGTTGCTTCTCTGTCTAAACATTGCTGTCTAAACCACAAAGAAGAAGTGAATGATAAAGTCTATTAGCCTGACAGATGCCATTTCCGGCCCCAGGACTGGGAGCTTAGAGGCAGCATTAGCCTTTCAGACTTTTGCAACAGCAAAGGACCACTGCCACCTGTAGACAGCAGCTAGCATTGACGTCCCAATGCTACAGACCAAGGGGGGATGGTCAGGAATTAGCAGTGGGACTGTTGTGCAGCCTCTGGAGTCTTACCATCCAGTTTCCCCACAACAGGTGTTTCATGAATGGGGCCTTCCAAGTAATCAGTCACCATCCTTCAGGTCATATGAATATTTTTATTATATGTCAATGGAAAATCACAGAGCAGACATCTAAAACTGAAAAGACTTTAAGGGCCAAATACATAACGTAGACCTAAAAGAATAAATGGAAGGATTGAGTCGGAGGACTCATGTCCCACCCAGAGGCATTAAATTCTAAGTTGTTGATTTTTTAAAAAAAATAAAAACTATGCTGCATCAAGCGATGCACATTCGGAGCCACACTCATCCTGCAGCTGTAGTACTGGAGACCAGTGAGTGGACATGCAGGATGTCAGGTGATGTTTGAGCATCCAGAGGCTAAGATATGCCCATCTTTCTTTCATTATCCCACAGGTGTGTTAATTTACCTTTCTCACCCAAAAATATTTACAGAATGATTATGTTATTCAAGGCATCAACTCCATATTGACAAGGAAGTTGAAAACACATCTTAAACAAGTAATCACACCAACAGAACTATATTTGAGATAACTTAGTGACTAAAAAATCCCAGGGGTTATAAAAACTTACAGTGCATTTTCATAAAGCTCTCTTTTTTGAAAATCGTGTCACTATTTAGATACAATGTGTATCTTTTATCAAGAAATGTCATCAGGCTATGATATCCCTAGACAGTCTAGTCCTGTGAGACCAATGCTATTTACAGGGCTTGTTGACTGAAACATGTTGCGTGGTACATGACTGTGCTGCTAAGAGAGATAAAACTCTGCCAATGAAATTGAAATAATATTTTCATGTGTTCTTATCGATTATACGTTTTGTTCATTCTTATGGAAAGAGATCACTTTACATTTACTGCAACATAGTCTTAAAAAATCACTATCAATCATGCATGTATGTATAAAAAAAGGAAATATAATTTGAAGAAGGTACTTTTAAAGATTTTTCCAATTTGAAGGCAGAGCTCTTTTGAATCACTCTGACTCAGCATTATTAGTGACCATGATTTTCTGGACTCATTTTCTAGCCATCAAGATTTCTAGGGGAATAGCTATTCTTAAGAACCCTCACCATGATCTGTGAGGTTTCCTTCCCAGAAGATGTGTCATGGTTGATTTTAGTTGTCAACTTGACACACTTGGGAAGAGAGAACCTCAGTTGGAGAATTTTCTCTATTGGATTAACCTGTGAGTCTACCTGTGAGGCATTTTCTTGATTGGTGAGTGATATGGGAGGGCTCAGCCCACTGTGGGTGGGACAACCCCTGGGTAGGTGGTCCTGAGTTGCACAAGATAGCAGAATGAGCACAAACTTGAGGAGCAGGCCAGTAACCAGTGCTCTTCCAATGTCTGTGCTTCAGTTTTTGCCTTGAAGGTTTTGCTTTAAGTTCCTGTCCTGCTTCCCTCAGGAGATATAAGCCAAATAAACCCTTAACTCCCCACGTTGTATTTGATCAGAGTGTTTTGTCACAGCAGTAGAGAAGCAAATTAGGAAAAACTGACATCGCTTCTTAGAGATCAGATGCTGTTGCTTTCTTTGTCTTACCCACAGATACCTATAGCACTTTTCAGACATCAACTAGGACAAGTATTCTTTCCTTTAAATGACCTTCAGATGATTTGTTGCCTCCCCAAATCACATTTTTTAATGAAATCATGTCCCATGCATGCATATGCTGGCAAGGACAACACTGCCCGAAAACCTACCTGACCTATGAGATTAGACGATGCCATTATTAGAGCATCCAGAGCAATTATTGGAAAGTCGGCTCTTGGCTTTAGAGATGGAAGAGCACAAAACAGTATCATTGAAATACAGTCACTCTGTTAGCTAATGTGGTCTTCAAGGTCAGTAGTTTTTCCTTGGAGGAGGTAACCCTTAGGCATAGACTAGAAAGCTAAGTGGTTATGCAGAAGATGAGGAGGGAGAGTGTGGTTCTGACAGAGGCAGGGCTAGAGTCTGAGGCAGACAGCTGGCAGCTGCCTGGGACACCAAACCATAGTCATCCTGAAACCTTCCCAGATAAACACAAAAGGTGACAGTTCGTGATCTCGGGTTTCTGCACAAGAGGGCTTAACCTCCTTAAGAAGTCTATAGGTCCCACCTTTGCTAAAGAAGAGAATTTTGAATACAAAATAAAACCCATCTTTGGGTTGTCTGTCTTAGAAGATACTTTCAATGTGTACTGACAAACTTGCTTGGTACAGCTATATTTAGAATTGGCAGTGACACTATCTGAAATTCCAAAATCATTTCATGCACGCAGAGTGATACAGCACGTTGTGGTGCACCATGTAGAGCAGGTGGTAGTTTCTGTGATCTAAATGTAAAACGCTTTTAATAAACTCTCTTCAGCCCTATGAAATTGTCTTGTTTAATAATTCACAAGAGAAAGCCAAAGAAAGCCAAAACCTAGAGACCAAATGAAGATAGTCCACATCTTTCAGAATACTGATTTTACTTTACCTAGGTGAGGTAAATTGTGTATGCATATATGTTTAAGCATTTTTTTTTATTAACAAAAATTAGGTTCACTTCACTCTCCCTAGATACATACTGAACAAAGTATTTATCTGGTTGGAGAGTCAGCTAACCCCATGTCTTCCAGGCATGGACCTGTGCCTAGCTCCCCCTGGTGAGAAGGGAGGGTGACAGGTTGAAGGAGCCAAGTAAAGAGATAAGCTGCTGGACAGTGGAGGAGGAGCTGGAGAGGCTGGTCTAGAGTCACATAGTCTAAACTCTCTGTTAATGATTTGGTCTTCAACTCAAGGGGGTTGTGCAATTAGTAAAGAGTTCATCAGGGAAATGACATGATCATATTTACATTTTCTTATTAGTTGCAAAGAAAATGGACTATATTGGGAACAATTATTTTCTTTCTGGACAAAGTCTAGTTTTCTGCTCATGCAGCAATTTGGATTTCAGACACCCATGAGCCTGCTGGCAAGTGCTTCTGGGAAAGGGCTACATGGAGCTAATAATGATCCACACAGCTTGTGGAATTATTAGTGAGCTGAAATTAACAAGCTGTACCAATAACAAAAATCTATAAGCAACCGGATTCCAGTTAACTAATTGCTTAACTCCTTTTTACTTCTTTTGATAAGTGAACAAGGTAGTAACTAACAAAAGTAGAATGAAATCAGGAGAACATTTTGTTCCTTTTCAAGTGAGAAGAGATAATCTCAGTCTATACTATATGAATAGCTATGATGAGAACACAAGTGAACTGAGGCAGTAGATGAAGAGGAAGTGAGATCATGGCCATTAAATGACTAGGGGAAGTTGATAGCAATGACTTACTGTTGGTGGAGAATCATCAGATTCATTTAAGCACCACTCAATGACAAGAACTGATGACCAAAGTGGGGTTTAAGTATTTAATTTACTCTTTGCATTCTAAATAATGTTTTGAGCAGTGAGAGTTCCATTTAAATACCTCTGCTTATAGCAGTTGTCTTGGGTTCTGTGTGCAATGTATCTTTTAATTCTACGTGTGTGTATGTGTATGTATATATTCATGTATGTATGTACCTGTGTGTGGAGCCTTGTGGTTGACATTGGGTGTCTTTCTCAGATGTTTCTCTACCTTATTTTCTGATACAGAGTGTCTCACTGAAACTAACACTCACCAATTGGCTAGACAGTCTGGCCAAGAAATCCCAGGGATCTTCCTATCTCTGTGTTGAAATTTCAGGTACATACCACCACACATAGCTTTTTACATGGGTGGAAGGGATCTGCACTCAAGATCCTCATACTTGAAGATTTTTTTACTGATGTAGCCATATTCCAAGGCCTCTATTTTAATTCTTTAAAGGAAAAAAATCGCAGTTTGAAGTAAATATCTAATTCCTCTTTTATACTTTTTACCTAAGCATTCCTAGTCCGTGAAAATAATTTTATAACTTTGATGAAAGTTAATGCCATCATAGCACTTATTATGGGTCAGGAAATCATTTAATCCCCCCAAACAGTTGTAGGGGGAAACACTATTATGACATTTTTACTGATTGGGAAACTAAAGCACAAGGAAGTTAGATGACTTGTCCAAGGCCATATAGTCTGCAGGGTATATGCTAGAATTGTTGGAGCTGGAGCTCATGGAGTCTGGTTCAGAAATATATGAACTTTTCACTGCCCATATCACATCTTTAAAATCAAATGTCTTTTGAAAAGTCAGTTCGTGATATATATATATATATATATATATATATATATATATATATATATGCTATTTTTTCTTTTCAGTGCTTTCATAAATCTCTGTATCTGGGTCACCCCAACATAAAAAATATGGGAGGTTTTTGAAACTGAATCTCACTTTATGGTACAAAATGAGTTAAGTTTAAAAGCAAGCAGATGTTTGTAAAGCACACGAAACTCAGCGTCATTCCATTCTTGATGGTATTTGGAACATACATGCAATTCTTTTCAAATATGATTTTTATCTAAATGGTGTCCCTTAAAACTTCATCTTAACACCCCAAACTATCCCCAGCTGGTGGGGTAGATGAGCCCCAGCTGAGTTTGTTTCCCAACACTTCCATATTCCACCATAAATATTCATAGTGCAGTGCTCTTGCTACCCAAAGGAAGCCAGAGTCCATTTCTGTGTGCTGGGATTAGTATCTTTAACCTATCACTGGGCTTCTGAATTATGGCTCGCTCTCCCATGCTCTGCATTCTCTGTATTTTTGTGGCTATCTGAGAAGCCCGAAGAAAACATGAAGTGTTAAAAGAAACTTCTAATCCCAGGAAGTTGGCGCATGGAGTATACAAAATCAATTTTTAAGATAAAGTATCTTATTCAAACTTTACACCCAGATCAGAGTTAAACCACTGTTTTCTTGCTTTGCCAGGTTTCCTAGGCAACAGCAATGTCTCTGTACGAGGCCTGCCATCTTACTTTGGGGGTCAGGGGTGGTTGTGAAGAAGGGGAGAAATGAAAGAATGTTCTTTCCATAGACAACAGTTACCTGGCTGTGAAAAGGATGCTTTCCATTGATTTATGTTTGAATGTGTTTAGACCCAGAAAATAATAGCAACACTATGTTTTTTTTTTTAAGCTAAGAGGATAAGTACTTTTGGATTGGAAGTTGTCAGAAGTATGGATTTTCTAGTCTCTTCAAGTCTCTCCCCATTTTTAGTGGGGGCCTTAGATTAGAATTACTACTCACATAAACCATATTTATTGTAAATCCTTATGGACCCCCAATGGGCTCCTGACCTGATACAGATTCAAATTAGGAAAATATTTCAGCTTGATCTTTGACATTAGATGTGGGTTCCTAGACCCACTTGGCACTGATCAGTCAGATACACTTGGATAGAATTTTTACCTTCTGGAAACCTCTACTTTTCCATTAGTGAAGTAGAGGAAGATATCAGTTACGATGGCTTCTTGTGAAGCAATAAGGCACATAGATAGACTCCTCAGCACAGACCTAAATAAGGAATGGGACCCCCTCCTCAATGTTGGGGGAAATGAATAGTCAAAGGTGAATAATGGTTGTAGAAAATTTTCTCATCATTTTTATAGAATATCTGGCAGAAATAACTTAAGGGAGGAGAGGTTTATTTTGGCTCACAGATTAAAGGATACAGTCCATCGTGGAGAAGGCATGGTGACTGGAACTTGAGGCTGCCAGTCAAATCACGTGGAAGGCACGCAGCAGAGTGCTTGGTCTGGAAGCAGGGCTATAATTTTCAAAGTTTATCTATAATGACCGATGCCAATCAGCTGAGTTCTATATCCCAAAGGTTCTAGAGCCTCCCAAAACAGTGGGATCATTTGGGAAACAAGGGTCCAAATACAGGAGCCTGTGGGGAATAATTCCCAATCAGACTGTAGCAGTAGCTCTCATGTAGTCGAGCTCAGTGGTCATCAGTGCTGGCACAATGTACTCAATTTATATTAGCCTTATGAGTGTTTCTAAAAGAAGTGGATGACAATTAACATTAGATTCTAATCCTATATTCACAACCATGGATGCTTAAATTCACCAGGGGTAACACTTGGGTGGAACGTATGTAATGTAATGTAATGTAATGTAATGTAATGTAATGTAATGTATGTGTTGAATTTACACTAAATATAGGATATGTCATTGAGAAAATGGGAGGTTTTATTTTCTGTCTTGGTAGTGCCCATGTTTTCAAGGATAACCGGCATGTTTCTCTCTGTGAGATGTGACTCTGCATCTGGAAGGTACATCTGTATATTCCATGATATGTGCAGGGAAAAGTCATTTTTCATACAAAGAATTACTCTATACAGAATTTGGTATCACTTCTAATTCATTTTCTTAAGCATGATTGCTAACCTCCAGGCAAGAGCTGTCTTTTGTTTAAATACCAGGTGTCTCCAGGCTGGTCAGGTCATTTTCAACTGTGTCTGAGTGCACTTGTGGGTATTTATTCAGTTCTCCTTGCCTTGAGCTTTTTTGTGGCCATCACGCATAGTCGGGAGAAATGAGCAGTGCAAGGTGAATAGTGGCTGTTGTCCATTCCGGTGGGTTAGTGAGCATTGCTTGGAACAACTCAGTGCCTACTTCTGATGGACATTTTGCATCAATTAGAATTAATTTGACTGAGAGATAGTAATACTTTTCAAGTAACTGAGCAGAGCACCTTAGTGCTTCCGGAAGCATGAGAGACATCCTCATGACTCTCACCTGCACACTCATTCTCATGTGCATGTCAATAACTGCACCAAATAACATTATTTGGAAGGAGGAAGCAGTAGAATCCATATGACCCCTTGGTTGAGGGTTGAGGCAGAAATTGAATTCTTGGGAAACTCTGGGTCTGGGTGGGGTTATTTCAACCTGAGTTTGGAAAGCAGAACATGACAAGGTGGGAGAGCCAGTCTCTGCAGCTACCCTCAGAATCCAGTCCTGGCCTGGCTGGTGGGCAACCTGCAGCTCATTGATTGGTTCAAGTGTCCCTGTGCAAGATGGCCCTGCCAACGTGCTAGGGATGCCTTGTTTGGCAGTGACAAGTTCAGGAATAGGATTGGAAAACCTGGAGACCCATAGTGAGCATGACTGACAAAACTCATTGGACCTCAGGAAGGACTGGAAGACATTGAGGAAGTTTCTCAGTTCTTAGTTTATGAATCAAGGCGATACTGAATAGAGGCAGCTGAAACTGTGACACCTTAGGCTTTTCAATTCAGTTTTGCAAACTTCATTTAAAAATTTTATTATACATTTTATTTATTATATATTTTTATATTTTGAGGATTTCATATGCGAGTAATATATTGACGTTTCTTCAGATGCCTCTTCTCTTCCTTGTATATCTCCTCTGCTCCTCAACTTCTTGTCCTATTCTTTGATAATTATTGCTGCACACACACACATACATACACACACACACACACACACACACACAGACCCTGTGACATTTCTCCCATCCACACTGGCATACCAACTCATGTTGACATTATATTATGCAGGTCATGAGGTCATGTTAGGCACTCATACTACTGTGGAGATTTTATGAAGTCAGCTCCCCTGTCATGTCTATAACATATTATCTAGCAGTTCTGTTTTTCTGACTCTTACAACCTTCATACCTGTTTACAATGTTCCCTAAACCTTAGGTGTAGAGGTTACAACACAGATGCATCTGTTGGAGCTATGTATCACACAGTTGCTTACTGTATGCATTTTGCTCATTTGTGGAACTTTGTAATAGTCTCCATCTGTTGCACAAAGAAGCTTCTTTGATAAGAGATGAGAGCTACACTTGTCTGTAAATATAAAGATACATGTTTAGAATCTTGTAAGAAATTATGTTGGTCTAGGAATGTGGCAGGAATGTGTTCTCTCTAGGATTTAAGACCTCTCCAACCATGTGTACTTGGCTATGATTATGGTACCAGGAATAGTTTCCTTCCAACTGAGTAAACTTTAAGTCTAATTAGACAACTGCTGTGGGGAATAAGGCCTCCCAACACAACCCCCTCCTTGACAAACAGTCAAGGTACGCTAAAAACTCTTGCCCCACTAATATGGGGGAAGAGTCCCTTTGCTAATTGCCTCAAGTTAATATGCTGTCAACATGTTTACGAGGCCCTGCAAACTCCAGGGCGGAAAGTGCGGTTTGTCCTAATAGCACATCTCCGTTTCCCGTTCCGGCTGAGTCATGGGACCTGTAACTGACCAAGTTCCTGGTATAAGATGTTCCGGTAAGATAAAACTTGGTATGAACCTTTGACAGAAGAGAGATGTGCATATATAGGAGTGCTTCACAAGTAAAGGCACGTCGCCATTTTGTGCCGTGTGTGTGTGTGTGTGTGTGTGTGTGTGTGTGTGTGTGTGTGTGTCTACTCTTCAACCTCGACGTCCCTCGCAGAGACTCGGATCCAGGCCCGTGCAGGCGCGGCAACTGCTGATTACCCTCAAGAAAAAAATGTCACTATTATACCAATAGAGATATATGCTGGCTGGTTATTGTTGTGGTTTGTAGACTTTATAGCAGAATAAGACCATTAGTTGGTTTTCTTCCTTTTTGCCTCCACTGTACTTTTTGATATAAAAACTAGTCTTCAGGGAGCTGTTCTCCATGTCAGTTCCAGCTCAATTTGTGAAAATCCTGTGTCTGAAGTATGTGATGTCTTCAGCAATAGGATCTTAGTTTCCAGTTGTGGGAGTTAACCAAGGGCTGTGGCCAATAACCTATGTTATTTGGAGATTCTCTTGCATACTCCCAACCCAGAACTGGAAAGGAGGTTTCCATAGCACTGGGATTTTTGTTAGACAGACTTCGATTATACACATCCACTCAGAAGTAAACTCCATTTTAAATAACAGAATACATCTTTGAAGGTGCTGCATATTTTTATAATTTTTGGAGTAGCCATTTAGCCAAAAAAATTTCTAGGGTCAAATTATAGAGTTAGTAGCCCCAAATAAACATATTTATTTAAAATTATTTTTGCAGCCAAGCAGTTGAATTCCAAGACACAAGATTTCTAGATAACATTAGTTATGTGTTTTCATTTCACTTCTTAAAGATTTTCCAAATAATGTGTCAGATCTTTATAATAATCTATAATGAGATGGCAATCTGAAATAATATGGTGCCATGCCTAAAAGTATTTGTTATTTGAAAAGTTGTCCAGTTTTTTGTTTCTGCAGCAGATTTGCCATCAGAATGCAGGTGTTGTGAATACCACAAATAACTTTAATCCAAACTAGGAAACGAAAAGACTCCCAGTCAGGATCACCTTCATTGGACACATAGATTCAGGTAAGTCCACCACTACTGACCACCTGATCTCCAAGTCTGGTGGGACTGGAAAGGAACTACTGAAACACTTGAAAAGGAGGGCAGATATGGAAAAGGCCCATTCAAAAATGCCCTAGTCTCTGACACACTGAAAGCTGTGTGAGCATGATATCACTAATGACATCTGTCTGTGAAAATTTGAAAACAGCAAATATTATATCACTATTATTAGTGCCCCAGGACACGAGACTTCATCAAAACTGTGATAAAGACAATCCTCAGGCTGACTGTGCTGTCCTGATTGCTGCGCTGCTGGTGGAGAGTTTGAAGCTGCTTTCTCCAAGGGTGGGCAGACCAGTGTGCATGCCCGTCTGGCTTACACATTGGATGCAAAACAACTAATTGTTGGTATCAACAAAATGGATTCCACAGAACTAGAAGAGATACACAGAAATTGTTAAGGAAGTCAGAACCTACATTAAGAAATTTGGCTTCAACCCTGGCAGGGTAGCGTTTGTGCCAGTTTCTGGTTGGAATGGTGACAACATGCTACAGCCAAGTGTGAACATGCCTTGGCGCAAGAGATGGTAAGCCATCCCTAAAAGTGGCAGTGCCAGTGTGGAACCACACTGCCTGAAGCTTTGGATGGCATCCTGCCACCAACTCGGCCCACTGACACACCTTTCCAACCGCCCTTTGAAGATGTCTTCAAAATTGGTGGCATGGGTTCTGTCCCTGTGGGTTGAGTGGAGACTGACATTCTTAAACCTTGCATGGTGGTTACCTTTGGAGAGTCAATGTCTCAACTGAAGCAAAGTCTGTTGACATGCACCATGAAGCTTTTAGAAAAGATCTTCCTGGGGACAATGTGGGCTTAAATGTGAAGACTGTGTCTGACAAAGAAGTTCATTGTAGCAATGCTGTTGGTGACAACAAAAATGACCCACTGAGTCCAGTGGATGAACTCCTGATGAAGAACATTTAGGGACACAAATCAGACTGTATGGACACACACACACACACACACACACACACACATTTTATATATATGTGTGTGTATATATATATAACTGAGATCACATTAAATGTGGTGGGGGCCAATGAGGGAGCAGAGAAGGAAAGGGATCAAATGATAATGTATGAAAGTCACAAAAATTCAATTAAAAACAATAAAAAAAGAATAAAATTGATAAAATAAATTGTAAAATTTATACACTGAAAAGTATAAATTGCTGTTGGAAGAAATTAAAGAAAATCTAAATAAATGGAAAGGCATTCTAAATTCATGGATACAGAAGACTTGCTGTTGTTAAGATGGTAGTACCTACACAAACTCGAGCCAGACAGAATCCCAGCATGAATGAGGCAGTTGGGCATGAACCTGCCCCTGGCTGAGAGACAGTTGCCAATGACAGCTGTTGGGAGAGGAAGAGTCCATTTCCTTTAAGGGTGTGACCCAGGAAGTTCAACCACACTTCAGTGAATGACCACATTCCCTGGAGTATATAGACAGCACAAATTGAACTGGGTGTTTTTTTTTTTTTTAATGAGAGTATAAAATTGGGTGGTAGGGAAAGGGGTTTGATCTGGGAGGAGGTGTAGGTGAATACAAAATACATTATATAAAATTCTCAAAGAATTCATAAAAGTTTTTTTTTTTAATGACCCACCAATAGAAACAGCTATCTTTACTACTCAGGTAATTATCCTGAACTATCAGGCAAAATTAGGCATGGGTATGGTCCTATACTGGACTGTCACACATCTTATCTAGCTTGTAAGTTTGGTAAGCTCAAAGAAAAGATTGCTGCTCTGGTTAGAAGCTGGAAGATGACCCTAAATTCTTGCAACCTGGTGAAGCAGCCACTGTTGATATGGTTCCAGACAAGCTCGGGTGTGTTGAGAGCTTCTCTGACTATTTCCTTTGGGTCTTTTTACTGTCTGTGATATGAGGCAGACAGTTGCTGTGTCTTCACCAAAGTCATGGACAAGAAGAGTATTAGAACTCACAAGGCCACCAAGTCTGCCCAGAGCTTGAAAGGTCAAATGAATGCTATCCCTAATACCGGCCACCCATGTCTTAATCTGTGGTGGAAGAACAGTCTCAGAACTGTTTGACTCAATTGGCTATTTAACTTTAATAATATAAGACTGCAGGGCTGGAGAGACGGCTCAGTGGTTAAGAGCACTGGCTGTTCTTGCAGAGGACCTGGGTTTGAATCCCAGTGTTCATATGACAGCTAAGAACCATCCATAACTCCAGTTGCAGGGTATCTGACCCCCTCCTCTGTCCTTCACAGGCTCTGCATGACATGGAAGCACTTAAATACATGCAGACATAACACCTATACACATAAAATAAAAATTTAAAAGTAGCATATGACTGATTAATGATAACAATGCATTGTGAAAATCTTCATAAAGAAAGGAGACTATTTTGTGCAGTCTGTGTGTATGTGTGTGTGCGCGCGCGCGTGTGTGTGTGTGTGTATGAGTTTTAAGTTATTAGTTTTAAAAATTATACTTTTTAATGGAAACAACTTGACCAAAACTCAGTCACAGAATTTTAAGATCCATTGAAACAAGCCTAATGAGAATAAAATACCAATATAAAGAAATTTTCTTGCTTTCATTTTTCAAAATGTATGTCTATGTGAATAAAATGAGAATAGCAATATATTAATTATCTACCACAGGTGTACTTCACTATTTACATACATTATAAAAAACATTCCTTCATACACTCAGTAAAGGTGTGGGCATTATGCTTTTAACTTGAAGAACTCCATTGATAAGATTGGGTATCACTGTCTGGGTATGCAAGAAATGGAATGTATGTTAGAAATGTACTATGGTGGTTTTGGTGGCTGTTTTAAAACACCTCTCTTCCTTCAGACCCTTCAAAGGTAGAAGACTGGGGAAAAAATCATCATATGACTTATATCTTATATTGGGCCAATCATTCTGTTCCCCTAGAGGCTTGACTTGAGAGAGAGAGAGAGAGAGAGAGATGCTAGTCTGGTTTTCTCCCAAACTCCAAAGCAAGAATTTGAGTATAGCAATTTATTAAAGAGTGAATTTCATGGAATATCTGTTGGAGTGTAGACAAGTGAGGAGGGGAGAAAAAGATACAAACAAGACATACTTACCTCATCAACAGGTGACCTTTGGGAACTTAGTTCTGTTACAGGATTCTGGTAGCCAGTATGGAATGTGTGTCTAAGTTATTCCATCTCAGGAGACAAGGAAGTTAAGGCTTTGGTCATTGGCTAAGGGCAGCTCCCTGGAGATTCTAATTCACATGTCCTGCTTGTGGACTGAGAAGACCAAAGACCAGGGAAAATTCTGGGGTAAAGAACTGCAGGTGGTATCAGAGCACACTGGACCAGCAGTATAGGTCTCAGGACTAGGGAGGAGAGAAAAGGGACCAACGGAGCTAATAACAGCAGACGAGTCATTTGTTTCAGACCTTGTGGAAACCAATGCATCCAAGGCTGGTTTTCAGAAAGCTAAAGGGTGCAGTAAGTGTGCAGAGGCCAACAGAGAAGAGAGGGCATGTGGCTCAGAAGACAGTGCAAGTGAGGTCCATTAGGGAGGTACTCCGTTCCCTGCCAGGCTTGGCTGCGTTTCACTTTTCTATTTTTAGATGATGTCTCACTGTAATGACTCTGTCTCTTCTTCATTTTGTTAACCTGAGTGTCAATTACTCATCAGATGTGACAGAATGGGGTTTTCAGAAGTGGCCACAGTACTATTTCTTCAGTCTCATATGCTTTCATAACCTTGTCAGCTGCAGTCTGGAGGCAGAGACTATTTTCCTTCCCTTTGGGAGCATGGAGCCTTTATAGTTACATTGAGGGATAAGATACGGTGAAAGCGATGCTATATGACTTTTTTTCTGATTGTTTGTAGTGCCAGAATCCATCGCCTGTTACATGGTAGGCAAGTGCTCTACCACTGAAATGCAAGCCCAGTCCCTACTATACAAGTTTTGATGTTAAGGCATGAAAAACCTGACTTCCATCTTGGCTTTCTTGCTCGGAAGGGTTTCCGTTAGAATGTAGCCACCATGTTGTGATGAAGCCCTGCACATCTGGGTAGGCTACTAATAAATGTTCCAAAACTGAGGTCTCCATCAGTGGCCATTATCTGTCATAGGGTATGTGAATAACTGAGTATGGATATTGTTCTACCTTCTAAGTTTTGTGTGGCCCCTGCTAACACAATGTGAAACAAAAACAGGCTGGAGAGATGGTTCAGTGGTTAAGGGTACTGGATTCTCTTGCAAAGGACCTGGGTTTGGTTTCTAGCACCCACCTGGTGATTAATGACCATTGATAACTCTAGTTCCAGGGGCTCTGACACCCTCTTCTGGCCTCCATGGGCATTTCACAAATGGAGGCACTTACATACATGCAGGCAAAACACTCATACACATAAAATAAAAATTAAAAAAACCAAAGCATTTTCATCAACCCAATTTTCAGATCTAAAATCAAAATACAGCTTGTAACACACACTTAGAAAAAAACAATGTGTTTTCTCCCTCATTTGTGGATCCTAGAACTAAATCCTTATATGTGAGTTTGCACCCTAATGTAACTGCAGGAACCAGGAAAATGGAAAGGAACTAGGGAGGTGAAAGGAAAGAAGGAACCTGAGAGAGAAGAATAGTAGGGGAAAGGTGCTTCTAAGGGAGAAATAGATAAAATAGGGGTGTTTAAATGGGAGGGGGAAGGGTTATAAAATGAACTATAGGGATAAAGTGAAAGAAGGAGCTCAACTCAGGTGGGCCTTAGGAGACTGACATTATCAAGGGAGAAATGGGAAAAATGGGGACACTTTAATGGGGAAAGTTTGGGGGGAGGGTTAGACAGGGAGACAGAGAGAGGGGGAGATAAATAATGCCTAGATAGTGTCAGACACCAGAGGGAATCACAGTATTCTAACAACTTAATGATAAGTACAGGTACAATATTTCTACATGATCCGAAGGCTACACAACAAGAAATAGTTCCAGACAGGAGAAATCTTCCCTTGAGTTGTTGGCCAGCTTGTTCAAAGAGACTCCCAAAATTACACAGGCTATTGCCATAGCCCTTGATTGCCTCCCAGAACTTGAAAGTAAGACCCTATTGCTGAAGTCAGGAGATATTTGGACACAGGATTTGGAGCAATGGAACTAGAACTGACCTGGAAGCTGCTTCCCTGAAGGTTAGCTCTCATAGGTCTGGAGAGCATACATAAGCTGTTAAGGGAGAACATCAATTGCCAGCCCGATTGCAACTTCATGACCAAATAATCACATTAATGCCCGGCATAACATATAACATTGTTCAACAGTGACACCTTTACATTGGGGCCACTCAATGGCTACCTAATTGGACTTAAAGCCCACTTAATGAGAGAAACCTCCGGTGTGGCTATAACCATAGTCAAATACATATGGCTAAAGAGGTCATAGATCCTAAAGACGTCCCGAAGGCTCTCTCACATCCCTCGACTAATGTAACTTCTTACTAAGTGCAAAATACACACCCCTATATTTATAGTAAAGTATCCCAGTCACCACACATCAAAGAAACTTCTACAAAGAGAGTACCACAAAGTACCACAACTGATCACACACAGACATTTTATATGAGTTTCCCATGCCTAAATGGCACATCTACAATGTAACCTCTACACCTAAGATTCATGCAACATAGAACAAGGGGTAAAGGGGACACTAATGAATCTCTCAACTCTCATTAATGAAGTTCCCTCATGCAACAGAGGGCTAGGAACATAAAAGGTCACACACGGCCAAAGAATGGAGATTAGGAGTCTGAGGAGTGTGGGTTCCTGGGCAGGACTCTTACATTAAGGTTCACTCACCCAGGACTCAGGGACCATTGTAGAAGGGGGGCTATAAGATTGTAACAGCCAGGAAGGAGCTGCGTGACCATAGGGAAATAGCATCCTACAAGCTCCTGTTCATATATGAACCTACAACAATGGTGTTGGCATGCTCAAGACTGGCATAAACTGAGGCAGACAAAAACCCAGCATGGCACTGGGGAAATGGGCAGCAGACCCGGATCTTAGCTGAAGATATACCAGTGGCTGATTACTGTCAGGTGAGGAAGTGCTCATTTTCTTAAAGTGAGGGTCTCTGGATAGGCTGACTAGACCTCAGTGGATGATCTTGCACTGAAGATTGTCTGGGAACACTAACTTGATACAATAGCCCTTGATACAAATGACAGAATGTATGAATTCCAGGAGGGAGGGCTCTGGGAGGAAGGAGTTATAAAGATGATTAAGATCAGTTGAGATGTTCTATATGAAATACACAAAAATCAATATAGTACATTCAATAAAAAAATCTTTAAAAATACATCTTGTTTTTGTTTGTTTAAGTTGCTAAGTTTAAATCACCCTGGATAAACATGAAACTAGTACACAAATAAGGTAACCAAAGTGAGTTTATATAAGGTCTTTCAGGTGGTTCAGGGTAGCATAAAAGCATACTTAAGCAATATTCACTGATTAAGAGTTTAGATTCTTTTTTCCCATATGTTGGTCTTTCAGTGGGATTTGCCATAACTCGCACTGGTTGATAGCACCAAACTCAGATCATCACACTCTTACCTCAGCTGAGAATACTGCATTACTATCATACTCTGAACCCTCACAAGGATGACATGTATCACGTGTCATGTCTCGGGGACCATGGATAAATTTTATCAACAACTGTGCTTTCAATCCAATTTAATTTTTGCCCAAGTTCCGGGACATGAGTATTATCTGTTCTTCATGGATGAAGAATAAGAGGTTCAGGAAATTCAAATGACTTGCTCAGGACTGCGTAGGAATCACCCAGGCTACACTCTCCTTCTGAGATCCCTACCTGAAGTTTTGATGCTTAAGGGACTTGGAGCTTCAGCTTGAATTCATCCTCTTTTAGCCGTATGTTCTGGTATGTTGAAGTTCCACCACCTGGATGGTGGTGTGTGGCTGACCGGTTTTAGACAATGGTGATTTTCAGTTCTGGGATTGGTTTGGTAACACAACCAACAGTTTTGCTTTTGATTTATGAGAAATTACTTCTTGAGGTTGAAATGTCGCAGCATCATAAATTAGACATTTCTGCTAACATCTATGTATATACACACATATGTGTTATAGAAATGTATAAATGACATAATTCTAAATACGGGCATTATATAAAATTATGGTCTATTCAGTTATTTAAATCATTTTATTTTATGTGCGTGACTGTGTTGCCTGCATGTATTCAAGTATACCCGTGTTGGGCAATGCCTGTGGAGGTAGAAGAGGGTGTGGAATTCTACTGGAACTGGAGTTACGAAGAATTGTTAACTGCCATGTGGGTGCTGTGAATCACACCCCGAGTCTCTGCAAGAGCCACCAGGGCTCTCTCCACTGAACCATCTCTCCAGTGCTCTCTGCACTCTCCAGGATTATCATTTTATATGTTATTCATTCTCCCTCTTCCTCTCCTCTCTCTCTCTCTGCCCCCTAAGATAGAATCCAGGATTTTGCACATGTTATGAAAGCATGTTATTACAGCCCAACTGCTTGATTTTCAAGTCTTAGACTTTTGAAATAATAGCTATAATAAAAAGAGTTAAGTGTTGCTCTAGAGTTCAGTAGCTCTTCACTCTGTTTCCCCTAAAGTGGACATTATATTTATGAAGTTAGCAATATCATTATTTAAACCGTACAGTGTGTTCAAGTTTCATCAATATTTCCACTAATGTTTCTTTTCTGCTCCTGGATCTAATCCAATTTCTACGTTGTCTCCTGAGTCATGTGTACATGGCCGTTTGTGTGGACATACCCTGTCCTTCCTTATTTTTCAACTTTGGAAGCATGCTTGCCAAGGAATTTTGAAGAAAGGGTTTTAATTGGGGCTGTGTATTGTATTCTCCTGAATAGAATTGGGGTATGGTTTTTCTTGAATAATGTCACAGAGGCAAGAACTTTACTGTGTTTTTGCTTTGCAGCATAGCCAGGCAAGTGACCTTGACATGACTCATGTCTGATGGTGCTGGCCTTGATGATACTGATCTTGACCACTTTAGTTTACTAGTTTTATGAGTCACTTTTCTGTTGTGATAGAACCACTGACTAAGGGAACTTATAAAAGGAAGAGTTTATTTAGCTTGCAGTTTCAAAGGGGCAAGGGTCCATAATGGAGGGGAGGCATGGTGGAAGAGGCAGCTAGAGTAGACACAGCAGCTAACCGTTTCACATTCTCAAGCAGGCACAGGTAGCAAGGTGACTGGAGATCCAGCAAGGCTTAAGAACTCTCTAAACTGCCCCAAGTCATGTGCTTTTTCTAGCATGGCCACACCTTTTAAGATCTCTCCAAACAATGTCACCAGTTGGTGACAAAAGGTAGGTCCAAATACTTAGAGCCTATGGGGGACATTCTCATTCAGACTACCACACTAATTTTCTTCTGTCTCAAGTCATTGTCTTTACTTTGCCCCCACACTGTTACTAGAAGTGAGTCTCTAAGTCCAGGTCATAGGACAGGAGAAATCAGTGAACTCTGCCTCCCGGAGAGACGAGTATGAGAGATGGATCTTTATGTAGCAGCAGGAAAGTGTTTTCCATTCTGGAGTAGTCTGCAGATCCCCAGGATTGGTAGGCTCTTGGGTAACAGAAACTCCCAGGCACTCTAAACCTGAGTCACTCAAACCTTTGATTTCCTCATCATGGGAATTATATACAGTAGAACATGTGTACTTTTATTGGCTAC
The DNA here is from genome assembly GCA_035773235.1 of Eospalax fontanierii. NCBI lineage: Eukaryota > Metazoa > Chordata > Mammalia > Rodentia > Spalacidae > Eospalax > Eospalax fontanierii. The sequence continues at coordinate 37,648,164 of CM069544.1, read as the reverse complement.
ATGATCAAGACAAACTGTAACTGTTCTAAACATTCTCTTACTATAAGGAAGGGTTCAGAATCACTTTTTCCTATAAAATTCTAAAATGTATAATGTTTGATACAGAACACAATGTGGGCATTGTTTTATTCAGAAATATTTTTCCCTCTAAAAGTAAAGTGATATATTTATTATATCTATTAATTTCCCTAGCAGCTGTAAAGTAGTAATAAGACAGGTAAACACTGTACACCATAAAAATTATAAGCATGGAAGCATATGTAAGTACATTTTTATAAATATATGGTATCTATTACTATAAAATTTTAAAAATTATAAATGCTATAAAATAATACACATCAAATAAATACATATGTTAAGCAGTATGGTTGATATCTTTTGTGTATGTGTGCATATATATTTCTCTGTGTGTGTGTGCGTGTGTGTGTATAGAGAGGCGTCTTAATTTCTCTCCACCTTATTTTCTGAGACAGGATATCCACTGAACATATTGCTCACGATTATCTGGTCAGCAAGCTCCAGGCATCTGTCTGCCTCTATCTTGCCAGAGCTGGAATTACAAGTACATGTTAGTGCCACCATGCTTTGTGTTTTATATAGCTTCTGGGGTTCTGAACTGAGATCCTCGGGCGTGCTCAGCAAGCACCTTACTGATAGAATATCTCCCCAGCATGGCGGTTGACAACTTGCAACATTAACAAAAATATCTTTGGGGGAAGCAATGTGATTCTCATTTTACAATTTAAAAACATCCTGATGTTCAGGGAAGAAGTGTGTTTCCCAAGATGACATGGTGAACAACAACATTGGAATTTAAACTTAAAAGCTTTGATCCTTGAGTATGAACCCGCTAAAGCTTTGCAGGGTGACTGATTAAAATTGGGCAGGAAGCAAACAATATTTGAAGACTGAGCTCACTCTAAGTGTTTCAAGAAATTACACATAATCAAAAGTGATTGAAGAAGACAGGTGCTCTGCTTGGGTGAAGAGAAATTCTCACTTCAAGTCAACCGAAAAATATTACTGTGGACTGCAGAGATGGTTCAGTAGTTAAGAGCACTGAATCCTCTTACAGAGGACCCCAGTTTGATTCCAAGCACCCACAGTACAGCTAACAACCATTCCTAACTCTAGTGCCAGGGTATCCAATGCCGTCTTCCGACCTCTGTGGGCATTGCACAACATGAGTGCACTTACATACATGCAGGAAACACACTCACACATGAAATTAAAAATAAATAAGTAAAATATTTTTAAATAAAAAAATAGGTGTGAGAAGTGTGAGAAGACATGCCTACTAGTTGTGTTTGTCCTCTGGGCTCAGTTACACACACCTCACCATGGCTAAACTGAAAGGCCTGTGTTCCACTGACAGATTGGCAGCAACCAGTCTGCGTGGAACGTCAGCAAGTCAGAGATCACGAGGGCCAGCCCTACTCTGAAACGTAGCTGACAACATGTCTGGCCACTTAATTTTTCTTCCAGCAGCAGTCTGAACAGCTTGCAGGGTTAAACCCAACCGGCCTGGGACAGCAGGTTCCTGAAGTCTTTCAGTGCCTGGCAGTGGACATATTAGACAAGCAACCAAGAAGACACATGAAAAGAAGCGCCAGGCTTTCTCACCTGTGATTCAGAGTGGGGACATAGACTTTCTGGTGGGACAGGCGTGTGTCGGGCATGTAGCTCCCAAGTCACAGAATGTAGGTCCTACAGATAGTGTGCCTGAGAGGCTCTGAACCCTAGCTGTCTGCTCATTCCTCCAGAGACAAGTTTTCTGTTTTTGTAGAACAAGCTTCTTGGGGTTTTCTAGCCATAATTACCTGGGCAACTGAAAGTAATTAAGCCTGAGATGATATCTTTATACAACATGTTAGAGAAGGAGCAGATATACCTTAACCCAAAGGGACATTACAGCCAGAACACTGAATGTTTCCCACTGGGAGGTAGGTGGAGAGGCCCATAGCAATCTCAAGGAATCTCATCATTTTCTCTGTGTGGAAATTTAATTCAATTTAAACATAAAATTTGTGTGTTGTCCTTTGGGCTCTCAGTCACACTATCAATAGGATCTATATTCTGTGACTTGGGAGCTACATGCCCGACACACGCCTGTCCCACCAGAAAGTCTATGTCCCCACTCTGAATCACAGGTGAGAAAGCCTGGTGCCTCTTTTCATGTGTCTTCTTGGTTGCTTGTCTAATATGTCCACTGCCAGGCACTGAAAGACTTCAGGAACCTGCTGTCCCAGGCTGGTTGGGTTTACCCTGCAAGCTGTTCAGACTGCTGCTGCTGGAAGAAAAATTAAGTGGCCAGACATGTTGTCAGCTACGTTTCAGAGTAGGGCTGGCCCTCGTGGTCTCTGACTTGCTGACGTTCCACGCAGACTGGTTGCTGCCAATCTGTCAGTGGAACACAGGCCTTTCAGTTTAGCCATGGTGAGGTGTGTGTAACTGAGCCCATAGGACAAACACATGAAACTATGCATGTCTGTGCCCTCTTAGACACCCAGCCACACCCCCTTTCTCCTTCCCTGACTTAATTCTGAGATTTGAAAGTGAAAACAGAACCTCCACTCTGCTTTCTTTCTCTCAGTAATCCTTGGTGAAGGATTACTGTCTATCACCCTTTCTTCCCCAGTGTAAACAACACCAGCCTTTTCATTTTGAGTGTTGACTTGGGAGACAAACCAGTTCTCATTTTCACTTTGAGACTGATCTAGAAAGTGTTATTAGACTTCAGGTTACACTCAACAAGCCCATGCCCAGTGGGTTGAAAGGGTACACAAGGCTTACCCCTGTTTCTCAGCTCTGAACTCATTGATTTGATACAGCTTCTTTTGTTACTGCTGAGATGGGGGCAGGGAAGACTTGGATTAATAAAGGCATGAAATAAAATACATGTGTAAAATGCAGTAAGTAACAAGCAAGAGTGCGGGGTGTGGAGTGGAGAGCTGGGGAGGCTCATTGTATAAAACCTGAGGTTTCTGTGGTCTCAGTGGTAGTTTATTTGGGAAATCATGGTGTAGACTCTTCAAGAAGTTCACTGAGGACAGTTGGCTGATGGATTCCCAAATGAAAAGTCATGCGTGAGAAATTAATTTCCAGGTGTGCATGGCTGTTTCATTTAAATATGTTTTCCAGTGGCCAATGTTGCCACAGGCACAGGTTTTCTAATCTAATGAATGTAACATTGGTGTCAAGCTGTGAAGCATTCTGTGTTCTTTGGGGTCATGAGGAAAATACTTGCCATAGACAAAGCCATATTTAAGGGTATTATCCTCATTGTTAGGATGTCTAAACTGTTCAGAAGTTGTTAAACAACTTGATAATGTTCTGTTGAGTTAATGTATTACAAAAAAAATAATTATTAGCCAAAGATGCAAAATTGTCATTATTTTATCTGAAGAAAACAGATGATAAGGATGGTCTATCCAGTAGCCATGGGTTTTGATTACCATTGCTACTATAAAGCAGTGATGGAGAGTCTGAGTGCCATTTGAGCTATACAAAGAGATGCAGTGCCAGACACCGGCTTAAGTGCATATGTGGCCTTCTACAAATCAGTCAGTCAAGCTTGCATATCTTATATGCTGAACCAATAGATTGACCTGAATAATTTTTATTTCCATTCCATTTGTAAAAATTATCTTATTTCTTATTGCAGATTCGATGAGCAAAATGCATCACATAAACTATTTTTATTGTTTAGAGACATTGGGATTGTGGGTCCTACTTTGAGCAGAACTCTGTTTTAATTATCTCCAATGGTTATGAATCTAGAAGCTTAGAAGTGCTTGGGTCCTACCCACAACAGAGCAGACCAACACATATTGTAGTCATCCTCAGTGTTTGACCCAATGACTGATCCAAGAAGAGACTGTACATTTCATAAATGCCGACACATGAATAAAACTCTGAGTGAGATTCAGACAATCCAGTGAGTAGGGAAGAAAGCCAAACTGAGTATTCAGTCACAAAGCAGATGATGGTGTATGGCAAGTGCAGGATATTCTTGTTTCCGTAGACAACTGCATCTTTCAGAGTCATTACTTAATATGAGCCTTCTTCTCCATTTATTTCCAGCTGCTGGAGAGTGGACATCCCAACTAATTCATTTTAAAAATAGACTTATTTATTTTTAATTATGTGTATATGTATTTGTCTGTATGTGGGTATGTGCACATGAGTTCAGGTGCCCACAGAGGCCAGAAGAGGATGTTGGGATGGATCTCTTGGAGCTAAAGGTACAGGTTATTATTATGTGATATCGAAAATGAGTGCTGAGAACCAAACCAGGCTTCTCTACAAGATCAGCAAGTGCTTTTACTTGATGAGCCGTTTCTCCAGATGACTCCCACCCATTGATGAGCCATCTCTCCAGAACCCCCCACCCCCTTTGAGCCATCTCTCCATAACCCCCCCCCCTTTGAGCCATCTCTCCAGAACCCCCCCCTTTGAGCCATCTCTCCAGAACCCCCCCAACTTTGAGCCATCTATCCAGAACCCCCTCCTCTCCCTCATGAGCTATCTCTCCAGACCTGCCCCCCCCCCCACACTCATTCTTTGGCCACAATGTTCTTTAGCGTTATTCTTTAGCTTTGTGTAGAAATAGTTTGTATGGAAATAACTTATCCCTAAGTGAGAATATAAAAATCTAGCCATAGTACTGGGAAAGTTTGTACACACACACACATAAACCTATATCAGTTCTCTTGAGCTTGAAGACTATCTCACCAAGTGGAAAATTTCTAATAGTCGTCAGAAAGATTTGTGCAACTCGAAACGGGAAAAACCAGAACTGCAATTACACGAGCTTCAGTGAAATGATGAACACGAACATTGAAAGCTGTTACATACTAAAAGTGACGGAGTTCTGACATTGTTTCTAAGTCCCCTGTAATATTACATTATCTTTATTATAATAAACAAATCAAAGTATAAAATGGCATAAAATGCATTGTAATGGAAAATCATTTGTAAGCAAGAATCAAGCGAACTCTTGTGAGTCTTGAACTGTCATGGCTTATGATCACTCTTAAAAGACAAATTGCAAGAAATAAGTTTGGGTTTTTGTTTTCTAGTTAAAAAATAGGAAGTTGGGGAATACTACAGCAGCTAAGAACATCTCATAAGGAAGCTTAGCAAAGGCCTGTCATATAATTCTGCAAGACTTTCTCTTCTAGTATATTGTGAAGGAATCTCAGTCCACTTTTCCCCTGTCTGAGGATGTCCTGTGTGTTTAGAGTATTTTCCAGCTTTCAGTCTCAAGGGACTGTGCCCTGCTAGTCTATGCTTATGGGAGCCAGTCAGGTAACAAAACTGGATAAAATAAGGCTGAAATAATTGAAAATCAAACACAGAAGCTGATGTAAACTATTTTTATTGTAACTGAACTATGGCATAAGCATGTAACATGATCTAAATATGTAAATAGTTTAAATTTGAAATAGAAAAAAATACAAATTGAAAAATAGAAACATTGATTCTTTCAACACAACATCCTTTCGATGCATATTAAAGCCATGTGCCTTCTCTCATTTTTCTTGAAATGTGGCCTTTTCAGTCTGTCTTTTATTTTCTCACATTTGATATAGATGCTGGTTTAGAGAAATAACTTTCTACCACAAGGGGAAAAAAATGGGCTAGCCTGCTAAGTGCACCTGGTATTAAACTCCAAAGCAGGCAGGCAGCAGGTCTGTGCTGGGGTGTGGTGGCCTGCAGAGCTCCTGGGCCCTCCAAAGTGGGCAGTCATTACTCAACTCCAGACAATTGTTGACATTTGTTGACGTACAGGAATGTAGGCCCTGGGCTGATCATCCCCTTTCTAGAGGAAAGTTAGGAATCTGTACATTTAATAAAATCCTCTTTTGAAATGCTTTCTGTTTAAAGCAGTTTAAGTCAAATAAGCATGTCTGGGAGCTAGGTGACATTTGTGAACTACCATGTTGCCTTTTCTGGGCTGTTCCAGGAATGGGTGAGCTTTGGCCTATAAGCCCAATCCAGTTTACTGCATGGCTGTTTTGTAAGCAACGTTTTGATGGAGTGACTGTATGGACGTGTTTATGTCTAAGGCTGCTTTTCTGCTACAGTGGCAGAGTTCATAGTTACCAGAGAGATAAGATGGTCCTCCAAGACTCAGCACTGTGGTCTAGACTCCTTACTGTTTAAATGCAAAATATTCTCGAACAGGTTCATGTGCTTGACACCTGGTCTCCAGTTCGTGGCACTGCTCTGGGAGGGTGCCGAGTCTTTGGAAGAGGAATTTAGGCACCAGACATAGAACCATAGGATGGGGCTGTAGGGTTATAGAGCTCTGATTCTCAGAGGTGTCTCCGTTCAAGCAGCAAACCCGGCCATCACTATAGCCACCAAGCCTTCCCTGCTGCAGAATTATGAGCCAAAATAACCTTTTCTCCCTTAAGTTACTTCTTGTCAAGAATTTGCTCACAGAAATGAGAAAAGCAACTAATACAAGACCTTTCTATTCTGACCTGGTAAAACTCAACGGTTACAGAGCCCTTCTGTTTCTGTGAATTGAAATCGCCTTCCTGTCACTTTCATTTATAGGTCTTGTGTCTGTTTGTGATCACCTCTGGGCACTCACAAAAGACATTTGAGCCCTTTTCAGATTGTTTAATTTAAGGACCATGTGGGATGTCAACAAAAGTTATCACCTATATTTATAATGATTCTTTGAATAAATGGTGTATTTTTGGATAATCCAAGACACTACATTATACAGAAAGTAAGCGGGGCTCCATGGTTATTTGTTGAACTAAAAAGAGCCCCAGAGGTAGCTAGGAGGAACTCTGCACGCATCACCACAGAATTTGGGGATTTAGTCTGTGGGAGGTTCACTGGTACCTCTTCTGAGTGCTCAGTCTGAAGTCCTCATGACTCTTAGAGAAATATCTCTATTGCATCCTGTGGCCTGAAAAGTTTTTCATTATACATTCTAGCCTCTTCATCTCAATTCTTACTTCCCATCTCATGGTTACGGGAGTCCATTTTTAAGTGCCCTGACATTCCAAGCTTGTTCTGACTTAGGTTCCTAGAACTCAGTACTCTTCCTGTCTCACAGATGTGCCCCCATTTCTCCACAACATGGAAATTCTTGTTTGTGTTTTAATGTAGTGCCATTGGCTTAAAAATATTTTCCATGACCAACTTTCTCTAAGATGGCAAGCCAATTTTAGACATTACCTTTTAGAATATATTGTCCATTTATTAAATTACTATTATTAATGGATGACAATCTTGAATATTTATATATATATATATATATGTTTATATATAGTTATTGTCAATTTTCTCTATTGGAATATGAGTGCTTTAGGGCCAAGACATTTTCAGTGTTATTCAAGTTGTAGGCACTCAAGTGTCTAGGGAATGAATGAATTCTATATCAACAATAATTTGGTCCTCTATAAATTACTCATTTTTTTTTGACAAATGTTCTTACAAAAAAAATATGCAACATCTAAAAAGAGGATTTTTCCTAGGGCAAATGAATAAAACAATATCTCTATATTTGTTGAGGATATTTTTAGGTATACTTAGTACAATGATCATGTACTAATATATTAATTAATAAGTAAATTATAGGAAGACTTTTTTCATAATACTTTACCTATCTACCTCATGTCCCCAAATACCGTGCTTTGCAGTTTTCCCATGAGATGAAAATCATGAGAGACACTAGAGATCTTCTGCTGTTCCTCATAGATGAGGAAACTGAAGTTAGGGGAATTTCACAAGGTCATATAGCCGGTTAGCTGCAGAGCTAGGAGAACAAGGTGAAGTGGCTGCACGCCTATCTTCTGTGCATTAATATATATATATATGTATATATATAAAATGTAGTGATTTTATATATATATATACATATATATATGTATATATATATATATATATATATATATATATAGTGATTATTTTTCCCTCTTTGGGTGATTTGTTCAATTCATAAATGCTGGTGTTAGAACAGCTTGCATCTAAATAATAGTACCTTTTCCATGTAAAGTACCCATCACATGTGCACAGTATTACCATATAAATTTTAGATAATTGCTAGATTGTGAGTAGTCTAGTTTTTTTTATATAATTTAAGAAACAATTAAGTATCATTTTGGACAGTGGTGATGACATGACCAAGGTCTCACGGGTATAACGGGCGAAAATGAACTTTGAAATCTGTATCTTCTGCTATTTTTTTTTTATCCTTTAGTCAGATGCTGCCCAGTATTGTTCTGTTACTGTACAGTCTGGAATTTAAAGCTGAGCTCAGTGATTAATAACAATTGCAGGTGTTTTATTTATACTAAGGATTCTTATGAAAATATATTGAATTATTAGCTGCTTCTAGCAAAATCTTTATATAAGACTTCATATATATATATATATATATTCATGATTATAAGAAGTTTCATGGATTAACTCATAAAATCTTTGAAGAGGAGGTATATACTATGCCTATATCCATTTTAAAGTTGTACTAACTTGGGCACAGAGGGCTTAACTAGTTGGCCCAAAATAATGACAGTATAGTTGTAATTTGACACTAGGCAGCATGGCATCAGAATTCATTCCTAACAACGAAGACAGACTTTCTTTCTGGTCTAAAGGCCTGTAAAGACAAGGTAGTGGCCCTGTGACACAGGTTGAGCATATGTTCTGGAGAGCCTGGACTACAAGAATACTGTTACTTTCTTTCATTTCTGTGGGCCAAAGGCTTGACAAGAAGAAACTTAGGGAATCATTTGGGCTTGTGGTTTGAGGGATTATAGGCCATCACAACAGTTAGCTAGAGAGGACAACTGGTCACATTGTAACCAGAGTCAGAAAGCAGAGGGTGATGCTCAGCTGACTTTCTCCTTTTACCTATTTAATTCAGTCTGGGATGCCAGCCCATGGGATCATGCTACCAACATTGGAAATAGGTCTTCTCTCCTTAGTAAATCCTCTCTGGAAACAAGCTTACAGACATGCCCTATGGTATATCTAAGAGATTTACCTAAGAGATTCTGAATCCAATCAAGTTGACAATGAACATTAGCCATCACTGAGACCATGGAGATCTAGGTTACTGCCTTGGCCTCTGGAGAGAGAATGTCTGCTTAGTCTGGGGGAATGCCAGTGGTGACTCACTCTTCCTCAGTAGAGGGAGACATGCCTGATTGCTGAGATAGTGAAAGGTTATCCTACATTGGGCTGTGTTCGTATGCAATCAAACCCTATCACCAGGGTGAAGTGTTCCAAATCACAGTTTGAGATCAGAGACCTGGTTAATGGTCACCATGTCATTTGCTGGTCTCCCCATGGCTTATGTACTTCATCAATAGGTGGTTACTGCTTATCAGGGAGGAGACTGTCTAGTGGTTGAGAGCTTGGTCAGATAACCTTCCTTGCATCAGAAAGATCAGTAGGGAGAGTAAGGAGAAAGGAGGTCATGTTGAGACTTCGGTCTTCATGGATGAGGATGAGAAAAAAGAGCACTCTGAAATAAGGCAGTTTGTGGATACTAATGGGGAACAGAATAAGCAGTTAAGCAGCATTCACTCAGCAAATGTTTATTGAAGCCTATGTGCCTTGGCCTTGGGCATTCAGTCTGGAGCACAATAGATTGTCTCTGCGCATGTAGGCCTGACATTCCAGTGAAAATAGACCACAAGCAAACTAAGAGACTAGTAGGATTCTGTCAGAGAGGGAGAAAGGACCTGAAGGAAAACAAAATGCTAGAGTGAACAGTAAGGGATGCTTGGCTTCAGCGTGGGTGGAGAGGAAAGACCTCTCTCCCAGGTGACATTTGAGCCAGCACCGTGTACTTCTCTGGAGGGTATTCTTGAAGAGGGAAGGATGCCATGACTTGCCTCTCTCTGTCCTTCCATCTCAGGCATATGTTTGCTTTCCCAAGGGCCTCTTCCATCATGGAGGGTGTGTCTGCTGATGTCTCTTCTTGGTTTGATTCCACCCATAAGGAAAGTGCTAAGGTTAGCAGATGTCAGTAAAGATTATCTGGTGCCTTGTTGAAACAACAGCCTTACTTTCCTTTGAAAACTCCTAGTCTAACCAAAAAGAAATGAGTTTCGTTTGGCATGATGTGTTTCTAGTGAATTCCATCCTTCCTCTGAGCCATCTGTTTAATAATCTATTCCTAAATTCACGTAGGGATTGATGTCATATGCCTTGGGATCTAGTCTTTGCAACTCGCCAGTTCCCCTCTTCTGAAAATCTGGACAACATTTGTAAATTTTCAAGCTTCTGGATCCATGCCTTCAATGACTGATCCCTCTAGGATCACTGACGCTGGCTGTGTGACCACATCTGCAAGTTCTTTTAATACCATGGGATCTTGATGTGCAGTGAAGAAAATCTCAGCTCATTCATTGCAGGCATTTCCAATCTCTCTCTCCTCTATCTCTCTCTTTTCTCATCATCTGTCTTTGCAACAGTACTGTCTTATTAATGTGTTTCTCTCTGTGGCTTCCTGCATAGAAAAGTAACATGTGTTGTAACAAATTGTGAAAGATACCAAATCAGAAAATATCACTCATCATTCTAATACCTAGTTTTAGAATGTTTGCTTAGCTTTCCTGATATTATAGTCCTCACCACATGTGTATATGAACGCATATACACATATACTTTCATGGCACAGGCAAATTTAAAACATGTTCACATGTTTAAATTTTGTGATTGGGATAGTAAAGCACAATGTGTATTATAATATGTTTCTTTTTATTTAAAATTCATTGTAAATATTAATCTTTTCAGAATAAAAATTGCTCTTCATTAGAGAAATGATCAAGGGAAAATGCAGTTGAAGAGCTCCTTTTGGTCATAAAGCACTGTATCTTTTGTCTCGAGTGGAACTCGCATACCAACTCTGTACTTTTTAATTTCCTGGGTGAATGTGATTAAGAAAATTTCCTGGGTGACCTTTTCAGTGCTGGTGTGCTTCCTGGGAATAGTGTAGAAGAGCCCATTTTCCTGCCTGTTTTAAGATGTCTAAAACTTGTACCGTCATTGTGTGAGGACTGTGATTATCTCTTGCATTTTGGAATGTGTAAAACTTTTGTCAGAATATTTGCTAAGTAAATATTTATGCCAGTTAGGAATGTCTTCTTGATGGGTCTCCTGTAAATATCAGAGAAGAGACCAGAATATTTTCTAAAAGCTTATGATAGTGCTTGAAATTTATGGAAATTGGTATGTAATATACACCTCAGCAATAAATAACAAGTATCATTAGGTGATGGAGATTTATACTCTGTAAAATGCCTCAGCCCATCGGCAGCCCCTCATTATGCTCCCGAGCTCGTAAGGAAATATTGGGCTGTGTTGGCTTTGATAGAGAACTTCCTAACATTCTAGGTTTTCTTACAAATTCTATCCTGTGTGCCTTCCCAGTTCCACACTACATGAATTCTCATTGGTCTCTGCTGGGTATTCCGTTCTGAATATACCTCTCCCCTGACAACTAAGTACCTAGGTTTTCTTACAAATTCTATCCTGTGTGCCTTCCCAGTTCCACACTACATGAATTCTCATTGGTCTCTGCTGGGTATTCCGTTCTGAATATACCTCTCCCCTGACAACTAAGTACCTGAGTGGAAGACGCTGTGCTTCATCTAAGCTAAATTCTCTTCTGATAAGAATCCATGGGCTTCTGAATCGGTGTACAACCTGCACATTGCCAGACTATTGTCCTTGTTACAAAGTGAGTGGAGTGGAAGAAGGGAGAGCTGAGTTGTTTCTGTCTTCCTTCCATCTTCCTGAAAAACCATTTCAAGTATTCCTTGGCTCTTTGAAGGGTTCGTCTCCTGAGAATCCCTCTGCAGCAAAGTATGCTCTAACACGGATTCCATGTTCGTGAAACATCATGTGGCAATCTGAATTTACCAGAGCTTACTTTTGAACTGCAGGAGAGTAGGCTCCACGTCTATTGTAGACAGTTTATCTGCAGGGCTCTAAGAGAATGCCTAAGGTGATGCTTTGTAAATGTTGTTCATTCACGTAACAAAGATAACTTGATTGACTACAGGATGCCAGGAATTATTTTAGTAAGCTGTGTTATTCTAGTTAATGAAAAAGAGAGGTTCTTTTTGGGGCTTAAATTCTCATTGTGGAAGACAGACAATTAGAGAATGACTATAATCAGTAGGGTATATATCATGTTTGAACATGACAAGTACTACTGGGAAAGTAAAGTAAAATAATCATATCAAAAATATGAGGAGTTACAAAAATCTCAGTGGCTGCCTACAGCTACAATAATTTTTGACAAAGGTGTCAAAAACATATGTTGGAAAAAAGCAGATTCTACAAATTATGCTGGGGTAACTTGATGTCCACATGTAGCAGAATGAAACTCGATTCATTCCTTCTACCATGTACAAAGATCAATTTAGAATAGATCAGAATTCCACAGCTGGTCAAAATACAGAGAATAAATGACTGTGAGCTTCCCAGCCTTAAATGATACATCTATAATACAACCTCTACACCTAAGGCTCAGGGACTGTCATGGGAGAGGAGTGGAAAGATTGTCAAGATACCTGCTGCTAGTTAATGCATACTAGACATGATATGGAACCTACACCCATGAAATCTGCTCAGTGTGATAGTCTAGTGAGATATGCATAATAAGAAAATGGTAAGAAACAAACAACACTTTGTATAATCCACTGTAAGTCATGCAGTTACATTTAATATGGAATGTCTAGTGTAGAAATTGCACCCAAAAGACTAGGCAACTTCATTGTATCGATAATTTTGGTAGATGTAGGGGTAATTCATTGATACATAGCCTTTGCCTATGATACTGATAATATGGTTTGTGGCACATTGTGAGAGAGAGAGAGAAAATAGGTAATTCTCACAGATAGCTCTGAGCTGAGTGGTCTTAGCAGGAAAGGAAGCTATGCTCACAAAGTTACTCAGGCAGCAGGCTTCCTCACCATTTCATCCCTCCATCACCGAGGATATTGTCCTTTTGATGTATTTGAATCTAAGAAGTGGACATATTCATGATCCAGTTCATGGGATGATGAAAGAGAATATGTAACAGCACTCTTATGTGTAGGCCTCACCTTAACTCATATTGTGTGGTCAGAAACATAGGCATATATAGACTTAACTGAAAAAGAGGCTGGGAATTTAGCTTGTATGGGTGCCCAGGCATTCTTTTCTATGTGAAGGTAAAGTAAAGATCAGGTTTGGGTGGCTGCCTATTCCTGGGCTGCACTGTCTCTTCAGGTACAGGGATGATAAAGAGCTTTGACTTTTCTGAGTAGTCATGACTCTCAGGCTGTGTAGGTTCCGTGAAGGCTGGGGTAGGTGACCAGGAGCATTCTGGACTTGATAGAGAGAGGGGGCTTCTGGGAGGAAGTGGCTTTGAAGGTTGGTGGGATGTCAGTAGGCAAGAGTGCATGGAGAATTGAAAAGAACATTTCTGAGAAAAGATTCAATGTTTTAGGGTCTGAGCATATTTGCAGATTAGGGAGAATCCCATTGCCTAGATGGTGATTGATTTCATAAAGGGAAAGTGACTTGAAACCAAATCTTGGAGACTTAGAACAACAAGGTGTAGTTGGAATTCGTTATAAGCTTCAAAACTCTGTAAAACTGTTATGGATGAAAACTGATTTGATCTAGATCAGGGCTTTTCACAGTATGTTTTGAGGAGCCTGAGATTCTGAAGATGAATCACAGACAGTAAAGTTCAAGACACTTGGCTCTTGAACTCCTCCTTCAGATAGCAGCAACTCTTTCATCTGCTGGTATATTAGGGTTATATGGTGAGCAGGAGTTCAGATGCCATGCATAGGTAACTTTTTCTAAAGAAGCCCAAACCCAAGTTCCTGTGATGTCTTTCCTTTGTGTTTTCAACATTAAAACATCTTTACTAAACCCCAACTCTATATTTCATTATATATATATATATATATATGTATATATACATATATACACACACACACACACACACACATACATATATATGTATGTATTGGTCTTCTTGAAACAGGGTCTCCTTTTAGCCCAGCTGACCTGGAACTCCCTATGTAGATCAGGCTGGCCTTGAATTCACAGAGATCCTCCTGTCTCTGTCTCCCAAGTGCTGGGATTAAAGGCATGTGTCACCATGCCCAGCTTCATAAACTATTTTAAAAATATAAATTATTGTGTAGGCAAAGGACATATTCTTTCAGGCTTTAGTTAGTGTTCTTTGATTGAAATATATAACTATAGTAATTCTTCCATTAGATTTCAGTGGCTCCTAACATCCCATCAAGACCTATATCAAGTAGATGTATGTTCAGAGTGATACTACAGAGCAGGCCTCTATGCAGCAGAGGGTTAGGGTTCCTGTGGAGCCATTGAAAACTTATATTTACAGTGTCTTAGGTCTCTATGCAGCAAAGTTTTGGGGGTCATTGTGAAATCGTTAAAAACAAACATTTACACTGTTCGGGCCTCTATGCAGAAGAGATTCACTTTACAGTATTCTAGGACTTAGCTAAGAGCTCCATAAATTCTATGAGTTTTTTTTATCACTTAATCCTTATAAAAGTTTCAGGTCCTGCTTGGCCCCATTTTATAGATATGCAAATACATGCCTTGCCTGTGTTCCCATGGCTAGTGAGAATAAAGCTGGGGTCCCCCTCCCCAGTCATCTTTGAAAGTTCATGATCTTTATATACTTTCTTATTCCATCTGCAATGGCTTGAAGATATTATGACAGTTGAATTGACATAACAATTGTCTAATAATTTGCTAATGACTTCTATCCTGAAAGGTAGAAATGATTATGTTATAACTGAAAAAAAAATCAAAAGAACAAAGCGATAGACTACCTTTACATAGCTTAATGTCAGCTATGAGGACCAAAGCTCACACCTCTAGATGTGCCTTTTAATTTTTTCTGATAAACTCTATCAACTTTTTAAAGCACTTGTCAAGGAAGAAAGAATTAAGTTGGACTAAGTCCTAACTAAACTGAGTTGCAGTTTCCAGTTGAGGAGTGGTAGGATTCTGTTCAGTGCAAACCATGGTCCCCGGTAGGAACTGTTTACAGAAACTGGGGTGTGATTTCTGTAGATGAACTTTTGATAAGATGAGAAAGCCCCCTATTACTCAGATTACGATTACTGTTAGTTTCAAATAAAATAGTGTCGTATTCAAACCAGACAATGTAGTGCAAGTTCATTTAAGTGATTCTTAATGCCAGAGACACATTTACAACCACTTAGGGGCTGAATCATGAGGATAAATTACTCAACTTTGCAGCAGATGTTATCATTCATTCTCCCACTTGAGGTGGTGAGTCATAAATTGGGGTGGAACTTAAGATGAAGGCAATATGTATGTGAGACCTCACACAACTCATAAATTCAGTGTCCAAAGTCAAAGGACTGCCCACTGACATACCTAGTGGACTTGTTAAAATTAACCTTAGTGGGTCCAACATATAGCATAAACAGTGACCCTCTGACTTGCTTTCTTAATGCTATCCAATGTTTTACTGGTTTTGAGGGGTAGAGAGAAAAAGAATTGTACATGTGTACTGGGCCTTTTGATATGGAAATTTATAATAAAAAATCAACTGTATTATAATGAGCTTACTGCTTCTAGAGAAGAAGTCCACAGTGATAATACTTTGAACTGTTTCGGTGTATGGACTTTGTACTAAGGAGAGTAGTTGTGGCATATGAAATTTGCATAAATAAATCAGGAAATTCCCTAGATCACACTGTATAGTACAACATAATTCTATACTTGTTGGACATTCCAGGAGCATGGGGATGCTGATGCTATAATTGGAGCCCATGAAAATAGAGGGAGTGACAAGAATTTCATAAGCTATTTACAAAAGAGCCAGGGGATGTGGAAAAGAAGAAATCAAATCTCATGATGGGGCTCAACTGCTAGTAAAATCCTATTAATGCATGAAGTGTTTGTTGAATTCAGACAAGCAATTATCCCAGGTATTGTGAAGTGTCACTGAATCAGCAGGCTTAAGCTGTGGCTGATGGGGAGGGAGAACTCAGTCCCAGCACTCACCTGAAACCCTCCATGTTGAGGGTCTTGGGAAACAATAGACCTGTGGGAGGCCTGAGATTAGCATGGTAAAAGGAAACATACTCAACTACACAGTGATCCACTCTAAAGAGTGTATACTCAACTTTACCAAAGAGATTGTAATATTAAACTTCTTCTATACAGACCTTTAAGAACTGTATCATAGGAGAGACAAAGTTCAGTAAGAATCTATTGTGTACCTCACTAGATCCTAGGAAACAAAACATCTTAATATGACTCTTGAATTCTAACCTCAATTTAAAGATACATTTAGTGAACTAAACTTGATGTTTTGTTCCGTTATTGAGCCACTGTGATGCAGTCATTTAGTTTGCTGTACAGACAATATCCATGCACTTGGAAGAAAGGTTAGTTGGAGATGAGTGGATACTGAAAATATAATTGTTTGGGAGTCGTTGAAACTGTGGTTCAATACTGCTGTGGTTTTAATGTGTCCTCCAAAGTCCACATGTTGGAAACTCCATTCCCAGTGCAAGTACCGAGAAGTGGAGCCTTGAAGACACAGTAGAACCTCTATGAATAATGTTGTTAAACTGGGAATGGGTTCATTACTATGACAGAGGGCTTGCTAAACAATGGAGCGGTTAAACGACAGTATTTTCTCTTGTTGTCTGTCTTCTGCCATGAGATGAGGCAGTTAATAGACTTCTATATGCCAGCTTTTCAACTTGCATGCTTCTTTTACTTACCAGTTGACCAGTGTGTGGTAGCCTGTTATCAGTGACACTAGATATCTGCATTAAGAAAGAAACTTAGCTCGGAGGTTCTTGACTACTTATTTATACGGCTCCAGTTTTAGAAAACCTCCACCAACTCAGCAAAACACAATTCTCTAGCAAACAGCCTGTCTTCTACTGAACATGGCATTAATGACAAGTACTTTGATTCTCTTTCAAACAGACTATAAAAATCTTTACACAGTTACATTGATTTTCCTGGAGGTATTCTGATAAATCTAAATTGTTCTCAATAGTGCATTTAGATAGTGATGGTTTAACCTTGCCCTAGCAGTACAACTTCCTAGGTGAACTTTAAAAAGGCTCTGCCTGCATATATGTATATTTCAAATTTTCACTTTTCATCCTCATTTTACATCCTCATATTTGCTGGGCAGTTATGGAAGTTTACTCATAGAAAGAGTGAGACTCGGAAAAGGGGCTCCCAGGCTCTCTGGGAAGAGAAATAAGAAGCTTGCTTTGATTCTCTTCACCACTAGGGGGGTGTCTTGTACATCTGGCAAAATGCTCTGTTCCCTTAAACACAGATCATTAGAAACTGACAAATTCAAGTTTAGGACAGAAAGGTGTAAGATATATTTTTGAGACCCCCCCCCCATTGAGTGTTAGAAGCCTAAACAATTAAGTAGGAAAGCATGCAGAAGGGAACAAAGTAAACAGCTACGGTTTTATTGATGGCTCTCTGTCACATCTCTGCCATTTCCAGGCAAACTAGTGCAGTGCTTCAATGCCGGGCTTCCCGTGGCAAGCCTGGTTGTGGGTAGCAGGTTTTCTTTAGATCATAGAAAGGACAGCATCAGCGATAGGAATGTAAAACTCAAATGTTTATCTAACAATGATTACATTGGTGGGGAGCATAAGCAACCCCAAATTTGCAGGAAGAACTGTGTGTTTTCAGAAAGTCCCTCGATCTCTAGTTTTACCTCAGAGTTTCTCTGACAGGAAGCGAAGACAACAATCAGACAGGGACGCCTGATTCACTTACTGGCCACTTCTGTGAGGTAGATGGGAAACATACACAGATAACGTAAGTGTTGAGAAATGAGGTAATTGGCTAAGACTAGAAGGACACTATTCTCATACTACATACGTGATGATAGGAATCCAGAGCTGAGACTGAGCAGCTCCTAGGAGCTAATGGCTGGCCAGTAACTGGGGCCAAATGACAGAAGAAAAGAAGATACAAATTCCTATGTACCCTTCAGACCCTGTGCCAGTCTGTCTTCCTCTTTGAATCTTTCCTGATACCCTAAGTGCAGAGTGAGTCATCCCACACAGCATGGATGTCCTTCTGCTATGTTATGTATTTCCTCATGATGTGTTTATTCATAATCAAATTTCTTCCCTCCCCAGGACCTCAGATACCACCAAGGAGTTAACGCTAGTTAATCTATGCCTACCCAGTGCCAGCTATGTGTAAGTTTAGCAAACGTATAAAATAAATACTACATTTAAGTGTTAAAGAGAGAAATGATATTTGAATGAACTGTGACATATAGTTTTATGGGCCATAAAAACTTGGCAATATTAACAATACTAACCTTCCTTTTTTTTTTTTGCTCCACTCTGCATTCTTCACAAAGCATGTCCATTGGACTTAGTTTATTTAATCCTCCCATAAACCTTGTGTTGTAGGAAGGGACAATTCCTTATTATGTAGATGGGAAAACTGGAGCTTAGATAGTTCAAGTAGTCAAATTATACAGAAAGCAGGAGACAGAGGGGTGTAATATAAAGTTAGGAGAGTCCTCCTCGGCTCAACTTCCTTCTCCCTTTCTTCTTCACTTTTTCTACCACTCTACTCCGTTTCCCCTTTCTTTATTTTTGGGAAGGCACTGTGTTTTCCATGTCAGCCCAACTTCAACTCTTGGCATATACTGAGAGTAATCTTTGTTTTCCTCTCTAACCTCAATATTTCTATCTGTGAAATGAAGGTAACTATGATGGAGGTGTTCATAAGAGAATGTAACTACAGTACATAACAATTAATATGTGGGGCTAGAGAGCTGGTTAAGAGCACTAACTATTCAGAAGACCCGGATTCTGTTCCTGACTCCCACGTGGGAGCTAACAACCATCTGTAACTCTAGTTCCAGGAGATCTCATGCCCTCTTTTGACCTCCACAGACATTCCATGACATGGGTGCACTTACATGCATGCAGGCAAAGCACTCACGCACAAAATTTAAAAAAAAAAAGATATTTTTAGAAATAATAATAGGCAACATGTACTAGTTGCTTAGTATTTTTCTGACACTGTTTAAAAAGAATCTTAGATTTTTACAGGGAAGACTGATAATAGGGAAGAGAATTTTCAGATACCCCATGCGCACTCGTACTATTTAAGTGTTTTATTAACTTAGAAGTTATAATTCTATGAAGTATCAGTCTCATTTAATGATATTTAGTTGAGAGGTGGACATGAATCTACTGTTGAATGGCTGTGGTGGCTGAGTCACAACAGACAAGGGCTTCCAGGTGAAAATTTCAGGAATGTAAAACTCACTATAGATTTTTGTCAGCATTCCCTTAGGATTGAATAGATCACAAATCACCCAGTTTTATAGTTCCCTTAGGAGTCTCTAATGTACAGAAAACAACTTGCTAAAAAGGAAGGTACATGAGAATGTAGTGAGGTTGAGAGTCCTGACAGATGTGTCTGTATGGCAGCACTCTCTATCGTCTAAGAAAGATTAGCAGAGGGCATGAAACCCACACCAAGAACTGTCTGAGGGAAGCAGCAAGCATAGCCAGAAGGCTTCATTTTCCCATGGATTGGAAAGGGGTGGAAAGAAGTCATATGAAACCCAATATTGGAGTCCGTAGCTGAGTGTTAGTCATTCTTTGTAGCATAAAATATTTATAAGGAAGTCTTTTGGTTGTAAGAGACGGTAGCAATTATATTTCAGGGAAGGGTAAAGGAAATAAAATTTTGACATATTTGGAAATATCTTCATGTCATTCTGCTTTCACTATATGAGCAATTCAAAGAGAAAAGACACGTTATTTTCCAATGACCTGTGTTTTATCTGATGCAAGGTCTCTCTCTGTAGCCCAGGCTGGCCTTGAACTTATGAACCTCTTGCCTATACTTCTAGAGATCTAGATTTACAGGCATGTGCTACCATGCCTGGATTAAATGATTAGTCTTTTATTTATCTATTTTTATGTGTTTTTGTCTTTTTTTTCTTGATCATTTCATACAGGTATACAATAAAACATGGTGATTGTCCTTTTTAAAGTGTGTTTCTTAAACATTGTGGTAGAGAGATAGGGTCTGCCTACTTTCATTTTCATCAATACAGTTTTTACTACTGTGGTACAATTAGTCAACTCATCCTGCACAGCTTTCTTATAATGACTGGTAAGGGTCTTAGGTGGATCTTTAGGATGGCAAAAAGAGTTTCACAGAAAAGTAAGCGCAGTACGCTCTGAGTACTGTATACGTTCTAGGGTCTTTGATCACTTATATATTACTCCATCTTGAAGAATACACAGTGAGACTCTGCTTCTGTTTCCAGGTTCTTCTCATTGTATAACTAATGAGAACTCTTTTCCCTTATGTACTTTGAAGTTTTCTGTACGCTTCCTAACTATGCTCATACGTCATTGCTTTGTGTTCTGTCTTGTCCCTATTTGCTATGGATTGAACATCTTTGTCCCCAGGAATTCATATGTTGAAACCTCCACCCCCAATGACAGGATCATTGGTAAGTAACCAGATTTAGATAATGTCATGAGGTTGGGGCACAACGATGGGATCAATTTCCTCATAACAAGACAGAGAGCTTAGGGCTTGCCCTCTCTCTACCAGTGAGGACACCAAAGTAGTCATCTGAAAGTCTGAGAGAAGGCCTTCACCAGAACCCAGTCTGTTTGCAGCTTGGTCTTGCACTTCCCAGGCTCCGGAACTGTGAGAAGTGAATGCTTTTTGCAGTCTGTGGTATGCTGTTGGAGCAGCCTGAGTAGATGGAAATTCTAGTTCAACTAGTCTATGCCCAGACCTCATGGAAAACTGTCACTCTGAGAAGACTTTGCTTTTCTCCAGTGTGACTCAAACTCTCAGGTCTGGATAACTTCTTATGCTTCTGATCTAACTGGTGATCTTTGTCCTGGACAGTTAATGACTTATGTGAAAGATAGATGTAAGTGGTGGAGCTGGGAGAAGGGGGCTCAAAAAGACAGCCCACGCCCTGTTTCTGCTTGTATAGATTAACAAGCCATCGTAAAACCCTGGTCCCAGCCTTGTATGATAAAGCCTTAATTTAAAGAACAATAGAATGTCTTTAACGCTGGTATAACAAAGTATCTTGACTGATAGACAGTCCTGAGATCAATCATAGGACCCTGAACAGTCTTAAAAAGGACTTAGATTTGAGGTGACCAAAAGACCAGCTGTGTTTTCTGAAGTCAGGCGGCCTCTTTTGGGGATGAAATGGAACTGCAGCTAAGTTGTTTCTGCTCTACGATATCAGAAACTGAGGCAGCAGAGACTTTTCTCAAACATGTGCTACTAACAACATGTCTGCGTCTTCAAAAAATCCTGACTTCATTATAATGTGTCACTCACATTATTTCATCTGGTCCACCGTGATTTAGGAAGGAAAAGGGGTCATTTTACCCCAAGATATGTCATCCACCTCATAAATATTCATAAAAACCTCTTTAGAGTTCACAATGCTGAGTCTGCTGAGCTGCTGCTAGCTTTGCAAAGGCTACCTCCCGTCTCTCCTGAAGTTTTTGCTTTGCTTTGCAAATAAACTTCCACGTAATTTTATTGTGTCTCATGATTGAATTCTTTCCTTTGAGAAGACAAGAATCAAGAGACTCCCACAATACATCATTTCTTTGTGTTTTTTCTGACCACACCGAACAGAAAATTGTGCTATTCTGTTTCTCTAGTAAGCGGAAACTGTTTCTGTAGTAAACTAAGTGATAAATTCAGTGTATGATGAGACAGCTTGTTTTATCCCACTGGTCAGAAACATGGAAGCCATGAAATACTCCTGATCAGACTGACTTGGATGGAGTGCCACTTTAACCACTTCTCCAATATACTGTGGACTATCAACATTGCTATTTGAATAGACTATTAGAAATATCAGAGAAGTTTATTATTCTGCCTGTATTCTAAGTGTTAAATTAGACATTTTCCTCAATTTTTAAGAAAATGGACCAAAACTCAAAGCTGAGGAAACCATATAAAAATCCTTTCAATTTTTGATTTATTTGTCTATATTTTATTGAATTTTTGTGTATCACATACAACATTTTAATCATCTGTATACCCCCTTCCTCATTAGCACCCTCTATAACCATCCTCCCACTGAATTGCACACATTCTGTCATTTATATTAAGGCCTATTAAGTCAAGTTAGTGTCCCCAGATGTCCTTCAGTGCAAATTCATCCACTGGGTCTAGTCAACCTATCTAGAGTCACTCCCTTAAAGAAGATCTGCTTTTCCTCACCCAACGGCAATCAGCTGCCCAACAGTTCTTTGGCGAAGACTGGGGCCGGATTCCCATTTCCACAGGTCCATGCTGGGATTTTGTTTGCTTGAGTTTGCATGTATTGTGTATTCTGTCACCATTGCTATAAGTTCATATGAACAAGGTCCCAGGAGCCTGAAAGGCTGTTTCCTTATGGTCATGTACCTGTTCCCCTGGCTCTTACAATCTTTCCATCCCCTTTTATGCAATGGTGACTGAGCCCTGGGTAGGTGGAGTTTAATATAGGAGTCCTGTCCGGTGACTCACACTCTGCAGACTCTTATTCTCTATGTTTTGACCATTTGTGGCCCTTTGGATTCATGTCCTCTGTTGCACGAGGGAGCTTTGTTGATGAGAGTTGAGAGATGCATTAATTTCTCTCTCCCAGTTATTCTACTATGTTCTGTAAGCCTTAGGTGTAGAGGTTCCATTGTAGATGTATCACTTAGGTCTGGGCATTTCACACTTAATCTCTGTTGCAGAACTCTGTAACAATCTCTGTTGCAAAGGAAGTTTCTTTAATGAGCAGTGATTGGCACACTTGTCTGTAAATATAATGATGCATATTCAGCACATTGTAAGAAATTACATTTGTCTAGGAATGTGACAGCCTTGTAGCTTTCTCTAAGATCTATGACCTCTTCAACAATGTGTATTTGGCTATGTTTAAAGTACCACCCATGAGTTCCCTCCCATTGAGTGGGCTTTGTGTCCAACAGGTAGCTGTTGATTTCCCCCAAAATCAAAGTGCCACTGCTGCTCCAATATAGTTGGAGTTCTCCAATATAATATGCAGATCATTGTGTGGTTATTAGGCCTTAAAGCTGATGTTGGACCATTGATTGATGTTTTCCTATAGCAACTTGTATAGTGTTCTCCAAAACTATGAGAGGTGGCCTTCAGGCAAGTGACTGCCAAGTCAGTTACTGGTTCATTGCTCCAAATCCTGTGTCAAAGTACTTCCATTTTTAAAGAGACCACCAGGTTGTTCTGAATATTCTCCCCAGGTTCCCTCAACACCCAATGCCTTATCTTCAGTCTGCTTTAAATGCGTATTAAAATTGGAAGGAAGTTCAAAAAGGGAGAGGAGTTTAGCTTGACTGGTAGAAAGAGCTGAGTGACCCTGTTTCTGTTGGAGGTGCTGAGGAGATGCCCCAAGTCTCAGACAAGGCCAAAGCATAGACAATTATAGAGAGTCATTCATGAAGCTTGTAAATGACCATCTACAAAGTCTTTGGGAGATGTTGGAGAGATGGCTCATAGCTTAAGTGCCATAGCTCCTCTTGACCACAGTTCGCTTCTGAGCACTGACATCAGTCTCTTCGACAATCACTTCTAACTCCAGCTGCAAATATCCTCTTCTTTTTTTCTTTAGGCACCGGTATCCTGTATACACGGGTGCACGCACACAGATAACACATACACACACACACACACACACACACACACACACACACACACACAGAGAGAGAGAGAGAGAGAGAGAAATGTCTGTAGGAAGGGAAGACTCTTCAGGAGAGGGCATTCAAGCTGTTTGTTTATAGAGGAAAAAACAAAAAAAGCTATAGACCTTTTCTTAGTGGCTCAGGCCGGAACATGAAGAAAGAATTCCTGCAGGAGACCTTATCATGATCTTGTCTCTCTCTCTCATATGTACACAAAACAAGCCTTTTGCTTCTGGATTCTATGAACAGAGGCCAGCATTAAAGGGACAAGAAAGGGCCAATACAGAACAGTCTGTCTTCCAATTGGTTGGGCCAAATAGATGCTGTAGAAAGTAACTGAACTCAAATTGTCATGTTTACCATCTTCAGGAGAAGGGGAAAGTGAACCACAGACACATGAGCTGGAGTGTGAGGATTTTGAGGTTGGTGAGGGAGAAGCATATTCTTACCAGCAAACTCAAGTATGCAGGTATAGAGTGGTCTCCAAAGACATGAACTGTGTCTCAGGAAACGACCAATGACTAACCATCTATTGCACATTTTCTCTATGCTTTTAACTACTCTCTCTTTATATTACCTGATTCTGAGGGTCACATCTTAGACCCTCATGAAGGAGAAAAGAAAAAAGCATGACTTATTTATTTCAGTAAAGCAGCCTAACTGAAAGAAAAGAAGAAGTTTTATGTGAAATTAGATGTTCGCATTTTAGTATCTAAAAGAGAGTTGGACTGGGATACGACAAACACAAGTCTGATGAAGGATCTTGATCTGAAGGCAATATAACTTAGAAAAAATAGGTTTAAAAAATGTTCCCTGCTATGAAAAGGAGAACAAATAATACCCAAAACTGAATGGCCATGACCAACATTTCAATACATCGAAAACCAAAAGTATGCTATATTTGATAGAATAAATCCATATAGAAACTTTAATACATAGAAAATTCACAGGAAAAATTGAGTCATAACATAAAGATAATTTCTTTAATAATTACAGTGAATGCAGAGTTGAAAAGCAAAGAGAAGAAGCAAAATTAGAGGGACATTGATAGATATGGAAAACAGAATTACCTAGGAAACCTAAATATTTCTGAATGATAGAATCTAAGGAAACGAGCCATGTAAAGGTAAGTTGCTGAAAATGCTTTGTCATAAAGAGAATACTAGGATCATTTAATGAATAACTACACATATTTTTAGACATATTCTGGGTAAAACGATCAGTTTAAAAGTAAAAAAAAAATTAAAGGAAAATGGACAGGAAAAAAAAATCAATTTATCTACTTAGAGAACAAAAATCAGGCTTAAGTCTTCTTTATAGTAACATTCAGTGGAAACAGAATGGAGAAATGACTACAAAGTTCCGAGGAAAAGAGAAAAAGAATGTATCTAAGACCAATCCAAATGTGTGTGTGCTATAATTTCCATTTAAATATAAATGAAACTGTCCAGATAACTATACACCAGAGACTATGGCCCAGGTGAACACTTCTTTTCAATAGTTTCTTACTCCAAAAGAGATGAGTTCAAATAAAGAACTACAGAACAGCAAATACTTGGTAAATTTAGATATAAGTATTATAATGTAAATTATGTTGGTACATAGGGCCATTGGAGCTCACCAAGAAGCTGACTCTGGAAGCAGTGTTGCCCTTCCTACTTCATACCAAACATGTCTATGTCAAGTGTCCATCAAGACCCCCATTCCAGTGATGGCCTAACCCCCATCCTCCAACTCTGTAACAGGGAAGGAACAGAACAGCAAAACAACTTAAGAGTAAAAACATTGGGTCCTTGAGCACAGCTAGAAGGGGAACCATTTTCAACAGATGTTTCTATTGTTTATCCCAGAATAGAAAAGTGCCTACAGTAGGAAAAAGAAGCCATAAATTCAGCCATGGGAAGCTTTTCCATGGAGAGAAAGGTCAGTCCTGAACTCCAGTGAACCGCCTCCTTCCTGGTTGATTTCCATGAGATACTGGTGAGCCCAGCCTGATGATGTTGCCTTCTTGCTGTTATTTGTTCTTTCCTTTGGAAGCGTCACCTGAGGGGACATTTGCTCTGCAGAGGGACTATTTCTATTGGGAACTCTAGCTGACTGCCTTTAAGGAGCTTCTGCAGTCAATTTCTGCTGAATGTTTTGGGGGCTGAGTTTACTGATTTTTGCTATCATCTTTCTGTCAGTCTAGCCTTTACTCTTTTACTTTGTTTTCTTATATGCTTAATAATCAATTCATAGACCATCTTAATTTTTTTCTCTCTGTGGATTTTGAGGAGTTCTTGTATTTTCAGCAAGGTTCTAAAATATATTTGATCCCTGGACAGTTTGATTAGCAATGAATATTTATAATTAGAAGTGTCTATGCCTCTGTTGCACAGTCCATGCTTTGTGAACAATGTACTGTAAATAATTGTAAAAAATTGTGACTATCATAGTTCATTCTCCGGCCTGCATAGAAAACGTGTATAGAAAGCAAAGTCAAAACAAGCAGAGACTTGTAAACTGATAACCAAATAGTAACAAGAGAGATGCTAGTTCTCAATATTTGTATCTATAAAGCCCAAATAGAAATTATTAAAATACCAGGTCATGTGTTATTTTTACCTAGGCTATGCAGTTGGTTACATAGTAAGTCAGTGAGATTTGGTTTCCAAAAAGCCAAAGAATTACAAAAACTATTGAAAAGTTGAAGGGTTTTGAAAAATATTCTTAAATATTCATTTAGGATAATAAATATAAAAAATATGATTATAAAGGAAACTAGGAATTTTGAAATATATCTACCAAACCTGAAAAGAATTTTGACATAATAATAAATGTGTTTTGAATGCATAAAATAACCAAATCTAAAGTGGGTTTGATCATTGCTGTAGTTTTGTAGTAGTGACAATCATTAATGATACTTTGAAATATCAGTAACACATGTAATGCTATGTGAAAATATCTGTAACTGACAGTTTCACTTTCTATAGTTTGTAGTCTACCTTTGCAGTCAAAAGACATGCTAAATTCTAGAGTTTAGTAAAACTGAAAATCTGATCATTCAAATTCACAGACCATCTGAGTTTTTTTTTCTCTCTGTGGATTTTGAGGAGTTCCTATATTTTCAGCAAGGTTCTAAAATATATTAGATCCCTGTACAGTTTGTGGCAGTGAATATTTATAATTAGAGATGTCCATGCCTCAGTTGCACAGTCTGTACTCTGTGAAAAATGTGTTCTAAATAATGGTTTCCAATGAGTTCTAAATAATGGTTTCCAATGAGTAGAGTAGTGCTGGTAGATCTGGGAATAAGTAGCATCTTAAACATTCATGAGACATTCACAGGGACTTTGGGAAAACAAAGGCAGGTCTGAGTTCACAAGCCCGTCGCTGAACTCTGCTTGAGAGACATGTAAATTACCCATCTGTGTCTCCCCAGGCACGGGCATGAGAGGGTCTGTGAAGGTAGAGGCAGACTTTATATTTTGAGTCTTTTTGAGACAGGATTTCCCTGTAGCCCCAGCTGGCCTGGAACTCACGATGTAGACCAGGCTGTCCTCGATCTCACAGAGGTCCGCCTGCCTCTGTCTCCTGAATGCTGGGATTAAAAGTGTGCTCCACCACACCTGGCTGAGGTAAACTTATTTGTAATGAGATAAATGCACAAAATCAAATGAGTGAAAACATTGAATTCCCTGAGAAAGACAAGGGAGAAGCAGATGAAATGAGATTGACAATCATGGCAGTTTTCTCTTGCTTCATGGTGCTGCAGTTTTTAGCAACATCACCCGTGGGTAATGAATGGTATTCTCTGAGTTAGTTAACATAGTTTGTTGAAAGTATTCATATTTAGATTAAAATCCTGTAAGAAGTATATCAGTCTCTTACTATCAGTCTTTATTGCTGTTAAGGCATTTTTTTTCAAGGTAAGAACACATTTAAATCAATCACTAGAATCTTGTTGTTTGGCCAGAGCTGGCCTGGTACTCACTATGTAGCCCAGGCAGGCCTGTCTTGACCTTGCAGCAATCCTCTTGCCTCAGCCTCCTGAGTACTGGATTGTAGGTGTGGACTACCTATAGTTGGCTAACTCACTAGACCTTGAATAAAGTAGATTACTCTTCATGATGTGGGTTGGCCTCATCTACTCAGTTGAAGGCCTTAAGGAAAAAGACTGACCTTCCCAGAGGAAGGAGTTCCATTGGGAAAGTGACATTAGTCTCTAGCTACCGTGGCACTCTGTGCTCTCTTCCATTGCTTTCCACCCTGCTGGACTCTTCTTCAGACTTTGGATTTGCCCCCTCGCAATTTTCTAAGTCAATTCTTTGAAATAAACTATTTTATCTGTGTTTTCTTCTGTCTTTCAATCTTTGAAGAACCCTCATTCTTACAAGCCCTTATGAGAATCTCCTCTAAAAAAAGAATGACAGTTGGTCCCCAGAACCCCAATGCCTTCATGATGTGCGCCTTTGAGGAACTAGACAAAACCTGGAGGTTTTACCTGGCCCTATCTTATTTGGGGATTGAAACAGGAAGTCCTATCACAGGATGAGATTGTCTGCAATACGGTCATATAATTAACAGTGGTCTTTGTGGTGCTGGAGACCAGTCCCAGGGAGGCTGTAGTGAGCATACTACCACTGAACTGAATCCCCAAGTAGAACATATTTCTGTTACCAGCTTCTTCCCAGGAAGTAGGAATGCATACAAATGAAGTTGAGAGTTATGCCATCTGCCTTTACTATCTACTGCTCCTTATTGACTCTGTATTATTTTAACCACAGGATGATGTCACCCCACCCCTATCCCCAGTTCCATGGAAACTTTGGCTCCTGGCCCTAATTCTTTCATCATTTTGAATAACTTCAGCTTCTCTAACAGATGGTCGTCTAACACCTTGGCCTCTCATTCGCTTACTTCTTCACATCCAACAATGATTTTCTACTTCATGAGGGCCAAGAGTGATAAAAATCTCAACCCTTGTTATCACTAGTAACTGCTCCAGTGCCACAGCCTCAGCCTCAAAGTCTGCTTACCCTGCACCCCATGCCTTACTCTTCCAGCTCACTTGTTCTAATCTCTCTCAGCCATAGTTCTTGACCAGCGAGACCCACTGCTCCAGCCATTACGTTTTCACGACCCCAGTCCAAGCCTTCCAGTTCTTCCTGCCCCTGGAAATGCTCTACTTTTCATCCCATTGTCTTTCACCGTGCAGATATCTTTCACAAGATGGAGGGACAAGGCATGCACCTCGCTGGCCACTTGAACCAGTGGATTCTTGTGAGGAGAGGTTTTTGTTATTTTGGAGGACAACTTATTCTTGGGAAAGATAGGGAGGTGGCACCTTTGAATAAATTTAGAGACAGATTTCTCAGAAGGTAAAGTGAAGTTATTGCTTTCCAGTTTATCCAATTGTATGTGAAGTTGTAGAGGCCAAAGAATGACCTTGACTTTGTCAATCCACCTAATGAAGCAATTTTATACATCTACCAACTTTGGAAATCTTTCCTTTGCTCCAGTGCTCCAATTGTGTTCAAATAAAGTTTTGTTTCATAGCATTTAATCACCTTGGGAGCTTTCTATCTCTAGTATCATATTGAGCAAAGAGACACGACAGTTGTATTTTCTATTTACTGAGTACTTCCTTACAAAATATCTAGTCATACTGGTTCCAGGAGTTTGGATAGTTTGTATAGTCTCTAAATAATGTGATGATATAGGTAAGCCACTGTCCACATATAACTATTTCAGTGAAAATTAACTGAGACAAAATCAGGGACTAGAGAGATGGCTCAGTGGTTAAGAACTCATATTGCTCTTGTGGAGAACTGGGGTTCAGTTGCTAGAGCCCACATTCAGTGTCTTAAAAGCACTTACAACTCCAGCTGCAGGTGACCTTGACCTTTGCAAGCATCCACACTCATATGTACAACCCCCCTCCCCACACATAATTTAAAAATAAACTTAAATGAAATCAAACTAGAAATGCAGTTCCTCAGGCATGCTAGCCAGGATTTCATGTGCTCCACAGCACTCTATGGCTAGTAACTACTTCGTAAGACATCCTAGAAGACATTCCCAATAGTGTTCCGTGGCCCAGAATGTTCTTAGTCAGGGGTATCAACTTACAAATCTGCATTGACTCTGGTTCCTGGCTTGTTTCTGTATAATCTGAAAACTAAGAATGATTCTTACCTTTTCTAAGTTTGTAAAAGACAACAAAGAAGGATGCATGAACAGTTGGGGCTTTCAGGGCCTAAGACATTTACTAGCTAGCCTTTCATGGCAAAAAAGGTTGTCAACCTTGTGTCAGAAAGGAAAGCATCAAAATGTCAATGTATAATGTATTTTATAATGCAACTGCCTGTGGTCATTGTTGGGATATGGAATTCAAGTACAGGGTTTATATCTATTGAGCATCAATTTGACTTAATAAGTACTGAAAAAGAAACCTTTTAAAATATCAGTCCCTGGAACGTTTTACATGAATAATACTTTCAAAGAATTCAAGGAATTTATGTTTTAGCAGAGGAAGGAGACTTTTAATGCCAAGCCCTAACTTTAGAGTTAATTATACTCAAAACACTACTAATAGTACCAAATACAGCTGGTGCTGGAAAAGAGAATGGAGAGCAGAGGAGGGGGGGAGAGGAGAGGGCAGGGTAGGATGGGGAGGAGATCAGAGAAGAGGGGAGGGGAAGGGGTGATACGAGGGAGACGCTGGATTAAAAAAGAATTACTGTGTGAATGACAGACTGGCATAGCTTCTCAGAAGAACTCCCTAAAAACTGTTGTGTACTTGAAATACAAAAACGCGATGCTCAGTTTACACCTCTAGATTTGGCATCTAGACTTAGAATGTATGATCAAGGCCTTTGGAGCTGCAGAAACGACAATGACAAACCCAGGGACGGTACAGCAATGGGAAACTAGAGCCCTCCCCCCAATGATTTAGCTTGACTCAGCATCTTTCAGTTTCTATACAGTTTGGTAGGAAGAGTCGGGTAACAATTATCATCGCAACCAAATCATCTGAAGGTACAATCATGGAAGTGTACGTTTTGTGTGGAACTGCAGAAATAAAACTGCATGGGAATATTTTCCCTTTGTTCATCTATTGTGAAGTACACTGCTGAATTTCCAGGAAACTAAGCAACGGAAGAATTATGAGTCTGTACAGCAAAATGGTGTCGCATCTAACGAATTTGTGTTTCTCCTAGTCCCATTTTCTGGATTTTATAACCATGAACATTTGACAAAGGGTTTAGCTGAATCCTCTGAAGTTCTAGTGTTTGATTTCTAGGGACAAAACAAATGGCTTGTGAGCTTCTTAAATATCATGCCTAGTTGATCTAAAACTTAAGGAGAGCTTTGGATCCTTCCCTTTGCCACATGAGGACAATGTTTTATCATTAGTTGCATTTGTTCAACATTTTTTCCACTTTTTTTTAGAACTCAAAGTTTCTTTAATCAAGAGACCAGCTTCTCTAGCCAATGACTCGAAGGGCCAAATATGGAGTGTTCTGTGCCAAGTTTAGAACTATTCAGAGTTTATGCATGCGAAATTTCAACCTAAACTAAAAACTTTTGGTGCCTGAGTTAATTTATATCTGGCAATGAATTATTTCCAGGTTTTAAAAAGGGAGACAAAAGAAACTTTCCTTGGAAGCACATTTTAATGCTTCTTGGACACTGTATTTGTCTCAAGAAAAGTCTCACAAAACACTGATGAAGAGAAAGTCAATAAGAAACACATGGACTAAATTGTCCTCTAAGGAAGGAAAGCTTTAAAAATTAAGAGTGAATAGAACTTTGGAAAAGTTTATTGGTTATTCAGAGATTTAAATTTCAGAAGACAATAAATAAATTGAGAACATAGCCTTAGGATGGAAATCTTTATATCTATCCCCAATTAGCCATCACTGACTGATCTACTGCTGTGCTTGCTTCAGGGGTGAGGGATCTGATGTAGCAGGTCCTCGGTAAGAACTGACGGAGATCAGCATTCACATATGATGAGCCTTTTGCTCTTGTTTCTCTGTGGCAGTAGAAAGCTGGTGTAATACTTTGTCAGAATTCCTTGACATAATGATCTAGCACCATGGTGAACTATACTTCTAGACAATCATCCCACAGGAGGGCCAAAAGAAACACACTATAAAAATGCAAACTTGGGGCTGTACACTCACCAGGGATTATATACTGCTCCCCTTATATGCAGAGATACTGCGTTGAATTCATTTCATGCATTCAGATTCTAAAAAGATGTCTAAAAAAGACATAAAAGAGCACAAGGAGCAACTGCAAGTGACCACGTCTGCCATTCTCCACAGGGCTGGAGGTGGGAGACCAGTCTCTTGATCTTATTCCCATGTAACTTACTTAGGCATCTCACTAAGCTGAAAGTAACTATAGAGATTAACCATAAAGATGCATTTTCTCATACAAAATAGTCTTTCATGCAGGACACCTACTACAACTGTAGCTGATGGGGATTTGGTCATTTGTCTTCCAAAGATGTCTGAGATAGGTATAGTAAGAAACCAGGTGGCAATGTGATCCCCTTTTAAGAAATTTTAAGAGAAAATTTGATACCACATGTCTTTCCTTCTTTTGTCCTGATTTCCTGATTTTAGAACTTAGCCCTTGTGCAAGATGCTGCTGCTAATTTATTTCACGTGAGTGCTGCCTTGGTTTCTATATCTATAAAATTTCTTTCTTTTTCAATTTGGAAGAATTTGTATTTACTTCTCTCATTCAAAAGCCTTAGGGATAATGCCCAAAGATCTTAAAAATTCTTGTAGTCCTCTCTCTTGCAGCTCACCTGCTGATTGAGCTCTCTGGAACCCCCAGACTTCTCCTTGGCCTCCTGATGGCACTCTGACCCCTCAGGATCTGTAACTAATAAATTAATTTTATTCACAGGTTTTGGTTTCACATCTCCTTCATGTTCAGTGGCTCAAAACACAGGGAAATGAACTTTCCTCTGGCTCAAGGCTCTCCCTGAAGAGTCGCTTCCTCGATTATTCAAAGAGAAACTACAATGATTATCATTTACAGAAACATAGGACGTGGCCAAGGGCAAAGGAAATTCACAGGAGAGCTACATTCACGGCATAGCACTACCAATGAGTGTCAATGCTCTATGAAAAACACGAAGAAGAGAAAAAGATGGCACTGATTACAAGCTCAGCGTGGACCAGAGCAGTGCTTTGTCAAACCCAGGAATTTTTTACCCGGAGGGAAGACTAGGGTATTAAATTATAGGTCAACATTGACTGGTAAAATCTCCTTAAAGGTTTTTCCATTTATGCCCATAAAGAACATTGATTTATGATTTCTTCCATTAGTTGTGGTGTCAAGGCATTGCAGGCCTTATCAGTAAGTTGGGCAGGTTCTTGCTGGTGTGTTTTCTGTGACAGTTCTCATGGGATCTGCATTATTTCATCTGCAAATATTTTGCATGAGTTTCCAGTGAAGCTGTACATGCTTAGATTTTTCTTTTATGATATTTAAAAAGTATGAATTAAAGCTCCACAATACAGGCAAGACTCCAGATCACCCGTATCTTCTGTGTTGAATTTCCGTAGTGTGCATTTTTCAGGTTCACCCAGTTATTAGACTTATTTTTTAAT
This sequence comes from Eospalax fontanierii, assembly GCA_035773235.1. Lineage (NCBI taxonomy): Eukaryota > Metazoa > Chordata > Mammalia > Rodentia > Spalacidae > Eospalax > Eospalax fontanierii. The sequence continues at coordinate 37,614,773 of CM069544.1, read as the reverse complement.
TGTTCATTGTATTCTCTCATAAAACTTTTAGCAGTTGTAGGATCTGCAGGGGTGATTCCATTCTTTAAAAAAAATTACATAATAATAATAATGTTAATCTACTCTGGAGGGGCATACATGCAATGGCACATGCCTGCATAGAGGTCAGAGGACAACTTCATGGAGTCACGTCTCTCCTTTCACACATGGGATTAAACTCAGGTCCTCAGGCTTTACCCACTGAGCCATTTTGACAAGCTCTAATTCTTGATTCCGGTAATTTCTTTCTTTTTTTTTTTTCAGAGAGATAACTTAATTGTGATAATTTTCTTCACAAAATTACATGTGAACACTAGAATTGATTTTAATTTCAGACTATCTTATAAAACTAAAGGTGATTTGAAACCATAAAATTTATTTTTGGAATAAAATCATTGGAATTTATATATTAGGGTGTGTGTGTTTGTCTGTCTAAGTGTGACAGTTAATCTTGATTGCTGACTTGATGAGATTTAGGATCTCCTAGGAAAGAATCCCCTGGGTATGTTTGCAAAGGTTCTTCTAGAAAAATTTAACTGAGATGGGAAGATTCACCCTGAAGTGGCCAGCACCTTTTCATGGATTGGAGTCCCACACTTTGTAAATAGTTGCCAGCCAGCATCCATCTCTTTCTGCATCCTGATGGCAGGTGTAACATGATTGGCTGTCTCATGCTCCTGTTACCCCAGGCGGCTATCAGCATACCCTCCTCGCTGGGATGATCTGTAACCTCAGACTGTGAGCTGAAATAAACCCCTGTTCCCTGAAGTTGATTTTGGTCAGGCATTTTGTCACCTAAACGAGACAAGTAACCAAGGCATATTTTTTAGAAGCAAATTTATTCATTGCTTCCTTGCAAAATTTGTGTTTGTCATTCACATTTTTACAAATGAAAAATTGGGAGGATTTGAGCCTTAAGTTGTTTTGTTCATTGCTCATGATTTCTCCAATGAAAGAACAACAAGTATACAAACAAGCTTTGTGTTTTTGATATGTAAGAAGGAGTAAGTTGACTTTGCTTATTTGCATTTTTGGACTCAGAATCGTAGGAGAACATGAAACAAACCAACAGCAGTGTTTTCTGGTGCTGCCCAGTGTTAACTTTGTTAACAGCTTACAGCACTCACACATGTGATGACATTATCAGGTACATTTCTAGTTCACCCCTCTTAGCAATAGTACGTAAATTATCTGTGATTCATTGTATTTCTACATGTATTATGACTTCAGAATATATTAATTTTATGGTTGTTTTAAATAGTCATATTTTAGGAAGTTGAAACAATTAGAAAATGTACTTTTTTGGCATATTTACTATTTCCTAGTATTTTTTCCTTTGTATAAAAGTATTTGGTGTTTTTCACTCATGCCAAAGCACTTCCTTTACTTCTCTTAGACTTAATTTTCTAGGTGGATCATCTTAACTTGTTTAATGTCGAAAAGTGTCCAGTTTTCCTTTGACTTGGAAAGGTTTTCTCTGATTACAGAGTCCAGACTCACAATTACTCTTAAGGAGATTCCTGTTAGTCTCTTCTGACATGAGCTCATTCTCATAAGCAGTCTCCTCTAGCCTGTCTTGTTTCTTTGATTGAATTAAAGGTTTTGATTTTGAAATGTTGGTTATGATGTTCTGTTCTGAGGATTTTTTCTTGCTTGGCCTTTGTTGACTGTTTAGGATCTGTGTTTGTGGTTTTTTTTCAAATTAGATGGATTTCTGCTATCATTTTCTCAAAAAAAAAAAAATCCCTTTCTTGTCCACTCCCGTCCCCTTCAAGGGCTCCAGTTGCATAAGCATTACTGTATGTGGCAGCACCCCACAGACATGGGTGTTCTGATCATCATTCTGTCTGTTTCATCTGCTGTACTGTGGAGAGCTCCTGCCCTTGTCATTCACTTCTATGGCATCTAATCTGGTTTTTGTTGGCAAAATTTGAACTTTTCCTATCTTTTGTTTTAACACTCTTGTCTGCCAAACTGAATCATTTATATGATTATTTGTTTTACTTTTCCTGGTTTTGGATCATATTTTCCTCTTTCTTTATATAGATAATGTCTGCATACATAAAAATATTTTTAATTTCACATTTCTAGGTGTTGTTTTTTTTTCTGTATTATTGTTTTAAAATATTTCTGGGATTTGTTTGGAGCTTAGTTACTTAGAATCAGTTTGGTCCCAGCATCCTAGAAAAGCCTTTAGCTCACTGTGAACTTAGCTCCATTGTTAAGAATTCACTCAACAAGGTATTATAACTGAGGAGCCACCTGCTGAAGACCTCACTGACTGCTCTGTGGGTTAAGAGGTATTTCTTGTGGGGTGGTAGGAGTCAGGAGTAGTAACTGGCCTCCTATGAGCCCTGAGGATTTCCATGCCTTTTGTCTAATAGCACTTTGTTTTTAAAGCATAACATAATCACAAGCATAAAACAGACTAACTTTGATTGAGGGACTCAAATTTATAAAATATTTGGCCCATCCTATTTAAGACATTAAGGTCACAAGCTGGCTGTAGTGGTTTATACTTGGAGCGTCAGCACTTAGTAGGCTGAGGCAGGAAGGTGAGTCAGAGGCTAGGCTGGGATACATTAATAAACTGGAGACCAGCTCAAGCTATATAACAAGACCCTGTCTACAAGACAAAATATGTCATGGAATACTTGAAGAAATTGAAGAAAAGTTCAGATTAAAAGAAATCAATGCTTTGGATGACTAAATACAATGAGAGGTACCAGACTGGCTTTCAGGTAGGAGTGTGATGATGATGATGAGAGGAAACTAATGTAGCAATATTAGGTTTCCAGATTTTGATGACCATACTGTGGTTTTTCTAATTCTTTTTTAATGAAAAATATTGTATTTATTTTTATTTTATGTGCATAAGTATTATGACTGCACGTGTATAAGTTCAGTACCTGTAGAGGTCAGAATATGGCATCAGAACCCTGGAACTGTAGTTACAAATGACTATTAGCCGCCATGTGGGTACCAGGTTTTGAATCCCAGTCTTCTGCAAAACAGCTAGTGCTCTTAACTGCTGAGTCATCTCTCGTGTCCCAGGTTTTTCTAATTCTTAAGAAATACAAGCTGAGATGGCTTAAAAAAGCATCATACATGAAACTTCAAGAAGGTATAAACACATCCACACACATCCAGAGGTCAGCAAATGATAAAGGCAACAGGCAACAGAGCAAAAGGTGAATATGGCTGAGTCTGAAGAAGAGAACACAGAAATTCTTTCTATCATTCTTACAACTTTCCTGGATGAGAGAAATACTATAAAGGAAAAAAACAAAACAAAGAACAAAAACAACTTACTGATGGCTGAGCTGGCTGAAACACACAGGGTTGAATTTCTTATTTCTGGGTGTAACTTGCTTAGCCTCTTGAGAAAGTTGATGGCTTCAGTCTAAGTAGAGAGGAAGCAGAATGATTTAATTCTTACCTGGTAGCTTCCCATTCTTAATTAGCTTTGTTTCAGAGTTTAGCAGCTCTCTGGTGCTAAGACTGGTGTGGGATAGCTTATCACTGTCAATCAACAAGCAAGTTTGCTACATGCCAGGGTGCAACTCCCCATTACCTGGGTCTGAAATTGACACTGAAAGAGAAGAAGCCCAAGAAATAGCAGTGCTTTCTTCCTCCAGTCATTCATCATGAGCTTTAGTAGTGAATGTTCCCAAACTCCCAGAGCAGACTCATGAAACCAGAGCTGACTTCTTTCTGGATTCCAGTATTAGTCACAGTTCTGCTGTCACGGTGCTTTTAAAAAATATTTTCTTGGTGATGCGGGAGGTGTTTGTTTAATATATTTTTTTTTTCTTAGGACTGTAGCAATTTGTTTGGGGTGGATGTGGTAGACTCTGGGGTCAGGGGACAAGAGAAGATTGTCATACTCCATTGTATGTGACCACAGGCAACCTTAGTGACGAAGATTGTTTTGGATGGTAGTGGTCAAGTCAGTCAACCAGGAACAAGGCTAGTGTTACAAGAAAACCCTCTGGTGAGAGTTTTGTATGCATTTGGGAGTGGGGTGGAAAGATGAAACATAGGACAACCCACCTTAAGTGGCTGTAAGTTTTGCTCACTTAGCCCTGGTTGCTTATGGCCCCAAACAGCCTTGGTACGGTACGTTTGCTTGTTATGGGAGAATGCAATTGATCTCAGTCTCACCAGGTGATTAATGGGGATGATGTGCCATGGGAAGAAGTGTGATTTCTTTCCACACATCCTTGTTATCTGCAGCACCTGGCCTTTACCGGGAAGTGTTATCTCATAATCAGAAGATGAAACTGCGGTAAAAAGTGAGTGTCTGGGCCAATGACAGTGTTTGCCAGGACAGGAATCTGAGCTGTAAGAACCATGCTGGAGGTTGTATTTTGTATTCTTCAATCGGTGGGAATATGTCCTGGATCAGAATCACTAACTGTTAGTTAATCTATGGAGGTTTTTTCATGAAGATCATCCTCTTCAGCATATTACCTCCAGAAGTACAGGAAATAGGTCCAAGTAAGTTGAAGAGTAATAATTCAGAGAGCCGACTCTAAATGTAATTATTCGTTTACACTGTATCTTCATGCTCTGATTTTCCTTTTGGCAACTCTTCCAAGAGTTCCAATCTCCATCCAAGTCTTACCTTGAATGTTAGGATTGAGTTGAGTGGTCAACTACTGAGCAAAATTATTTAAATAGTCTAATGTCAATCTACAAACACTCTATAAGCATTATTATACCTATTTTAGGGTTCTCTGATGTAGGTAACTTTCCCCATGGCAAATACATGAAGAGAATAAGATTGAAATTCTTCATGACCTTAAATACTTCCTGTGGCACAAGACAGTGGAGCTTCCGTTCTTCCCACAAAATATTGCCTTCTAATTTTACTTTTCCTTCATTCAAATATCCATCTTGACTACTCTATATGTCAATAGGCACTGGGCCAGATGGGAGAATACAGCTTCTACTTTCATAAACACTCACAAGGTAATGTGAAACATTAACATAAGGAACTTAACACAAAATATTATTATAGAGTTTGATACATTTGAGAAAAGAAATGTTTATGTGTATAGAACTGGTTGTTTTTATGATTTGTCAAGGATGGACTCTGTAAGCAGATGACAATGAGATAGGAGACTGTAGACTAAGATAGGGAAAAACTATATAAAGCTTTGAGTATTCGGAAGAAAAATATCACCAAGGGCAAATATGCTGAGACAAGGAAAGAGATGGTCTATTAACAGAACAGAAATGAGACCGAGTTGGGAAAAGACTGAAGGGAGAGGAAGAGAAAAGTCTAAGAAGGAATTGCAAGGTGAGCCACAGCAAGACCACATATCCCCACAGAGCTACTCTTCTCTGTGCTGGAGGCAGGAGCCAGCAATCACGCCTGCTCTTGTGTAAAAGTTCTAATGGCTTCCAAAACTCAGCTTTGTTGCTCTTGGATGATTAGTGTTGCCTTGAATTGGTTCTGTCTTTTGATTATAGATTATAGTTCCTCTTTCTACTTTTTAGGATAAAACCATGTCTAGTTCATCAGGAAAGTTCCAGATCATCATTGGAAAAAACATCCAGATCATTGTTTTTTCCCAAGCAATATCTATTATGGATTTTAGCTGCATCCTCTTTTCCAGGAACTTTTTATTTGGCTTCAGTCTCAGAGTCTATGATGCGGCTACTGGGAAGAGGAGGATGAAGTAGACAGCATCTCATCTTCTGTTTTGTGCTTTGACGAACACAACAACCAGTTTTTAGTAATTTTCCTGTCAACCATGCAGTTTTAGTCTCTATGTATTTTGCATATCTTTTTCCCAGGCCATTCGTTTTTCCTAAAACGCCATTTTTTCATACATTATTTGATAACTTTCAAATCCAAATGTGTTACCAAATTTGCTTTGAAGAGATTCTCTTTACAGGAATGGCTTTATCTCCAGGTTATTTCCTTAATTGTATTTGTATCTGTTCCCTTATCACATTTTACTTATTTTTAATGTGAGTGACATTCTCTGTAAATATATGGGTTCTCTGGTGCTATGGACCAGTTAATTCATATCAACATCACTAGACGTTGGCTTAGCACCTAGTACAAAGTAGACTTTCAAAAACCCCAAGTAGGCTGGGATTGTAGATTAATTGGTAGAGTAACAAGTGATTGTCTTGTATGTATAAGTCCCTGGGTTCAATTCCCTCTACCTCATAAAGGTATGCATTGTGGCTAATGCCTGTAATCCTAGCAGTGGGGAGTGGAGGTAAGAGGACCAAAAGTTTGAGGTATCTTCAACTAAGAAAACTCTGCCTGAGATATATTTACCTCCATCTCAAAAAAGGTAGGGAGAGTTACTACAAGATGGTTCACTGGGTTACAGGTGTTGGTTTTCAAGGCTGATGATGATGATCTTAGTTAGATTCCCCAGGACCCATTTGGTACAAGGACAAGTCCAAGTCCTATAAGTTGTCCTCTGGCCTTACATGAGTGTGGATGCACACACACACATACACACGTAAATAACTGTAGTAAAAAGAATAAAAACCTTAAATAAACCTAATGCCTAGTAGATGCTTATGCTCTGCCATTAACTCAACATTATGATGTATGGTCTTAAGCCAGCCATTAACTTTCCCCAGGATCTTAGTGAATGCTTTATAATCTCGTACTTCAGTGGGTTGGACACTGCACAGGACAATAATTGCTGAGAGCTTACTTAAGGCAGGCTCTACTCTAGATTCTGTTCATGTGTCATCTCAGTCTCAAGACTGATCCTTTTGTCAATTCCATGAGAAAGCTCTAGATACCATCCTCATTCTCATTTGCCGATAAGGAAACATTCAAGGATAGCAAATGATTTGTGCAGTGACACAGATGAGTACAGGTTAGAACAGGTTCAGTTTGAATCTGTTGAAATCCAAGGCCCAAGCCCTCAGCTGTGAGGATACCCCCTGTTATTCTTTCTGATAGGCAATGCTCAAGCCATTGGAGGTGATGACTTTTCCTGTTTGTTTTTGTGATGATCTCTTCTAGGATGAGATCATCTTCTAAATTTATGAGTCTTTAAGAGGACGTCCTGAAAAGCAGTTTAAAGTATTCTTTCAGGGAAAAGATATATTCTCTTTCAACGACTGCTCCATTTGCCAGTTTCATCAGGCAAACTGAGCATAGCAAAGAGAGCTGAGTGGAGAGCCCAGAGATTTAGGGACAAGAGGGCAGAGGAGTGAGTTGGGATAGAGCAGTGGGCGTAAAGGACTCACAATAATATTTTAAATACAAAGGCTTTGAAAAACTATAATTCAATATTGGAACATGATTCTATTTAACTAATGGGGAGTTAATTAACATTGTGCCTCTGCAATGTAATTCTGGGGTGCAAAAACATAGGTCAAGTTACATACCTCATAGAAATGGTCCTGGAAGCCTGGGAGACCAGTCACCAAGTGGCCATGTGGGAAAACACCTCATACCAGACTGCCAAGCTGAGTAGCAACTGGCTGGAATCATGGTGGAGGAACTGTCTTCTTGGGCAGACAGACACCATGGAGGAGAGAAAAGGAAGCTAAGAGTCTGTCACACAGGCATTTAGTGGCATATTGGAGTTTCCAGTAACTCATACTAGGCTGGGAAGGCATTGTGCCGTCCATGGTAGAGAGACAAAGGAAAAACTGAAAAGCCTCATGTCAACAGATGCTCATGGATGCCAGGTCTGCTGACTCAGGGCCTACCACAAAGTAACCGATAGCCATAAAGGACAATTCATGGACAGGAACAGTCTCCCTGCCATGTCCTCCATTTTTTTCTCTTCAGGTAGCCAAGGATCATTCTAAACTCGCTTCTTCCTTTGATTCTTGAAGGGCCTCAGGTTTGGCTACTGTCATGAATTACCACTACACTCACTGTTATTCCACAATTTTCAGACACACTGTTCCCTGTAGTCCTGAAAGATGTGTCTTTACTCTGTCCGTTTTACATATGAAGAAACCGAAGCTCAGAAAGATTTAATTATTCGCCCAACGGTCATATGCTTAAGACTACCATTGATAGGAAACACTGAGGTCTTTGAGTGCTTGTATTTGGCATTCTTTCTTGCTTCCTTTTTGTTAGCCAGCTCTGTCTCCCCTCCCCCTCTTCCTCAGTGTTAACTGTGAGAGTCCCGTCCTAAGCAAAGCCTATTTTTCACACTCCTTTGCAGAACTGGATTCACTCTGTTTCTATCATGCACTAGCAGCTACATCTCAAAGCTTCAAAAACAAAAACAAACTACTATGAACCAGCAATTAAAAAAAAATTATGTATGGATTATAGAAACGAATTCCACTGACACTTTCTGTAAAGAATGCATTTTAGTATACTTTTTTAAATAAATAGTTTAAAATCTTCAAAGTAGCATTCTAGTTATTTATTTTTGAAATTTTTGATACTTTCATTGTCTATTGTACAAACCATCATATTTTTAATATATATTTTTTTTCTTCAGGGAAGCTCAGAACAAATTTTATTAAATAAAATATTTTCTGTTATAGCATTCTTTTATTTCCCACAACTATGTGTTGTAAAGTATAAGCTTTACCTACTTCATTCAATTTAGTCCTAGAATATAATTTATACAGTTATAGTAGGAGGCCCATTAAAGATTTGCCATAAGTCAAGATACTCTATGCTTTTTTTCTTTAAGATTTATTTATTCTTATTTTATGTGTATGAGTGTTTTGCCTAGGTATAAGTGTACCTCATGTGTACAGTGGCCACGGAGACCAGAAGAGGGTGCTGGGTCCTCTGAAACCAGAGTTGAAGAGCATTGTGAGATGCCATATGGGTGCTGGGACCTGAACCCAGATCCTCTGCAAGGCAGCGTGCACTCTTTACTGCTGAGCATCTCTCCAGCTCCCTCTACACTTCTTTTTTCTAGTGCTGGAGACTGAACCTACAGTCTCATGTATGCCAAACAAGTTGTCAACCACTAAGCTATGTCCTTAGAACTACTCTGAAATATAGTTATAAAATTTCAAAATTAAATCTTAATGCTGCTCATTGTTTAATTTGTTCAGTTTCTTCTTAATTACATGGGGATAAATTTCATTATATTGTAGTTTTTAAGATTTGCTTTAAAAATGCAGTTAATAAAAACTTAAACAAAGGGCTTCTATTATGGCCCACTGAACTCTTTGACTAAAGCTTTCATAAGGATTTTGGGAAAAAGTACGGACAAATTGCATACAAAATTTAATAATTGGGTACACTTGGGTTGATTTACTTAGTGGTCTTTCAAAATGACAAACATTATACAATCCCTTTATTTTTAAATGTAAGAGTATCTCCATGCTTTTTATCATGCTTTTTAAAATCCAGTATTAATTTCATTAAACAAAATCATTCAGATATTCTATAGATAAAATGTTTGTAAATTTTGACATTTCAATTTCTGTTTAAACTTTAAAGTTACAGTTTCATCTCACTCTTTCTAAGGGCAATGCCTTATTAAGATGTGATTCAGTACTAGGAAAATTGATAGTGACACACTTTTGTTAGCTAGATGTGATGTGAACAGGAGAGATGTGAACACACATGTATTCACTCCAGGCGGGGCACCAACAACAGATCAAGTAACAATTCCACCCAAGTCTAACTTGGTGAATCCATGAGTTTATTCAGTTTACTAGCAGGAGCAGGGGTGAGAGGTTGCTTACAGAATCATAGAGATGAATTACTGAAATATCTCTCCCAAGCATGGATGAAAACTTCCCCATAATTGTTTAGAAAGAGCCTTCACCATGCCCATCAGTTAAGATTCTACCTGCTGTATACTCTAGTGCCTTCTAGTATGTTCTGAGATCTAGTGTGTCTTGGTCAAAATTATATTCAGTTAAGAGACTGGTACAGGAGGGAGAGGCTGGAATCTCAGATGATGGTCTAATGATTCGCTAGCCCTTCTTCCAAGGAGGGAACATCAATAGTCCCAATCTGGAGGATCTCCTTGTGTACTCATAGCTTCTCTGATTAAGATGATGACTTAAATTTTGTTTGGAGGAAAGTGTTCCATAACACTAGACTACGTACTTCTACTTTGTTCCAATGACCTATACATCTACTCCTCTTGCAGCAGCTCACTGTGTGGATTATTAAAGCTATAAATTCAATAAAATGACTGATTCCTATGATTATCAGAATCATTGAATCTATTAGCATGGCTTTGACTTTTCACTTGAAGGTAAGAGACTTCAGAGTTCTCAGCCCTAAATAGAACATCTGTGTTACACCTCAAAAGGGTCATAAAGCTTTTCAGAAGAGGGAATAGAAAGACTGTAAGAGCCATAGGCAGTGGTGGATGACTACATATAATTAAAGTGTTTTCCAGATACAGCAGTATTTGTACATATAAACTTGCAGTAGTTGTAGCAGCATGTAGAGGATCTGCTCAAGCTCAAGTCAGACGAAATCCCAGCATGGAGGCAGGAGTTGGGCAGAAAGTTGCACCCCTAACACGGAACTACTGGCAACTGATAGATGTTGGAAGAGGGAGAGTCCGTTTTCCTTAAGGGTGTGACCCCTGGTAGGTCCACCACACTCCAGAGGATGGACCTACACAACATAAATTGAACTCAATGGACTTAAAAAAGAGGACCTAAAGTTGGGTGGGCAAGGAAGTGTGGGTGTATACGAGAGGAAATGGGCATGGGACAGTGAATATGATCAAATACACTGTATGAAAGTCTCAAAGAATTAATTAAACAAACACAGTGTTTAGGGGCTGGAGAGATGACTCAGTGGTTAAGATCCCAGAGTGCTCTTTCAGAGGACCAGGGTTTGGTTACAAGGACTGAAGTAGCTGCTAACAACCATGCATGACTCCAGTTCCAAGGAATTCAATACCCTTCTCAGAACTCTGAAGGCAACACATACACATGGTACACTTACATACATGCAGGAAAACCACTCATATATATATGAAATACATTTAAATAAGCATTCAATAAACTTTTATGTGACTTACAACTTCTGTCTCTAAACATGGCTTTATTGAAATACATGGTGCATACCATACAATTTACCCTTCATAATCCAGTGATATTTTAGTAGTTTCACAAATTTGTACATGTGTTATAAAAAAATCAGAAAATTTTAATTCTCTACCTCATGAAGAAACTGTTCACCCCGCCTGAGGACTTATCTCCCAATCTCAAGCATCCGCTATCCATCTCTCTGTCGATATACCTACTCTGAACATGTCCCAGAAAGGAAATATGGCTGAGTTTTTCCTGCAGCACCACATTTTTGAAGTCCATACACAGAGTATGTATCACTGGTTCATTTCTTTTGGTGCCACATATTCAGTTGTGTGGCTATGCCACATTTATTTTTCTCTTCATCAGTTTATGAACATGTCTACACTGTTTGGCTGTTATGAGCAATGGTGTTATTCATGACAGGTTATTGCACAGACATCTATTTTTATTTGTCTTGTATGTATACCTAGGAGTTAAGCTCATGAGGTAACTCAGATCTTACTTGGGGAACCAATAGCCTAGTTTCTCTAGCACACGAGGCACTGTATCTTCTTAGTAGTAGTGTGTAAGTATTTAAATGATTCCACATCCTTGATAACATTGACTACTGCCTTTTAAAAGTGTAGTTCTCTTGGTGGAGCTTCAGTCACAGATCGTTATGGTTTAGTGGGAACTTCCCTAGTGGCACTGATGTTGAGCATCTTTTCCCTGTAGTTTCTTTGCAATGTCTATTTGACTCTCAGTTTACATCCTCTGCCCATTTAAAAACTAGACTGTTATTCTTTTTATTATTGAGTTGAAATATTTCTTTATAGATCATGGCAACAGCTATTACAAAAACAGGATGCTGGGTCTGACTAGCAGGCTCAGTGGGAAAGTGCTCACTACATATTCTAGTTTCAATTGCTGTAACAAAACACTTAGGTCAAAATCAAATTGGGGAGGAAAGAGTTTATTTGGCTCACGTTTCCCAGGTCACAGTTCATCACTGAGGGAGTCAGAGGTAGGAACTCAGGGCAGGAACCTGGAGGTAGGAACTTAAGTACAGGTCACGGAGGAACGCTGCTTACTGACTTGCTCCTGTGGCTCATGCTCAGCCCGCTTTCTTATACAATACAGAACAACCTGCCTGGGGTGGCAACACCCACAGTGGGCTGGACCCTCCCACATCACTCAACAATGAAGAAAATGCCCCAAAGACATGACCACAGGTCAATTCAATGGAGGCAATTCCCTAATTGAGGCTCCCTCAACCCAGGTGTGTCAAGTTGACAACAAAAGTTTTCCAGCACACTGCTCAAACATTGAGGGCCTGAATTCAGATCTGATAATCTATGTGACATAGGGTATGGTGGAACAGGTCAGTAACCTCAACACTAGGGTCTGGAAGGCACAGACAGGTAGATTCTCGGTGCTCACTGCATGTCCAGTGTAGCTAAATCAGTGAGCTTTAGAGTTAGTGAGGGACTTTATCTCAAAATAGAATAATAAAAAAGTGCAGAGCAATAGAGGAAGATACTAGACATTGACCTCCCACACACGAGAGAGACAGACAGAGAGAGAGAGAGAGAGAGAGAGAGAGAGAGAGAGAAACATGTTAAGTTAAACAAAGACAGACACAAAATGCCAAATACTCTGGTTATCTTCATATGAGACACCCAGAATAGAAACTCCATAGAGACAGACAGCATTAGTGAAGTAATGATGAGGCGGATTAACCACTTAGTGAATACGGCACTTCCCATTGTGATGTTCCAGTGTTTGGGAATCAAGTGGAGACAACAGTCAGGTAACACTGAATATTCTAAACACCATTGAGGTATATGCTTTATAATGAATAATTTTATGTCTTAAAAAGCAAAATTAAAGGTCTGGACAGAGGTCTAAATTGAACAGGACTTAGGGACAAGAGGCATAATCAGCCAACCTTATGCACATGGGGGCTTAGAGCTAATAAAGTCTCTAGACAAAGCAGAACATAGTATAATGTACGTATTCTTACTGCATACTTTGCTGTCCTTGTTTAGTGCTAACTTAAATCCAGCCTAAACCGGCTTTCCAGTTTCTTCTTTCTTCCACTCAGACATTTTCTATGGTTCCCTCTGATTTCCTTCTGTAGCAGCATTTCTAGGGGAAAGCTGAATGTTTGAGTCTCATTCCTAGTCTATGGAGAAGTCAGTTAAGACATTGGAATTCCCTAGACAACACCCCCTTTGACCAAGGCTGGACTGACTTCATTTTCTTTTTCCAATATGTCAGTCTAAATCAGATTACAGGTGCTCTCACTGATGAGGAAAGCAAAGACTCGTGGAGAGGGGATAGATGAATCATGGCTTCAAGGCTGGGGTTCACGGCAACACGAGATGCCCACAAGCAACAGTTCACATTCAACCTTTGAAACACTGTGTGAACCCACACCAAGTCGCTCTGAGGGCCTGAATTCAGCCCACGCTCAGAGCTCATTCTTTCTACAGTTAAATCCATTGTGTTCTAGAAAACTGTTTTCTATGATTTTACTCCAAAGTTCTGAAGATAATATAGAGTAGACAAATTGTTCTTTATTTATATTAGTGAGGACGTGGTATTTTGTACGAGGAAATAGTTTTCATTCCATTGTCATTTCATTTCACAGAGTCTTTGATCTGGGTGGAGTGCAGGACTCTCCCCTCCTAAACTTCCTACTTCTATGTAGAGTCCTGGCTTTCCTGTGACACTTAATTAGGGAGGAATTCACAATAAAGGTAGTCACTTATTTTCTGGCTTGCCACAGCCGCAGTAGTGATTCCAGGATAAAGCTGTAGTCTATATTACCTCTTCTGTCCATTTTGGTGCTGCTTGTTGTGATGGGAAAAGCGAGTTCATTCTTGTTTCCCCAGGATCTTCTTTCTAATATTTGAAAATATCTCTCAAGCTTCTCTTCAAGTTTATCTTTTCCGCGTCATGTAGCCTTCCTCATTTAGACAAGATTGGCGATCTCTATCTTAGAGAGGAGACTGTTTTCTGAAGGCCATCTCATTTATCATCACTTTTGCGACTTTTGGTGCATTTAGATGCAAATATGTAATCCAAAGAGAGTATGAGAACAAAGCACAGGAGGGCTTGTGTTGCTGGCGTTGTCACTCAGCTGCCCTTCAGCGGTTCTCCTTGATTTTAAACAAGGACCCGTGCCTTTCTCTCTAGCTTACTATGTTGCCGTCAGCACCTGCCGTGGGGCCTGGTATATGTATGAATTTCCAGTATATTATTGTTCAGTCATTATATAACCTTCTCATAATTCCTTACTATAGAGCTTTCTTCCTTGATGAGTGTACATGTGAATATATTGCATTTTTGTGAGTGCCACTATGTATATATTGGAGGCATATGCTAATGCAGCAGGGCTTTAGTGACTAGGAAAGTCTTGCCTGGGGGACCAGAGTGATAAGAATCAGCTGGTCCCTTTGTAGGCTCTGGGCCATCATCTCATGTTCCAGAATGTAAAACTTCATGGGGTTTAGAAATTTGCATTTTAGATAAGAATCTCTGGAAATTCTCTACAGGCTAGAAAGAAGATATGACATATATAGGATTTTTGTCTGAGATGTTACCTAAGGAAAATAAGTTCTAGGGGAGAGCTTTTTGATGTAGAGAGAACTGAATAAAGGGAAGAGTTTATAAAAAAAAACAAATAAGCAAACAACACAAACAGGTGCCAGTACATATACAAACAAACGGAAAAAAGGAACAAATGAAAAGTAATTTAGAGGTCTAGGGTTATGCAATTGGAAGCAAATGTCTATGTTTGTCTAAAGGACTGTCACCAGCGGGCATCACAAAGACTTGCTGTAAAATAATTCACAGGAGTTTGGCTAACAAATAGACATATAAAATCGGAGTGATTAAAATATATTCAGATATTTTCTATACAGAAATAGACTCATTTAAAAGAGCGATGGATTGATTAACATGAAAGGTGCCCACAACAAATTCAGTGTTAAAGGACCACTTAGATTGTGGGCATTTAAAATATTTTATTCATTCTTGCATTTTATGTATATGAATACATAAAAGTGAGTGTTGCATGCATATAAGTGCTCATGCAATTCTACGAAAGTCAGAAAAGGGTGTCAGATCCTCTGGAATTGGAGTTATGGGTGGTTGTTAGCCAGCATGTGAGTACTGGAATTTGAACCCGAGTCCTCGGCAAGAGCATCCAGTGCTCTTAACTACTGAGCCATCTCTCCAGAGATTGTGGCCATTTACAGTATGTAAGTGATACCTTTTAGCAGGGACACTTGGCTTTATGGATTGGTAGGGTAGTCTCAGAGATTTTTCTTGTGTGTTGCTGAAGGTCGTGTTTGTTGACTCCAATTTTAGACACACAGACTCTTGCTTTACAATAAACCATATATATCTACATATAGATATAGATATATAAATATAGATATAGATAGACATGTATTTTCTTGACTTAAATTTCTCAAAAAAGTACTTGAGTGTTGAAGTTTTAAAATCAACAGCTTAATAGTTTAGTCACTGAAAATTCATTGACAAAGAGTGTCCCCAATCTAGTTCCCAGTGAATTCCTGGAATAGAAGTTTTAACTGTTCATGTTTGCTCATGATTTGTATTTATTACTTTTAGGTATGTGGCATTAAGATTCTCTTGGAAATAATTCTGTGGTTTAACAAAATGTACTACACTCTAATGAGAATCAGCATTTCTTGCTTTAAAATCAATCTTTGGGGTTTTGGGTTCTTTTTTCTCAGTTTTTTTGTCATACTTTTTCATGCTCCTACTACATTATTTTATGTTTCTTTTTCTTTTATAAATGAATACTTTTCAGGTTTATGGCACTCTATGCCTTATGCTGCTTTGTTAGTTATTTGATTTTACTTCAATTTTGGTTTATTACTATGCCACAATAGACTACTAAGCTTTGTGTATCTCAGGCTCCTGCTGTGTAAACTGTAAAATGAACTTGGCCATTGTTACATGGCTAGTGATGGCTGGAAATTACATCCAGACCTGATGATTGTGAGTAGAGTGCTTTATCAGTCATTTGGGTTGTTGTCTTTAGAAGGGAAGACAGACGTCCTCCAAATTAATTTGTCCTCTACTTGTAAAACCCAAGAATGATTTTATTTTCAGCATGGCTGGTCCTTGGTAGAATAAAAATCTCCTGAGCTCTGGTCTGCAGGATCCAACTGTCATCTTTTATTTCTACATTGTAAAGATATGAAGTTGCTTAAATAAAAAATAAACTTAGCATTCAATTATGTGCATATAGAAAAATATACAGTGGCATAGTCCTCAGTGGATTTCTCAGAAGCTCACACAGCCTTGCATCCAGCCCCCAGAGCAAGAAGCAGTGTTTACTAGCACCTCAAAATCCTCCTTGTTTATTTCTGATAGGCAGTCATACTTCAGGGTGAACCTTACCATGATCAGTTTTGCTTGTTCGTATACTCCATGTGGATGGATTGACACAAGACATTCTTTTATGTCTGGCTCAGATTTATCTTCAGTGTTACGAATATTGTAGAATATTCTGTCTCTGCTGTATTATACTTTATGACTTGATCTCAAACTTTCTATCAACTATTGATAGGCATTTTTGGTTTGGGATTATTAACACTAGACTACAATGATCATTATATTCCATTCCTCTGATGAACACGCACGTGTTCCTGTTGTGCCTATAGTCAGAGTTAGAACTGCTGGATCTTAGCTTAGTAATGTTTTCAGACTTGAGTGATGTTAATAACAATTTTTTCATTTCTATTTTATTTTTATTGAATTTTTACACATTCCATACAATGGATTTTGTTCACATTTAAATGCCCTCCCCTATCTGCAACCCTTTTATATCCCCCCCCGACATCTAATTTTCATGTATTCTGTCATGTACATTAAAGCCTATTGAGCTACGTCCCAAAATGTCCTTCAATGTGCATCAGTCCACTGAAGCCTGGTTAACTTGCCTAGTATCACTTCTTTAAGGAAAATTAACTCTTGCTCTCCCAGTGGTTATTGGTTGCTATTAATAATTCCTCTGCTAAGGTTGGGATTTTTATCTACTTCACCACCTCTCTGCTGGGATTTGTCTGCTCTGAGCTTGCAAGGGTCTTGTGCATGCTGTTATAATTGCTGTAAGTTCCTATGAGTAACTTGCCAGCTGCCTAGAAAACACTGTTTCTGTGTGGTCAGCCACAACTTCTGACTCTTATAATCTTTCTGACCCCTTTTCCAAGATGGTCCCTGAGCCTTGGGAGGCTCAGGTTTGATATAGTGTCATATTCTCTGCACTTTGGCCAGTTGTGGCTTTCTGGGTTAAAAACCATCTGTTGCACTAGGAAGCTTCGCTGGTGAGAGTTGAGAGATACATTACTATTCTTTCCGCCCCCTGTCCCACCGTGTTTGTAAACACGGTCCACCCTCCCTCACCCCTTGTAAATCAGGCTCCCACAGATTCCAGGCTGGGGCCAGACTGCTGCCCATTTGCCTCCTTTCACTTCTTTAACGAGGGGTGACTGGTATATTGTCTGTAAACAGAAGGATCCACATTTAGTGTATGGTAAGAACTAACAATTGTTTAGAGATATGCCCGAGATAGGGTTTTCTCTAGGATCTAGGACCTCTTCAGTTGTGTGTATTTGGGTATTACAAAGACATCTATGAGTTCACTCCCATTGAGAGGGCTTTAAGTTCAGTTAGGTAGCTGTTGATTGCCTCCCCATCCCAATAGAGGGAGTTTGCTGTGCTAGTTATTCGGCTTGAGGGCTAGGTGGGATGATTGATTGATTTTCTCCCTTAGCAGCTTGCATAGTAGGCTCTGGAACTATGGGAGCTAGAGCTTAGGTAGAAGGCTTCCTGGTAGGTTTCTGCTCCATTGTTCCAAGTCCTGCGAAGTATGTCCTGTCTTCAGCAGTAGGCTCTTTTCTAGGAATTCTGGGAGATAACCAAGAGCTCCAGCAATAGCCTGTGTTATATTTTGGGGGTCTCATGGACTACTCTGACCAACCCCTCAAAGGGAGGTCTCCAGAAGGAAGTGTGTTGGCTTGGGATCCCTCTGAGAAATGCATCTGAATCTCTGAACATTGGTGTATGTATATACCTGGGGGATCTACGGCAAGGAGCGCAGTGCCAGACGGGACAGGCTATGAAATGATTAAATATGCGAAATGTAGTCATGCGAACTTTCCTTCTCTTTGTTCTTTCTTTGGTTTGTAAAAATGTCATGTGTAGAAAAGTCACAGCTGAACAAATCACTCTTTGTAATACTTCTCCACTCTCTGCTCATGCTGTAAAGGTGAGCTTGCCAATGAGTGCTTTGTTTCAGACACAGTGTCTTAGAAAATATAAAATATTTAATGGTAAATCAAAAAGAAATCTAGGCACTCCATTTGGAAAAGGAAAGTGAGAAAAGACAAAAACATGAAGACCTGAACATGTGCCCCGTGTTTACCACATGTTTGGTACTTGCCATACATATTTAATGTGGCTAAGAATGGTGTCAGAAGTGATCCCTTAACACATGCTCAACTGTAGTTACTACCACATCGACCTGACACTACCATCCAAAGCCTCTCAAGAGAAAGGAACACAGGTACAAAGGTGGGTTCTGCAATTCAGGAGGAAGTTGCAGGAATGAATTACTCAGATCCTTCACGTGCCTACCAGCTATTATCCCCTAGACAGCCCATCTGGTTTTGGGAAGTTTCTTAATGACCAGGAAGAAAAAGATAAAAGCACTTGAACTTGGACATCAAATGATTCTCTCCAATATAAGGAACCAGGAAAGTGTAGCAATACTGCAACTTCTCCTATGAGGGTCCGGGTTGGAGAGTGGCTAATTCCCAGTGCACAGAATACAGACAGTATATTTTGTTGAAAGGAGAAAGGACTGAGACCCAGATTAACCTTGAATTCTGGATGTAAGTGATGGTCTGGCCAGGTAGTCACTACATTATAATTAGCCAAATTGGAGAATGGGTATACTTGATTAAGGAACAGGGATGTATGACCCAGAAGTCAGTGTAATTGCCTTGTATTGGTCAGTGCTACTTCCTTGTATCCTCTTGCTCACAGCCATACTCCAGGAAGTGCCTGGGCCCATAGCCCTTGCTGTTAGGGCATGTTTAATTGGGTGTGTTCTGTCCGGTGACCTGTCAGCCTAGCCGAAAGTAGAGGCAGAGGGAAGGAGGGATGGATGGAGAATGACATCTGGGCTGAGACAATTAAATGCTCTCTTTAGGGAATTTGAACTTGGCTGTTGTGGATAGTCACAAGGGAATTTCAGGGGTACTAGAAACAGACAAAGAGGTCAGTCAGGTTAATGCTGGAGACCCAACCTCCAAACTCCAGGTTCTCAGCACTCAGAATTTCTCTTCAGTTTCCTCCAATGACTATCACAATGACTAGTTTCTCATCTTGACATCCAAGAAATCTGTCTCCTAATAACTGAACCTTGAAGTTTACCTAGTTTGACTGCATTTTATCTTTTCAATTTGTAATTCTTTGTTAATTATACACTAATTTATTTATAATTTAGGAGTAAATTTTTGTTTAAAAGCCCTACTGGACATGGGGCTTTTAAAGATTGACAGTATGTGGTTCCTACGTATTCTAGGCACCAAAACCTGTAAACAGTAATTTATGCTATTTACTCTGTACTTTTCCGATTTCAGCATTTATCAAAGAACATTAAAAGGCAAAATGAAGAAGTGGCTATGTCTATGAGGGTGAATTTCCTGTGGCGTTAATCATACTTAGGGCCAGAGGCTCCTAATATCACAGAAGACTACCTAGGCTCTGAGGACCTTAGGAATTGTGCTTGTGTAAGTTTTGTAGAAGTAGTTATTTTAAGCCACTTAATGAATATCTGTTATGTTTTCTTTTGAAGAACTTCTCTTCTTGCAATCATCACCCCTTCAGCTTTTATAGACCCCAGGTCTGCCCTTCTGGGGATTTTAGAGAAGAGGTTATTCTGAGCTAAGTCTTGAAGGATGAATATTTTCTCAGGTCATCTGGACTAGGCAGTAAATCAATGCATGTATGCTGGCAGAGTTATGTTTGAGATCATTTTGGTTATTTCAGAAAAAAAGCAGTTATTTGACTGGAGAGTTGAGAAGGTGTGGGCAGAAAGTAGGTATTACTGTAATTGATAACCAAGGAATCTGGAGAAGGGTCCTGGGGCCAGTCATACTTAAGACCTCGAGTTTGTCATGTGGGTGATGAAAGTTTGGATAGAAAGAAGATGTGGAGACTGCCTAAGGTATATATAGACAAAGACTCACCCACAGAAAATGTTTATAGTTCTAGAAATGATCATCAATAAGGGAACCTGGGGCTGGAGTGAGGCTTCCAGTTAAGAGCTTATACTGATCTTGTAGAGAACACAAGTTTGGTTCCCAGTACTTATGACAGGTGGCTCATAACCACCTGTAACCCCAGCAACTCTAGGGGATCTGATTCCTCTGGCCTCCATGGGCACCTGCACTCGGATACCTATGCTCCTTCACAGGCACATACACATATACACATAATTAAAAACAAATAAATAAACTGGTGAAAAGATTCTGAAGCTTGTAAATTCTTATCGAGGTTCTATTTGCAACTTTGAGGAGGCAAGAACATGGGAAAAAAGAAAGAAGCAGCAAGCTACGAATGTGAAGAGAGGAAAATACAGTGAATGAAAGTAAAAACAAACCAAAGTACTGTACGAATATGCCTTTTAAATCTCTTCCCAAAATATCAAGAAGGTAAAGTGAAAGACAGAAAAGTAAATGTTTGTATCAGCTGCTGTTTAAAGCTGTCATTCCCAGTGTCTCCGTGAGGAAAAGATGAGACAACCCAGCAGAAACACCAAGTGGTTAGAATGTTCCCAGAGACCTTCACACGTGCTTCTGTAAATGTGCATGCATTAAACGCTGCTCAGTATAGTCAGGGGCATGAGGTCCAATGTAACACGGAGAGGCCATGTCCAAATGCCAATATCTTGGTGAGCTATGAGTCTCCTGCCGCTGACACCATGCTCTGACAAGAAATGCAACACAACCCACAGCCATTCAGCTTTTGGATTTCAGCCTACAACTTTGGACGCCCATAACACAAGTGTTGTGGCAGCAGTTGCCCTATTACCCCTGTTCCATAATTCTTACCAGGGCATGAGAAACATTTCAGTTGTTTTCAGTGCTAAGACTTCCAAAGCAGTAAGTTAAATCCAAGAAATAAGCATGCAACATTGTACGTGTGTTTCCATAAAGCTGCTGTGTCAAGCTGACATCAGTTAGGCAGTTGCCTCACAGAGTGCCACGGGTAGATTTCACACATTAAAGAGGAGCTGCTTCTTGTATTTATTCATTGGATGAACAGACAGGGAATCATGTCAGAGGTTCATGACTGAAAACCCTGACATCAAGAGCAGCTTCTGTATGAGTGTCTGTATTCAGCTGTAGAGCATTCATTCAACCTCATTGCTGAAGAAGCAAGCTCTTTCCACTGGGAAACAGTGCTTTCTCTTTCCTGTAACTGGATCATGGTATCATCTGACACCAGTAAGTCTGAGCTAAGAGCATGCTTTGTCTAGGGTAGATAGGAATTAAAATATGCTATCTTTCTCTCCTTTCTGACCTCTACTGCTACAAAGTTCCAGCTCTAAAGTTGAGTCAGGATCAAGGTATGATTCAGTTGGTGTTTGCTCTGGCTTAATGACTCAAATGTTTTTCAAAGCTATTCTAAAGCTTTTTGTAAGCTGTTGTAAAACTAATTAAACTCAGATTTCCTATTCCCAATTTTCAAGAAAGAAGGCCAGTTTACTGCTTTCTAATCTGGGAAAGACAGACTTTGTTTCTCCCATGTCTCTTTTGGGTCCTTTAGTCCAATGCCACCAGAGCTTCCTTTCGCCTGTGTTCTGGAATCTTCCACCAGAACAAGGCAGTCAGGTATGATGACAAGGTATTTAATATGATCAGGATTTTTATACTTGACTGTTCAAGACCAAACTGCAAGGTCAGATCAGAGGAAAGTAGAATGAAAAGGATATTATTTATCATTTCACCAACCCAGTTATTGAATAGGAAGCCCAGAAGTCAGTGTTCCCCAAATCACAAAATGGTTTAATGAGAAACTCAGTCATCCCGTTCCTTGCTCCATTCTTTGTCACTCCTCAAAGAAGGAGGCAGCTGGTTTCAGTTCCAGCAAATACCTTTCTGTCCTTTCTCTCTGGGGGAGCTGCATGCTCTTACTTGCTCTCCATCTTCAATCTGATGAGCACCAAGCCTCTCTTGAAAGACAATTTGCTGTTGGGGTAACTCAAGTCATACCTTTTGGTTTAGGCAGTTATGGATGAGGCTCTCTCATTGCAGAGGCTGGACACTGTATTCAAGAACAGTGATATGCCATACCTGAGTGTAAAGAACTTAGTGCTTCATAGACTGTAGGCAAAACATTTAGGCAGGTGAATTCTCCAAGGAGATGGACTACATGATTCAAATGTGTTTTAGTCAAACACTATGTCTAGAGCAGTCTATCAAAAAGGGACACTCCTGGTTTAACTAACACATTGCTGAACACTCTTCTTGTGAAATCTGAGAAAATGAAATTCTACAACCGTGGACTTTTTGACATGAATATGTCATGCACACCACCTAACTAATTTAGAGAGAACACAAAGGAACAAAGTATTCCTTGGTAACTGAGACTCACACATAGCTCATGGAACATAGTACAGAAAGCAAATATTCCTTCATTCAATTCATTGAGCAATGATTTCAGCAGCTATGGAATGTTCTGCTTATAGCAGTGGATAGAATAGGTAAAGTTTGCCTGTTGTTAAAGTTCATATTCTGTAGGTGGTAGACAGAAGAAACAAACCATTTTACTATTCTCTGTAAAGGAAAGCAAGAAGAGAAAGTAGTAGTTTATGTAATCTAACTAGTCTTTTCATATGAGGTAATGGTTCAGCTGATCATTAATGAATTTCACAGAACCATGTGGATCATAGCTAGAGAAATACTAGTTCAGGCACTGGGACAATAATGTAAAGGTTTGTGATAAAAGAACACAGTTGGCATGTTTTAGGAAAAATAAGGAAATTATGATGACAGGAGAGAAAAGGGGGAGATATGAAACAAAGACGCCAAAGGTCAGCTCTTATAAGGCCTCGCAGGCCATGATAACGACCTTGGATTAGGATGAAAACTGAGAGGTAAAAAACCAGAGGAGAGGAAACATCGGGAAGATTTATCAAGAGGGTGAAGGTCAACTCAAAGTGGGACTGTCTCTGCGCTTGCTGCCCAGGTTAAAATTTTTCATTAGCATTAAAACCTAAGAAGTCACAAGCCAGCCTGGATGAAAGGAGAAACGGAAATAACAAGCAGAACGCCTCATCTGTCTGCTTCCTGATGTCCCAGCCGCATTACATTACACTCCCAGTACCATACTTTATATCCATTCTTAGCATCATACATTCCTGGCTAGGAGGTACTATACCTTCAAACTGTGAACCAAAATAAGCCAGCCCTTCCTTGGGAAGCTTCTGTCAGATGTTTTGTCACAGCAATGAGAGAAGTAACTAATACCTTCATCATTACCATTATTTTCAAAATGAGACAAGATTGTGTTCCTCAAGTGGAATGGTCAGTTAAGAAACATTTCCTTGGTCTTCTTCTAGCCTTGGGCACAGGCTTGCTTCTGCTCTCAGAAACCTAGATCCCGAGACTAATCTCTCTTAGTCCAGACTTACGCACTGTGTCTGGAATCCCATACTCAGACCAACTCAATATTTCAGTCTAGTTTGTTAGAGTCTTCACAGGCTGTCCTCACTCCCAACTGGCTTTTGTATTTCTGTGACCTCCTATCTACCTTGTCTGTCCCCTCCCCCAAATGGCCTTGGATTGCTATGAGCAGCCTACTTCACTGGGGCCCAGATCTTTGCAGACTGCCTGAGAAAGCCTGAATTCAGCCTCTGCCTTGCAATTTTCCCAGCAATTGTACTGTGTTTGCTGGCTAGAGGAATGTAGACCCTAAGAGAGATCCTAGAGGCATCTGATCTCACCTAACCCATGATTCAGAGGGAACTCTGGAGCAGCTGAACTAGAGCCATCTGGTCCCTCCAATATAAAATCAAAAAAGAGAGAACCTGAAGCCTTGATCAACCAGAATTTGATACCCAATAAAAAAACAATCAAGTCACATCAAGTATACACACAGAATGAGACCTAAACAGAAAAAGGAAGGCTCAAGTCTCACAAGACCACAAACTACAAAAGAAATTCACATGCCAAGATCACAATGAAAAATTAATAATGTGAAAAACCCAAATGATATGTTCCCACCAAACATCACCGGTCCTATAGAAGAGTTCTACAGTGAGAATCCCATAGAGATAACCCAGGACACAGAGTTTAAAAGAACAATAAAAAACATGATCAAAGAATTCACTGAATTTAAAAAACACACAAACAAACAAATCAAAGAACTAAAAGAAGATAGGGATAAACTTCTGACTGGATTCACAAAAAGAGATAAAAATATTAAAGAAAACACAGGCAGAAATGAAGAAGGAAGTTAAAAAGTCAGTAAGCCAATTAGAAATGACGGGAGAAAGAACAGAATAGAATAAATGAAGTGGAAAACAATATGTCAAGACAGAATGATGAAGTTGAGAACTGAAGCTCTCTAGCAAAGATTCTGAAAATTAAAAAAAAAATACCCTCAGGAATGTAAGATGCAGGCAATGTGGGACACAATGAAAACAATGTACACATCATAGGCACAGAGGAAGGAGAAGAATCTCAGGATGATGGTAGTGACCATATCTTCAACCATATTATAGAAGAAAATATCCCCAAATTAAGGAAAGAAGTTGCCATACAAATACAAGAAGCACATAGAACACCAAATAGAGAGGGCCAGAAAAGAAACTTCCCATCATATCCTAGTAAAACCTCCAAGTGTTCAGAACAAGGAGAGAATTCTGAAAGCTGCAAAAGAAAAACAAGTCACATATAATGGAAAACCCATCAGAATTACAGATGACTTTTCAGTGCTATGAAAGCCAGTCCTAAATGACTTAGATGCCAACCTAGAATACTTTACCCAGCAAAAATGTCTATTATATTTGAAGGGTAAGGAAAAGTCTTCGACTACATGAATAGACTAAAGAATCAATGTCCAGAAAATCAGCCCTTCAGAGAATACCTGAAACAATACAAAGAGCTGAAGAAATGAATGACTATGACCAAGGGGAAACAGAAAGACAGTAAGTGAAGATATAACTGGGAACCACAAAGTTAGACCAAAGATGAAAATGGAATTTAAAATGATGGGAATCAATACACATCTTTCAACAGTAACTTTAAATATCAATGGACTGAACTCCAGTCAAAAGACATGGGCTTGTTGAATGGATCAAGAAATAAAGTCTATCTTTTTGTTGTCTACAGAAAACGAATTTTATCTTTAAAGACAGGCACTACCTTAAGGTGAAAGAGATGGAAAAAATATTCTAAGAAAATCACTCTAAGAAATAAGCAGGAGTGGCCAATTTGAATGTCTTACAGAATAGATTTCAAACTAAAACTAACAAGAAGAGATAAAGAGGGTCACTTTATTCTGATCAAAGGAATAATTAACCAAGAAGATATTATAATCGTGAACATATATGCACCAAACTCTGGTGCATCCAAATTCATAAAAACAGTACTGCAGGACTTTAAAACACAGATTAATCTCAATTCACTAGTTGGGACTTCAGTATCCCACTATCTCCATTAGACAAGTCAACCAGATAGAGAATAAACAGAGAGAAATTTGAATTAAACAATACCATACATTAAATTAACCTAACAGACATCTACCAAATATTCCACCCAAGCACAAAAGAATACACATTCTATTCAACACCTCATGGAACTTTCTCCAAAATCAACCACATACTGGGGCACAAAACAAACCTCAACAAATAAAAACAATAGAAATAATTCCATGCATTTTATCAGATCACAATGCAATAAAGCTTAAAATCAACACTGGAAGAAGCCCTAGAAACTTCATGAACTCATCTAGACTAAACAACACACTCCTGAATGATGAATGGGTCAAAGGAGAAATTAAGAAAGAGAAAATGTATTCCTGGAATTAAACAAAAAGCACCATACAACCCAACAAAACCTCTGGTACACTTAAAATGCAGTCCTAAGAGGGATGTTTATAACTGTAAGTGACTGCATTAAGAAAAGGAAGTTAAAGGAGTACTCATTGGAAAAGAAGAAGTCAAATTATCCCTTTTTGCAGAAGACATTATACCTAAGAAATGCCAAAAATTCTACCTAAAAGCTCCTAGGATTGATTAACACTTTCAGCAAAGTGACAGGTTACAAAATCGATCTACAAAAAATGAGTAGCCTTTCTATATACCAATACCAAGCAATCAGAGAAAGAGTTCAAGAAAATCCTCCCATACACAATAGCCTCAAAAAACTGAAATATTTCAGAATAAACCTGATTAAGGACATTAAAGATCTCTACAATGACTATTTTAGATCTTTAAAGAAAAGGGTTGATGAGGACTCCAGAAGATGGAAGGACCTCCCATGCTCATGGATCGAAAGAATTAATATTGTTCAAATGACCATCCTGTCAAAAGCAATATTTAGATTCAACATAACCTCAATCAAAATCCTCATGACATTCTTCACAGCATTAGAAAATAACACCCTAAAATTCACATGAAAGCACAAAAGACCATGGAAAGCCAAAGCAACACTGAGCACAAAGAGAAATGCAGGGAGGATTACTTTAGCAGATTTCAAACTATATTACAGAGCTATAGTCATAAAAACAGTATGGCACTCGCACAAAAATAGACCCATAGACCAATGGAATATAATTGAAG
The DNA here is from genome assembly GCA_035773235.1 of Eospalax fontanierii. Taxonomy (NCBI): domain Eukaryota; kingdom Metazoa; phylum Chordata; class Mammalia; order Rodentia; family Spalacidae; genus Eospalax; species Eospalax fontanierii. The sequence continues at coordinate 37,587,892 of CM069544.1, read as the reverse complement.
ACTCAAACATGAGTACATGGAATTTTAGCCACTTGATATTTGACAAAGGTGCCAACAACATTCACTGGAGGAAAGATAGCATCTTCAGCCAATGATACTGTCAAAACTGGATCTCCACCTGTAGAAGAAGGAAACTAGACCTTTATCTTTCATCTTGTACAGAAGTCAAGTCCAAATGGATCAAAGACCCCAATGTGAAACCCAAAACTCTGAAGCTTTTAGAAGAAAACGTTGGCAGTAATCTACAAGATATAGGTGTAGGAAAGGACTTTCTTTATCAGCAGTTGCTCAGGAATTAAGGTCAGTAGTCAGCCTCATTAAACTAAAAAGATTCTGTACTGCAAAAGAAACAACCAAGGAAGTGAAGAGAAAATGCACAAAAAGGGAGAAAATCTTCACCAGTGACACATTTGCCAGAGATTTATCATCCAGAGGATATAAAGAACTGAAAAAGCAAAGAATCAAGAAAACAAGTGACCCAATTAAAAGACGGGCTAAGAATCTGAGCAGAGAGCTCTCAAAAGAAGACATAAAGAGGGCTAAGATACATCTTCAAAGGTGTTCAACATAGTTAATAATTGGGGAAATGCAAATTAAAGTCATTTTAAGACTTCATCTTGCCCCAGTCAGACTGGCTAAGATCAAGTGAATAAATGATAACAAATGCCAGAGAGGATGCTGGGAAAGAGGAACGCTTATTCACTGCTGGAGGGATTGAAAACTCATGCCAACCCTATGGAAAGCAGTGTGGAGAACTCTTAAAAAACTAAACATAAACCTACCATTTGACTCAGTTATACCACTCCTTGGTATATACTGAAAGACACACCCTAGTGCAGAGATTCTTGTACATCCATGATTGTTGCTGTTCTTTTCACAATAGCTAGGAAATAGAAGCAACCTAAGTGTCCCTCAACTAAGAAGTGGATAATGAAAATGTGGTACATTTACACCATGGAATTTCTACTCAGTGGTAAAAAAAAAGAGGAAATCATGACATTTTTAGGTAAATGGATGGAACTAGAAACTTTCGTGCTGTGTGAAGTAAAAGAGAATCTAAAAAAATCTTATATAATGCATGCATATTCTTTCTCATTTGTGGATCCTAGTACCAAATATTTATATGTGAGTTTGTATCCTGATATAGCTGCAGGAACCAGGAAAATGGAAAGGAACTGGGGAGGTAAAGGGAAAGAAGGAACCTAAGAGAGAAGAATATTAGGAGACAAGTGTTACTAAGAGAGAAATAGATAAAAGGAGAGAGGTATTTAAATGGGAGGGAGAGGCGGAGTTATACAAGGAACTCTGGGGATAAAGGGAAGGAAGGAGCTCAAGAGAGGTGGGGTCATAGGAGACTGGTATTATTAAGGGAGAAATGGGGAAAATGGGGACACTTTAAATGGGGAAGACATGGAGGGAGGATAGACAGAGAAAGAGAGAAGAGAGAGAAATAATGCCTAGCTAGGGTAAAAGACTAGAGGGAATCATATTAGTCTAACAATCTAATGACAGATTCTACATTCAGAATCTCTACATGAGCCCATGTGCATAGCTGAAGTCTCACTCTGAAGACCACTGGGGAGTGCCTGAACTACAAGGTGTGTCTATGAAGAAATAACATAATTATCTCTAGGAAGACAGGGAAATACTGATTTTATCCGTAGCAATATAAGACCTCTTTGGATACAGATGTATAATTTTGATACTCATTTGGTTTGACTTTACTAAGCTGGATGCCAAAATCACAGAAACTAGATCTTTCCTACATTCTGTTCCCTGATTATAAAATGCCTAGAATGGTACAGTCCCCTTTGGGCATTTTATGACTATTAGAACCAAAGGGATTGAATTACACATAAAGCATTCCTCTTATCTTGTAAGAAATTATTCTATTCTTGTAATGGATCTCAGTCTAAGGTGTAACTTCACATCTCTAGCAGGGTGCAGAGTCCAGAAATTGGCAGTCCAAAGGATTAGGTGTAAATGAGAGCAAGGTAACATCTGGAAATGGTGGCTATCTGGCTTAAGGAGCCTTTACTGAGCCTTGGAAAGTTGATTGGTTCCAGGCCCTCTGTTTTTTTATGCATTTCTGAGCCACCCAGCTCCTATGGCAACTTCTACATATGCACATACCTACACAGAGTCTTGGAGGAAACGTGACAGCTTTTGACAATATAGCCAAAAGAGCACTGTTCTTAATCCAATGTCCAAGTTGTTCCAGGACCCTTAGCTATGAGTTTCCAAGACTCAGTTATGTAATGCAGTAACAGGGGAGTTCACCAGGGATTCTATAGGAAAGGATGTATTCATCAAGGTAAGACTGAAAAGGCACAGTTGAAAACTTTTAGAACTATAGACATGGAAAAGCATCTATTCTTGCCAAAATGTCTTTATTCCCTTCCCTCAATAACCTTGATTTTCTCTTACTCTGAGGCAGAGGTCCTAAACCGGACCCACCTCCTGTTCTTTATTTTCATGGTAGATATTTTTACTTTTCCATGTTCTACCATAAAGGGAAGCATGCATGCTAAAAACATGCACAACACCTGTGCCTACATTTAGAGAAGTAAATGTAGTACCCTAAATGCAAGGCTAAAAAATGTGAGGAGAGCACTTAACAAAATATTATGTGTTTGGACAGGTAGATTTTTGGATGAAAGTAAACTGTAAGACATAATCTTCCCTACATAAATAATAGACCACAAACTGCAAGCACAAATTGATTCAGGTGTTTAGTTTGGCCGCTTAAAAGTCACACGTGGAATTACTATTATTTAATGTGGCTTTTCTGGAATGGTGAGCCACTCTTGGCAAATATTCACTGACATAAAGATAATTGTTTTGTTTTGCAAAGTAGTTGCATTCCTAGAAAATTCAATACATATTAAAACCCAGAACATTTATAGGATACTTAGAACTAAAATGGACTTATGGTCTAGGCTTGTTTAATTCTTAACAGATACTTCATCTACATGGCTATCTGTCAAGACATTCAGAAATAAGCATGAAAATATTGATTGCGAAGGATTCTTTCACACACTGTATAAGAATTGTCATCTTTGACCACAGACACCAAATATTACTAGTGTCTCCATCACACAACACAACAGCTGTGATAACTCAACACTCCCAAAACTCCAAGACAGCCTGGAATATAGTGGTGTTCATCCAAGTATTCAGAAGGGGAGAAAGAAGGAAAAAGAGAGGGAGGGGACGGCAAAAGGAAAGATGGGGAAAAAGCTGATTTAGACACATTTCATCTCTTTTACTTATCAGAGTTTGAGTCCCCATCTCCTTCTCTGGGTCTGCTCTACTAGTTTTTGTTTTGTTTCATTGCCAAACTCAGTTTTTGACTCAAAATGGACCACAGGGACCATTGGCTGGTCCTGAATCCAGTGGTAGATTTCTGTGTAGAGACCCCAGCCGGAGGCCGTGGGAAAGGACATTGTCATGGCCACTGCCAGTGTCTTTCATCTCTTGTGTGACAATACCTATACCTCCTCTTAAATGCCATTTCTCATCTAAAAATTTCCCCATGCATTACTTCTAAACATTTAAAGTGAGTAATCTGTACCGACTCTACTCTGACACCAAGTATAAAGAGTTTATGTTTGGCATTCACATGTTTAAGGTATAATTTCAGTTAGTTTTTAGTCACCTAAGAGATTCATAATGTGTAATAATTTGAAAATTGACCAAGATTTTATTTTGAACTTTGAGGCTGGCTTATATAATGAGGCATATAGTTATACCTCAATTCACACACACACACACACACACACACACACACACACACACACACACACAGACACTCATACACAAATGTGAGTTTTAAAATCTTAAAAATAATCTCTATCTAAACAAGACTAGCATAATCACAACAGCAGTTGGCATACCGAAGTGGATGGGGTGAACTGCACAAGGTACCATCTCTAGATGAAGAGCAAACAGTGGCTGCTGAAGGAGCGAGAATCAGTTTCCTCCAAGGATGAACTCCCTGATAAGTTATCCAACCCAAAGTCGTCAGTAGCATGTGCATCTTAGTAACACTAAATGGCCTCAGTAGGTTGTATGTAACAATAATAATTAAAGAAGAAGACGAGATCATGAATTGGAGACTGAGTTGGGGGGGCACTGGAGGAGTTGGAGGGGGAAAGAGATGGGGATGGTAATGATGTAAATACAGTACTCACGTATGGAATTCTTTAGAAAACTAATTAAATAATAACAAAACCAAAACGTTACAGATTTTGAAAATGCAGTTTTGTAACCTTGGCCCTTAATATGGGTAATTAACAATGACTGGATAAACTGGGTGTACAGCAATGAAAAGAAGACACTAAACGGAGAAAATAACTTGGATGCAAAAGAAGTCCAGTGGGGCCTTTCTCTGAGCTCACCCCTGAAGGAGGACAGGTATCTGGAGTTACAGAGAGAAGGGACCGGAAACTCTAAATCATGGGTCCCCCGTGAGGCTTAGCAGTGCAGTGGTGTGGCACAGCTATGCTGAGGGCAATGCATGCTGCTCATTCTCTGTGGAAAGCTGACTCCTTAGCTCCAGCTTCACTCAAGTACTGCCCTAGGTAAGGAATGGACCTAGTGCTGAAGTCAGCTGGAGCCGTTCCAAGCAGAGTTCTTCTTCTTCTCTTTAGTGGAGCAGCTTCAATAAAGCTGACTTCTGTCAGCCTGTACTGTTTGTTATACCAATTTGAAAAGAAGCCAAGAAATCATCTTGGTTTTTCCATGATCACTTCAAGAGGTGGTTCTGAATGGTAAGGGTTTCTATGAACTATAAAATTTGTAATAGAAGAAGATATTCAAGCAAATTTTCCAATTCTCGTAGTATTTAATAATTTGGATACTATTCAATTAGGAGTATGATTATAATTAAAACAATAAGATAAATAATTGGATAAAGTCTTTGGACATCATCACTGTAAAATTGTCAAGCACTTTAGATTTCTAATAGTTTCTCTCCAGGGTCCTTTTAATTGTTGGCCATGAATCCTCAGTCTTCAGTTTGTATAATGACACAATTTCAAAAATTAAAGGAAGAAAGCCAAACCATCTTTTCAATTTGTAAGCCACATAATCAGATTAACTTAAGAAGACAAACATTTTATTACTGAAAAACAATTGTCCTAAAAAACTATTTAGAGTTTCTTAATTTTCTAATTTTCTGTACTATTTCATTGTATTACATTTTTATTATGGTTACAGTCTTATTCTTTTCCTTTGGTAAAGAGGGTGGTAATGATGAGATGTCAGATTCCCATGTGGTTCTGTGTTTTCCCATACATTATTTTTTTTCCATTGAGAACTGTAGTAAAAGCATTCTTAAAATTAGCGGTGGGAAAATACAAAGTACTTTGTAATTGTGTCAGACTAATGGTAATTCAGAGTTCAGCAGATTCTCCCTAATGGTACATACTCCCATGTCCAAAGAGGACAGTGTGCACAAATGTGGGATAGTGTGGCTTTGTGAGGTTATCTGAATAACTATACTTATTTGCAAGCCACAAAAGTCCCCACTTCTATGGCTTGGTGATATGGTGCAGAGGCAGGTAAATCTTTGTGAGATGAAAGCCAGTCTGGTTTACATAGTGAGTTCCAGGACAGCTGGGGCTATAGGGAAACTGTCTCAAAATAAATAACTAACTAACTAAATAAATAAACAAACAAACAAACAAACCCTCACTTCTGTTGATTTTGTGTTATGTTAGCCAATCGCAGGCTTTCATACAAGGTCCAGGAGGAGACGTTGTGCTGCTGATCTTTTTGGTTCCCTCCGTCACAGTAGAGTGTCTGACACAATAAACATATGGCTGAAATCAACTGAAATGAGAAATGCCAGCAGCCATGGCTCTTTCAAAATCACTGTCTCTGAGAAACGTCAGATCCTTGTGCCTTTGGATTACCCCAGATGGGGTGGCATTTATGAAACCCAAACTTATTTTTGGAGTTTGGAGCGGAGAGTGATTCCCGAGCTCACGGTAGAACAGCCTTCTCCTGCCTGAATTTGGAGGGTGCTGTGGGAAGTGTTCGGGTTCTAGATGGACAGGCGTGACAGTCAATCTTCTTTGTCCACCAGCAGAGTTTAGAGTCACCCAGTAGACAAGCCTCTGGGTGCATCTGTGAGGACTTCTCTAGAAAGGTTAACTGAGGAGAGAAGACCTACCTTCAGTGTGGCATTGCCATCAGAGTTCTGGGGTTCTGGGCAGAAGAAAAAGAGAAAGCGAACTGAGCACCCGCTTTCACCTCTCTTTGCATCTGACTAGGGACACAAGGTGACCAGCGGCCTCATGCTTTCGCTGCCGTGCTCTCCCCACACAAGGAACAGTTTCCTTAAACCTTTTTTTCCTCTAAGCTGTTTTTGGGAGGTATTTTGTCTCAGCAGAATAATCAGTCACAGCAGTATAATCGGTTCCCTCATTCTGATACCAGAGGCATAATAGAGTTTAGGCCCTCATAATTGGCTTGCAGACTTGTGGCTCCATAAAGAAGGAAATCTGAAAGTTGTTATAGCAGATAACACAAGAACATTAGCACCTGCCAGAGACAGACACAAGTTCTAACACCTAAGGGGTATGATTGAAAGCAGAGACGTATTAGGAATTTTGATGTTGTAGATGACAAAAAATCAAAATCAAGCTGTTTTCTGTCTAAGAGAGACTTACTGGCTCAAGCATCAAGCATCGTGTAAGTCTACAGGTAATCTAGAAGTTCAAATGGGGGTTCTCTAAGCCTTGTTCTGTCTTTGTCCATGTGAATGCTTTGAACTGGCTTTCCTTGTAGAATAAAAATGGCTTTCAAAACTTCTAACCTCACATCTTAACACTACCTGGCATAGAAACTCCTTTCTATCAGAGGTTTGAATATGTATTCCTTTGAGTCTCATGAACTCTGGAATTCTTTCCCAGAGCCGGACTAATCACTAAGGTCATGTTATAGACTGGATTTCTGTGTCCTATTTAAATTGTTAAAGTACCAGCGTTTTATGGTTTCACGATCATTTAGTAATACTAAAGAGGAATTTGATTAAAATGAAGTCATATGGGTGGACCCTAATTCAGTGTGACCCATGTCCTTACAAGAAGAGGAATTTAGGACAGACACAGAGGGAGGATTTTCTGAAGACAAAGAACACAGCCAAGAAAGGAGCCTCAGGAGAAATTAATCTGCCAACACCTTTATTTTGTACTTTAGTCTCCAGAAGTAAAAGAAAACACACATTTCTGTTATTTAGGTTTTGGAACCCCAGTTCCAGGGCCAGGGATGGAGGGTTGAGAAGAGCTGGAGATTAAAAAGTTCATGGAGCTGCTGGCAAACGAGGCAGGTTTTACTGTCTCCTGGTGAGAGGCCAAGCAGGTAGACCCTGCACAAGAGAGCACAAGGCCTTGGTGCCAAGGACTTTTTATAAGAAGTCACAAAAAGGTGGCTTCTTGTCAAGGAAGGTTATATAACAGATTATCACAGATATCATCACTGTTTACTTTGGGAGTCCCTGGACATCCAATATCTGTGATTTTGTGCTGACTCATAGTCCTCCCAGTCGCCTCAGCCATTTTGACCCATCCTAGAAATTCACATCAGTGCCATGTTGTCTAAACATAAACAGGGCTTCCGAGCCTTGATTCCTCTCACCAATCTATGATATTTTACTAGGCCAGTGATGGTAGAATTAATAAAGGGAAACAGATACACAGATTTGCATGAGACAATCACAGCCTAACTCTTGAAACAGGAGTGTTTCAAATTGGTGCTTAAGAATGAAGAAAGACAAGACAAATTTCCCATAGGAGTCTTGAGTTTCTGTTTCTAGGTAGAAGGAAAATTAATACTGGGTGGCCACATCACATGGCTGATGTTCACTTTTACAACACAGTAGCATGAAAAAGATAAGTCAGAACACAGAACATACCTAGCATATTATAGACACTCAGCAAACACTGCACCAGCTCTCCTCCATTCCATTAAGACCAGGTCTATCTTTCTCTCTATAGCTAGTTTCATGAAATATCAGAACTTTTTACTTTTTCAGTATAAAGGCTCATGATGTCCCCCCGCTTCTGTGTACATCACCTCCCTGGTGTGCTAGAAGTTTCTAGAAAATGAAGTATTTAAGGGAGTCTGTAAAATGTTTACCATAGGGGTATCTGGCCACTGAAAATGAGCTGCAGCCCCCGTGATGGCATCTCCAGTGGTACAGGTATATTAAGACACACATGAGGACATTTCAGGGGTACGTCTAGGCTGTTCTGTACCTGAGTAAATGCCAGTAGGGTGGGAAAATTCTCCATTTATTATTCCATCAAGCAATGGGACTGAGGAACGTAGTGTGACTTCAGGAGATTCAAGTCTTGATTCTGTCACCAAAATTAAGAGATCTTGCTTGGAAGCCTGATCTGAGCCTCAGTTTATTCATGTTACCTAATTTACATGTGTTCTAGACGGTTCCTGCATGTCCACTCCACCTCTGTCCCCTACTTTCTGCCTGCAAAGGCTGACTCATGTGGACTTCCGGCTTCTGGTCAGACTCAACCAGCGGCGAGCACCCTCAGTAGACCCGGGGGAGGGAAGACCAGTGAATGGATATGTCTTTGGCTCCCTGTCTTCACCATCTACGTGAGGTCATAGGCATCTCAAAGAAGATCCTTCCTGTACAGCTTGTCTTGCTTCTGGATCCCTGTGACTACTTACTCTTGCTTCCTTCACATGTAGGGATGGGAAAAGCACCCGGCATTACTAGCCTGCTTCTGGCAATGAACTATTTTATTTTCTTTCTTTCTGCTTCTCTAGGTGCTTCAAATAATTTCTTGATTAATCTGTTCTCAATACGCTCAGTTTGAGTAAATACAGTGCCATGGCATGCTCATATCACCTTCCTGCAGCCGTCCTGACATTTAAAGGTGACTCACCACTATTTGGACAATGTGTCACAGCTTTCAAAGCTCTTTAAGATAACTTATCTCGAGTTATTTTAAAATGATTGTTTGTTTTCTCAGACAAAGCCTTGTTATGTAACTCAGGTTTGTCTTAAATGCAGAATTCTTCTGCCTTAGCCTCCCAGTTGCTGGGATTACAGACCTGCACCGCCATTTATGGAAAGTTATTTTAGTTTCTAATGTATGTGGTGATCAAGTACATGGGCTATGGATTCCTTGAATTGTGGGCTTTTGTGTAAATTCTGTCTCCCTGGAGTTTATCCTTTATCTGCAAAGCTGGGATATTATTACTATCTATCCCACAGTTGTATTATTAGGCTCAAGCATGACATATGATGAATAAATACAGAATATTCAGCAAAGTCATTAGCTCATATTAGTATTTAATTAATGTTACCCGCAATTAGTGGGAATGTTGACCTGCTGCCACAGGCTAGATTCTCTGGTAACAGATACTGTGAGTCTGACATGCAAACTGTTTGTTAGGGAATAATACTCGAAGAGCTGGGAAAATCAGAACAAGACAGAGGAAGAAATTCACCCAAGGCAATCTTTATGATGCTTAAGTCTGTCCAGTGGAGAGCTACGGATTAAGATGGTGTAAGCCCCATCGGAACCAGAATGGGCCAGCCTTTACGCCATTCCTGAGATTAGCCACAGCATGCTGGGTGTACCAGGAGACGTGACCTCAGCTCCCTGTTGCTGAAGCCAATCATGGAGGGGCTAGTGCCTACAGGCTGCCTGCTAATGGTCCCAGCCTGGGAGCAAGTGCATCCTGAAGAGAGTGCTCAGCCATGCAACTCTGCTTACCACAGCGCCATGCAGATCCATTCCTTATCCAGTCAAGGAACAACTTCACCAGGATTCTCATGAGTCTGCCATCTTGAGTGGAAGTTAGAAGAGGTTAGCGATATGAATCGATCCAGAGTGCTGAGACCAATTTCACAGTCACAGTTGGCGTGCTCATCTCTCCCTGTGACCTTCTAGGCTAGGTTGTTCTTACCTCAGTTATCACCTCGGTCCTTATGGGTTACAGCTTTTAAAAAATGTCATAAACATCATTATTGAGGGGGGGAATAAGAGTGTTTGCATAACATGTGGGAAGGTCACAGGACAACAGTGGAGTTTGTTCTCTCCTTCCATCTTTACATGGGTTTTGGGAATCTGACCTATGTTGCCAGGCTTGCATAGCAATGCTTTTACTGGCTCACAGTGGGTCACATTTTATTGTGACCCAATTCTCATGCTCAAAAGACCTAGCACCTGGCACTATGTCTTTCACAGACTAAGACTGCTGAACTTGTCCATTTACAGTCAGCTTAGAGAATTGCAAGTGGACCAGGTGGGTTCCTCCATGCATTCCTTTCTGCGCTCTACTTCCTCCTGAGGATCAGAATCAGGTACTTATCCCCAGTGGTGAGTCCTCTCCATGCCTTCTGATCACTGGATATGAGTCTACAGTGTGGAGGTAGCAACTACAGCTGACAATATGCTGATAGTCTCACTGTAGCTCCTAGAGGTGAAGGTATACCCAGAACCTCTAATTATGTAGAGCCCAGAGTTTAGGGGCAATAATCACAAAGATTTTCGGTGGGTAATGGATTGTAGTAATGCTTGTGATTATCTTCCCAACTTGGTCTGTGCATACACATCTGAGACATGATGCCATGTCAAAGTCTATACCCTGAATTGTGGATCCCCATCATTATAGACTGTTGTGTATGGGCCTTTACTTTATATACGCCTTTAGCAGATCACTCAAATGCCCTATCAGGCTTGCAGTTTTAGTGAGCAGTGGTATATGATAGTGCCAGTGGGTTCCATGATCCTGGGACCACTTCTATACCCTTTTTGTTGTTAATAAGTCTTGATTATTTGTGGGATGTCACACCAGTGGATCAAGAACTCCTTACTACAGTATTTGACTGCATCCTATGGACAGGAAAGGCAAACTCATACATGGAATGAATGCCTGTTTCAGTGAGAAAGAATCATTGAGCTTTCCAGAATGAAGAGTCTGGTATATGTAACTTGCCACCAAGTACGAGTTTATATCCTTGAAAAATGACAACATGTTAGGATCTTGGGGACAAGTTTCATCTCTGAAAGCTTGGATACTTTATGGAAGAAATAGTTAAATCATCCGTGATATGTACAGTCTATACTCTTGTTCATGAATAGCTTCCATCTTCACGACTGCTGCCAGTTAGTTAGTTAATGCCCCATTGTGCCAGCATGGCTCCAGTGATTTAACTGGCTACATGATATGGTTAGATCATATTAATAAACACAAAGAAACTCCACCATGTCCATTCATAAGACTGAATCTCAGCTTCCTTGTTTCTGATCTTCTGGTGTCTTTCCTTCTAGATCTCTGACCAGCTGTCATAGGCTATTCAGTGCTATATATGAAGTAATACATATTTTGAGTTTGTCTTTTCTCTTTCCAACAGAGAATGAGTAAGTGCATTAGTTGAAGCTCTTCCTGAGAGGGTTCCCTCCACTACTGTCACTTAAAGGTATCTCTTAATGCAGAACAGTTGCATCCATACACAGAACAGTTCATCTGTCTTCCAAAGTGTGTTTCTCTTCTTCTTTTAGTTGTTTGCAACAGATTCTTCATACAGACATGGATATGAACTGGAGAAGGCATAGTTGTGCAAATTTGATGGGGCCATTGGTGTGTGAGGCATCTCCATGTTCTGATTAATGATAACTGTGTTGCTGACATCTTATGAACTATAGACGTAGGGTTTATTTGACTTTTTGATCCTGTGCATTTGATAGAACCTCACTCATCATGGGCAGTTTTTGACCTCTACTGAGGAGTTTTCTTCCTCCCATGTTCTATCTGGTATCGTGGCAGCAGGGTGTTTTCAGAAGGCTTATGTCCCTTTCTTGTTGACGGCACAGCTTTGTTCTATAACTCTATATCACTATATTGTTATCCTCTGAACAAGGCTTGTTGTAACCCCACACGTTACTTCCCCCATATCTGATACTTGCAGTACTGTTGTCTGCACCAATTCGTTTTGTTCTATGGATCAAGATTGCCTCTTTGTGCAACTAAGGCCCTCATGTCTGTTTAAACTTCCTGCTTTAGTTGAACCACAATCAATTTCCTTGTCTGACTGGATTTTATCCTTGATTTTCTTAAGTATTATTCTGCAGCTAAAATGGCCTTTCCCTTTTATACTTGCCATGTAATTTATTGAGACTGATATTTTAAAAGTTTGTATTAACACTTTGATTTATACTATCTTTCTGAAGCACACCTTTTAAAAGTAAACAAAGTTGTCAGTTCTGTTATCCTCATAGCTTTTCTTTATCTAACTCAAATTCTGGAGATGTCACATGTACTAGTGCCTCTTTTACACTGGCTTTCTCTACCAGTTTATCTTCGGTGAAAGTTTTAGCAGTTGGAGAGGAACTAGCTGTCTGTTCTCCACCTACCATTTAGGGGTGGATCCTCACTTGCTAGATGAGGTAAGTGATCAGCTCCAAAGGACCAGCTTGTCTTTTTCTTCAATCCACTTCCAGTAATACCTCTCACATGCTGGTTTCTTCAGCAGACTGAGCATATGCTATTTATTATGACTCAACACAACACCCAAGGCAGGAAGGAGAAAGCAGATTTGGGCAGTGAAGGACATGACTGAAATGTAGCACAGGTCTAAAGAAACCTCAGTTATGCTATCAGGGAAGAAGAAATGCTCATAATTGTTCCAGAATAAGCCAAAAATGGGATGCATGTATTCATTGTACCTGTGTCATGCAATGAATGCCCATGGCCAAAAGAAGATGTCAGTTTTCTTGGAACTGGAGTTATAGAACTGGAGTTATGGATGGATAATTAACTACCATGTAGGTGCTGGTAAGCAAACCTGAGTCCTCTGCAAGAGCAAACAAGCCTCTTAACCACAAAGTCATCTCTCCAGCCCTGTTGTCAACATTTAAAACAACATATGAAAATATAATTTGTGGGAATGCAGCTAGGGCAATGTTTGGTCAGAGCACTTCTAGTGGTAACTGCCCACATGCTTTTTGACAAGTATATAGGAGATTATTCAGTTCTAAAATAAGGATATCTGCCATTTGTAATAACATGGATGAGCCCGGAGGACATTATGCTAAGGGAAATAAGCAGGCATAGGACAAATACAGTATAAGTTCACTTATCTGTGAAATAGTCAAATAGTCAAATTCAGAAAAGCAGAGAACAGAAAAATGATTACCAGAGGCTACGGGTTAGGAGAAATGGAGAGATGTTCAATTGGTATAAAGTTTCAGTTATACAAAATAAATTAGTTCTGGAAATCTGCTATGCAGTGTAGTGCCAAGAGGCCACAATACTAGATTATGCACTCAAAGTTTAGCTCAAAGGGTAGATTCCATGTAAGGAATATTAAAACACACATAAAGAGATATGAGGCAAATTTTAGATGTGATGGATATGTATATGTCCTTGATGTCATTAGTCCACATGTCAAAACTTGTTGAATTGTGTTCTTTAAATATGCAATTTATTATATGTCAATTTAACTTCAACAAAATTGAAAAAAAAATCAACTCTGTATTTACTGACGAATACCAACTTTATCCATCAAGATTGACTTAGAATTGATGGGAAAGGTTGTAAGTGGTTTTGAACAGGAAATGGCTCTTTTTTGAGGAAGCAGCACTCATTGAAGAAAATAAATGAAATGCTTATTTAGACCTTTCCCAAACACTGGAATTGAACAGTAAATGACAGCAGCAATTGGAGCCTATGATGTAAGCATCCTCCTTTCAGTTAGTGGCTGCTGAGGCTTAGCGCCATCCTGTAGAGAGCAGACAGGGGCTGCCCTGTGAAAGGCAGATGGCACAGGGCTTCCATTGTCATCAGCAGAATACATGGGCAAACTTCCAGGCCAAATGGATGAGTTGGCCTTTGGCTATTCCAGCTGTTTCTTCTGGTCTGTTCATGTAAACAAACCTAACATGAGTTTAGAGAAACATTTGCATCAGTAAGCACCATGAATAGAACGTGTGTCTGGAATGGTTTGTGTATTACATCACTTTAGAAAACCAGGATGACACCTGTTTGCACAGTATTTACTGATTAACCAACTTAAATCATGTGTAAAGAATTAATATATCCATCAGGAACAACTTTAAATTGTTGTGTTTTCTTAAAAGTTGCTCACTTTTCTACATAAAGAGCTTGGAGTTGGTGACCATTACAATTTATAAACTTTTAACAAATCTGGGCAAGCATGCCTTCAAAAACAGCAGGAGAAAATATGTGACAAATCTGGGAAGAATAATCATGGTCAGAAAGTCACAGAGAAAAGTCAGTGACAGCCTAAGCTGAGAGACAGAATCCACATATTTCCTTCCTCCTGCAGGGTTTTCCCTAGTCAGAATCTTACATTATCTTTTGACTGGACAGCACTTATTATGTGAACTTATGTTAGTGGGAAAGCTAAGCTGTACTTGCTTCTTGTTACTATAGTGATGTTTACAAAGAACTGCTTCCTTTTCACCAAGATGTATTTATTTCAATATTCTCAGTGATTACCAATATGTCACATAAGGTGGCCTTGTCTCCATCTCTCTTGCTATAGTGCAGTTTCTGTATAGTGACATTTCTCGTTCTCACTGCATCTCTCCAAGAAGGTATAACTGAGTTCACGCTTGAATAGCATCAGAAGCCTTGTATGCCACCTCCAGGTTTTGTGCATAAATACCTTCCCCATGATTCCTCTGTTATCATGGACACACGTGTCCCTGGGGGCCAGGGATGGTGGAGCTAAATAGAAAGCCAGTCAGATCATCAGTGTGCCCACGGCATTTTGTTAAGCTTCTTAATTATTGGAGTATGTTTGTTATAGCAACTGGCATGTCATATGTTAATTAATACAACAAATCAGAGCCACAATTGTATAAATTGTCATTTGAAAATAAATTGCCAAAAAATTATAACTAAGAGACACTAAAGTAAAAGAGAAAGAAAGTTTTGTTTTCTTCTTTTTTTTAAGTAAAGAGAATGTCAGAAATAAAGACTCTATTCGTTTATTACTCTCCCGCTATAAAATCATTTTGATCCCTGTGGATTACAAGTGAGGACTCAGAGACAAAGGAAGGGCCATTGATTTTCAGTGTCATACTAGTTAGTCATAGGTTTTGAACTTGAACCCATGGCAATGGATTTCAGAACCAGGATTTTTTCTTTTATTGTGTTATGCCAAGAATTTAAAAAAATCTGACATGAAATGGATGTCAGGACAGCTAGTCTTATTCCAGCACAAAATAGCAGAGTGATCTTAGACATGTTTTCTAGCTTTTCTGTGCCTCTCTTTTCTCACCTGGAAAACTTCGAAGTTGGCTTTAGAATGGTTTGTAAAAATGTAATGTGCATGCCTCCAGAATTTCAAAGAATGCCAGGACAAACTGCAATGACATAGAGCAGAAATGTTCAAATAGAGGTTCATATATAGAGAGAGGTTCATGGATGGATGGATAGATAGATAGACAGACAGATAGATAGACAGATAGGTAATAGATAGACAGACAGACAGACAGGTAGATAAATAAATAGACAGACAGACAGATAGATAGACAGGCAGATAGATGGATAGATAGATAGATAGATAGACAGGCAGACAGATACAGAGAGACAGATACAGATAGATAGATGATAGATAGATAGATAGATAGATAGATTAGGTAGAGGAATGCACACACGTCTTATCCAACATTTGACTGCTAATATAATTTTGGAACTTGGACTTGAACCCCAATTTTGCTTCTAGGACTCTAAGCAGCAAAATGCTGCCGCATGAATTGTTTGGTTTGCTCTCTGGTTATTAGTTTGCCATCACTTTCTGAAGGCTGATAACTCCCTCACTGGATGAACTCCCACTTTAGCTGTGCTCTTTTGAAATGTCATTCTCTGGGAATCCCGACTAGGAGAAAATTCTATTATGCACAGTGCCCTCTGCTCTGAATGACGTCACCACTTTGCTTCACCTTTCCCGCCCTCTTCCATTCCTCTCCCAGCCTTTTGCAAACATCATTCAAATGAATATTGCCTCTTTCATCAAGACTAGAATTTGAGGCTTTGCTTGAAATCGCTTCAGCATATTCTCCAGGCCAGGGGTAAAGGATGACAAAATGAGACCTGGATATGCTGAAATGTGGGATCCCTTGATTGCTCTGCAGCTCCCAGAAGCTCACATTTCCTAGCTGCCTGAAACTGCCAAACCTCAGGCTGCTATAGCATTCTGTTTTATTTCCTCCCATCAAACTTATCTTGCCAATCTCAAACTACCAGAACCCAAATTTTAGCCTCCATGTAGATTTCTGCTTGGGGACATACTTTACTTTGAGGCCTAGGGTTGCAGCCCCTAGGAGTTCCGTTGTGAGAAGTAGTGACTGTAGAATGCTGAGCAGAGAGCTTCTGGTAATGTGAAGTCAAACATCAGTGACTCAGTAGATCTGTCTTGCTAATGTGTGAGATTCTTCACTTGTGTCTAGAAGCTCCTAGGAAGGGACTTAGCATTAACTTAAGAATAGGGAATGTGGGACTGGAGAGATGAGTCTGCAGTTATGAGTACACACTTGCAGAGGACCTTATGTTGGTTCCCAGTACTGGAGTCAGTTGGCTCACAGCTAGCTATAACTAGTGTATGTTCAAGGTTCATTACTATTACAGCATATATCAGCACTCCATTCTTTTTAATGGTTGAATAATGCAGGATGGTTGAATAATGTATAGATATTTTAAGTCTACTAATCTGTTGATGGTCTTTGGGATTAGAATAACTTTTTCTACACAAAGTCATGAATAAGTACATTTTTATGCACATTTTTAACTCTTTTTGATAGATGCCAAAGAATTCACTTGCCATACCATACAATAGTTTCATGTTTTAACTTTTTCTGATTTAGTATTTTATTTACTTTTGAAAAGTTCATTTGTACATATCTCCTCCAACACCTTTCCCTGCTCCTCCACACTACCTTCCCACCCAGCATCATCTCTTGTTTTACTTGGCTTGGTTCATTTAGGGCTACTTGTATGTACATAGGAGCAGGATGGTGTACTTGAGCATGGGTAACTGCTTAAGAGCCACATCCTTGAGAAAAACTGACTCCATTCATCAGTAGCCAACAACTGCCCATAGCTCCTCAGGTGGGGCTGGGACTTCAAAAGCCCTCCCTGCTGTGCTGGGATTTTGACTAATTTGATCTTGTGCAGATCTTGTGCATACAGCCACGACTGTAGTGAGGTTCTGTGTGTAATGATGTTGTAATGTCCAACAAATTCTGTTTCAGTGCAGACATCTGCTAACTCTGACTCTTGTACTCTTCAGCCCTCTTCCAGAATGATCCCTGAACCTTGCGGGGAGAGATGAGAAATAAATGTCCCCAGACAGTTTCTAATTCTCTCCATGTTGGCCAGTTGGGTCTCTGTATTAATCACCAGCTACTGAAAAATGGAAGCAGCTGTAAGGAGGGTGGGGAGACGCCCTCATCTGTGGGTATAAAGAACGCAGGGGACAGGTTTTTACTATGTCCACTGAGCAGAATAATAGTATTAGGTTCTCCTTTAATTCCTATGAACTTGTCAGCCTTGGGTTTGGGGCCCAGTTAACTATATCAGGCATGATACTATAGAACAGGATTTAAGTCCAATCAAAAGGTTGGCTGTTCCTGTTACGGTTGTGCTAATAGCATATCTTACTATTTTTGTGAAATCAGCAAAAGTT
Organism: Eospalax fontanierii; assembly: GCA_035773235.1. Lineage (NCBI taxonomy): Eukaryota > Metazoa > Chordata > Mammalia > Rodentia > Spalacidae > Eospalax > Eospalax fontanierii. The sequence goes on along the minus strand of CM069544.1, from coordinate 37,570,194 downwards.
TCTTCCACAGTGGATGCCATGTTGTTTTTTATTTTTTAAATTCCCACAAACAAAGCTCAAAACTTCCAGATTACCTATATGCTCACCGATACTTAATATTCTTCCCTTTTTATGCTAGTCATTTTTATTTTCTGAATGATAAGTGAATTGAGCATCTTTTGAGATTCTTTTCCTTTGCTATTTGTATACCTTCTCTGGAACGGTGCTTGTTTAGTATTTACCCAATTTCTAATTGCTTGTCTTTGAATTACTGAACAGTGAGAGTTCTTCAGCTATTTGGAATACTAGTGCCTTTATCAGAGAAATTATTTGCAAAGATATTCCTCCATTATGTGAGTGATCTTTTCATTGTCTTAATGATTTTCTTTCATTCACAAAAGTTTAAGAATTAATGAAATCCAGTTTACTACTTTTCTTTCAATATGTTTGCTTTAGTGTCATGTCTAAGAAATGATTGCCACCTGTAAGCCAGGAAGATTTCTTCCTAAGCTTTTGCTCAAAGTTGATATTAGTTTGTTCATCCATTTTGACTAATTTTCATGTTTTGTCAGGTAGAGTTCCATCTTCCTTTTCTTGTTCTATCCAGTTGCCTTTCCACCATTTGTTGAGGTGATTGTTTCTTCTTCACCAAATGCTTTTGTTACCTTTTTTGAAATCAATTGGTCATCAGTATAGGTTTACCTATATAGTCTTTTAAAAATCTTTTATTTACTTTTATTTTATGTGTATGAGTGTATTGCTTACATATTTAGGCAATTGCCTTCATGTTTTTAATTGCTCCCATATCATATGATAATCATTGAAGTCAGAAGAGGGCAACAGATTCTCTGAAACTGAAATTTGAACAGTTGTTAGCAATCATGTGGGTGCTAGAATTTGAACCAGCATCCTCTGCAAGAACAGTCAGTTCTCTTAACCACTGAGCCATCTCCCCAGCCCATATCTCTATATTCTTTTAAAAAATATTTTGTTAATTTTATTTTATGTGTATAACTGTACTGCTTACATATGTGTAAGTATGCCCATGTGTTGTGCAATGCCTGTGGAATTCAGAAGAAGGGATTACATTCCCCTGGAACTGGAGTTATGGATGCTTGTTAGCCACCTTGTGGATGCTGGGAATAGAACCCAGGTCCTCTGCAAGAGCAGTCAGTGTTCTTAACTGCTGAACCATCTCTCCAGCTCTTTATCGCTGTATTCTTAATTATAATCTAGATGCTTACATATTTTTCAAAATTGATTCTGAGCACAACAAACTTTCAGTCTGAATATAACCAAGATAACTGTGAGATCACTAGGCTGAAAGTTTTGTAGAATTTTCCCAGGAAATATGGAAGACATCCGTGACTGCTCAGTATAGACATTCTTTCAGCATTAACATGCACTATATTTGACTTGCCACCAATAGCATGCACTTAAACAACATTCAAGCAGATAATATCCATGAAATTCCATGAAGGGTTCTGAATGACTAGTTTGAAATTAACAGACCTAGTCATTTTCAGTAGTCCTTCCCACTTTGTTTCATTGCTACCAACTTTCTTATACCTACCTTTCTATAAACTTCTTTTCACTGGGAAATAACTCTTTTAAATAGATGTTATTTTTCTTTATCCTTAAGGAGATCTCACCTAGCTATAAGGCAACAGGTTTCAGGAGGATTTCAGGGGAATTATTGTAGAAGAAAAGAAACTGAAATATAGCTGTATACTCCAAGCTTATAAAAATGCATCACAGAAAAAGCTGGGAAGACTATCTAACTGTGGTTAGCAAAGCTTTTAGAGCCTTTTCGAACAGGCTATCTGCCTGATTAAGTTTGTGATTGAAGATGCCACTGGAGAACATGAGCTAGACTTGGCTCAAGTGTTCATTGCCTTTGTTATGTTGCATGCTAGATATTTTTTGATAAAGGCAAGAGAGTCTACTTCCTGGATTTGCCATGAAGACTCTATTTTTCAGAAATGTAGTCTTTGGCATCGCATCAAAGCACCTGCATTCTGCTTTGATGGAATTGCTTCTTGGGAGTTCTTTCTTAGTAACTCCAAATGGACAAGGTGTGAAACCATATCGCACTCATGTACATGACAGCCTCAATCCACTCTATTACCAACGAGAGCATTTGTGTTTCACTTTTAAAAGAATGGGCAGGAATAGAATAAAATATCTCCAGCCTGCATCCAACTCCTAATCTACCTCTCTCAAATCTTTGTGGTTTGGAAGAAGAAATGACAGAAAAAAAATGCCAAGCAGCTCAAGCTAAGCTGTTGAAGATGACTTTGATGCTATCGAACAAAATAGGTACCTCAGTATTCATCCCTTTCTGTGAGTATGGTGACCATTAACGTGCCTCCTGGTATGAGGATGCTAGAAAGGATGCAGATCTGGCCAGTGCACTGTAACAGATCTCCTTCTCCAGTATGTCTAGATTGTGAAGTTGGAAACTAAGACACTAGTTCCAGTAGAGCTGGCTAGCTTTGGGGTGTGACTCCAGAATTTAGCCACATGCTTAAAGCTTGTCTCTTGCCCCAGGGCTCTTCCATGAGCTGCCTAACACATATAAAACCATTCCTGGATTTTATTCTTCTCATTTAAGTCTTTGATTGCCTCTAAAATGAAACTGTAGATCATCTAACACTGGAATTATTTAGACTAATTTATGTATTAGTGTGAATAGCATTTGACTCTCATGGTTCTAGGATTTCAATAACTGAGTCTGATTTGGAGGATGTTGTGCACAGATTGGGGATGGCACCTTTAGTTTAGCTAGGCATGGGTTAGAGTGATTGCTCCCTAGCTTTGACTCAGTTTACCTGTACTGATAACTAAGTTCCACTTGTTGCTACAAAGCAGGCTTCTGTTTCAGCTCATCAACCACTGGGAAAGTTTGTACCCTAGTGAGTTTGGAGCGTCTCAGTTACCAGCTGTGTGATTTTAAACCAGTCATTTGATCTCTCCAAGCGTCTGTTTCCACAGCTGTAAAACATGGCTAATACTTCTTTCTCACAGTGATGTGAGGATTAAATGAGCCAGCACATATAAAGCACTATATGAATGTATTTCTATTATTATCTGAGCTGTTTAAAACATCAGAGGTGAAGTGTAAAACCTTGCAATTCACTCATTAGCTCTGTCAGTGGAAAGAAGGGATTAAATCTGGCAGGCATTAAGCTTTGAGTTTGATTTAAGTTCTTTCCTCCCATTCTGCTATTTGCAAAGAGTTTTCTTCCATTGTTGAGAGTCACTAGAGCTTGAGCTAATTACTGGTGTTGACAAGTAATTAAAGAAAGTCATAAGAACCTGGCTCTGATGTCTAGGCTCCTAGCAGCAGCTAGGGGCTAACCAGGTTATAACTCTCTACTTTGTACACACATAAGTCTAATCAAGGTAGAGGCTTGGGCGCTATTAGCTGCTAATTTTAAAATTGAGCGCTGGGGATATAGTTCAATGGTAGAGTGCTTGTTACCACACAGGAGGTTTGGAGTTTAGTTCCTAACACTGAACCAAAAGGAAGAAAACTGAGATATCAGTGAGTTTAATTTATTCTCTCTCTCTCTCTCTCTCACTCTCTCTCTCTCTCTCTCTCTCTCTGTGTGTGTGTGTGTGTGTGTATGGTGGGCTATATGTGCATGTGTATGGGCTGGCACACATGTCCATGTACACCCATGTAGAGGCCAACAGAGTACGTTAGGTATTTTCCTCTATCGCTTTCCACTACATTTTGGGGATAGTCTCCTATTGAACTGGAAGCTTGCCATTTGGGCTGCTTGCATCTCTCAGTGAGCTCTAGAGATCTTCCTGTCTCGGCCCCACAACACTGGGGTTACAGTATATGAGACATGCCCAGCTTTTATTGGGGTGCTGGAGATTTGAACTCAGGTTCTTTTGAATCACACAGCAAGTACAGAGCCATCTCCTCAGCCCATGGTGAGTTTATTTTTTTGTTTGTTTTACAGAGGTACAGGATTTCTTGCAATTATACATGCACTCTGAACACATAACTTACTTGTAATGGTTGGCTGACATTTACTTAATCTAAACATTTTCAGAGCTGTGATTATCTGTCTACTATGTAGTAATTACTGAAAAAATTTGGAAAACACATTTGTTTATGTTTTTCCATTACACAAAGAGAGCCTTTTAAGTAAAAAGTTTTGTGGATTGTATGTATGTGGTTTTTTGTTTTGTTTTGTTTAGACAGGGCCTCTATGCAGCTCTAGCTAGCTTGGAACTCGATGTGTTGACCAGGCTGGCCTCCATCTCACAGAAATCCACCTGCTTTTGCCTCCCTCCCAAGTGCTGGGATTAAAGGTGTGTACCACCATACCTGGGTGTAAAAGAAAAAGATTTTTTAATGGCAACACAAAATGATTAACTGAGAAATTAACACATACATAATTAACTTGGAATACCATTTAAAACAAAATCTGTAGGTAGGTGTGCTGGTGCATGTACTTGAGGAACTGAGGCAGAAGAATAAAAAGTTCAAGGCTAGTCTGATTCATATAGTAAGACCACATCTAAGAAAAAGAAGAGACAGAAATGATGCATATCTACACAGAACATATTCAGATGCGTGTGTGCGTCTGTTACTTTTGTGTGTATGTGTGTACATAAACACACGGGCACATGGATATAATAGTCTGTTGTAAACACTCAATCTTTGACTCTCCAAAAACAAAACAAATGAAGTTTGATTTGTGATGTTTGGCAATTTGCCTGGTGTGAGTACCTCCACTATGGTCGATTTCAAACCAATGCTGCTCATTGTAGAACTGGGGAAAAATGTGCATGGCCAATTCACACCAGCCTCCCTGTGATGATGTCAGTGAACCACGGGCTAGATCTACAGGTATCCCACTGAGTGGATACATGCAGCCATGCTTGGAAATCTAGAAGTCACATACAGTGTGAGTCTATATCAGTTCTGATGTTAAGACATTGTCTTCCCATCCCTAGGGAACGGCAGAGCCCCTTACATTCAGCCTGGAAGAATTGTTTGCCCATTTTGTCTGAAGTCTGCTTTTCCATCATGTGATTCTTTGCTAATCCTCTTCTGCAGGAAGCCTTGTAAAGCATCTTGTATAGATTGATCTCAGGAAGGATCAGCTGGATGAAACATCATTAGTACAGATTGTGCTACAGAGTTTGTAGGTTACTCGCCAATAGCTACACAGTGAGTGACTGCTGTTAGCATTCAGCCACAACAGCAAATAGGATATTAGTCCTTTGCATACACATACACCATGCTTAGACACACACACACACACACACACACACAGAGACAAAGAGAGAGACAGAGAGAGAGAGGAGAGACTTTCATCTTGCTTTGATGGAGCCTGTGCTTATTTTCCTGCAGAGCAGCCCTAACAGCCTGAAGGAAAGGCTTCCCATGTGTGACTTAAGCTTGCCAGAAACCTTCTTTCTCCTTCCTTCAAAGACTCTTCACAGAAACTGGAATTTCCTCACTTCATATTAACTTTTCTTCCATTATGGAACCATTTGTTCCTATTAATATTTCCTATTTAAACAGCTTAGTCTGCCTGCGGGGCAGGAGCTGTAAAATGAGAGCACAAAAATTAAACACAGAAAGCGCTTCAAACGTAAAATTGATTCCTGTACACTTTGGTATAAGGCACCTTGCCAGGTGTCTTCATCTTCTGGGCTTCCTAAACTTTGCATGCTGATCCTTCCCTAATCAGTCTCCGATCTGTTCTGGACTCAAATCTAACTTGTGTTCCTAAACCCAGAATCATTTTGAGGGCTTTAGTCACAGGTTCTCATCAATTTATTAAATTCAACATTGAACATTGGTCCTGCCCCTGAAAACATCGCAATTTCCACATAAAGACTTTAGAGAGGAGATTGAGTGGAATACACACTTTTTTTTTACTAGTGAAATTGTTGCAGAAGTGTTTAAGGAAACCACAGAAAATATTTCCCAAAAGTAATTAGAGAAAGACTCTTGGATTAGATGGGTCTGGTTTTCAAGACTAACTGAGGTAGTTACTAGTCATGAGATTTTGGGCAAGTAGCTTAACCTGGCTAACCATAAATCTTTGTAATACTAGTTCTATTGGTCTACAGTGCAAATTATCCTGGATGTAGCTTCCACAAGGGTAAGCTCTTTATTTTGTCTAAGATTACATCTCTACCAAATAGAACAGTACTAGTCACATAGTAGGTCGTCAATATATGTTTGTAAAATAAGCTCAGTCGGACCTCTAATCCAGTATCTATAGGAACTTCATAAATAGTATCTGTTCTTATTTTCACTGTACTATGGGAGGAGATAAGCTGGTACTCTGCCTGTGGAGTAGGGAAGCATTTGCAGAGTGGTTGCTTTGAAGGAGACTTAAGAGGCGGCAGCTGTAAGACAAAGTCCAGTGGGAAAGGGAACAGCATGGGCTGAGGAGCTCATGAATAGCCCAATAATGTAAGAATGTAAAGTGCTAAAATGAAGAATGACCTAAACACATCACTCTTGTTCATAATGTGACTCTTGGATAATCTCTGGATTCTCACTTTTGTTCCTTAGCAATAATGATCTCCTGTTACTTAATGCTTATTACATACCAAGCACATAACATATATCTACTCACTAAATCCATATAACAATACCAAGTTGGGTACTATAATTCATTTATAGATACATATATAGATAGAAAACTAAAGCAAAGAGAGCCTACTAACTTATCCAAGGTTCAGAGATAGATAGAAAAGTCAGGTTCCAAATTCAGGCATGTTGGCCTCAGAATCTTGTCCTTGATATCTTTTATCAGCAGCTTCTAACTCACAGGCAGATTTTTGGTTTACAGCAAGCTTCTCACCAATATTTAGACAGAATATCCTTAAAGTTATGGAGAGTCATGTAACTTACTTTGGATAACATGATATGGCAAGAAATAATCTTCATGGCAGATGGTTCAGCTACAAGAGAGAGGAACCCCCACCAACCTAAATTACTGAATAGCTGAGTGGAGGAGAATTGCCTTAGCAAGACAGTAAATTAGTCCCTTTTGTCTCACTCTGACCAAAATATGGGACAGAAACAATGTTAGGGAGGAAGGTATGATTGATTTTGGCTGATGGTTTCAGAGAGTCTCAGTTCCTCACAGTGGGAAAGACATGGTGGTCAGTTCTGCCATGGCAGTTGGATGTGTGACAAAGACTGATCACATGGTAGTGGACAAGGAAGAAGAAAGCATGACAGGATATCAGTGGTTCAGCCCCAAAAGACCCACCCTTATAGAGCTGGTATGTAGCTCAGTGGAACAATACCTGCCAACATGCACAAGGCCTTAACTTTGACCAGCCCCCCAAAATAAGAACAAAACAAAAAACAAGGCCTGCCCCTAGTGACTTAATTCCACTCTCTAAAGGACTCATGGTTTCCTAGAATAGTGTCACTACCTGGAGAACGAGCACACAAACTTGTGGGGGGCATTTGAGACTCAAACCATAACAAATTACTAAGACTCCAAGAATGTATGAGGAAGAATTAAGATTTGTAGAAGCCTTTTTTCAAACCTCACTTTGACCTGAGCCCATTATCTTTTTTCTCTCTCTCTCTTTTTTCTTTTCTCACTTTCCTTCCTTCCTTCCTTCCTTCCTTCCTTCCTTCCTTCCTTCCTTCCTTCTTTCCTTTCTTTCTTTCTTTCTTTCTTTCTTTCTTTCTTTCTTTCTTTCTTTCTTTCTTTCTTTCTTTCTTTCTTTTCTTTCTTCTTTCTTTCCTTTTGGAACAGAGTCTCCCGATAGTCCCAGCTGACCCAGCTGGCCTAGAGCTTGCTATGTAGACCAGGCTGGTCTCCATCTCACAGATATCCACCTGTCTCTGCCTTCTCAGTGTTGGGATCAAAGGCATGAGCCACCGCACCTAGCTGTCTTTTCTTTTTTTGAGTAACAAGCTTGGACATTCCAGTCCTTCCTACTTACATTGGGCAGATATGTTAGTTCACTGAATAGTACAGTGGAGTGTTTCTAGCACTGTAATGCTTTCTTGGTAAGCTTTTCTGGTTAAAAAAGATCACTGATTCACAGGCCAACCTGCCTTTTAGGCCGTCACTCACTTTTCTAATTAATTTTAATTATCAACTTCACACAGTTTTGGGTCATCTGAGAAGAAAGCCTCAATTGAGGATGGAGGGATTTTTTTCTAGATTAGATTGGCCTGTGGGCATGTCTGTGGTGGATTTTCTTGATTGGTAATTTGTATAAGAAGGCTCAGACAGAAAGACTGTAAGAACCAGGGGTGGTGGATGGCTACCAGGAAACTGGGGAAATGGGAAGGAGGACTCAACCTTAGCCAAGGAACTATTGGCAACTGATCATTGCTGGGTAAGGGAGAGTTGGTCTTCTTTAAAGGAGTGATGCTACATAAGCTGACTAGGCTCCAGTGAATGAACTCACACAGAGGGACATCCAGGGACACACACTTGATTCTATGGGTTTTAACATATAGAACAGAATACATGAAATCTAGTGGGAGGGAGGCCTGCGGGTGATTGCAGATAGGGGAGGAAAGTCTAAATATGATTGAGATTAACTGTATGAAATGCACTATATATATATATTGGAAAGAGAGGGCTCTGCCTGCTGCAGGTGATACCATCTTTACAAAGGTGGCCTTGGGCATGGACAGTGTAAGAAAGTTAGCTATGTGTGAGCCTGAGAATGAGCCAGCAAGCAGTGTCCTTCCACGGTTCCTGCTGCCAGTTCCTGTCCTGACTTCTCTCAGTGATGGGATATAACCTATACACTGAAATAAACCTCTTCCTCCGCTCAGTTGCTTTCAGTGCATGTTGTGTCACCGCACCGGAAATGAAGCCTGAACATCACCCTGTTGGATCAGCGCTGCTGTCTGTTACTGGCTTTCCCTGGTACTTCTTCGAATTTATAGCCTCTATTCTGATTATCTTCTCAGGTGGGCTCACTGCACAGGGCCCAGAATGTTCCTGCTAGTGATTCAGAACATTACGGAGAGTGACAGAAGAGCCCCATCAACCTCCAGCACCCACTCCATCCCTCACTCCTTGGATCTTTTAATGCTTTTTCCTAATTTTGGTACTATCAAAGATGACAAAAATAAATTAAAATGGATGCTTTATATCCACAACCTGGAATAAGAAACAAACAAACAAAAACTTTATATTGGTGAGAATAAAATTTTGCTTCAGTTAAAAATCTTGGTGGTAGTGTCCTATGATGACCGTCAAGAATCCCACCCCCAGTGAACATGCCTTCATGATCCCTGCCCCCTGGGATGAGCTGGATGGGTGAATAGAGTAGGATATCTCTCCCAAGTTTATGTTGTGTTTTATAGCAAGACAGATTGTGTGTAATGTTTGTGTAGGTGTGAACTTGTGTGTACATGCATATGGAGTCCATAAGTCCATAGGCCAATGTTGAGTGTCTTTCTATATCACTCTCTACCTCATTTTTTGAGATAGAGACTGTCCTTGAGTCCAGAGTTTGCTGATTGACTAGAACAGTTGGCCAGTCAACTCTAGGATCTGTTCATCTCTCTCTGCCTTCTCCTAGAGTTGGGTTACAGATGGAAGCTCATGCCCTGCTTTACATGCTGTTGCTAAGAATCTGAGTACAGGTCCTCATGCTTGTAAGACAGGCACTGTACCAAATGAGTCATCTCCTGACACCTGCAGAATGGATTTTGTAGATGTAATTATGGTTCCTACTCAGTCCATTTTTCAGTTAATAAGAGGGTCCCCCTGACAAACACAGACAGGTCTGATGTCACTAAGGAAGCTCTTAAACTTATCAAGCAACAGCAACAGCTGTTCTTCTGAACTCAAAATAAGAAAAAGGGCTTTGCAGTTATCCACTGAGGGCACACATGGCCAGGACATGAAAATGACTTTCAATGCGAGTCAGGAAGAAATGGTACCTCTTCTATCAATTGATTGAGCTGGGAAGAGAACTCCTGGCTCCAGATGAGACTGTCACCAGAGCTCAGGCATTCACTGTAATTTTGCATGCTGAGCTAAGAACCCAAAAATGTGTGCTGCTGTAGGCTACCAAAACTATAGAAAATTTGTCGTGCAAAAATAGAAAAAAACTTATAGAATAACCAGCTGTCAAATGAGAGAGTAGTGATTGTTAGATTACAATATAAATAAAAAAGTTAGTAAACAAAAGATAAGTAGAAAGCCTTTATGTTGCTATAATAATAAAGAATCTTAGCTTCTCTGGGAGAAAAAAAACTCACAATGATCTCCCTCCATCATCCCTGGTAGAGTTACGTTAATCCTTTTCATTTAAAATATGTTATAATATTTTAATAAACTATGGTTTTGAGGCATATAATTTGATCACCTTGACCTATGTATGTGGCAGCAAGTCATCACAATAGAGACTGTGAACTACACATATCACACTCCAAAATGAGATCTGAGTCCTTGGTAATCCCTGTGTAATCTTATTTCTACAATAGGGAACTGTATTGCCAAACTGGCAACTCGGATCAAGAATATTAAGTTTTTTTCAGCTTTCTTATTTTCTGCACATAGTACACATATTAAAACCAATCTTCTTCACAGCTTGGTGGTCTCAAGTCTGACCCAATATAGAACAGTCTAGAAAGAGGCAAGAAAAGCACACCCATACCTCTATTTTTAGCTAATGATTTTTACCACAGCAGTTTTGATATCTGGGTATTTCTGAATATGAGTTTCAATATCTAAATTTGTGTTTAGCAATCATGTTCAAACTGCCATATAACTAACAGTCCACTAACAAGAAAATACATTTTTTGTTTTACATTTATTGGTCTAATTCTTGGCTCCCTCCAGGCTTCTTATCTACCAATACTACACACACCCTTTAGCTTTTCTTCCTCTATTTCTCCTTCAGGCTATTTTTATCTACTCACTACACAGAAATAGCAGTGAAGAGTAGAAATGGCCTCTTTTTTTCTGGATTTTCTATGAGATCATTCAATGGGAAATACTGATTTTTCAAAACCATTTAGACACATTTTAATTTCAGAAATACTAACTGTACCTAAAGTTAGTTGTCTTTCTTTTCAGTGATTTATACAACAGGCATTATCATCTTCATCTTTGAGGTCTTGGAAATCTAAGATTAAAAAGGAAATAGAAAAACTTAAAATTACTTTTGACAATTCTTATTTGACCTAGATGAAAGCCAAGGTCCCTAGAATTACCTGCAGATGAGTTTATTCTATGAAACGTCTCCTTCAATATATAGCTAGAAGCCTTGACAACTGAATATCTGAGAAAATTTTACAAAATCTGTTCATTCCAATATAAACTCTTACCTTAGATGAAATGACAGTTCCAGAACTGCTACGGATGGCTTATGCTTCTCAGAGACTCATTGTGCTTCAAAGCACTTCAGTTCTGCTGTCTCCTCTGATATATTAGTGTTCCTATGTAGCAGATAAGGCAAGGATTTTCTTCCCATCTGAAGATGGAGAAAATCAAAGGTCACAAATGAACTGAATTGCCAAGAGCTGGCCAAGTGTTGTACTGACATTTATGTGTGTGTATATGTGTGTGTGTGTGTGTGTGTGTGTGTGTGTGTGTGTGTGTGTGTGTGAAAGAGAGAGAGAGAGAGAGGCACATTGGCACTCACATGTTTATGTGTGTATTTGTGTGTGTGTATGTCTATGCATTCATGTGGAAGCCAGAGGTCAAAACAGGATGTTTTCCACAATTGTTGTCGAATTAGTATTTGGACAAGGATACAGTCACTGCACCAGGAGTTCAATAATTCAGCTAGCCTGACTGGCGAGCAAGTCCCAGGGTTCCTCCTGACTCTGACTCTACAGCACTGAGATTACAAGCATGTGCCCCAAGCTCAGCCTTTCCATGTGGATTTGGAAGCTGCAAACTCGGGTCCTCATTCTTGTGTGGCAAGTATGTTACCAATACAGCCATCTTCATAGCCCAAACTCTTTATATGGGTTCTGGAGCTCCACACTCAGATTTTCAACTTCACTAATTACTAGTGGATCCGTAGGGAAGGCAGATAATGAAGTCTTGTGAGCTCTTATCTTAGTATCCTGGGCAGGAAGGTTGTGGCCTCATTTGGGGCAACCATGCTTTAGTTTTACTAAGTCGTAGATACACCTCTTCTCCACAATTTCTTCCTTCAAGCTTGCCTTCTCTCCTCCAGTCTCCATGTTTTTACACTGTTCATTTCCCCAATCCCAAGGCAGTCCATCTTGGCCAAGGCAAGCACTTTATTTGGTGGCTAGATAGTCATCTACCTAGCCTTGTACTGAGATTAAAATCCAGATATTTTAGGCTTGTAATCCAGTACTATTTATGCTCATTTTGTGGCTAAACATATTCTTAATTAACCATACCAATATTTAGAAACAGGAGATATGAATTTTGTTTTTTTTCTGTTGCATTCAGAATGAGAGTTCTGTGCCATTTCTCTGTGTCTGACAAACAAGATTAGCAGAGTTACCTGAAAATAAGAGTTCTGCTAAAATATTTTTCTAAAAGGGCAGTCTGAAGTAGTTAAAGAACAAAAATTAAATTAAATAACCTGTATTTAGTTGTCTCTGTGTAAAAAGACCTTTTAAAAGCGTCGCTGCTGCACAAGTTCCAGCAAGTAGAACAAAGAATAAAAGACGTCCCTCCATCTGTGTTTATTATGACAAATACTATTTAATCTTCCACCTTAAATTCCAATTGGCAATTTTTTTAAATAAAAAAAAATTAAGTAAAAACTAATGACAACATGAAAATAGAAGGTAAGGCCCCTTAGAGAACTCATTGTCTAGAGAATAATTCCCAGCCAATCACTGCTCTTGACGCCACCTGTCAGCTTCTTACAGAAGGAGAAAGACAGAGAATGGCCCTGTAATTTCTGTGTGAATAGGAAAAACCAGTTCCCAGGTTCACAGCTCAGAGTGACATAAATGAAACTGTTAAAAGACATTCCCCTCCAAACAAAAGGCAAACACACATTTGTTTTCTTGGTCAGACACTGCCAAGAGTGGAAGAGTAAAATGTTTTTAAGGACAGTGAGGAAAACAAAAACACCAGGCTGAAGTGGGGGGTATGAGTCTATGGCACGGCTTTGCTCATGTCTGACGCTGTCATGAGCTCTGGGCATCCATCAGTGGGTAGGATGTCATGACTACTGGAGAGAGAGTAGGTGGATGAGAGGATGTTGGTTATCATAGGGAAAGTAGGTACTGAAGCCTTCTGAGTTCTTGCCTTTGTACCCTGGGCTGACCTGAGCAGGAAGTCTGTCATGTCTTTATTTGGGATAACTTGTGCCTTTAGTTGTAGATCCCAATTCATAGATACACCTCTTCTCCACAGCATCCTTCAAGCTTGCCTTCTTTCCTCCATGTTTTTACAACGTTCATTTCCCGTGTCTCAGCTCCCCTAATTATCTCATGCCGACCACTCTAAGTAGTCAAATGCCTGAAGAGAGCTGTCCGGTTAGGAGACTGATCCTCCAACTTCTTGGTCCTGGAGTATCCTAAGAGATAACTGAACAGGGTCAGCTTGCCTCCCCACAACCAGCCCAGTTCCCAGGCGGACTTGTCTCCTTGCCTTCTTTCCTTCTGCAGTGGACTCTTTTTCTTACATGTTTCCGTCACTCTTCTCTAATCATTTCATTCTATTCTGTATATTTCCATCAGGTCAATCTTTCTCCAATGCCCTTACCTAGATTGCTTTTCTGCTCAAAATTTGTCACCAGTCATGTATTACACACATTTGAAAATCTGAACTTCTCAGTCTGGTCATCAAGTATTTGAGGGAAGTGGTCTGCCTTGTCCTTTAAAGATCCCTCCATACAGTCACTAAGAATGCTAGTTGCAAGGCCTAACTTTCTACTGGCCTTGAGCCACTTCTGTGGCTTAGTCACATAGGCAGCTAAGTGGGTCATAGTGACTATGGTCTTGCTACAAACAGTGCTAAGCCTTTAGCCTGGCTTCCTCAATGACACCATAACCCTGAGTATGTAGTTGTCATTCGTTTAGATTGCTCTACTCCTTTGGTATAAGAGGACCTTGAGACTGAAGAGCCGGTAGAACCATGCTGTCTCCTTTGCTATGCTCTGATGACTGAACTGTCTTGCCCACATCCCTTGAGCCTTGTTATCTGCTTTTGGAAACCTTTAAGTTATGGTAAGCAGACTGATGAGTGGTGTAGGAAACAGAGGTAGATTCTTTTTTGACCAAATGTTTTATGGTCTACAGTAATTCTGATATATATTTGCTTAATAAGTCAGCTAATAATAGTGAGCCTGAGTACTAGTCAAATCAAAGCTGCGATCCTTCACCTAGAAACCCAATGCTTAAACATTTCTGCTTGTTCTCTATTTTATCAACTTACTCTTTCCTTATAAATTACTGTGTCAAAAACTTTCTTTTCCATTAGGAGCCTTCTCTAGGCCTGATGCAGTTGATCTATCTTTGACTTCCCACAGGACACAGATACACATATCATACAACACTGAACACTTTTAGTACCCACATTTGCATATTTGTGTATTTTCAGTTTCCTTCTAATCTTATAATGGACACTTGTTAGATATCATGTGTCAGGAATCAAGCTATTTATAGGACATGCATTCACTAATAAAATAGTTTTCAGTAAGAGTTCTGTCATGAGAGTGTATTCCTAAATTATGACTCTACAACAGGAGCTGTAATTAATTCTTTCTGAATGGAAGATCTGGGAAGCATCAAACACAAGAATCTATATTTTCCTGTGTAGATCATGTCTTTCCATGGGCATGTGACTTGTCTACCTTTCTAGCTTACTTAAAAGGCTATGCTGTCTCATCTTTGATTCTCTCCCAATAAAATAGAGCAGTCATGTATCTAGTTGGTTTATTTAAGTTCATACTAAATTTATTTATTACATGTGCTTGGGTCCACTATATGCAAGATGATAAACTAGGAGTGGTAATGAATACCTTTCTGCAAAGGTGCTCCTGCTAGAGAATGCTACCTGTAGTAACTGGGTTTGCAGAGCTGTACCAATGATCTGTGTGCCATGTTCCATCTCTAAAGATTCACACTCAAGTTAAAACTAAATTATTCCCCCACGTGAATACTACTTTCCATCAGGGTTGATGCCTTATTTGTGGTTTCTGTGTGTGTTAGACTTCCATCATTCCCTACGTACTTGACTCATGTGTCATTTCAATATCCTTACTGACCTCTACTCAGGGAAAATAACTGTTCCTTGCTCTTGTTGTTTCTAATTATCTTTATTGTGTGTATTTTTAATGTCTCAGTTTCCCCTTTAACAATGAGCTCCTTCAAGACAAGTTTTTTTTTTTTTCTGAATTTTCCTGTGCCTATAAAAGTCCCAGGTACTTAATAGGGACTTGATAAATATTTAAGTGAACAAAGTAAAACTTTTAGTCACCTACACATAAACAAAATTTATAAATGACAAAGCTGATATAGTCATCAGGAAAATGTAAATAAATCATACTAAGATAGATTGTTTTATTTTTGTGTTTTGGTGTTAAGAATCAAACCTAAGAGTCTGTACAAGTCGATCAAGTGCTGTATCAGGAGCTGCGCTCTCCCCAGTTCCAATGCTGAAATAGAGACAGAAGCCAAGCTAGTGAATGTTCACATTCATATGTGTCTAGGAGTCTTTCTCTAGAATTATTGAGACAGTTGCTAATTTCCTTTTCTCTTTTTCTTTCTTCTTGTGCTTAATTTTTGTCCCAAATATGATATTAAATAGTCCTTTGGTGACATGAAAAGGTCAAGTGGTAAGCAGAAAGGCGAACTGATCTGGCTGGTGTGCTTTGGTACCCAGGTGCGGAAGTCTGTTAGTCTCATCTTGCACCTGGACCCCTAGCAGTATTATCAGTCATCAGGTAGATGTCAACAATGAAAGAACTCTGAAAGCCTGTCTGTCTTCTTGTACCAGCCAAATTCTTTTAGTGCCTTGGGAAGCAAAGCTCTGACAGGTAAGTTATTTTTTCTCTAATCAACCTGAAAATGATAGGGCGTCACTGACTCTAAGAAAAGTGAAACAGCAGAAGGCAAACGAGATAATGAGTCCTTTTCCTTTCCTAGGTGTGGAGTATCCTTTGACTTCTAGGAAAAGACTCATTCTAACATAAAACTTCAGAAAGGAGATGAGAAGTTATGGAAGGGAACTGAGATAGAGGAGATTTAGTAACATTTTCAACTTTTGGGTCAGGGATGCTAGACTAGTGCGGTTTATACAATATTTCAAAACTTAGAGTTCTCTGAAATCTGAAGTATTTCTGGCCCCAAACATTTTGGCTAAATTATAATCAGCTTGGACTTGCATCAAAGGGAGACAATTTTATCTGTGCTCTTAGGAAAGGGTATAAATATATATTCCTAAGCTGTCTTTTTCTACAATTTTTCTTCCAAAATCAGCTCACACTTGTATTTACTTCTATGTGCATTTTCATGGCTTCAGTCCCCTTCTCTTCCTCTTGTACGCAGGACCTGAGCTCTGAATTGGGCTTCTGGGGACAAATCCTTGGTTTTTATCTTGCTACCCTGGTGAACTTGGGTAAAGTTCTGAACTTCTCTGCGTCTCCATTTCCTGATCTGTAAAATGAAGGACGTACTTGATGTGCTTTCAAAGTTCCTATTCCAGAGCCTTGCTATCTTTCCTTCCTCCTATATCACACAGAAATCTGAAGACTAGTGGTCACAATCCATAGCTCTATGAAACAAGGACTCAGGGAAGGCTGGTGTTCTAATTTTCTTAAGTGTGGTTAGTCAAGTATAGATTCTCATCAGAACAGTCTGATGAGACCAAACATTTCTTGACTATCTGTTATACTTATTTGCTGTGGCCTAAGAAGAGGCCACTGAAAAGGAGGAAGGAAGGGGCAGGAGGAAGAGGCAAGCTCTTATCTTGAGGTATCAATAAATGAGAATATTCAGAACTATCAATTAAAAATGAGACAACAGTTTGCGTATTGTAGATTTTTAATGTCAGAAGCAGTATAGTATGAATACAAAAATGTAACATTAAGTAAACAAAAAATGCAGGAAAAGGAGTTAGAAAGGAAGGGAAAATATACTAAAGCACAAAGAGTTGTTGTCTTTAGGGGAAGACACTGGGATTTCTCTGTCCATATCATGGTATTCTGAGGGCAGTGGGAAGCGTTTAGTAATGGTTTGCTAACGGTGTTTGGGCTTTTTCCCTATGCTGATCACTTTGAATAATGCTGCAATAAATACATAAGTACAGTTATCTATTTGAAATGCTGATTTTAATTTTTTGACATATATATGTAGGTATCCAAAAGTGAGTTTGCTAGATCAAATGGTATTTCTATTTTTAAATTTCTGAGACATCTCACCAATACGTGTTATTCTTTTTGTCCTTCTAAAGTAGAAGTCTCCATCTAATACATGTGAGATGATATCTCACTGCGATTTTAATTTACAAATGGGTAAAGAAATGTAGTCTCTACATATAATAAAATATGTGAGGATACAGGAGTAGACAACAGAATGGTGGTCACCAGGCATAAATGATGGGATGCAGGATTTACTGGTTTTGCATGCAAGTTATATATATGTAAGATGTTCCAGAGATCTTATGTGCAACATGACAGCTACAGCAAATGGTAAGACACTGCGCATTTAAAAACCTAAGAAGGGACTGAGGAGATGGCTCAGTGGTTAAGAGCACTGGTTGCTCTTGCAGAGGACCTGGGTAATCTGACCCCTTCTTCTGGCCACTGTGGGCATGGCACACCTGTTGTACATCTATACACATGCAGGCAAAGCACTCATACACATATAAAAAATAAATTAATTAATTCAAAGTAATATAAACAGGACGGAATTTTAATTGGAGGATACAAGCGATAATACAGTAAATGCAGATGAACTGTTTCAGTTGCTGGAGGAAATGAACAATATGCTAGAGTTTATTGACATTATTTTATTTATTTTTATATGCATGAGTGCTGTGCTTGCATATATGTAAGTGCCCATGGAGACAGAAGAGGGCATCCGATCTCCTGCAACTGAAGTTAGGGATAGTTGTCAGCTGGTGTGTGGATGCTAAGACCCGAACCTGGGTCCTCTGAAAGAACAGCCAGGGCCCTTAACCACTGAGTCATCTCGCCAACCCCTAGAAAGACTATTTCTTACGACTGGAATTACCTGACAAGAATTTCTTAGAATCACACTTTATTGATTCTTGGAGGATTTCGTATAATGTACTTTGATCAAACTCTTCCTCAGCTCTTCTCCAGCCCACTTCCCTAACCCCACTCCCAACTTACGTTCCTCATTTTCATAAGAGCTCATCAAGTCTCCTTGTCTACTTCCTTCCTCCATGCTGGGTTTTGTCCAGCTTGAGCTTGAACAGGTGCTACCATCTTAACAACAGCAAGTCTTCTTGACAGCTCGAGAGACAAAATCCCAGCATACAGAGAGGAGGTGGGCAAGAAGCCCCAGCTGAAGTGCTATTGGCAAGTGATAGCTTCTAGCAGAGGGTGAGCCATTTTATTTAAGGGTGTGACACTTGACAGAGAGACCACACTCCAGGGGTGGACCCATGCCCCCAAATATTTGGGCAACACAAATTGAATAGGTACCAAAGCCTCCCGATGCATGAACCCTTGCAGGGACGCATATCCAAGCTGTAACCCTGGTATATGCTGTGAGATGGGAGCAGGAGGTCCTGCCAAGATGAGGTATTGGCAGATAGGCATACAAGGTTGGATCAGGAGTTCATACAGCTGTTTGCCGTAGCTCCCTAGCTCTTGGCCAATATTCTGGCTGTGATCATTATACTGGGCTCACAGATCCTTTTCCGGTTCCCTCGCTGACTTAGTAGCATTCTTCTGTCTCTACTCACTGACCTCAGGAGGAATAGCAGAGCCTAGCTGCTGCTAACCCTGTACAGCTCCCCTAATTATTGTCTTAAATTTGCCCACACCTTTTTAATAGTCCCTCCACTAAATTTCTCTCAAATAAAATACTCCTGAGTGTGTCACCTGGCTCTTACTCTGATACCCACTGATGAAATTTCATTAAGTGGAACTCAAGTTGTTATTTCTTACAAACTCAAGTTTGTAAACTAAGATTTGCATCTTTTTTCCATAGGATGGGGGTAACCCTTCCTCATTTCAAAAATGGAGAAATGTTTAGTGAGTTGCCCAAATCACCCAGTTAGTGTCAGAGGCACAGCTTATACTAAGTAACTCTAACTTCATGACTATGGTTATTTTCTATGTACCAAACATATCAGAGCTAAGCAAACTGGGAGTCTCTTCAACTCATTACAAATTAAGATAGGGCAATGTCCTGTAGAGTTAATAAGACACTTTTATAATCATTCTAAGACTAATGACTTCTTTAAGGTCTTATCTTCTGCATTCCAAGATTGTATGCCCTTAAAAATCAATAAGCTTGGAAAAAAAAAGCAGGATGGTCTTCAAAAGGTAAACAGAGTTGTTCACACAGGATGGGCTTCCTCCTTCAGGAGAGCATCATATTCTGCGATGTCAAAATCTTGTTATAGCTGAGTGGACTTTGGTGCTCATTGCTACTCAAACTCATGAGCACTGACAGGAGAAATGGACTTGGTCCTATGGGCAAATTCAATATGGCTTCTCTGCCTCACTTGTTTTTCCAACAGTCTTCAGTGATGTGTTACAGATGACCTAGTGTCACCTTTACAAGATGACCTATTAAAGAAAAGCTTGTAAATATTTTTCATCTTTTGATGTGTGTGTGTGTGTGTGTGTGTGTGTGCATTCATTTGTGTGCGTACAATGGCATGCACATGGAGGTCAAAGCACACCCTCTGGTATGGATGCATGCTTTTTATCTTGCTTGAAGCAGGGTCTCTCATTGTTCATCACTTCATAGGCCAGGCTAGCTGTACCATGAGTTTCCAGTGATTCTCCTATCTCCCATCTCATTGCAGGAATGCTGGGATAACAGAGGCACATCCAGCTTCTAGAGATCTAAAGTCAGGTCTGTGCACATATGTGTAGCATGTACTTTGCCCACTGAACCATTTCCTCAGCCCACGAATGATTTTTTAATTATTCTTTGCAGTGACATGAGTCCCTATAACCTGCAAATGTTTTGAGAACACTATATCCATTGTGTTTTGAAAGGTGAAGCAGAAGATATTTGCACTATGCCTGGAAACAATGCTACCATTTAATGCCTTCTTAAAGGAGGAAAGATTTATTTTGGCTCATGGTTTCAGAGGGTTCAGTTTATGATCACCTGATCCCACATGCTTGGCTCTAACATCATGGTGGTGGGATCATTGACAGAGGTGACATTTTATTTTTGATGATCTTTCCATTTGCAGTTATTATTTTTTTTTTGTGGACATTGGTCTAAACCTACACCAGAGGGAGAATATCTCCTCCATTAACAAATAATTATTTTTTGGTGCTAAGAATCAGATTTTGTTACCTGCTGTTCTTGGAACTTACCTATAAAGGGTCCAGAATTATTTCTCATCTGAAGGTTGTTTTCCAACTTATAGGTAGAACAGGGGAAATGCTAAATGTACAACCCATGTTTCACAAAGAGAATATTTCCATATAAACACTATCATACAGGATTGGAGAGATTGGCTTAGCAGTTAAAAGCACTTACTGCTCTTCCAGAGGACCTAGATTTGGTTCCCAGTGTCCACATGGTGGCTTACAACCCTCATAACTCCAGTTTCAGGGGACCCGAAACCTAAGTCACCCTTGTGGCTTAAGTGGGTGGACATTGCACGAACATGGTGTACATGTAGGTAAACAATATATACATAAAATAAAAATAAATTAAAAAATTAAAAGCACTATCATAAAAAGATTCAGAATGACTGAATCCTAGAGGGCTCTTTGGAAACCTCAGCTAGCCATTAAACTTTTCCCAGGAGAAAACTCTCTCCTAGTACCTATTGCTATTGATAAGTTTTGCCTGATTTTGACATTGCATGTTCCCTCTCTCTCTCTTTCTCTCTCTCTCATCCACAGAGTTCACTTAATGCTACCAGTATGTACATGGTTGCCAATAGCTTCTGAGTCTTTGGGGGGACTTCCTGGCCAACTTCCCGTTCCATGCTAGGATTTTGTCTGTCTTGATCTTGTGCAGGTTTTATAAACGCAGTCACAGCTGCCATGGGCTCATATGTGCAACATCCCTGCTATATCTTGAAAATAATGTTTCAGTGCAGACATCCACTGCCTCTGACTCATAATCTTTCCGCAATGATCCCTGATCCTTGGGAGAGGGGTTGTGATGTTGATGTCCCATTAAGGCTGAGCACTCTGCGATCTCTTATTCTCTGCATATCGATGAGTTGTGGGTCTCTGTGTTAATTGCCATCTATACAAAGGAATCTTCTCTGATGAAGGCTGAGAGATGCGCTTACTTATGGGAATAACGGTAAGTCTTTATGTTCTAGTTTGTTTCTTTATTGCTGGGATCAACACCATCACCAACTGGGGAAGAAATGCTTTATTTCGTCTCACAAGTTACAATTCATGGTTGAATGAAGTCAGGCGGGAACCTAGAGGGAAAACCTGAAGCGGAGATCATGGAGAAATGCTGCTTACTGGCTTGCTTTCCCCTGCCTTGCTCAGCTTCACTTCTCATACAGCTCAGACCCACCTGCCCAGGAATGGCACTGCCCACAGTGGACTGGGCCCTTCTACATCAACCAGCAATCAAGAAAATACCCCTGCAAACATGCCCACAGGCCAATCTGATGGAGGAAATTCTTCACCTGGGTTTCACACTTTCCAAATGTTTCTAGTTTGTGTCAAGTTGACAAAAATCAATCAGTACAATTTAGGAGTCAGTTTAAGACTATGTCCATTTATCAGAATAATAGTAGTAGGTTCTGCCCTAGGGCCTATGACCTATCTAGCCTTGGGTTCTTGGCAGCATTAATGTTACCAGGTATGAGTTCTGTCCTATGGAATGGAATTTAAATCCAATTAGAAAGTGGTTGGTTACTTCTGAACATTCATGCCACTATTTCACCAATGAACATATCCTGCCAGGCCAGTTGTTACTGTAGCTAACAGGTCCCATAGCTAGTTAAGACTGATGATTACTTTCCTCTTCTGGTATTGTGCATAGCTACTACACTACAAAAGCTAGCCAATTGGAATGAAGCTTTCAAGTTAATATCAGCTTGATTTCTCCATGTTCTGTGATTAGTCTTCAACAACAGGGTCTTATCATCAAGTTCTGAAGGGAAGCCAAGAGCCATGGCATTAACCTGAACTGTTTGGGAGTCTATGGGACTCAAATAATTAACAATTGCAAAAGAGATAACCAATTCCTGGCACTAGGCTTTTTATTTGGTAGTCTATGATGTCTGGAAGAGACATTGTCTCTCTATTATAGGGTAGCTCCATTTAGACTCTTTTAGTATATATATGTATATATGTGTATATGTATATATTATAGGAAGCTTCTACAGCAGTAGATTTCCATTTGACTTTTTTAAAATTAATTTTTATTTTATGCATTTTGTGAATGTTATGCTTGCATTGTATAAGTGCACCCATGTTGGGCAGTGCCCTCAGAAGACAAAAGTGGGCATTGGATCCCCTGGAATTGGAGTTACAGATGATTGTTAGTCGACATGTGGGTGCTGGGTTTTGAACTCAGGTCTTCTGCAAGAGCAGCCAGAGCTTTTAACTGCTGAGCCATCTCTCTAGCCCCCATCCATTTGGTTTTTCTAAAGTCTTAGGTGTTAATTTTACTTCCCAATATTCTCCCTCTACCTTGCCCTCCCATTCCTCATCCCAATTAATTACTTCTGCTCCATTACTTTTAGTATCTGAAGCTCAAAGACAATGCATTTTTACTCTTCAGGTTGTTTTCTTTTGTTTCACAACAGTCTTAGGACACTAATATGGAAGTGATAAAAGAAAATAAGTGTCATGTGTATTGTATTATTAATAATAATCACATCATGTATTGTCAATCTCTATTATGTAGTACAAATCCATGCATTGATCAATGTGCTAGGCTAGTAAATTGTAAACTTTCATTGAAGACCACGGAAAATAATTGGATAAATGTTCATGTTTGAAAGATTAAAATATGGCAAGATTTTTCTTAGAGCTTCACAAAATAATTTTCAAACTTATTTGAAAATGTAAAATTCAAAAAGTGATCATGACATCTTTAATGAGGATTAACACGAGTTTGTCTGGCACAGATAATATCAGATATTAACAGTGCTTAAAATGCTGGTGTAATTAGGTTGACATGGCATTGGTACAGTGTCAGAAAAAAATAGCTAGTGAACTGTGACTAAGTGAGGAAATGAGTCTATGAAAGATAATATATTGTTGTAATCTAATAAATTGTAATACGAACCCACCAATGAAAAAATTATATAGCAAAATATGTTAGGAAAATATGAAAAATACTATTGTATAATTCTAATCTGATAATGTCAATGAAATCTTCTTAAAGATGGAAAATATAACACTGAAAATGCAAAATAATGTCTTGTTCCTTAGTAGACAAATAGTACTTCCATATATTGTTTTTAGCAGTTACATATAAACATAAATGTTGTACATATCTTTGGAGGCCTAGACAATGCCTTGAAATGTGATTATATTGTATACTGTTTAATCTAGGATAAACATATCTAGTTAAACATTTATTCTTATGTCAAAAACACTCAAAATCCTCTTTTGTACATTTTAAAATGTAGGCTGGGTATGATGGAACTCACCTTTTCTTCCAGCACTCTGGAGGCAGAGGCAGATGAATCTCTACAAGTCTGAGGCCAGTTTGGTCTACATACCAATTCCAGGCCCCAACCAACCTATACAATAAAGAAGTAAATAAAAACATTTTCGTTATCTCTAGTTGCAGTACCATGTAATAGTACATCAGAGCTTATTCTCAACCACAAGCTTACTGGCCAACATCTCATCTCTTATAACCCATAAACCCAAAGCCTCTGAGTGTCCATTAGGTGCAATTTCTGTGAAATCAACGATTTTATATTCAAAATATGAGTTAGATTATATTCTACTTGTCTTTCTGTGCCTGGCTTACTTGCCTTAGTTTCATGATCTCTAGTTCCATCCCTGTTTTAGAATGTCAATAAGTCATTTTGTAACTTCCTTCCTTCTCTCTGTCTCTCCTTCCTTCCTTCCTTCCTTCCTTCCTTCCTTCCTTCCTTCCTTCCTTCCTTCCTTCCTTTTTCCTTCCTTCTTCCTTCCCTCCTGCCTTCCTGATTGTTTGCTTTCCTGCCTCCTTTTCTTCTTTCTTTCCCACATCTCTCCATCTTTCTCTCCGCCCCCTTCCCTGTGTCTTGGTTGAATTTCATGCTTTCTTCATATAATGTTTTCTTGATTTTGTTCCATTGTCTGTGTTTTTTGTAGCTGACTAAGCTTTTAAAGTTGATTCTTACAAATTCTTCTTGGTAATTCACAGATCTTTATTTCTTTGGAGCTGATTTCTTATTCGATGCTCTATTTTGTTATTTTAGTGATGTCATGGTTCCCTGATTATTTCTGATTCTTATGAGTTCGTATTGGTATCTACACACTTGATGTGTAGGTTCCTCTTTCAGTTTTTCCAGACTGGCTTCAGCAAGGGATGTCCTTGATTCAGCTCATCATGTGTGATGGTGTTTATGGGACAGGTTGCTAATACATCTCAGGTGAGTAGGTGCCATGTCCACGTCAGCAGGTGGATAGATCTGACCAATAGATTCACAGGAGCCAATCAAGTGCCTGGGTCTGCCAGGCAGGGCATGGCACCTTATTCTATATGGGGAAATCTGGAGCTTAGTTCTGTGGGAACTGAGTCTATAAGGCTGTGGACACTGGTCCACTAAAGTGGCTTGTCACTTGAATCTACGCAGGAGATCTTATTTGCCTAGGTCTGTGAGGAGCTTCCCAAAGTCTCAGTCTATAGGAACTGACCTGGAGCTGAGTTGCTGTGATAGGCCTGAGTCTGAGTCTGCAGATCAGTCTGGTGCTGCTGTAGCTTTGTTATCTGACGTCCATGGGAATGAGTTCAGTACTGAGTTGGGTTTGAAGAGAATCGTGGTAATAAGATCTACTGGGGTGAACCTGATATCTAGGTCTAGGACTACATGGAAAGCCTAAAGTCCAGGTGCTTGGGGCCTACCTAGAAGAGTGAGTCTGTACCCTAAGCCTGCAGGGACTGACCTAGAACAGTATTGAAGTCCTGGTCTCTGGATACCAACCTGGGCTGCACCTGTGGTTCCTCCTCTGAACTTGAAGCTATGGGAGCAGTCCTGTGCTGGGATTCACTGGAACAGACTGAACACTGGGGTCCATAGCAAAGATGGGTGTGTACTTCATTCTCCTTCCAGAGCATGATGCTCCTTGTTCTGAGCTTCGTGCATTTGGAGGATGAAGACAGAGGTGTTGTGAAACTGCTCTTCCACTTCTCTTCAGAGTCTATTTGTTTATTTCTGTTCTCTGCCCAGGTGCTGTGGTCACAAGGGATTTTTGTGTGCAGAATATCATTCACACCAGTGTCACTGTGAGCATCTGTGTTATCACACTGATGTCACTCTAGTAAATATAAATCATTAAAGGGTAATGAATTTCAAATCAAATTCAAATGTCTTTAAGGGGCAGTAATGATAAAGATGCTAGAAAATACTGGTGTATGTAATTCAAATGAGGAATGTTCCTTTCTCTCCAAGGAAGTGAAGAAAAAATTAGAGCTAGATTACCTGTTTAGATAGTAATTCAGTTCTCAATATGAGAAAAGGGACACGTTTTCAAACTGCAATATTATTTGAAGATGTTGAAGCTAGATGCACAATACCATTTCAGAAACCTGTTAGGACCTCTGTTGCCACTACCAATAGTCCTTCCCACCCATTCTTACCAGCATGAAGTCATCCCATACCATCCTCAGATCCTCACCACGTGAAGAGCTGTCTGCTCTGTGGTATCTCTACCCACATCTTCTCCTACTATGTACACCTCCCTCCCCAGCCTGTAAATGCAAAGGTTGGGAGAAAAGCTGAAACACAGCTCCTTTGTGAATGGGCTCCAGGAAAAGAGGTACTGTTCACACCAGAGGATTTCACCCAGTTCTTGATGGATAAGAAGGACAATGGAGGGAGGGGTTAGTAAAGGACTTATGGCGACCAGGATTAGGGGAACGTGTGAGAATGCCATTGCTAAGCCAGCTTGAGGGAAGAGAAACATGTGGAACACTCCAATGAGACATTAACTGATGCTTCTGTGCAGGCGCAGCTGAATGGGGTTAACACCTTCTACCAAGTCCTCCTCATGTTGTTGCTTCTAGGGATGACTAAACAGAGGTGGGACATACGGCAGGGGAGGGAATCCTTGCTCATTGGGCTTAGAAATGTAGTTTGACTCCACTCCCCAAATCTGTGTGCCTATTTCTGCCTACACTGTGAACCACAAGCTTTCCCAGAGAGGGACATAAGACTGTGTGCTACCTCCCAGTTCTTTTTCAGGTCACTCAACATTGCGTTGTTCCATAGCACTGTGGGGGCTGAGTAAGTTATCACCACGGGGACCCAGAGGAGTTCCTGAGATTATTGCTCTCGAAGAAAGCACACCTAATATGAGATGATACCGTTAGATGGACAAGAAAAAGCATCAAGATTCCATTCTGCAGCCGAAGCTTTCATTACTGCTGCAATCCTCAAAGCCACATTACAAAGTCAGTTTATTTTTCCAGTTTTAGAGGTGATAAAGCTAATTTGCAAAGAGACCAAGAGAATTCTGGTGTGACGTCTGAGTGAAGAATTTCTCGAACTTAATTAAAAGTCAGTTTCTCTGGGTCAAATTTTAGAACTTTGTCTTTTTCGGGTTTTCTGAGAAGTTTCAGGCTGTTGTTCTGTGAAAAATCAAGTCAGCTACTTACAGTTGACATTTTTGTTTTAAGGAAAATCGAAAATTAAGTAGAACAGGATATGTTTTCTCTGTGTATGCAGAGCTTTGCATATGCAGCTGAAGGGATATAGATGGTCCCACGTGGATGTGTGCTTCTCATCCAGGGATATAGGTAAAGGAGCCTGGAAACTGCTGTGCTAGTTAGTCCCTGCAGAACTCCAAATGCTTCACCATCCTAGCTCTCAATTATAAGCCACAGGACTTCTAAGCAGGCTCATAAAATAATTATTGTCCCTTGCCCTACTTATCTGGACAATACTAAGACATCCCTGAATGACAATGGAAAATTAAACAAAAGTACAAAGATTAGTTATCTTATTGCTATTTTTAGTGTTTCTATGAAGCTTGTGGGAGGTGGAGTCTATTATTTAAGCCTCTGCTATTTTCATCCTTATTAATGATGCGTAGTATAAGATACAGGAATAAGTAAAACAGAAGCAAAACAGTTACTGGGACTACGGTCCATTTGCAGGCCAGATGAAGCTTTGATTTTTGAAAACTTTTCAAGATTAAATTATCTCAGGAAAGGTGTGTAAAGGATGAGATGGGTAAGAGATAACCACAGACTTAAAAAAAATGAATCTATTATTTCGTCCTTCTAACCTTGGGTCAAATTTGCTGCATATTTTCAGCAGAAAGCAAATGACTGAGTATTGGGATACCTCAGTTCTATGAAAATCGAGTCAGTTGGGCTACCTGTCTTGTAATCAGTAATTTCATTCACTCATGTAGCAGGTACAAATTGACCATCAATATTCATGTGACACTATCTGGCGCTGTTTTTGGGAACATCATTGAACACATTCTACTTTATGCACAGCATTGTGTTAGGGCCCAAGCGTGCATGGACAACGCAGCATACAGCAGAAGAAAATTCAAGTAGATAAGACTAGACATAAAGAGACAGCAGCTCCTGTGCAAAGGAGATTTAAAAGGAACATACTAGTAAAAGAAATGCCACAAGGCTCAATCAAGAAAGTATAGTAACTAAATGAAATAGTCAGGTAAATAGAATATTTATCCTGAAGTCATTTTAGAATTACTGAAAAGTTACAAAATAATAATGTGTCCCACGTCTGCTTTGCCCAATATCTTAAAAAGTTAGCATCTTAACAAATATCTGTCAAAACCAAGACGTTAATAAAGTAAGCACATGGTCTTAACTTTACCAGGTATCCCACTCTTCTTTTCCGTTTCAGGTCCTAATATTACATGTTGTGCATGTGCTTAATTTTGACATTGTTCCTGACTACTATGATTACTTTCCTTTAAGATTCATTTTATTTTTAAGTATGTGTAGTGTCTGTGTGAGTATGTGTAGGTGAGTCCAGGTGTCTGCAGCCCCCTGGAGCTGGAGTTGTGAGCCACTTGATATGGGTGCTGGGAATGGAACTGGGATCTTCTGCAAGAGCAGTATGACTTCCTAACCACTGAGCCATCTCTTTAGCCCCAACTATTATGTTTACTTTTCATACTTCAGCCATTTTACAGAGGGCAAGAAAAAAAATGATCAGAAAAGGTTACACCTTCTAAGATATTTTGCTGGATCATACACAGATCTTTTGATCAAAATAGAGCTCATGTATCATTTTATCAGTCAATTTAGAAGGCACCTGACTGACAAAATATCACAGACACTTCACTTTTCATCATTGACTTCATGGTAAAATATTTTTAGGCCTTCTCATAATTATTTAGGGCAGTTTTGAATGAAAAAGATTCACAAAATGTGCCCAGGAATCGAGAGTCAATCTGGTCCTTCTAATTTATAGTAAAGGGAAACTGAGACCCCAAGAAATGTAAATGACTGGCTGGCAATTCCTCACGAGTTAGCTACCAATTTGGAATCTGTGTTTGATTCTTTTCCTCCCTGTGGAAAGACACACAAGACATTCCACAGGTTGTACTTTTCAATGCTTTGAGGAGAATAAGACGAAGAGGACAGTTCAGGAGAGAGTTAAAGCACTAGAGGTGTCCCCTCTCTCTCCATCTCCAGCTCAGTGCTATTTTCATCAAACACACTGTGTTGTGAGGAACCTTTGAACCTTTGCCTGTCTCTACCTGTGTGGCCTTTGGAGAGTCTCATCCTGCTTGGTGGGTAATTGCCTCTTCTCAGCTTCCTACCACATCAGTTCAAAGAAGAGCTGGGCTTCTCAAGTCTCTGGAATTTCTCAACAACTACTTCAGGGGCAGGTTGAGTTTTCCTTTCCTCTTTTCTGTTTTCTTTTTCTTCTCAAGTTTGCTTTACCTGTGTCAGGTTTTAGTTTCTATTTCTTTACATCACTCAGAAAACTAAAGTATGACCAGGTACTTTGGAAGGAATGCCTGTGGAAATCACGAAGTGATTCCTCTTAATCCTCTATGATTAATTTTTCCATGAGAATTTTCAGTCTATTAGGATTATTTTTATAGCAGTTACTGAAAAAGGATATCTGTCTGGCATGCTATATATTTATTGTAGATGCCATTGTTAATGAGCTGAAGTCAACATATCACTTTTCAATTTTAAAGTGGTGGGTATCAAGTGAATAACCAGAAACAAAACTTGTCAGTTATGTCTGGGAATCCATTGTTCAGTGCACACTGAATAAAATCAAGTGCTTGGCTTTCAAAGAGATGAGAACTCAGGTTTTGGGGGGTTATTTTCCCCTGTTTCCTAGTCTTATCCCACACAGGAGCAAAATAAATAAGATTTTATTTTCTGAAGCCTACAGTGCTCTTAGCAAAACAACAGCTCCATGTCCATCTAGAAATGTAAGCAGTCATAATCCATTCTTAGGTGGACAGTTTAGTTATGTCTAGAGACATATATAGAAAGAATATTTACTTTGGAGTCAAACATAATGGGATTTAAATACAGGCTCACCACTTTATTTCTGGATGGCCCTAGGTATGGCCCATATTATTCATTTCTTTGGAGATTCAATTAAGTCTTCCCAAGTAATCTAATGGATGAAATCCCTACTTTGCATTTTAGGAATGATGTAGAACTCTTTTTGATCTAGATAATTCTTCTATGTCATGTCTATCTGCCAAGCTTATTAACCCTTGTGATTCTGGGCCACAATATATAATTTTGCATTATGTTTTCCCTAGAGCATTAATTATAGTGCATTTATCACAGCAAAACTTAACGAATATGAAGAAATAAATTGAATTAAATTGGGTTGAAAAGTTTTATCATGACTATAGGGAACTTTCAAAGAAAAAAATTATAGAATATAAAAAGTGGGGAAATGGCCTGTCAGAGGCAGAATAATGATCTCCCAAATCCCATAACCTGATCCTTGGAATCTGTGAATATAGTTACCTTATGTAACAAAAGGTGTTGTGTAGATGTTATTAAGTTATGTTATTTTCTATTATCTGGGTGACTGTATCTAATTACATGAATCACTATAGGATTTCTAGCATTCCCCTTTAAGATAATAACTTTGTGTGTTTTTATAAGCCTCAAAATATGCTAGGGCACTAATAGAAAAATATACATCATACACTCTGTGTGTGTGTGTGTGTGTGTGTGTGTGTTTGAGAGAGAGAGAGAGAGAGAGAGAGAGAGAGATTGATTTGTATGTGTGTTGGAGCACCTGTGTGTGTGAATGGGGAAGACAGAGTTCAACCTTTGGTGTCAAGTGTCAGCTTTTTAATGGGGTCTCTCACTGGCCTGCAGCTCACCACTTAGGCTAGGCTGGTCAGTCAACAAGCCTCAGGGATCCGGGATCCCACTTTGCCTTCTCAGCCCTGGGATTACAAGTGTGTGCCATCTTGTAACACCTGAGGTTTTTACATGGGTTCTGGAGCCCAAACTACTTGAGTTTGCATGGCAATCACTTTCCTGAGTAAGCTATCTCCCAAGGATCCTTCCTTAAAAAATTCTTAAATTTAAAACCAAGATACAATAAAGAAGGCATCTGATACTGGAGAAACACATGAATACGTTTTATTTAGTTCTTGGAAAGTCAGCAAGGAGCTTAATTGTCCTTAAAAACAAATGAATTCTGAGTTATGCCACAATGGAATCCAAGTGGGAGCCAATACTGTGCTCCAAAGGTCATTCCTTTTCTAAAGTTCCGTGTAGACTGTGAAGGCTGAAGAGTGTTATTGAGCAAAAGTTTAGGGATGGAAGCAAGGCCAGCTTTCAAGAGCCTCATAAAGAATGGATTTAAGCTTGGTGCCATTATTTACCATGTCTGTGAAATTTGGGAAAGCTTAAAACCTATTTGGAGCCCAAATTTCCTCAATTGTTAAATGGCCTTACTTTTTAATTGTGAAATTGCTTTGCATTATAGTTTAAATGTAAAATATCCCGCACAGACACTTGTGTTTGAGCACTAGATGGAGCTATTCCGGGAGGCAGCAGAGCCTTAGGAGGTAGGGGCCAGTTGGACAAAGTAGGTGGCTAGGGGTCAGGCATCGTGAGTTACAGCCTACTTCCCCCCAGTCTCGCAGCTTCCTGGCCAGAGGTCAAGATGAGAGCAAGCTATGACGCCAGCTCCCACTGCCATAGCGGTAAGCCAATTCCAGTGGCCTGCCTTCCCTGCCATGATGCACTGTGTCTCCTAAACCATGACCCACAACAAAACTTTTTTCCCTTAGGGGCTGTTGTCAGGTATTCTGTCACAGTGATGGGGAAAGTGAGAAGCACATCTTAATATTAAAGGTATCATAAACTGCATAGGAAACCACAACACAGTTTTATGCACAAAAAATCGTTAACCGACCATTAGCAGTTTTATCATTCCTTCTAGCAAACTAAAATAGAATAACCACAGAGAAACAATTTATGTGATTAATCAAAGATTTTACTGTCTATTTTGGGCTGGAGAGATGGCTCAGTGGGCAAGAGCACCTGCTGTTCTTGCAGATGGTGGCCAACAACTGTCTGTAACTCCATTTCCAGAGGATCTGATACCTTTTTCTGGCCTATTTGGACATCTCATGACCTGGGAACACTTACATTCATGTTGACAAAGCACTTACACACATAAAAAGTAAATAAACTTCAAGAAAGATTTTACTGTATATCTTTATCAATCTCTATTGTGACAGAGAAATGAATAAAACATTTTTTTTCCCTCACTAAGCTTAGAGTTACCTAAACAAGAGTGATTTGTTAATGATGGGTTGGATTACTGTTTTCAGTCAGCAACAAGCTAATGGTAATTGAGTAATGCAATATAGTCTTTTTATTCAGTTCCAGGGCATCTAGTCCATATCATACTCACGATGTATGACCATTTTAATGAAAATGACACAAACATACTGAGCAAACCTGTTATTCAGAGATCCGTGGAAGAACATCTTACAGACAGTAGAGAAAGCATACTGTCATTGACTTTCAGGAGAAGAATTTTCTCCTATTGCTGCAGGTTATTAGAAGCAAGTTAGTTTAAAACCCTCAACTGTTGCTAAAGGCACAACTTCATAAAAGAAATGTGCATTTGATTCACTCGATCACCAGCTGAATGAAATGGTCTCTGTAAAGAGGGTGATGTAAACTTTCTCAAACAATATCTAAAGATACAGCCTGAGTTGAAGATTTTCTGTAGAAGGAATATAAGACTATAAGGATCAGACAAAGGGGGTATGGAAACTGGCATCTCCTGTTTAGGACCAGTCATGTATGAGTGAGGACAGTAACTGTTTTGGTGAGAGCTGGCTGGTTGTCATGAACTTGTGTTATCACAAGTTTTGTCCTGAGATTGACCAAAAAAAATCTCAGAAGGTATTGCTTTTATACTCCTTAAAGTATTCTTAACTTGTAAGTCTTTATATAATAGTGTGTGTGTGTGTGTGTGTGTGTGTGTGTGTGTGTGTGTGTAGTGCATGTATGCAGGTGAATTTGCCTGTGTGGAGGCTGGAGGCTGACATTGGGATGCCCTCCTGAATTGCTTTTACTTATTATTTTTGCTGCTGTTACATTTATGTTTTGAGACAGGGCCTCTTGCTGCCCCTAGAGCTTGTTGTTTCAGCTAGACTGGTTGGGATTCCTTTATCTCTACTCCTGATGTTGATATTGTATGTGATTGTCACCATATGGCTTTACATGGGTCCTAGGGATCAGAACTCGGACCCGCATACTTGAGTAGCAAGCACTTTACCCACTGAGACTTGTCTCCAGTCCTTTATTTAATAATATTTTTATTGCGTATATTCAGTGTACTATTTTTGCATAAGGACCATTGTATGCAAGTATGAATTGTACTGTGAGCATGTTTTCCTAGAGTCCCAATACGCTCCTTTGTCACCCCTCCCCTCATTCTAGACCATTTGGTAGCCTACAGGGTCACTTCTGCTTTGTGACATATATGCATACATGATTATTTTCCATCTATATGAAACCTAGGATCTACAAATGAGAGCAAGTATATCTTGTTTGTATTTCTGAGGCTGACAGAATTTGTTTAACAGGATTATCTCCGGTTGCATCAATTTTTCCTAGAAATCATACAGCTTCATTCTTTATGGCTGAAAAAAAATTCTTTGTTTATATAAGGCCTCATTTTCTTTATTCATTTCTCTGTTAAGGACACCAAGGTTGGTCCATAACTGTTGTGAATAGTGCTTCAGTTAATTCTAATTCTCAGTTATCTGTGATATGTGGACTTGGAATCCTTTGGATCGCTGCCCACGAGTGATGTATCTGGGTCATATGGCAATCCCATTTTTTCTTCTTATTTTGAGAAACCTCCATACTGGTGTGCGCAGTGGCCACACCAACTCTCTCTTCCATCAGCAGTGCCTTTTGGTTTCCTTTTGCCCATGTTCACAGCAGCCTTTGTCGTTTGCTTTCTTAATGATTGCCGTTCTGACAGATAAGATGGAATCTAGATGCAGCTTCGTTTTTCTCTGATGGTTATTGGGGCTGAACATTTCCTATGTTGATTGGTCATTTGTACTTCATCCTTTGAGAACTGTCTGGACAGTTAATTAGCACATGTATTGACTGGGTTGTTTGATTGCTACTTAACATTTTTGATCCTTGTGTATTTATTCTCAATATGAATTCTCTGTAAGAAAAATAGTTAGCAAAGATGTTCTCCCATTCTGTAGGCCATTTCTTCACTCAATTAAATACTTCCTTTCTATGCAGAACCTTTTCATGAAATTCCGTTTGCCCACTCTTCCCAGTACTTATTAGTAGGATGGGTTTTATTCACAAATTCTTTGTCAAGACTGTATCTTAAACTACTTCCCGTACTGATTCTATTAACAGTTTCAGAGCTTGGGTCTTATACTAAGGTCTCTGATTACTCCCTCACCAACAGTAATCAGTGGCCGATAGATAGTCTTTCAGCTAAGGATGGGGTTTCCTGCCCATTTACTCAGCTCTATGATAGCTTTTATCTGATTGAGTTTTCATGGGTCTTGTGCATTCTGTCTTCATTGCTGTAAATTCATATGAGCAAATCCCAGAAACCTGGAAGACTGTTTCCTTGTGGTCATGCACTACCTGTAGCTCTTATTGTCTTTCTGCTGCTTCTTCCACAGTAGTCCCTGAACCCTGGGTGGGTGAGATTTAATAAGAGTACTATTCAGGGACACACACTCTGCAGTCTCTTACTCTCTACATTTATTCTCTATGCTGTGGCCTTCTGTATTCTTCGATTCTGTTGCACGAGGAAACGTCACTGGTGAGACTTGCGAGATGCATTAGTATTCTCTCTACCCACTGTTCAGTCATGTTCCATGGGCCTTATATGTAGAGGTTTCTTTGTAGATATGTCACTTATGACTGACCATTTTCATAATCTTAATTCTTCTAATCCACAAACATTGGGAGGTCTTTCTATCTTCTAGTGTCTTCTCTTTCAGCATTTTGAAAATTTCACTGTAGAGGTCGTTCCCATTTTTATTTAGGTTTATTTCAGGAAATTGTAAAAGGATTAATTAATTCTCAGCATGTTCTTTTATTGTTATATAGAAAAGCTACTGATTTCTCAATATTAATCTTGTAGCCAGTCACTGCTGAAAATGTTTTTGAGTCCTAACACTTCGGTGGAGTCATTCACATACATGTCTGACCTTATGACTTTGCAGCATTGTTACCTCTAACTATAGCTCCGAGGAGTCTGATGTCCTCTTCTGCCCTCCACAGGCACTAAACACACATATACACATAATTTTAAAAATTAATAATGAAAGTAAATTTTAAAAATCATATATTTGTACATAACATTTTGGCAGCTTCTTCTCTAACTTGTATCCCTAATATTTTCTACTTTTGTCTTATTGTTATTGAAAATATTTCAAGTCTATGCTGAATAAAAACTGAGAAAGCAGATAGCTTTGTTCCTGGATTTGAAGCAGAAGTGCTTTGAGATTTTCCCCATTTAGTATAACATTAATAGGCTACAGGTTTCTCATCTATAGACTTTCTTATGTTGAGGTATATTCCTTCTATTCTTAGTTTTTTCATGTCTTTTTATCAAAAAAAGGGTGTTGGATTATGTCCTGGTTTTCATTTATGTGATGTTTTACATTTATGGATTCGTGTATGGTGAACCATCCTTGCCTATCTGGAAAGAAGCCAATTTGGTCATGGTGATGAACTTTTCTGGTGTACTCTTGAATTCTGCTTTAAAGTATTTCAGGAGTTTTGCATGTTTGTTCTTCAGGGAGATGGTGCTATAATTTTGCATTTTTATTGTGTCCTTGTCTGGGTTGATACCAGGCAATACTGGCTTGCTGAAAAAGAGTTGATAACATTCCTTCCATCTTTATTCGGTGGAATATTTTGTGAAGCATTTGTGTTTGTTCTTCTTTAAATGTCAGGTAGAATTTAATAGTGACTCCATCTGAGCATAGACTTTTTTTTTTTTCATTTGGGAGATTTTATATTACTGCTTGAATCATGCTGCTTATATAAATGTGTTTAAGTTGTTTATTTCATTTGATTTTGTTTTGATAAGTCACATGAGTCTGGACATTCATTTCTTTTAGGTTTTCCAATTTATTGGAAGCTATTTTTTTTCTTTTTAAGCATATATCACGTGGTTTCTTTTCTCTTACAGCTTTCTTTATTCTTTGCTTTCTATACTTAGTGTGTTAACTATAATATGATATGGGAAGTTCATTTACGGTCTCATTTTGTTCTGTATTCTACATGATTCCTTCCCATGGGTGGTTACTTATTTCTCCACATTTGGGGAATTTTCTGCTCTGTTTTATTTCATTTGCTGTTTATTCTTTAGCCTGAAGTTCTTCTATCCCAGGATTTGTAAATGTACTCAGATCTCATGCATTGCGTTCCTGTTTTCTTATTATTTTACCTTCTAAATTTTACTTTTAAATTTGAATATTCTAATTTTTGTCTATCTTGTCTTTCATTTGATAGTCTGTATTCCACTAGATTCATTTTGTTACTAAAGCTTTCTGCTGGGGTGTTTAGTTGGCCTACCAAGCTTTTCATTTCTGAAATTTGAATTTGGTATATTTTGGTACATCTCTTTAAGTTTTCTTTCATATCCTGTATTTACTTTTTGTTTTCATTCAGAAATTTATTTCTGTTTTCTTTGAATTCATTTATGTTTATTCATTTTTTAAATGTTAAATATTCTTATAATTAGTCTCTTTAATTGTTGTTTGGAATTTCATATAAATCAACCTAGTTAGACTCTGTTACTGAGGAACTGGCATTTTTAGGTAGAGTCATACTCTACTGATTTTCCATGTTTCTTATGTTTCTGCATTTGTACTTACACATCTGGGGTTATTTCCTTAATTGGATATTTCAGCAGCTGTATTATTTCAGCTGCAGTATTTTCAACGTCCAGAAATGACTAGTTTTTCGTAGGGTTGAGGTACATGTTTAGTGACTAGACTCTCAGTTCATATACTCAGGGTGCTTGGAGCAATTCTCTACATCACTTGAATAACAGAATAATAACAGCAGAAGCTACCACAACTGCCGGGGAGAGGACCACTATGCAAATATCATGATAGCCAATTTAAAAAACCATTGTTTTAATCTCATTAACTATTGGAAGATAAAGGAAAGGATAATATGGTGTTTACTAAGATATTATTCACTAAGGCTAGAAGGAACAGAAGTAAGCTGGGGATGAAAAGGAATTATTATTAGATCAACTACAAAAAACTGAAGCGGGAACATTAGCTGGACAGGAGATGTTGAGTACTGTTGGGATTCCCAGAATTAAAAGCTATTGTAGGATGTAGTTATAAATAAAAAGTAGAAGGGATAGAGAAGAGAGAAAGACAGATACAGGGGGAGACAGAAATGGAGTCACAGAGGAAACGAGGTTGGAATGAGAGGAAAGTATGAGGATTGTGCATAGGAAAAACAATAAAGAGAACAAGTTAGAATCAATCAGAAATATACAACACAATCATCAAACCTAAGAAATAACATAAAACTAAAACAAGACCACTAAGAGAGGGTTGTGTAAGAGAGAAGATGAAAAAAGTAAACTAAAACTTTAAAAATTAACCAAACAAAAACAAACAAAATAAAAAAAAATACACTAGATTTCAAAATCTTATCTAATCTGTATGTATTTCTTTCTTTGCTGGATGGGTTTTGAATTTCTCCCTCCTTGTGAGGATTCATGTAGTAGACTCTGTGGATGGTGGAGGGCCTGCTGGGGCCTTTCCTCATGCTCTTCCTTTCTTTGTCTCTTAGAGTCCTCACTCTGGAAAGTCCATCATAGCACCCTCTTTTGGCTCACCTGTGAGACCTGATCTTTCAGAATACTGGGTTTTTGCTATCTTAGATAATTACCCTTACATCTAATCTCACCACAGTGCGACATAACACAGGTGAAGCTAAATGGCCCAGTGGTGTTTAAACAAATTATCTTTTGAATGAGTTTCTAGTGCAAGTATACTGAATTCAGCACTCGAGTTTTCAGTGTCCATGTTGTAGTTCGTCAAGGCAGTCAAGGGACACATCAGTGGACTCTAGAGGTTACATGTCATCTTCTATATCTGCAGCCAGCGCTCATCCCACCCCTGGTTGCAACTGTGCATCTTGTTTCTGTTGGGCAGCGTGGCTCTGGTCGTGGAGAGCAGTGGGGCAGCAGTGGGACGAGCACTTGCTGATGGCAGCCAGTTCCTGCGGGCCTGAGTGGGAGCCACATGGGGAAAGTTTTGTTTCAACTGCATAATATCACACTTCCACCCTGGATGGCATAATCTACACTGATCCACGGCCTCTCTGCCCAGAGTGTATTTTGCCCATGGTCCTGCCTCTGCTTTCTCTTTCCATGCATCTAGAAGTGTGGTTGGTTAGGGGGAATAAACTGTTGTCTGGCACCTCCCACTGATCTCAACCAGAGCCCGCCTGGTGTGCACAGTAACACTGAATCTCTGCTTCAGGCCTGTCAGCCCTGGGGTGTCACCCCCAGTGGTCTGTCCAACTGAATTTTCCTGTAATGCCTGTGTGTGTGGAGGGGGGATGTGCATGTGTGTGTGTGTGGTGTGTGTGCGTGAGTGTGTGTGTGTGTGTGTGTGTGTGGTATGTGTTGGGGACCATTTCCCAAGTTATTCCCACTGACCTCAACTGGAGCCACATGTTGCAGCTCAACACAAGTTCACAGCACTTCCTGCCAGCTTCTCCACAGAAATCTTCCCTGGCTTCATAAATTCATTTATGGGTCTTGCCTGTTACGGAGATAAAGATGGTTGTGCATTATCCTGAGTGCTTTCTTCTACTGGAAAGATTCAAACTTGCCATTTTTCCTTTAAAAATTTTAAACTCTGCTTTTAAAAATGGTATAAAACTTTACTTCATTGGAGTTTACATGTGAGTTTCATATTTAAATTGGCCGCATAAATTTCATTTTCCCTGAGATATTTTTGTACCTAAACTTGATTTATACCCATTTTTCTTTTGTTCTATTTGGGCTCTCATCTCTGATTTGTGGGGAGTTTATAAAACCTTGATATCTGAGTGCTGGCACATAATGGGAAGCCCAAATGGCATCTATGAATGTGACTTTATTTGAAAACAGGATGAAGGTATAATCAATTGAAGAATGCTAACTTGAAATTTCCTGGAATTTCCTATGGTCAAAAGTGCATCCTTCAAAGAAACACAATACTAGAAAGTCTAACAGTGTCAGAGAGGCAAGATAAAGAAACACCTTGTATCCAGGTTGGAAATAAAAACGCTAAAGTACTTCTGTTTTCCATGGTGCACTGTTTTTATTAAACCCTGAAGAAACCTATAAAAGTTTATTAAAATGATGAGCAAGTGTGAAAAAGTTCAGTTTATACAATCAGCATACAAGAATCAAGAGTTATATTTCTATGCCCCAGTAAAATCAAACTCAAAATTACATTAAGGAAGTGCTATTTATAGCCATAATAAATAAGACACTTTGGAAATAAGTGTTTTAAGTGTTTATTTTATTTCTGCGCTTTTTAGTCAAAATACTGAGAAATAAATTTTAATGGAGGTATAAGACTTATGAGACTCTTCACGCAATCAAATGCTTCCTTTGCTATTCAGAAACTTTTCATGAAATCCCTTTTGCCCACTCTTCCCATTATTTATGAGTAGGAGGGGTTTTATTCAGAAATTTTTTGCCAGGACTATATCTTAACACACTTCCCACATGTTTCCATTAGCAGTTTCAGAGTTGGGGTCTTGTTTCTAGGTCTCTGATCCACTTGGAGTTTATTTTTGTATAGGGTGACAGGCAACTGGTTTATTCTGTTTTTTAAATTTTCATTCTTCTTTATGTTGATATCCAATATTCTCAGCACCATCTCAGCACATGGAAAACCAAAATTACTAAAAGAAAACCACAATCTACATAAATGAGAAAATATTCGCATTCATGAAGTGGAGGCTTAATGTTGTCAAGATGGCAATCCTGCCCAAAGTGAGATACAGATTTGGTATGATCCCTACTTCACTCCTGTCAACCTCTCTCCCTCTGTCATAAATGAAATGTCTGACAATAAAATCAAACGGAATTTTCACAGGCCCAAATAAGAAAAAGAAAATCTAGAAAAATAACGACAAATTTGAACAAGGCTCACTTATTGATGTGGAAACTTACTATGGAGATACAGTAATCTGAATAGTACAGTACTAACATGAGAATATACATTGAAACTAAAGGATTAGGACTGAGAAACAAATTAAGACATCTATAATGAATTTTTTTTTCAGCACGGATGTCAAGCCTACTTAATGGTAAAGAACATTGTTAAAAAAATGGTGGTAGAACAACTGAGCATCCACATGGGAAAGGTAAAGTTGAACCCTCATCTCATACCACAATCAGCTTTAATTAAAAAAAAAAAAGCAAAAAAACCTAAGTACAAGAGCTAAACAAATATAAACAAACAAACTCTTAAAATTAAACAAAGTCATCTTTGTGACTTTGGCTTACAGTGATTTCTTTTTTTCATGATGCCAAAAGCACAAGTAACAATTTGAGAAATTGAATTTCATTATAATAAATTTTTGTGTATCAAAAGACATTTTGAAAGTCAAAAGTCAGCCTAACTTAATGGGAAAAACCATTTGCCAATCATTTACTCAATAATGTCTTGGACTCTAGAATACATAAAGAACTATTAACTCCAAACAATAAAAGACCAATAGTCCAATTAAAAGCAGACAAAGGATTTGAATAGACATTACTCAAGTAAGATACATAAATGGCCAAACAGCACATGAAAAGGTGCTCATTATCATGGGTCATCCAGACAAATGTAAGTCAAACCATTTTAAGATACTACATCACCTGGTCTGACACAGCTATGGTAAAAGGAATTGATACTAACTTGTATTGGCAAGGGTGTGGACAAACTAGAACCTGCAGACATTTCCATTTGGGATATAAAATATTGAAGCTGATTTAGAAAACATT
Organism: Eospalax fontanierii; assembly: GCA_035773235.1. Lineage (NCBI taxonomy): Eukaryota > Metazoa > Chordata > Mammalia > Rodentia > Spalacidae > Eospalax > Eospalax fontanierii. The sequence goes on along the minus strand of CM069544.1, from coordinate 37,529,443 downwards.
TGGCCGTTCCCAAGAGGTTAAATACTACAATGTCACATGAACTAGTAATTCTGCTCCTAGGTAGATATATACCTGGGAGAACTGAAAATATATGTTCTAGAAAAGCTTGTGTACATGTTTATTCACAATAGCCAAAATGTGGGGAAAAGTCAAATGTCCATCAACTAATGGATGGAGAAATAAAAATGGGAATATCTATGCAGAGGAATATCAGTGAGCTATAAAAGGAATGTAGTGTTTAATGCATGCTTCAACAGAGATTAATCCTAAAAACATATAAGTGAAAGACTCCAGTCACAAAAGACCACATTCATTTGAAAGGTCAAATATCAGCAAATCCGTAGATACAGAAAGCAGATTCTTGGTTGCTAGGGGAGAGAAGCAGAAGAGTGGGTGACTATGAAAGTAGCATTTCTTTTGGAGTGATGAAACTTCTGGAATTTGATTATGGTGATTATTATGGTGCTTTATGAGTGAACTGAAAATTCATGTGTTGTGCATTTTAACATGGCTAAATTGGTGAACTGTATGGTCTTTGAAATTAGTTGTGTCATTTATCCTTCAAGTTCTTTATATGGTCATACAAATATTTTAATCCTATCCATCCTCTACTGCCTCCCTCTAATTTCCTCTAGTGCCCCAACTCCCTCTCGACTTCATGCTTCATGTTACTAATAATCTCTTGAGTCTAAGTAGTGCTGACCATATGCACATGAATGTCTGGCCAGCTACTGGAGCATGGGTAACTTACTAGCAGTCACATCCTCAAAGGTTACTCTCCTTTCCCAGTAACCATCCTCCTCTGCAGGCAGGGTCTCAGGGACCCCTCCTCCACCCATGCTGGAATTTTGACTGGCTTGATCTTGTGCAGGTTTTGTGCAGATAGCCATAGCTGCTGTGAGATGATGTGGAGAAAAAACACACCAAGCCCAGAAGTTAGCATTTCACACAGTCCTCGCTATCTAACTTACATTCTTTCCACCACATCTTCCATGAGATTCCCTGAATCTTTGTCAAAAAAAAAAAAAAAAGTTTTCCCAAGAGTGCACTATCCCAAACAACCAGAAAAGTCAAGCAACTTCAGTGCATTGAAAATTGATGGACCCAGCCTGGAGCAGACACATGGTGTCCATTTCTGCTCCAGCCAGAGGCGCAGTTATGTTGCCAGCCACACACTGTGGAAAAGCCTGTTGGGATTCATGATCTAGCTGTATACCCAGGAAAGGAGGAAATGACTTTATTGAGAAGCTGGTGGTCTTTGCAGTTAGCTCTATGCAGTAAGGCACTCAGGAACCTGCTAAACAAAATCCCCAGATTATTCTCTGAGGTTTGATTGTCACAATTTTAGATATAAAACCCCACAGTTCTTTCTCTGACATTCTGACATTCTGTTTCAGAGTTCCATGAATAAGTAGGTAAAGCACAGAAAGAAGCCAAAAATGTAAAAGGAGGCTTGAAGGAAAGGAAGTTGACCTGTCACTGAAACATTAGAGGTTATAAGTTTGTACATATTTGCTTTTTAAACCAAACCAAGAATGTAAAGGCAAAAAGGCAGCAGTTTCTCACTGATTCACAGCAAGGCACAGAGAGTTATAATTGTAATAGTCAAGGATTAGTCCCAAGCTGCTTGATTCTTTGTATACTCTTTGAATGATATGAGCAGATATTTTAATACTAGCCAAATAATAATCATTGCTCTGAGCAATGTCCTTTAGTATAGGTGTGACTGAGAAAAGTGCATAATTTCTATCCATGTACAATGCCTAAAGCCAACCTACCTCCTAAAATACAAATTCATAACCCAGACAATACTTTTGTATACTCTAAAGTTTTTCTTGATACAAAGAACTGAAGTATTAATAAACTGTGCAGCTTAAAAGGGAGATGGAAACAAAAATACTATCAAAGAAAAATGGATTAAGGTCACTGGTAATAGCAGTCCTGTTTGGGAAGCATCTAGATGGTTAGAACAACATCTTCTCAGGAAGATACAATAACAGAGGAATGATCCCAGCAGCCAACAAATGGGTTTGCATGAGATTAAAAAGATTCTGCACAGAAAGGAAATCATTCACAGGGTGAAGAGATGGCCTTCAGAATGGGAGAAAATATTTGCCAAATATATATCTGTCAGGGAATTCATATTTATAATCTGTAAAGAATTTAAGAATCAAATATCCCCCAAAAAAGCACTCAATCAGTAAGCAGTCTGAATAGACAATTCTCAAAAGGAGAAATACAAAAAATATTGTTCATCTTTAGCCATCGGGGAAATGTATTAAATGTATTTTGTGATTCTATTATATCCCAGTCAGAATGGCAATCAGCAGGACAAACAAATGACAACAAATTCTAGTCAGGGTGTGGGAAGAGAAGAATCCTACTCACTGCTAGGGGAAAGATCAACTGGAGCAGCTGATGGGAATGTAATCTGGTCGAAATCTGTATGGAAGTTCTCAAAAAACTGACAACTGAATCACCATATGATCCAACTAGACCACTTCTGAGTATACACCTGAGAGACTCCAGGTCAGGATACCACATCCATGCTGACTGCTCCACTAGACCACTTCTGAGTATACACCTGAGTGATTCCAGATCAGAATACCACATCCATGCTGACTGCTCCACTAGACCACTTCTGAGTATACACCTGAGTGATTCCAGGTCAGAATACCACATCCATGCTGACTGCTCCACTAGACCACTTCTGAGTATACAGCTGAGTGATCCCAGGTCAGAATACCACATTCATGCTGACTGCTCCACCAGACCACTTCTGAGTATACAGCTGAGTGATCCCAGGTCAGAATACCACATCCATGCTGACTGCTCCACTAGACCACTTCTGAGTATACACTTGGATGATTCCAGGTCAGAATACCACATCCATGCTGACTGCTCCACTAGACCACTTCTGAGTATACAGCTGAGTGATTCCAGGTCAGAATACCGCATTCATGCTGACTGCTCCACCAGACCACTTCTGAGTATACAGCTGAGTGATCCCAGGTCAGAATACCACATCCATGCTGACTGCTCCACTAGACCACTTCTGAGTATACAGCTGAGTGATTCCAGGTCAGAATACCACATTCATGCTGACTGCTCCACTATTCATAATGTATAGAGTCAGTCTAGAGATCCACCAAGAGGTGAATGGGCAAAGTATTGTTCATACGTATATGGAGATTCATTGCACTATAAAGAAAAGAGAAATTAAGACATTTTCAGGAAAATGTATAGAAATGGAGATCAATACATCAAAAAAAGCAGAAACAAAAGCCTCACATTTATGTCAGTTGACTGTGTGTGTGTGTGTGTGTGTGTGTGTGTCTATGTATAGTAAATGTGTATACATGTTAAGTTCAGATATCAGCATTGGAGGTCTTCTTCATTTTCTCCCCACCTTATTTTTTGGGACAGGATCTCTCCCTGAACCTAGCTTACCAATTCAGCTAGGCTGGATTTCCAGTGAGCTTCAGGGATCTGCCTATTTCTGTCTTCCCAGCATCAGGGTGAAAGTTATGTGCTGGCTTCATCAAGTTTTTATGGAGGCTAGATATTCAAACTCAAGCTTGCATGGAAGCATTTTACGAGCTCCCTCCTAAACCCTGTCAATTGATTTTTTATGAGAAACCCAACATAATTTTATGAGAAAGGGTTAGCAGTCCTAGCAAAACTTGTAGTCAAATGCAAAGGAATGAATTGGACCATTTTCTTACATGATAACACAAGCTAACTCAAAATGAATAACATACCAAATAAGCTAAAAGTAAACTTTGGAAAAGAAAATGTAGGTACCTATCTTCAGCATAGCAATAGTTTATTACCTATGACATTAAAACATATTTAAGTGAAGAGAAAATAGATCATGTTGGGCTTGGCCAAAACTGAAAAGACTTTTATGTTGCAAATGACACTATGAAGAGAATGGATAGGCAACTTATAGAAAGGAATAAAATTACTGTAAAGTGTGTAGATACTTAAAAATTAGTAGCAAAACTATTTAAAAGACTTGTCTGGTGATAAAATAAAGATGAACCAAGTTAAAATAACAGAACATTTGAGTAAACAATATTATGCCAAGGAATATTTACAAATCTCCAATAAGCATGTAGAAAGAGTCTCAACATTTTGAAGAGCACAATATAAAGGGAAATTGCATCATACGTGCTAGAATTTGAAAGCTCACTACACTCAGATCATCATAATTTAGAAGATAATATCAAGTGATGGTGAGAACAATATATTGTTGATTAAAATGTAAGAATAGTATAGCAACTTTGGAGGATTTGGTAATAGCCTAGCTTGTTTTACAGAAAATAACCATATAAGGCAGTAATCTGCACCTGGGTATGTATCCAACAATAATGAGTCACATTTAAACACAAATATGGACGTTAATACTTAGAGAAGTGTTATATATTGTAATGCCTCCATAATAGAAACAACACAAATGTAGCAAATTAGATGTGGTATATACATACGGTGAGATATCATTAAATTGCAGAAATGCATGAAGTGTTGATCCAGTTACAGAATGGATAAACCTTGTAGACGTTATACTTAGTAAAAGAAGTCAATTCCAATGCGCCATTTATATGAGATGTCCATAATGGGAAAATATACAGAGACAAAGTAAATCAATGCTCAATCCTGGAGAATCAGATTAGTATCAGTTATGAAGTTTCTTTTTAGGGTGATGAAGGTGTTCTAAACTAAAATATTTTATTTATTTATTTATGAATTTATTTATTTTTATGTGTATGATGAATGTATTGCTAGCATGTAAATAGGTGCACCCAAGTGGTAGAGTGGCCACAGAGGTCAGAAAAGGGTGTCAGATCCCCTGGAACTGGAGTTATGGATGACTGTTAGCCACTATGGGGGTGCTGGGAATTGAACCCAGGTCTTCTGCAAGAGCAGCCAGTGCTCTTAACCACTGAGCCATCACTCTAGCCTGGGGTATTCTAAACCTTTTCGTAGTGATTACATATATGAAAATCTGTTGAATTCTGTATATTAAGTAGACAAGCTTTTTGTCATGCTAGTTATATCCCAATGAATGTATTGAAATATATAACATATAAAATGTATTTGATTCTTTGTGTCCAACTTTTCCTCCCTTACTTGGCAGCAAAGCAATGTGGCTGTGCTGTTGCCCAAATGTTGGTTGCTTCCTCATTTAATTTTGTGAGGTTTTTGGAGAGGCCTTGCTAAGGAAAATTTTAACCTAAGAGAAAAGAACTGAGTTAAGTCCTGGCATGATAAGTCATTTCTATCTCTCTTTTGATTTTCCTATTTTTAGGGAGTAGACCCTTGAGACCACCCGGCATGAGTCTCTTAATGCTTTACCTTCTTTCATCACAAGGCATTTTTAAGGGGATACTGCTACATGATAAGCAATATTGTGTGTTGATATATAATCACCCAGTAGCAAGAAAGGGTTTTTGTTGGTATTTCTGTTCTTAATACACATCACACTAGAGATTAAGATGGCAATGCATGAATTCTGTGGAACACATTCAGTGCATTATATCATCTCTTCTATCAGCATCGTCTCTGTCCCCAAGTTACTGTGCACTTACCGATTAAGCTCCCGACTCTGGCAACTTATTCTGTACAGTTTCCTCTCTGAGACAAGGGTAACAGTGAGGTCTGTTGTATCTGACTGAGTTTTTGTGAGATTACAGTTTAAGTCATAGGAAGTATCTAAAACACATAGAGAGATGCTACTATTCTTCTTCTTTACCCCATCTTTCATGAGACAGTGGGTTCCTTGGCTCTTTTTCTGTCCAGGATACAGTACCCTAATTACGTATCCCAAGTCTTGACTGACCATCAAACCTGGAAAGATTCTTTTAGATTATTCTCTAACTCATTCATTTCACAGATGAGTTCACAGAGGCCCAGAAAGAAGGAACCTGCCTAGAACTCATAGCTAACTGATGATGTGGCCAGTGCTCTGACAATTGAAAAGTGTTTTCTGCTTTTTCTTAACCCTCCTGGTAGGTTCAGAAACTCACACACTTACTTATCTCCACTTGGGCAAAAACTCTGTGAAGCCTGTTACCATGATCAAGTGAAAGCATGAAAAGGTGCCCTTTCTCTGAGCAAACCCCGATGACAGTCAGTTGCCTGAGGCACTTGGTGTGAGACCATGCAACCACACGCACTGCTGGAAACCAAGAGGAAGCCCCCTGCCCGGAACCAACTCACACCAGAAGGCTTCCCCTCAGTGGCCTCATAAATCACTGCAATGGGTGTACCACACTGGACCAATGCGTGGCTTTGTGTGTCTCAGGCAACCTTTCAACTGAGTTATTGCCAAGTGAATGTGAACATATGCATTTCACACACGTGTTCTATGACCCCTGGAATTTGTCTAAACACATCAGAATCTGAGACAGACAAAGTCCATGACCCAAAGATAAGAATCTGGAGAGCTTTTGGAATATCTGATCCCCTACATCTTAACTGCCTTTATATGTATATATCAGAGGTCGTCTGCTCTTTTGTTATTTAGTATTGAATGGCTGCTCCAAACACACTTAAGAGGAGAAGTTTGGTATAGTGTATGAACCCTGACTTACAAGTGAAGTTCCTACTCTAACCTATCTAACCTAAGGTGGTGCCCTGCCTCATTTTTCTCAACAGGACTGCATAGTTTCCAAGCTCCCATCTAATGTGAACAAGCATGCGTCTAAATCTTCCCCATCATATACTTATACTGACTCTCAGGAGGTGTCTCTGCCCAACTTTTGTGTTCCTCATTCCTCGTTAACCGCCTAGGCTTTGTATTTGTGCCACTCCACCTATGATACAGAAGGTAGAGGGAGAAAAACACAAGATTGGCATCTGTCTGCGAACAGGAGATTTCTTGACGTAGGAGAAAGACGCAGATGGAGATTTAAATCTGCCAGTAGCATTCAATGTGACTATGGCTTTATTATATAGCCTGTTTCCCTGGAATCTTGCTGTTGATAAGCAGGGAAGGTTACCCCTGCACTGTCTGTTGAATGTTTCAAGCTGCACACTGGATATGGACATGAAGTAGCTATTATAAGAGATTACATAGATTATGTACAGATGGCAAGTTCATGCAGAGGCTTTAATTCCTAAAAGGTGGGAATAGGGAGAAGGTAGGAACTTGCAACTATATCTGGGCCTCTCTTATGGTAATAGAGTATTCAAGTGAGAACTGGCCCTTTTTCCCTTTACTCTTTCTGTTTTAGAATATCTGTTGTGCCTATTAGAATATCCGTCTGGCCTGAGAGTATATATTTGCTTAAAATTCTGCTACCAAGAAGCACCCTCTCCTACTTGAAGCAGATGCTGCTCTGAGAGACACAGTGTGTCTTCTTACCTTTCGCCCCTCTAGTCTACTCTCTCGATGACGTAGTAGTACCTCCTATTACGCTTGGAGATATCTTGCTCAGGAACAGGCTCACAGATTTTAAGATAGCTCATCTACCATTATGCGATAAACAATCCTATCTTATTGACATAATCTAGGCATCTGAGGAGGTGAGTAGGACAGGGGAGTTTCTGTATTCCTAGATTTGTCCAAACACGACTCTTTTGGACAACATTGGCACCTGGCAGATGTATTGAAACCTTATAACTACGTCTTGTTTCAGCATATGAATACGGCTATTTTACCAAAAAAGTTATTTTATCCTTAGTTGTTAAGAACTTTCCAGACAATTTCCCAAGGAAATATTTAGTTGAAAGAAGGATATTATAAAATAGATTGGAACTTGCTCTCTTCGAGGCAGCTGGGAAATGTGTATTTCTTGCCAAAATGTTTCTGGGACAAATGCTTAAACCAAAATTTAAAATGGGTGTAAAAATTACTTTTTTCTCTCTCTCTCTCCTCACCTCCTCTTTCTCATAGATTTCTGGGAAGGAAGATTCTACAACATGTTGATAGATTTGTCTGTTTAGTTATATGTGAACATAAATAACATAGACTGAAATTCCTGCAGATAATGATGTGTTAGCTTATTTATATTTATGGCTATGGAGCTCTGTGTTCTCCTAGAGTCCTTTAAATATTCTTTTGTTCATTTTATCAAACTTTGTGCACAAAAGAAAAATTCATAATTCACATTTGACTTACTTGATATTGGTAGAGTCTTTGGAAGTCCAGTTTTCCTGTTATAGTAAGAGACAGGTCTCTTTCCAAGGCAAAACCCAAGGCAGAAAAGATGATAGTGTGAAATGCTCTGCTTACAGCTGCTTTGGCTCTGGGTCAACCATTTATGCCCACCTCACTGGCTCCAAAACACTATGGTTTGGCAAGTTAAGAATTCTGCACAACATCAAGACAGGTTTGGTCAATAAACACCAAACCTTAATGAAATCATTTTATTTTTAAATATAAGTATACATTGATGTACACACTTCTTAGATTAGGTTTCTACAGAAAATTTCCCCAAAATATCAGTGTGACAAGAACATTTTATTTACATGGCCATTTCAGAAAACATTGGTATGAAATCAGTGCACTGTTCATAAACAGGTGGGTGGGACAACTGGAGTCTGGTTCTGTAGGGGGAGGTTGTATCATTTGAGTTGTTCCACTAGAGGAGAAGGGAAACAACTCTCACTACTGTTGGTGAGGTTGTTCTACGATTGGAAGATCAGTCAAGCCCTGACCCTTCCAGCATGCCAGGTGTCAACTCACCATATTCTCTTAAGCAGAGAGTTAGGTGCTCTAATAAGATGCCACCCACATGCCCTGGCACAAGAACAACAAATGGTCAAACTTGCATACTGAAAATGCCTGCTGGCATGCCATCTAGGGCTTTGGGAAAGTTGAAACAGGAAATAGGAACAATATGAATTACAAAATCAGATATATGCTTCAATAATTTGTTCATGATTCCTTTCTCCTTTTCATTCTAATTTCCCAATCATTCCAGTACTATGGGAGTTTTAAAATCACCTTTAAGTTCATGTGAAACGAGGAGCATCTTCATTCGTGGATGGTCTTATTAAATCACCTTTAAGTTCATGTGAAACGAGGAGCATCTTCATTCGTGGATGGTCTTATTTTTCTCCAAGTTTATTATTACTTCTCCCAAAGCCCTTACTGGGCAGCATAATGCCTTACACATATTCAACATGTGACAGTCTGTCTATAGTACCCTCTTACTTGTCAATGCCAAACTTATAACCTCCAGATACAGCCTATACTTTGAAGTTCCTGGCCTCATTGGCCTACCAGTGTTTTCCAGAATCTAGTCTAACTCCTAATTGCATTAATTAAACGAATCTGATTCCAAAAAGTGGCCAGTCTGAGCCAACATGAGTAGGCGATGGTCTTGTCTCATCATCGTCTTTCAACTCCAGCTCGCCACTTCTAATCTTATGTGTTTAAAATCACACCAAGCTTTCCCACCTTCAAAGTCTTAATGAAGTCACATGGGTTTTGTCTGGTCCTCAGCATTCAGTCCTGCCCTGACTCTGAGGGCAATTGGTACCTGGTTCCAATCTGCAGTCTGTGACTCCTTCCTCACACTCAGGGAACCAGCTTTCAGCCAGCATTTCCATAATGTCCCACTCCAACATAGATATTAGCTTAAACTCACAAAGCTTATTCAGCACTGGTAAGAAGAGTCGGTTTCCTTGTGTGCTAATGATAAAGCAGAGTTTTTGAGAGAAATGATGCTTTTAGTTTTGCTTCATCTATTAAGCCAGACAAAACCGATAACTCTGTTCTTTGTCAAAACTCTCTATTTAAAAATTACAAGAGAATATGTACAACTGTGTCTAATTGTGGTGCTGACTCTTCCCCACTATAGTAAATCCTTAATTGTCAGCTCCCAATTTATGCAACTAAAAATGTTTCTAACTGCTTGATGGGTGATAAAATCAGTGCAACTAACACCAGTCAAGAAGCACCTAGAATGATTTGCTGTTTAAGAGATGTGGGATTGTCTTTACTGTGAACATAGCCAACCCTGGTAAAGGCTGAGGATTTTTCCTCAGAGAATTCCCACTGTTAATGAATAATAAAGATCACTGTGGACTGTTGGAGGTGCACTTAAAGGTCTATAATCTTCTTGAAATGTCCAGAAAGTGGATATAGGGCTATCCTTTCTCAGTCTAGGTCTAATGAGTTAAGAAAGATAGACAAGTTATTATTTATTTGGTTCCTCAAGTATAAAGTAGGAACAAATATTGTCTCAGTCATAGAAAAACAGCTTAAAGAGCAGTATACAATTTAAGAGAATTTCAGTGGCACAAGAACTAGACCCAAGTACCAATAGGTGGAACTACATGAAAATAAAAAGTTTTTACACAGCAAAAGAAACTATCAGCAGAGCAAATAGGCAGCTGGTGGAATGGGAGAACATCTTTACTTCAGACAGGAGGGAGTAATACCCAGAATTTACAAAGAACTGCAGAAAATAAATACTAAGGAAATAAAACTGCCAATCAACAAATGGGCTAATAAATGAAGAGACAGTTTTGAAAGAAGAAACACAAATAACTAGTAACCGTTTTTTTAAATGTTAAAAAGTCATAGTTATCAGAGAAATTCTGATTAAAACTATTTTGGCATACCACCTCTCCACAGTCAGAATGTTTTTCATAAAGAAATCTGATAACAAATGTTGGAGAAAGAAGAACCTTTATTTACTGTTGGTGGGAGTGTAAATCACAGCCAATATGAAAAAGAATTTGAAAAGAAACCACCATATTGTGCTATGTAGTTTCAGGTGTCAACTTGACACATCTGGGAAAAGAGAACCTCATTTAAGGAGTTTCCTCCATTAGACCGGTCTGAGGACATGACTGTGGGGCATTTTCTTGATTGTTGAGTGATGTGGGAGGGTTCAGTCCATGCGGATAGTGCCGCCCCTGAGCAGGTGGTTCTGTGTTGTATAAGAAAGCAGGGTGAGTGTAAGCCATAGAAGGAAGCAAATAAGCAACATTCCTCTAATGGTCTCTGCCTCAGCTTCTGCCTCCAGGTTCCTGCCCTGAGTTCCTGCCCTGGATTACCTCAAAGGACTATACTGTAATAAAATAACCCAAAATAAACCCTTTCCACTTCCTAAGATTGGTTTTGGTCAGAGTGTTTTATCACAGCAATAAAAAGTAACTGAAACACTGAATGGGATAATGCTGTGACAGACCTGACCATATTGTTTTTAGAGGCTGGAAAAGCCATTGAGTGCTCAGAGTTCAATGGACTGTTCTGAGGGAGCTTGGAAAATAAAAATGGAGAGAAATGTAGACAATGGAGGCCTAGCTTGTGAAGTTTCAGAGGGAAGCAAAAAGTATCAGGACTGTTTGTGTGATAGAAGGGGCTCAAAAATCAGCTGTGATTAACCAGAGACCAGCATCACTGAGGTGGACTCTTCTGGCAAGTATTTTCCTCAGGGTTGGCATGTGGTCCAGAAGCCGCACCTCAAGCTGGACACAGAATTTGGCAATATGAAAGACTCTCTCATGCAGTACTGTTTTTGACAGCATGAAAGCTGCAGAATTGAGATAATCTGAGGCTTGTCATTGTGTGAGACCTGGAGAGGCCATTGTTGAAGGCCATAGTTGCAGTAGAGACCTTAGCATACTTGAAATACCAGAACTGTGGGACATCTACCAAGGACAGCAGCAGGTGTGGAATGGAGCTGGCCTGAATCTATGGGATAAGCTGTGAAAGGTAGAGCTGGAGAGGCAGAGCTGCCCATGTCTTTTGGAGCCCAGGAGATTGCGAGTGAATTCCGGCTCTCAGATGTTGAGCTATGTATGCTGCTGGACTTTGGTTTTGCTTAAGTGTGCCCTTATTCTTCCCTCTTGATGTATGACTTGTTTTGGATTTTCTATGAGCCCACAGTTGAGAGACTTTGAACTTTTAAAGTACTGAAATTTTTAAAAGACTGTGGGACTTTCAAAGTTGTACTATGATTTATGTTGTTAAATTAATGTTAACATGAGATCTTGGGAACAAGATGTAAAAATGTTATGATTTAATAGTGGTGTGTGTGTGTGTGTGTGTGTGTGTGTGTGTGTGTGTGTGTGTGTGTGTTTGAAGTGGATAAGGGGTCAATTGTGATGAATAGTTTCAATTGGCAACTGGACACACCTGGGAAGAGGAAACCTCAATTAAGCAATTTTCTCCATTACAATGGCCTGAGGTCATGTTTGTGACACATTTTCTTGATGGTTGAGAGATGTGGGAGGGCCTATCCTACTGTGATGGTGCCACCCCTGGGCAAGAGTTCCTGGGTTATATAAGAAAGCAGGCTGAGCACAGGTCAGAGGAGCAAGCCAGTAAGCAGTGTTCCTCCATGGTCCATGCTACAGTTCCTGCTCCCAGTTCTGTTTGAGTCCTGCCTTGCTTTCCCTTGAAAAGGGCCTGTACTGTAAGCTAAAATAAACCCTTTGCTCCCCAAGTTGTTTTTGTTCAGTGTTTTACTCCAGCAAGAGCTATCAAACTAGGACATAGGTGACCCAAATGTTTAGCTTCTGGCTGTAGACCCAGATAATGCCCACGTTGCTTATACCCCTGTGTTTACTGTTATTCTCTTTATGACAGAATGGAAATGAAGGAGAAACTTTTTAAGCACAAAGAGCCATAGTTATTCAGATTGATTCTTCAGGAAAGATCTTGTGATAAGTTGCTGATTTCCACCATAGCAGTGGGTTCTGCTAAGGAAGAGTATTTGAATTTTCTGTAACTAATGAAAGACCTGATCTCTTTAGTTGCTAATCCTTCCCTGGAGTACCCACTCTTCAGTTCACAGCCACTATTAGTAGAGTGTCAGAATCTTGCTTTGGCAAGAGTGAGATACAGACTTTCTTAACTCAGCAAACTAATGCTTACAGTGTGTTTGTAGCTATAAAATGCTCTATGGTGTTCAACTCATCTTGAATAGGACATACCTTACACCATTAAAAGATAGGTTACACATTTTTACTGCCATGGTTATTCTGAGTAATACTGTAAGAGTAAGGTGCTTATGTGGCTCTCATGAATTTGTTTATTTACAGTGCCAAATAATTAGAATACAACTCTTACACCCAGACTCTGGCATTGATTTTCTGTCATCGTAGATAAATCTGATGTATGTCAGCCAAACAATGTGTATTGACACACTAAGTGCACCTGTATTCCTTATTCTTTTTGTGACTTTGGGCTGCTAGTGAGCTATTGTGGATATGATGTTCCTGATGAACAGACAGGGATAATTCACCTTGACTACTCTGGGACATTTGCTGAATTTAGGAGCACAATCATCCAGTAGCTCTTTTCAAATTCCTTACAGGGCTGTTCTTTCTTCTTTCCCTTTGTAGAACCAAGGAAGATGAATGCTAACTCCTTCCTCCCTATGAGGCATGTCCTTTAGCACTGGCCAGGATTTCTTCATATTTTTACACATTTCTTTGACCATCTGATCAACAACAACAAAAATCCACAATATTCCCAGAAAAATGTTTTTCTAAATGCATGAGATAAAGGACATAGAGTTAGGTGAGACTTTTATGGGAAGACTCTAAGTTAAAACCTCCTGTGGATGAAGAAGCTTTCTTTGATAAAAAAAAAAAAAAGGTAATACCAAAAAAATGAGATTTGAAACATTTATATGAATCTTTATAGTGCTTTTCCTTTGAAGAATTTACAGTTTTAGTAGAAGCATTTGAACTATGCTAATATCTCCCAGTGTGGATTCAAAAGTTCATCCATTCCAAAGACTGCTAGAGTGGAGGGGCTCTGCCCTAGCTTTCTGCTTCCTGCTGCCTTTTCTAAAGAAGTCAACCTCTGCTGTCCCAATTCCCTAGTATTTGATTATTGAGGGTCATGGGGCAGGGCTCAAGGTGAAGACAGGACATGAGAAATGCTGAAAGGTGAATGTAAATCCGACCTAAAAGGACTGGAGGGAATGGAGAAGAGAGGGAAGGCCAAAGGAGTGAGGAGAGATGTAGAAAGAATATGGATGAGAAAATGCAACATGCCATAGAATATAGGATTGGGTTAAAGATTGCTTTCTAGTTTTTCTAGCTATGCCACAACCCTTAAACAATTCACAGTGTCGAGGGAGAAATAAATGTAGGCAAGAGAAAGAATATTTGGCAATACAGTACAGAAAACAGATATTTTGTTTTCAATAAATTAATAAAAATAATTTCCATGTTTGCAAATAAACCACTAGCTGTGTCCTGTAAATGCAGTTGGAAGGTTAGGATCTTGGGTATTTATGGCATATTCCTGGTTACTTGGAAAGAAATTAAGGCAACAGGGAAGAGATAAGCATCCACCTGAGCAGCATCAGTCCTGTGACCTGGTGCCCTGCTTCGATTCTTAAACCAGTCTGTCCTGACCAACAGAGCCACCTAGTGGTCACATGGGAAATACTCGGCGTTTCCTCTGTGAGTCTGCCTCTGTAGCCTTCAGAATCTCGGGAAAGCTTGCTAAAACGGACTGTGGTCCCCACTGCCAAATCTGACCCAGTAGGCCTAAGGTGAAACCCAATACATGCGTTTCTAACAGTTCCCAGATACACAGTAGCATAGTTCTGTCCTCCTGAGAAGCACACTTTATGAGCCTCCACTTTCTGATAACGTTCTTTCTTCTAAGGACGAGCACAGGCTGACCTCGAAAAATTAACAATTTTAATGACCACAAATGAAGTAATTTCACACTTTGGGTCCATGAGGTTTTGTTGCATATGGACACTTTTTTACATAGCTACATTTTTTAATATCATATCTAACTTTTGCCCAAGACACCACAGAAAAACAGTTCTTTACTTTGCCATCATCTCATTTTTATTTTCTTCATTATAAGTGATATTTAAAATAAAAAAGAAGACGACATGCCCTGATAAGCATGAGTAGTTAACACATCTGATTAAGTAAATAACACCACAGGATTTGAAGTTGGCTAATTACCATGATATCCCGAAGCCTTAGGAAATGTCCAATTACTCATATTGTCACCAATGTGCCCACTTGTTTCCACATCGTCCTTTAATTAAAATTTGTTTTCATTAAAAATATGCAGAGCACAGAAGTTATTTTGCGGTTGTAAATTCTATTTTATTAGAAGCATAGAAGAAATACATTATTGTTTAAGGAGATTAGAAGCCATTGGCATAATTAATTTCTAACCAAAAATTTTGTTGGATGAATTATGACTTTGAAATAAAGAACAACTTATATGCCGACCTTTGGAATTTATCCATTTATAAGTTTATGACCAAGAATTCTCAGATGAAGATAACAACAATTCAGTTGTCTATACGCGCAGAAATCACAAAGGGCAGTTAGTTCCTTATTAAAACACACAAGCATACAAGCAGAAAAGAAGCAACCCTGTGATGTTTAAAGTTTTTAGTCACAGTCAAATGGAAAGTGTGGGCTACAAGGTCAGCTTCAGTGGCCACTGTGGCATTTTGAAATGAGCATTCTGGAAATACACCAAGCAAACAGCTGTTCTTCCTGCATGGTTTTACCTTTTCATAAAAACAAACCCCTCAAAGCTTCATGAGACATTGATGCATAAGAAGATCTTTAGAGCCTGAGTGCAATCCATCAGATCTCTTCCAGTGACCATGTCTACCAGAGTCTGGAGTGGAAATCTGGAGTTTCCCTTCAGTGAGATGAAAGCCTGGTGGAAGATGCCCTCAGCCACCTTTGTCAGCTTCTCCATAGCCAGAGCATCTTTATAGTCCAAGTGAAAAAATACTGAGGGCTAATCTATAAACAAGGGCTTTCTTTGAACTTAGTCAGAAGTGGATTCAAAACAATTGTATGTGTGACTAACATGGGGTGTGCTTTTTTTTTCTTCTAGAAACATGAGGAATTTTGACACAGAAGAGCCATAAATATACAGCATTTATGTAGTAGGACCTTTGTCACTAGCAGTCTCTTGGATCTCAGGAGGAGTCCTCAGTGGAGAATTAAGGAAAGCCATTTGGTAAAGTGAGGTGTTCATGATTCTTACATCTGATTTATGGCTTCTTCTATTAAGAAAGATGGAGTTGTGGTGTTACTCTTCAAGTCTTCAACCCTGAGATTCAGTATCTTCAGTTCAATGGGATGTGGTTTTGAAAATGATATTTGCAATCATAAGGTGGTACTGATTGCTTTTCCCCAAAGACACACATCCTTAAAGGAAACAAGAAATCCGTACTTTCTTAACTCCCATATATCTAGCACCTAGGTCTGGAGACTCAGGGCTCCAACAGTGTTCTCTGATAAAGCCTGGAGAATCTGATACTGGTTGCCCCCGGGGTTTCATCCCAGGTTCCTGTGTAGTTCCAGAAGTCTGATCCTTCAGGACCAAGACTGCACTGAGCAGGACAGAGGATGCTAATCATGTACTAATCAGAATCCAAACTTAAATGCACATTGTGCTTGATGCGATGCAAAACAAACTCACCAGTAGCAAAGATTGTTTCACCTTATCAGAGAAGGTCTCTGAGATACCATTAGAATTATTACATATTTGCATTCAATTCTTACCAAGACTAATCATCCTCAAATAAGAGTGTTTATAACCAAGTTGTTTAAAATCCAGGACAGGCCTGGGATTCTTGGATGATTATTCCAATTGGGGTTTCTTCTTGGTCTCTAAGGCAGGATTTCTTCCATCTCTTAGTGTTTGGGTCACTGAGGCCTTCCAATCCCAGTCAGTACACTAATGAGGAGCCAGAGGGTCCAGATCTATAGTGTAGAATACCCATGAGCCTCTCTGTCTGGCAGGCAGTACATCTGTATTTATTGTAACAGGAATAATATCGACATATGCAAAAACCAGCTGCTGCTTTCAGGTCTCCAGCACCAAGAACAAAGATAAGTTCAAAAAATCTGGTATATTCTTCAGTGCATGTCCTAGAAGTTTGAAAACAACTCCTTAAATTGCTTTTGTTTCCATTTTATAGCCTCAGGGGGGAAAATATCTATCAAATTTAGTATATGCATTTTACTTTGTGGCGCTTTAAGATTCAGCCATATCATCTGTAATGAAAACATAGCAACCTTAAAAAAATCATTAAAAAAAAAAAAAAAAACCTCTCTACCAGAGACATGATCTGAAACAGTGCCAAAGATTTCAAGCTGGTGAACCAGCCAAGGAGTCAGATAAATCAGAATGAGTGTAACAGATCTGATCTATTTCAGCTCAGATTAACCTCTTTACTATGTCGGCAGCGACCCCAAACCGTGGGTCTCAGAAATAAAAATGTCTAATAGAGCAGAACCGTGAGGGAAAATAATAAAAAAGGAGTGAATTGCATAAAGAAAAGTCAGCCCAGTGACCACGGCTATGCAGGTGGGCAAGCAGGAGCCGGGGCAGCAGAGGAGAGGGAAGAGGAGAACAGTATTTTCCATGCCAATCCAAATGCAGATTTATTTCACTTGTATATACGAGTCTAGATCCCAGTGACAGTTTACGTTAGTTGGCAACAGCTGCATATAGGTCAAGTAACAATAGCTTTGGATAACCTCACAGTGAACAACTGTGGGCTTCACATTGGTGTTAATTGCATTTCATGCTCTTAGAAAGCTTCAAGGAGGCTGTGTGAAAATAACAGAACCAAGTTCTGCTTTTCCGAAGTGTGGGACAATGGTCATGAGGTCTGGGCCAATGGTCTAAAGATGCTTCCTAGAGTGAAACCCATCTGCCAAACCATGTATTCTTGGGAACTGGTAAAGAATTGGAGAAATTTTACATAGGCTGAGCAAGGGAATGGACTTACAGGGGTCCATTCCTGTGTTGGCCATGTGTTTGGTTTAGTCCTATAACTTAAGTATCACAGTGAGTGGAAGAGTCCAGGTCCTGCCCGCTGTGGATGAAAGAGCACACTAGTCTCACAGTTTAAAGTACATAAGAGTCACCTAAGATACTGCCAAAATGCAGGTGCTAGTTCAGTCAGGGTATGTTTGTGTGTGTCTATGTCTGTATATTTTGTATTTCTGATGAGCACTAGAGCACATTTCCAATACCGAGTTCTAAGATCCCGGTATATTAGCTATTGTGGGGCTTTACAGCTCTTCCTACTGAGCTTTCTAAGAGATTAGTCATCGCTCTGGCACCCAGTGTTGCTGAACGCACCTGTGCCCATGCAAAGGCAGGTGGGCCCATATTTTGACAGAACCTGAAATTTTACTAGAGGTGTGATGAATAATGTTCCAAGCTGTAGACAATAGAATCGTTTGCGTCTTCACAGTAGATATTTTCACGCACCTGTGGGTATAGCTGTGATAAAGCTTCAGCTACGTGGTAAAATCTGTGACCCTTCTCCAGTGATGATGGTTCAGTATTACGCAAAGATAGGAAGGTATGCATTTAAAACAATTACAGACTTTCCCATGCAAAACCCCATCGTCATTTAAATCTCCATTGATAAGGCAATTGCTATGGGTACCAGTCTATGAATGGGAACCTTTCATTATAAGACAAGATTTAGCACAGAATATTTTCACTCTGAAATGCACCTCAGTTTGGTAGTAAGATCAGAATCTTTAAGCAAATTGTTAGAAAGCCACATATGATGTTAATACATTGGTGCAATGGTTTGAATGAGAACGTGCCCCTATTGGCTTCAAGTATTTGAACACTTTGTCCTAGGTGGTGGTGTTGTGTTGGGAGGCTTAGGAGGTGTGGCCTTGTTGGAGGAAGCACATCAGTGGAGGTAGGCTTTGGGAGTTCATAGCCTTGTTGCATTTCAGGTTTTTCTCCTGTTGTTTCTTGAAGATGTGAATGCTCAGCTTTCTGTTCTGGCTGCCTGTAGTATCATACCTTGCCTGCCATGATGAACTTGTCTCTGAAACTGTAAGCAAATATGCTCCTTTTTATAAGTTACATTGGTCATGGTATTTTAGCACATCAACAGAAAAGTAATTCAAACAAGAGTGTTAACCATTTTTTTTACTGTATCTGTATGAATTGTCAGTATGAAAGATACTGATTATTAGGAACTGCTCCTACAGTGAATGTCTCTGGTGTTTTCTTACTGCAAATTAATTTGTATTTGAGATGCAGCAAAGAAAGTGGAAGTGTTGCTCACGGCAGGGCAGGCAGAAAGTCCTGAGTTGAAAGAGAGGTTAGAGTTAGGCACATTGACTGGAGAGCTTTTCCTAATACATCACAAAAATGTAAATAATGGGAAAGACCTGGAGATAATATGTTCCCACCAATCCCATCAGTGCTGTAGAGGTGCTCTATGATGAGAACTAGCCAGCAGAAGCCAGGATGCAGAACTTAAAAGAATAATCACAAACATGATCAAAGAATTCAAAGACTTCGAAGAACACACAAATGCGTCAAGAAACACAAAGAAGGTAGGAATAAACACCTGACTGAAGCTCAAGAAAGCATAAACGCACAGCTGAAGCAGTGAGAAGGGCCAAGTCAGGATTTGAAAAGAAACTTTGTGAAAGAGAAATAAACAAAACTCAAGCTGTGATGAAGACAGAATTGAAAAACTCAAGAGCTAATTAGAAAAGATAGGGCAACGTCTTACCAGCAGAATGAATCAAATGGAAAACAATATCATGACAGAGATGAAGTGGAATTGGACTGCCCAAGAAGAGAATATGAAAAAAAAAGTCTTAAAAACTGCAAGGATGGAAATATGCAGGAGCTGTGGGACACCTTGAAAAAAAATCCATGAATTATAGGCATAGAGTAAGGAGAAAAAGCTCAGGCCCATGGCACTGGCCAGATCATATCATTGGCCAAATCTTCAACAGGATAATAGAAGAAAACTCCCCTAAATTAAGGAGAGACATACCGACACAGATTCAAAAAGCACATAAAACACCAAATAGAACCAGAAAAGAAACTCCTCATGACATGTTGTAGTAAAAACACAAAATGTACAGAACACAGGGAGGCTACTGAAAGCTGCTAGAGGAAAAACAAGTCACATATAAAGGAAAGCCCATCAGAACAAAAGCTGACTTTTCAATGCTACAGGCAATCAAGAATGCTGAGAAAGGGAGAGTGTCCTCTCCAGGGACTAGTTCCTTAGGAAGTAACCCCCAGGGGGCAGTCCTAAACACAAGTACACAGGGGAACCACTAAATGGACCCAGTGCATTATATATGTACATATATTGATGAATGGATGCATGTATATGTAACAATAATAATCAAAGAAGACAAGAAACTGTAGGAGAGATGGTAGAACACAACAGAGTTGGAGGAAGACTTGGAGGGGTGGAGATAACTCAAATACAATATTCTTGTATGAAACTCTCAAAAAAAGAAAAATAAACTTATGGTAACATTCATTTAAAAATATATTCAACACTCCAGAGGCAGAGGCAGGTGGCTCTCTGTAAGTTCAAGGCCAGCCTGGTATACATAGTGAGTTCCAGGCCAGCTGGAACTACAGGGAGACCCTGTCTCAAAAAGACCAAAGAAATCCGTATTATTCAAATGCAAAAAAGAAGAAGCTGGTAGTCTGATGTGTACAGAAATAATCTGTACACATGAATTAACCTACTCAGTACTTCTCAAATCTTATTTCATTGATGTGTACATTAAGTTACTTTAAACTTTAATATTAAAAGTAAGACTAACGCCCAGTGTGATGGTGGTACACAGAATCATCAGCTCTGGGACCCTGAGGACCAGGCAGCACAGGTTTGAGGCTAATCTGCACTAGATAACCATATCCTATCTCAAGTAAGTAAACTAGTACTGAAAGTCTAAGAAGTGAAATTCTTATAGGTGTTAGCAACATAGTTTTTTTGTAGAGTATAAGATGTTGACTTGAAAATTCTTAAATTCTATCAAGAGAGAATGCTTGGAAACTTCCTTCTAGCTCCAAAACTCTCTGTGTGGCACTGATGGGGCAAGGAAAAGGGTCCTAGACCTGGGAGCCTCAGCCTGTGCCTGTCTGCAGAGTGCACTCTAATCAGCTAATCTGGGTGAGGACAGTCCTCTCTGAGGATCCCCTCCTCTGTAAACTTAGCTGCTGTAGGCCATTCTTCAGGATCCTTCTGGAACTTAGAGTCGCCGTGCCTGTGAGTAGGACATCCTTGCCTGCCTTCCCCACCTCCCTTGCTTCTAGTAACAGTCTGGGTTTCATAGCTCTCCACCTGAGGAAGAGGGCAGTGTGAAGCCTGACATCATATCCACAGGGCAGAGCAGTAGGCAAAGAGATGAGGCTGTTCAGCTAAAAACACTCATGATTCTTTAGTACTGGTCGTGCCTAGGTATCACACTGACAGACATGGCTTCATGTAACACCTCTTAACAGGTGTGTCCTCTGCCTCTCTTTGTATTCCACTTAGTTTTGCTTTTTATCAAGTATTTGACTCGTTGTATAATGTGAAGTGTCCGTAATTCGTTATATATTTTAGCCCCTTTATCCAGTGTAATATTTTCCTTCCAATTTTATCTTCTTAAATATTAAGAAGATCCTTTCTATTTCTTTTTACTTTATATTTGTCTGATGGATCTTTGTCGATATCCTTTTTCCCCCAGTAACTTTTAAGTGTCATTTTGTTTTATTGTCCTCTACATGGTACAGTTTTGATTTTGAGTTGTTTATCTTTCAATGAAAACATTTGACCATTTTATATGTATTGTATTTATGTTTTAAAAAGGAAACTGGGGGGGACTGGAAACATGGCTATTCTTGCAGAGGATGTGGGCTCCATTCCTAGCATCCCCATGGTGGCTAACAACAGTCATAACTCCAGCTCTGTGGGATCCCTCTTCTGACTTCTGTAGGCATTTCATGACACAGGTGCATATTATACACCTGAGGCAGTAAGCTCATACACATACAATAAAAATAATAAATAAAATATTAAAAAGGAAATTGGAACAAATGGCAATTTATCTTTTATACCGTCTCCTATTTTATGTCTTTTTAATATATTTTTTCTCAAATTTTTGTAATCTTTGCTTTGATTTTGCTTTTATTTATTATATTCTTAATAGTATTCTTATAGTGGTTGCCCTAACTATTATGGTGGTGGTCAGGACAAAAAAATATTAAGATGGTTAGAGTGTTAGAAGGATTTAACATTTAGAAATACATAATTAAATGTGTAATTCGTTACCAAAGACAAAATGATAATTGGTTGCTACATTGCCAAGAAATAACTTAATATGTCTTTATGTCCCTGACCTTCCCACTCAACTTCCCTATCAATTAGTAAAATTAAAGATACTTTCTTATTATTAGAACATTTTTATAATCTAAAAATACTAGTCATATTTTAAAATAAGGCTTGTTTTCATTTGATGTCTTAAGTCTTTTCACTACAACTTCTCCTTTCCTTTATCTGAATATAGAGGAGGCAGTGGGAGAAGGTTGCATTGTTTATGAGGATGTTCCTAAGCTGTGTGGTGTGAGCATCCAACTTCCTGGCTTCTATATACCTTATAAAAAAGTGATCCAAATGTGGATCCATGGCCAGAGTGGGTACAGTAACTAATCTTATTGAGGTTTTGCAGTAAACAATGGATGTGCCACCAACACAAATGCCAAGTAAAGAGAGCGTGATTAAGAGCGTAGAGATGCAAGTGTTTGACCGTGTATCCCTTGCACAAATCTGGTGAGATAGGACACCTGCCATGATAGGGTTCAAGGATTCACCAGTTTCCCCACCTGCACATCTGCCAGTTTTCAGGACTCTATTATTAGAAGGTGTTTCTTATTTGATGATTTACAGGAGACAGGCTGGCTGGTGCTTGCACTATGGGGTCAGAAAGACCTGACTGGACTTTGCCTCTGTCCTTTGCCAGTTGTATAATGGTAGACTTGCCACATTATCTAACTATGACCCTGTTTCTTAATGAACTTGAAATAGCTGAACTGTTCTCACAATTAAATGAAGTAAAATCAAGCCCCCTCCATAGTTGTATGAAAAATATTGTTTTCAACAAAAAGTATTACTGGAAACTTAGATCTTCCACTTGAGAAGTCCCAAATTTATCAAATAAGTACTTCCCAAATGTGGTTTAAATAGTGCAGCATGGGTTAGAAAGTACATGGACGGTATTGAAAATTAAGCACACTGACTACCTGGGCTGCTTTTAGCTCTATTACCCAAGATGTTTTCAAATTGTAAATACAAGCATTGTCTAATTTGATAGTGCTGAAACACTCAGAGAGCCTTGTTTCCTGGTGTCTTCCTGACTTTGACGAAGCTCTGCAATGCATCCTCACAGACTGCTTGTTTGATGGTGTCTCCTTTTCCTCCACTCTTGTGTAGGGCACACACTGACCCATATTTCACTTCTGAGCATTGCTATTGCTCCTGGTCAGCATTTTTCAAGCTCTCCTCAAAACTCGCTGTTTAGCAGTGCTTATCACATGCCATGTTTCTTAGATGTACATTGTGAGCTTTCTTGTCTGTTCTTCCTGGACACTCTTGAATCTTCTTTGGTCCTCAGTAGCCATCTGTATTGACTCTTGGTTCTGTACCACCATATTTTATGTGCTCTTTACTTTTTTAAGCCCACGGAGTACTGTCTGTATGTGCATGAATGTAGGACCATCTAGTGGAGGATGAATAGCCTATCAGAGGTTGTGTCCCCAAAGAAAACTTATTCTCCCTCCTCCTGCTGTGATGAATTGCCAATAGTTTCATGAGCCCCTCTCCAAACCACACTGGGATTTTGGCTGACTTAACCTTGTGCCAGTCTTATGCATGTAGTCATAGCTGCTTTGAGTCCATGTATGCAATGGACCTGTCTTGTCCAACAAATAATGTTTTACTGCATGTTCTCTACCTCTGACTCTTCCAGTATCTCTCTCTACTCCCCTTTTCCAGATGATCCTTGAGCCTTGGAGGAAAGAGTGTGATACAGAGGACTCATTTAGAGCTGAGTACTCCAGAGTTTCTTAGTCTCTGAATGTTGACCAGTTGTGAGTCTTTGTATTAATTGCCATCTACTGTAAAAAGAAACTTCTCAGATGAGGATTAACAAATATACCAATCTACAGGTATAAGGATGAGAACATAGGGGCCACTTTATTGCTATGTCCATTTAGCAAAATAATAATATTAGATTCTACCCTAGGACCTATGACTTAGCCTATGGGTTTTTGACTAAGTTAACAGTACCAAGCATGAGTTTCATTTTGTGGAATGGGATTTACATACACCTAGAAGGTGGTTGGTTGCTCACATAGCATTTGTACCACAATTGCACAAGTGGACATATTTTACCATGTCAGATTATAATTTCAGATCACAGGATTTGCTTCTGGGTAATATTGGTGAATATTTTTCTCCCCTGGTAGCATAAATAGGACCATCCAGGGCTATGAAAACTATCCAGGGGGGATGAAGCTTTCATAATGGCACCAGTTTCGATTTCTCTATACCCTATGACTCAATGTGATATCTTCCAATACTGTTTTACCATCAAGTTCTAGAGAAGCCATTTCAGTCACCTAAAATATTCAGGAGGATCTATGGGGCCTCATTAACCAATATCTCAGAAAAAAGCAACCCATACTTGACAGTGGGATTTTTATTTATTAACTTGCTGTGTCTGGGAGAGACATTGTCCCCCCAACCCCCATAATATGGTAACTCCATTTAAATTATTTTCATATATGTATATGTAACTTGTTAAGGACACTTTTACAGTAGTTTATTTTCCTGTGGCACTTTCAGAGATCTTTAACACTAGCTAACCCTCCCCATACTCCCTGCTCTACCCTGACCTCCCATCCCTCATCCCATTAACCTCTTCTGTTTTGTTAGTCCCATTTCCTCTTTTTTCCCTTCATACCACCTTCATTGTACCCCTTCCCTTGAAGTCCTCTCCATCACCTCTTACTACTTTTCTGGCTTTTATGGGCAGTCCAAGTTAAACACACACACCCAAAGTTTTAAATCTAGAATCCATACATGAGATAGAACATTTTCCTTCTTCTGATATGTTTTATCTTCACTCCTAGGAAGAATGCTTTAAAATTTAAAGTTTATTATGTCACTGTGTTTTGTGTATTGCTGTCCTTATCTTTGAAATCCTACAGTGTCTTGGAGTCTTTATGGTAAGGTCTCAGATCCTTAGTGTGACAAATCATGCCTTTGGCTACCTGGTTATTGCCTGTCCACATCATCCTGGGTTCTCATGAGTCCTCCCTATGAAAAACATGCATGCTGTTCCTTGAAGACCTCATGCTTTCCCTCACCAATTTACCCTTAAACATGTCATTTTCTTTGGTTGGAATTCTCATTGTTATGATGTTGGTTCGACTGATCTGTTTGTTCTATTTAACAGTTGGTAAACACCCACACACAGTGTTGGGTTTCACATAGATAATTTTTTCAAACTCTGTCATATGTTTTCAGCCTCTTTCCCCTCCTGCTAGTCTCTTACCCTAGTCTCCACTCTGCCTTTACACACACACGCACACACATACACACACACACACACACACACACACACACACACACACACACAATTTCATGTGCCTGTAAAGAATTCAAGGCAAGGCCCACAAATGCGAGAAAACATGCAAAGTTTGTTGTTTTCCTATATCTGACTTATTTCACTTGCTCTGATGATCTCCAGATCTACCATTTCCTAGCAAACACTGTAACTATTTTTCTTTGTTTTTTTTTATTTTTCTTGAATAAAACTCTGTTTTGTATGTCTATACATTTTTAAAAATTTTACTTACTTTATATATGTGAATGTATTTCCTGCATATGTGTAAGTGCATCCACATCATGAAATGCCCATGGAGGTCAGAAGAAGGCATAGAACTCTGAGGAACTGGATTTTTGGTCGGTTGTTAGCTGACGTGTGAGTGGTGGGAACTGAAACTTCCTCTGCAAGAGCAGTCAGTGCTCTTAAATGCTGAGCCATCTCTCCAGCCCTACTACATTTTGTTTATTTATTCCACAAGTTTTTTTTGCATGGTTGAGGGTTACCTCCTCCAAAAAGGCCCCATTTGAGGTCTTGCAGATGTTGTTTAGGTCAACATTGAGACTGTAAGCAGAAAAGACTTTTAGTTAGCAATCAGCACTATGAAATGTCAACATAATACTTCTCTTGCACTTCTGCTTTGTTTTTCAGAACCTTTGAACCCACGTGTCAAAAATGGTATAATCACATGATAGCTGTTCAACATGTCTCAGGCATCACAGGAAAGAGAAATAGCCTATATTCCATTATCTCATTGCTTTTCAGGACTGATTTGTTGTGCTAGAAAATCTAAACTTCACTGAATAGTATCACCTGTACTATTGATTCTTCATTATGTCTTCACTGGAATTTATGATTTCATTTTCCTTCTCATCCAGATAGTAAGCCTCATAATGAAAGGTTTCCCTTCCCTCCCCTCCCCTCCCCTCTCTTTCTCTGTCCTTTCTTCTTTTCTCTGTGGCTTCTGCATTAGCACAATGCTAGCACTAAAGACTCAAATATTTGCCAGAGTGAATTGTATCTTTTCCTCTCTAACCATAGACAGGGTTGGGCTTCCCGTATATCATGTCTTATGGGCATTCAGAAATGCAAAGTGATTCTGCCAAAGGCCACTTAATTCATTAGACATCAAATATGCCACCACTCAATTCCTTTGACAGTATGGGTACTGTCAAAGATGAAGGTGGGATTCGTTAAAACTCGTTTCTCTTACCTTTAGCATTCAGGGTCCCATGGGCATTATATGATATCTTGGTGAGGGGTCCATCAAGAATTTTATACTGGGAGAATGATTTAGAGAGGCATGACACAGATAGAGTTAAGGAACTAAATGAAATATTATGGTACCCAAGGACTAACACTAGGGAATGGGAGGAAATGGGGTTCTAAGATCCCATTTGGCAGATATAGCTAAGGAGCATAACTCCGGCAGAACCAGCAGTCATAAAAGGAGTCAGGCCTGGGATAGCTACAATGATCTATCAGGCCTGTAAATCATAACTACTGCTTTCTCCTGCTGTTGCTAGTGAACTCCTTCCACACTGGTCAAGCCCAGTAGATACCAAGGTTAGCACAGCCTAGATGATATAACCTCTAGAAGTAGGTCTCTCAGGAGAAGGAAGAAAGCAACCCTGAAGGAAAGAGAGGCAAAGAAAGATCCATGCAACTTCAAACTGGCATCTGATGCTCAGCATTCGAGACTTGGTATAGCTTTTTCCACCAAGCAGGCTGGTGACAAAGTATAAGAAGTTGAAGATCCGACTTAGCCCTTCTCTTCTAACTCCTCCCTCAAGGCCAGCCAGGTGCTTCACATCCCCCAGGATGAAGTGAATGTCATCCATGCTCATCTGCCTCCGAATGCCTACCTCTTGCACAATACTTAGCAACTGCATCTCCCTCATTAGACTCGAAGCTCTTTGAGGACAGGGTCCATATCTTACTCATCTTTGTGCCAGGCATCTCAGACTGTCAACTTCCCCTGGTGTATTTGTATATAAAAGCATATATTTTACGCTCACCTATAAAGCTTGAACTGCAAAGTCTGTTATGCATGGCACTGAACACGAATGTGACCCAGGGTAAACTGGAAAAAGAATGACTGATAAGCAATTTTTTCATTATATTATTGATGCAATCCCATTTGTAGGAAGGAAAATTATCCAGTTATGGTCTGTATTCCATTGACCAAGGATCTCAGGCAGAACACTGAAGTACCACAATCTGGGGCAGCCACAGCCCAGCCTACAAAGTCGGTGGGTGTTTATTGCCCATGCCTCTGAGACAGATATGTAAGTTTCAGGCTTATTTAGTTCTACTGTTTTCTGTTTGAGGACAGTTAGTATAGAGCAAAGCTCCTGAGCTTTAGGATCAGATTGATTGGAGTTAAATCACAGGATATCACTCTAGGATCTTGACCTTATGAGCCCTGGTTCTCTCATCTGTGATACTATACATGGGGTTCTTGTAAAGTTTTAAATGAGCAATTTTCAAGAAGTCCAGGGACTTGCTATGAATTTGTTCCATTCGTCTTACATTATGGTACCATGTTCACAGTCTTGAGATAAAAGGCTTCATTTCCATCCTCTGTACACTGTAAGGAAAATTAAGTTGTCAGTGCATGTCAATGTATGGTATCAAGGGGACAAAAGAAAATATTTGGAATTTGATTGATTCACATAAATATCTGAATTCTTTGAAGAGCATCAAGCCTAAACCTCCCTTGTACTGATGTATGAGCATGCCGGCCTGGGAATGCCTGTCCCCCACTCAACGCTGCTTTGATCGTTATTTCACCACATTTCCACAGCGTCCCTCTTCAGGTTGCTGGGCACTCATTGCAGCCACTTCTCCTCTATAGCCCACCACACCGTGGCCACACAGGACACGGGACAGGGCTGGCATGGAAGGCTGGTCTTTAAGTGAAATAAGGAATGGGAAACAGCTTGGCCTCAGGTCTCTGCTGTTAGTTCTTAGTGTGTCAGAACACAGTCCCACAGTAGACAATGCCATCTTGTGGTTCTTGTGAAAATCATTCCTTAGAAAATTCAAGAAGCTCATTGCATAAATCATACCAATAGTGCTCCTTCCTTTTATTCCTTAAACCTTAAATCACCAGCCTCTAAGACGCCACCTAATAAAAATAGGAGCCAGGTTGTTAACAAGGCAGCTAGCTATCTGCTCCCGAATGGAAACCTCCAATGCTGTCTTAAATGAATCTCATGACCTTCAAGCCTTTTTTGTGTGTGAGGCTTTCTATGGAACATTTTATTTGATTTATTGAATTTTTTGTTTCCAATATTTTCTTTTTTAGTATTTCTATCTCTTTATTGAGTTCATGTTCTTAACAGGATAGAAGCAGGCTAGTTCCATGGTGTGTTTGCCCAATGAAGCAGTCTCACAGTCTCACAGTTTGGTTTGGGTTTTTTTTTTTTTTTTTGGTAGTAATATAGTCTGAAATAGTGATTCACACACCACACTCATCCTGCACGTCAGCAGTTTCTGAATCCTGAACCCTGTGCTGAAATCCCTCATCCACTCTTGTTCAAAAATGTTGTCCAAAAAATGGGTTGAAATTCACTCATAAAGTTTAGGTAGCAGCTGCTATTTGGACCACTTGTTGGAGTTCTGTGAATTCAGTTATATTCCTTGGAACATAAAAACAGGAGATTTGGGGTTGATACCTTTGAAACCTCAGGGAAATCAAACATAAACTCATTTCGAATACTGAAAAGAGGAAGCCACTGTGCCCTCCAAGGGAAGTCAGGACTCGCTGCCCCAGAATAATTTCCTCACTACAGCCTGCATTCATAGAAACAGCAGTTGTAGAATTCTAGACTAGAAAACAGTGCTTTTATGTATAATGAGCAAACGGTTATGTTTCCTTTGTTTCTGGTAATCCAATTCTAACAGAATCCAATAAAAGCAAACATTCAAAGATGTGGATTTAAGTTAATATTATTTCGATTTTAATTTGTCATATGGTAGTTTTAAAACACGTCAGTAATTTTTGTGGGAATAAACCATTTTGGAAAATAACCTGTCATTTAAGACCTCAAACATTTCTCATAAAACTTACGATTCTGCCGACAGGTATTCTTTTGAGGGCACCCCAGGTTCCGTATATTATCTGGAGGATTGACAAAGTACACCACTTTTCCTGCTTTCAAGGAGTTTATAGTGGGATGATGAAACAGTTCCTTGTGGTTAGGTATATAATGAGAGAGCTGGGACCACAGGGAAAAGCAGCAAGATCACAACACCATCTAAAGACCATAGAAGGTTCTAGGTGAATGTGACATAATAAATGCTCATTTAGACTTCAGAAAATGCAAGGTGTGAGAAACACTCTTTCACCCAGATAAAAGAGCATATGCAAATATCCAATACAGAGGTTTTAGGTTCAGGGATAAGAAATACCTGAGTAAGGTTGAGACAAGGAGATGGACTTACAACTGAGGGAGAAGCAAGACTTTAAGTCTCTCAAAACAAATGCATTTCTTATCCCAAATACAGAGGACATGGAAGAATTAATGAGACCAGAGTGACCAGCTTTTCTAGTATTCCTGAAAGCATGCTGGTTCTAACTCTGAAAGTATTATGTATCAGGAAACCCCTTGTTCACCTGAAATGTAGCAGGATAAAGACTTGGTTTTAACAACATTGTCATGGCTATAAGGACAAGACTGGAATAGATGCAGTATGAGATAAGAGGTCAGTTGGGATCATGATGTACTATCTGGGAGAGAAATGGGTAGCCTGAATCAAGATAACAGGGGAAAAGGATGGAGAGAAGTGGACAGATCAGAAATGGATTCTTAGGATGTTAGCTAGAAGATTAGTGTGGCCTTTTTTTGATGTGGAAAAAGAGGAAGTAATGAGTGAGAACAGAGCATTTCAGGTAATTTTAGATGATTGGATTAGAAGGCAGTAGTCACACAAACTGCTAATAACCTCAACAGCCTTAGTAGCTTTCTTCCTTTAAAATTTCCACCTTCAAAACCATTTTAGAAAGAGGTGCCTGCAACCCTTCAAAGAATGTAAACTATACCCACACTGAGGGACATGTGGGGTGTATAAATAGTGGAGTGTATTGAATTGATCAGGGAGCAATGGGACGAGGTGCAGATGGGGGAGTGAACCCAACTTCTATCAAATCATAGTGTATGAAAATCTCAAAAACTTAATAGAAGTTAAAAAAAATATACAGCAATAAAACTAAATAGTATAAAATAGTTTTAACAGTATAAAACTATATAATAGTTTTAACAGTAGAAAACTATATAAAGAGATCCATTCCAAAATACTATTAAAAAAAGAAGAATTCTGAAAATTGTTCAGGTAGCCCACAGAAAAAAGAAAGATAGGCAGGCAGGCACATGAAACAAGAAACAAATGAAAAGTAACTAACAAAATGATAGACATATGAGATGTCTCTAACATATGAGATGTAACTCTAAATGTGAATGTTTTAAATATATCAACTAAGATACAGAAATGGCAAAATGGGTAACATGCTTAGATTTTATACCAAATGCATATCTTAAAAACCAATAAACTTAGGGGCTGGCAAAATGACTCAGTAATTAAGAGCACTAGCTGATCTTACAGAGGACCTGGATTTGATTTCCAGTACCCGCATGGCAGCTAACAACTGTCTGTAATTCCAGGTCCAGGGGATCTGACTTACTCCTCTGGCCTCTGCTGGCATTGCATGCACATGGCATACTTACATACATGCAGGCAAAATGTTCACACACATAAAAAAAAATGATAAGCTTGACCTCATTAAAATACATATATTTGTTCTACAAAGGACCTGTTAAAAAGACAAAAATCTCAGGGACCATTGTGGAATAGGGGCGGAAAGATTGTAAGAGGCAGGGAGGAGGTGCATGACCATATGGAAAAAGAATCCTACAACCACCTGGGACCTTGCTCATACGAACCTCCCACAATAGTGTCAGCATGCACAAGACCTATGCAAACTCAAGCAGACACAAGCCCAGCACAGAAATGTGGAAATGGGCAACAAGCCTCAATCTTAGTTGAAGAATTATTGGCAGCTGATTACTGCTGGGTGAGGAAAGGCTGACCTTAAAGAGAACTCTAGATAGACTGACTAGACCCCAGTGGATGGACTTGCATTGAGGAACCTCTGGGGACACTAACTTGACACAATAGGCCTTAACACAAATGACAGAATGAATGAATTCCAGAGGAGGGTTGGAGATCTGGGAAGGAATCTAAATTCAATTAAGATATATGAAATGCAAAAAACTCAATAAAAAATTAATCATCAAAAAAAAAATCAGAAAACTAGATCTGCATTTGGCTTTCCTGCCATGGCAGAGTTGTTATGTTATAGTTTTATTCAACACATCATTGTTTTATTTACCTATTTCATAATTTAGCATTTAGATCTCTACCTTTTTACTTTAAATTAATTGCTTTAACCTGTTTCAAGTACTTTTGCCTCACTATGTCTTTTGCAGTAATTTTTATCCTAATCATTAATATTTATACAGAACAGGCACATTAAAAAAAATCACAACACTTTCATTGTTAATATATTCATTATTTTAGCCAAGTAAAAGAAAATATGTCAGAAATAAATGTTTAGCAGGAAAAAAAAGACAAAAAGGAGGGGCTGCAGAGATGGCTCATTTGTTAAGATGATTGCTCTTACACAGGACTTGGGTTTGGTTCCCAGCACCCATATGGTGGCTAATAATTGTAACTCCAGTTCCAAGGGATCTGACTCCTCTTCTAACTTCCATGGGCGTTGCAAGACATGGGTGCACCTACCTACATGCAAGCAATACACTCATACACATGAAAAATAAAAATAATAGCTGGGCATGGGAGCACTTGGGAGGCAGAAGCAGGTGGATCTCTGAGTTCAAGGCCAGCCTAGTCTACATAATGAGTTCCAGGCAACCTGGGGCTACAAGGAGACCCTGTCTCAAAAGGACCAAAATAAATATATAAATAAAAATGAAATATTTTTAATAAAGACAAAAAAGGACATATTACAAAATAGAAGAAAATATTTACAAACCATTCACTTGGCAAGTAATTTGTGTCTAAAATATATAAAGAATTCTCAACACCCAGTAACTGTCAAAAAAGTAGTCCAATTAGAAGATAGGCTAATACATGAATGGGTGTTACCTGGGCAGAATATACAGTTGGCTGTGAAGCACAGGAGAACATGTTTCACATCATTAGCTGTTAGAGAAATTCAAGACAAAAATCACTGTAAGGTGTAAAAAAACCTAACTATTAAATTAGTGGTAATATCAACTTTGGGGGAGAATTTTGAGAAATTAGATCACTTACATATTGCTGGCAGGAATATTAAAATGGTATAGCCTCTTTGTAAAATAGTTTGGAAGCTTATAAAATTAAACATGTATTTACTATATACTGATAATTATACTCAATGATTTATCCCAGAGAAATGAAAATTTAGATTCATGTGGGAAAATCTGCATATAAATACTCACAGGAGCTTTGCTTGTAATATCTGAAGATATAAAGGACCTTAACTGTCCTATGGTGGGGGAAAGGTTAAACAAAGTGTGGAACAGTCACAGGGTAGTCAACTCCTCAGTCATGAAAAGGAATATACCAGATATAGTAAGAAACCTGGGCGAATCTCCAGAGAGTTGTGTGTTGAGTGTTCCAAGTCACTGCCCAAAGATCATATATCTATTCCATTTACTAAACATTCTTGAATTTTTTATACTAAAATAATCAGTTTAGTGGGTGTAGGGGGAAGGGATCATGAAGGGAGTTGGGTATGATCATGAAATGAGAGACCAATGTGGTAATAGAATTTCTTATACCTTGCCTGTGTTAGGAGACATACAAACCTATGTATCTGATAAACACTGCCTATAACTCAAGCCACAAATCAAGATAAAATAATTGCAAAGGACATATTTGATGAAAGATGGATATTAAAATGTTACAAATACCAGTTAAAATTCAGCAATAAGAAAATGAACAATTCCGTTAAAATGAGGAAAAGACCTAAATGGACACCTCACCAAAGATGATATACAGATGGAAATTAAGCATATGAAAAGATGCTCAACATCAGTTGCCCTCGAGAATTGCAAGTTAGAACAACAGTGAGCCATCAATACGCAGGACTATTACAATGCCAAGTTCCAAAACAACGGCAATACCAAATGCTAGGGAGATCTGCTGGTAGTAATACAAAATGACACAGCTAACTTTGGAAACCATTTTGAAATGGAAATAAATATATATTTAATGTACTGTCAACATCAGAACCAATGGTTGTGCTCCATGGTATCTGCCCAAAGGAGCTTAAAACTTATGTTTGCACAAAAACCCTGCCCTTGGCTGTTTAAAGCAGCTTCATTCTCCTTATTCATATCACACACCTGTCAAAACTAGAAGGAACCAAGATGCCTTTCAGCAAGTGAAGGAGTAAACATTGTGGTACATCCAGATGATGGGATATGATTCTGCATAAAAAGAAATAAGCTATTAAGCATGAAAAGTCATGGAGGAATCTTATATGTGTACTACTAAGTGCAAGCAATTAATCTGAAAACATTAACTACTGTATAGTTTAACTATGTGACATATTGGAAAAAGCAAAGGTTAGTGTTTGCCAGGAGCTATAGGGAGAGAAGGATGAGTTGGATGAGAGGACTTTTTGAGTAGAGAAACTATTCTAAGTGGTATCGTAAGGATGGACATATACCATTTATCTTAAGAACCCATACAATGTATACTATCAGGAATTAGTAGTAATGAAAACTGTGGATTTTAGGTGCTGAAGATGTACTGGGGAGATTTGTCAGCAGCAGTAAATGTGTCACTGTGGTGCACCATGCTGGAAGGAGAGCAGTCTGTACGTAGGGAATAAACAGGGCATAGGGGCCTCTACTTTCTGTCCATCTCTCCAGTTTTTCTATGGACTTACCTTCAGAAAAGAGATCACAATGAACAACAAACACTTGGATACAGTGGAAGTGAGTAAATCTGAGTGAGACTGACTCGCTGTGTCAATGTCTGTATCCTGGCAGTGCTTTTGTACTGTGATTTTACAAGGTGTTATTAAGAGACTACATAAAGAATAATTGGATCTTTCTCTTTTATTTCTTACAGTTGCCTAGGAATCTACAGTTACCTCAGCATAAACCATTTTAAATAAGAATGTAAACTATATCAACTCTTCATGTCACTTGGAAGCGTGAAACTTTCTGTCCCCCTTAGAGTAAAATCAGCCATCTTTCTGTATTGTGGACAGCCTTGTATCCTCTGTCCTTTGTCAGCTTTTCTAACTGTAACCCTCTCTATCAACCACAATGACTGAACATATCCATCTGCTTCACTTTCAAAGCCTGCACAGTTATTCCTTCTGTCAGAACTCTTTTCTAGGTCCTCGGTATGGTGAACTCAGACTCATTCATAAGATCAATCATCAGTCTTTCAGAGTGTTTATTTCTGACCATGCAGCATAGAATTATTTTCCTGATGGTCTGTCAGATTACCTTTCTTACCTTATTTATTCCAAACGTGATGAGACTCTGTCTACATTTTTATTCATTTCTTCCTTATGCCCTTGTGTCTGTATAATGCATGTTTCACACATGCAGTAGTTTTTGGTCTTTGTTTGCTTTAATTTCTCCTGTGCCCAATTCCCACCTCAGTATCTGATTCCTAGTAGGTGCACACTGTCTGCTAAATAAATGTTTCAAAGAAAATTAAAATATTGAAATTATGAGAGTCAAAGCACTATGGCACAGAATTCTGACAACAAAACTGTTTAAATTACACATTCAAGAGGACATAAAAGATATACTGTTTGATGGGAACCAAAATCAGTTTCATAGTTCTTCTGAACACATGCATATGTCAGCAGGAAAACAATTAGCCACGGGTTGTCCATTCCCTGCACTCCAGTCCTGAGAATGAGGGGTGCTGTCCAGGCATATGAGACTAAGCATCCCACCATAGGAGACACGGTCAAAAAGGATACAAAGCATGTGCTTTGGGAATGGAGTGGTAGGATGCTCTATTGAAGTTTATTGTTAGAGCCATTATTCACCTGCTGCTAGTCTGATAGCTCTTTCATTTCACTAGGGGTGGTACCCAGAATCTGTGAAAACGAAAATGCCCAACTCTTTGGATAGAATGTGCTTACTGCCCACAGCCACACTGCCAGGCTCCATCATAAAAGATGGTTCAGGAACAAAGCTCAGAGGAAGGGAGCAGGTCACCTTGCCTCTCTCTCTTCATGTTCTCCTGGGTTTGTTGTTGTTGTTGTTGTTGCTGCTGCTGCTGCTGCTGCTCTAATTAGGTCTCTGGATAAACTGGAATGGTCTTTCCATTTCCTGCTGTCTTCATCAGTCCAGGCTACTATAAGATGACAGATGCTGTGGCTTAGGCAGTAGAAATGGCTCAGAATTCTGGAGGCTGAGAAGTCCAGGATCAAGAAGCCAGCTGATCTGGCTCCTGGTGAAAGCAACTCCTTGTTTCCTTTCTCTTCACAGGGGGAAGAGAGAGGGGAAACAAGCTCTTTCCCATATCTTCAGATAGAGCCACTAAATAGCCCATCCCAACATTCCACTCTTAAGACCTAACTACTTCCCCAAAGACCAGTCTCCAATACTATTCCATTGGAGATTAGGATTTTTCAGGTTGAAGTACATTCAGACATAGCACTTGCCAACCCAGTCCCTCTTCTGTCCTCCCTCTGCAGTCAGGCTTAACAAAGTATAATTTTTCAGCCCATATCTTCTTGCTGGACTTTGGGAGTATGAGAAATGTACAAAGAGTAAACCTTTAGTCAGTGAGATCAAACACTTTGGATGTTATGGCTGTGTATTAAACTTTTTAGTTAGGAATCTCAAATCATCTGGGTGTGTGGGACAACTGACCTTCATAATTCACAACTGATTTTTAAAAGGCCTAGGGTTTAGGAAGGGTTCTTTACTGAGGGTAGAATTCCAACATCCCCAACACCCTTTCTAAATCAGCAACTTTGAGATCTTTAATGGATTTGTAGAATTAGATTTAGAAATAATTACGAATGTCAATGAACTGAATGGAAACAATCGTTTTCAGTGAGGAAACTCAGACCCAGATAGTCAGTTGTCTCATATTCTCTCTCATAAGTGGATGCTAGCTCTGAATAGGTGCGTTTCAATTGTAAAATTCACAGAGGTCAGGAAGCTAGTAGGGGGTCATGGGGGAGGTTCATGGAAATGGAGATGGAATCATATAAATGGGGAAGGAGGAAGAGTGGAACAGGAAGTGTTAAAACGGGTGGAGAGCAGGAGGGCAGAGCAGAGGGAGCAGGGGAGGGACTACTAGCGCTAACAGCCTTTCAAAAAGTCCTATGGAATCCTACTGCTGTAGAAGCTTCTTAAAATGTATACACATAAGATATGAAAAGTTTAAATGAAATTACCCCAAAACAAGGTGCTACCAGGCACCACAGGCTAGCAAATAAAAAGTCCAATGCAGAAATGAGCTCCCTCGTTTGCAGTTGTTGACCAGGAGGATCCCGTAGACCCTCAAACAATATTGGCTATTTCCATTGCTTATGGATACCCACCAGAACTTGACAGTAATACCCTACTGCTGAGACACCCCATACATGGGTGATAGAACAAACAAGGAGAAATCAAGCTGGCACTGACCTCAAAGCTAAATCACTACTGGCTAGCTTTCATAGTTCTAGAAGGTGCTGTACATGCTACTGGAAGAGATAAGTAATCATCAGCTTTATCTAACTCTGAACCCTGTGAACTGCAATTAAGACTGACCTGGCAAGATATGTCCACTGGTGCAATAGAGGCGTAAGTTCTATGAGAATAACCAAACACCTCCGGATGGATTTAAGGCCTACTTCATAAAATGCAGCCCTTAACTGGCACCATCACCAGCGCCAAGAGCTGGAGAGGTCACAGGCCATAGGGGAGATTCTAGTACTATTATCCTGCTAAATGGGCATAGTATTAAAGTGACTTCTACTGACTCATTGTTATACTCGTAGATTAGCGCAACTTTCAACTCCTACCAGAGAAGTTTCTTCTTGCACCAGATAGTGATTAACATGGCTACTACCCACAACTAACTGATCAACATGTAGAAAATAAGAGACTTCAGAGTGCTTGTCCCTAAATGGGATACCTACATCACAACTTCCCCAAGGCTCAGAGGCCATTGCAAAAGAGGGGGCAGAAAGAAATGGTGGAAGAATACAAGAAAACAGTGTTTCCTAGACACAACAGCTTCCGGTTGCACATAGAAGCTCAGTGCTGGGACAGTGCTGGACAGTGCATAAGACCGGTCCAAGCCAAAGCCAGGAAAAAAATCTCAGCATGACTGGGGAAGGTGGGCAAGAAGCCCCAAACCTAGCTGAGGAGCTAATGGCAGCTGGTAACTGTTGAGAGATGGAGACTCGGGGTTGTTTAAGGATGTGATGCCGAGTAGGTTGACCATGTTCCAGGGGGTGGACCCGTACTCTAATTTAGGGGACACAAACTAGACTTAACAGTCTTTTGAAAACTAATAGAGGATGTGAAGTTATGGGGATAGGCATGTGGGGTGCATCTGAGAGGAGATGGGGAGGAGGTCTGAATATGATCAAATACACTGTATGAAATTCTCAAAGAATTAATAAGAATTTTTTTAAAAAAAAGAACAAATATATCTTTAGGCAAGAGGTGCAGAACTTTATAGAAAATATTTGCTTAAATTTCCACTGACAATAACCAGGTAGGTATTTGAGAAAACATTCAAGGCAAAATTAAGTACTTTGGAGCCTGAGCATATGGCTGAAGCAGAATGGGTCAGTGGGGCTTTCATGGGAACAGTCTCGTTTCTAAGGGGGTGCATCTCTCCCAGGAGATCCTGTGACTTACAAGAGCCTCTCACACTAAAATACACTGGGTAGAAGCTGGTCTGCTTGTTCCCTGTAAGAAAAAAAAAACAAAACAAAACAAACCCAAAACGTGTGACTGCTCAAACTAATAACCAGCTAATCTGGCTCTGGGTAAAACAAAGAGGTAATGGATAGATGTTGAGAACAAAGACTGCATCAGTCCTTTCTGTAACATTATACCAATGCCTTATTTAGTTGTCTTTTAACCGTGAAAAGTGATGTGTGAAACATCATAGGAGGTACATAAAAATTATTTTACAAAGCAAATAGGGTGTTTTCCATAATTTTAGACAATTAAAAAGTATTCCAGTCCATATCTCAGTCTGTGGACCAGAACTCACAGAAAATAAATGATGGAAATCCCCACTGGTGGGTAAACCATTGACTATTAAATTGGTGAGTGTTGACTTAGGTCCATCAGACTCTTTGGTCTTAACACTGCCCTTCCTTCCAGGCTCTTTCACTGCCCACCCCTTGCCATCACATGTGTCCTTACCATTTGCAAGAAAATGCTTGAATGAGTATTCCTCACACTTGCTCTCAGCCAGAGCTAACAGAAATCAGTCTTTCTGTACACATTACTCAAACAGACCAATCCTTAATCTGAGCTTAATACCCTACTTAACATTTTAACTGAAGTTCTAGGACAGAAAATGCTTTTCTCCAGTTTGGGCATCAGCAAAGCCCCTTTACTTCTAGAAAAGAAGGTCTAGGAAACACAGAAAGTCACTGCAAGGAGAAGGCTGACTCTTAAAATTGGATCCATTGTATTCTTTTGCTGTACAGACAGCAGTGTAAAGGGAACAAAGTACAAGGGCCATCAAACTCTCCCCTGTCATCAGCTTCACATTAGATTATTTCTTTTGAAATTCAATTCAGTAGCCATCTCCTGTAGGCAATCTTCTCCCATTATTACAAACTCTCTTGAAACATAGCTTGTTCACTTGAACCTTGGCATCAATGCACACATGACAATGCTACATCATACAGGTGTACGACATTCAGTTCCATGTTGACAAAGGGAGCTTAATCACAATATCTTCTCCTTGGATATTACGCTTCAAGGAGCATTCCTTTTAAAGTGTATACAAGGTAGTGTTCTTTAGGCCTCATACAAGGTATGGTATAGAAGCAGTGGTTCTAGGCCATGGTTGTCTGTTAAGATCTTCCAGGAGTCTTTTAGAAAATACCAATCCTTCAGTGTTGATCCCAGGGATTGAAACTTAATTAGGCAGAGAATGGAGCTCAAGTAGTGGATATATATATATCCATATATATATAATGTCCTGCCCACAGGATTTCATGCATTTTGTCATATATGTTAAGGTCTATTGAGTCAAGTCTGTGTACCCAGATATCCCTTGGTGTGAGTTTATCCTCTGGAGCCTGTTCAGTCTGTCTAACATCACTCCCTTAAAGAAGATCAGCAATCCTTCATCAACATTGATCAGCTGCCAATAGCTCTGCACCAAAGTTGGGACCTCCTGCTCATTTCCCCAGTTCTATGATGGTTTTTGTCTGAATGAATTTGTATGGACCTTGTATAGCCTGTCACCATTGCTGTAAGTTCATATGAGCAAGTTCCTAGAAGTCTGGAAGATTCTGTTTCCGTATGGTCATGCATCCCATTCCCTAATTCTTACAATTCTGCCCTGTCTTCCTCAATGGTCCCTGAACACTGGGTGGGTCAAGTTTAATATAGGGTCCTGTCAGGAACCCACATTCTGTCTGCTCCCTGGGAGGGAACTCCTGTGTGTCACTATAAAGATAGCCAAATATATATATGTATATATATATATATATATATATATATAGAGAGAGAGAGAGAGAGAGAGAGAGAGAGAGAGAGAGATACTAGATCTTACAGAAAGTCCTAAGTCTGCCACATCCCTAGACAAACCTAATTTTTTACTATATGCTAAATACAGTCTTATATTACAGACAAGTATGCCAGTCACCTCTCATCAAAGACTCTTCTTTTGCAACAGACAGAGACTATTACAGAGTTCCACGATTGGTCACAATCACAATTGGTAAGGGTCTGTGAGATTCCCAGCCCTAAGTGACACATCTTCAATGGAATCTCTACACCTAAGGCTCATGGAACACAGTGGAACAAGGGGTAGAGAGAACACTAATGCATCTCTCAACTCTCATCAGCAAAGCTTCCTCATGTAACAGGAGGGTGATGAACAGAAAAGGCCACAACTGACCAAAGTGTAGAGATATTGTTTTTAGAGATATTGTAGAGATATAAGCTCCCAGGTACTTCCTGTTTGTAACAAACATTAAAGCCATTTGGTTATGGCAGATTTCAAAACATATTTGATCACTCACTAATTTTCTAATCCTGACCAAGTTTGCTCATGTTTTAAAAATATGACTAGCAATTTTTCCCTGGATTGATATTTCATAAATGGAAGGGGGAGGTTTCTCTATTTGAAACCCCATAAGAAACTCTCTTGCATCTGTTAAACCTACCAAAGCCTTATATTTTCCTTTTGTAAAACAGAGATCTTTGTATCCGTAGATAGTTTCAGTATGATCAAATGAGTTAATATATGAAAAGCAGGCAGTCCTATGCTAAGCATGAGTGAGTTTAGCAGGCCATAGGAACTGTGTATAGCGGAGGACATGGATCAGGATAGACTAGAATGCTCATCTTTCCCCTAGTTCCCTTTCTATCTGATGCTATAAGCCAGACTGTTATCTGCTGTTATAAATTTGATCTTTCATTTTTTCTAACCAAAGATCTCTGAAGGAGACCAAGATATCTAAATAATATTTAAAAGATGGTGAAGTAATGAGGATATGCAATGTGTACATTTGCATAACAATGAATATAGAAATATAGTTAAGCTATAACTGCAGTTCTGGTTTCTGAGAGGTAAATATTCAGGCACTGGACAATACCAAGCACTTCATATGTGTTCAGACACATCTACAGAACCTTGTTTCTCTAAAAGAGGTCTCAGACTAGAGATATTAAGATCACTAGTCTCCAGGGAGCTGAATAGAAAACCATAATCTGAGACTTCATCCCAGACCTGCTGAAACAGAACTGGATTTTATTAAGATGACCCAATGATTGGTGTTCACTTGAAAGTATGAGCACTCTTTCAGCATGATAAATGATATCTGGCAGTCTCGGGACCCCAAGCAGCTAGAGTTCAGAGGTCTGGGTATCACTCCCTCCCTGCCAGTCCTCCCGCCATCCCTTCCATCCTCAGCTTTGGGTTTTGACATCGTCAGGCCCAGCTCTGAGTTGGAGGTGGCTCCAAACCTGCACTGTGCATCAGGCTCATTCAGTGTGAACACACAGATGGCTTGTCATGGCTGTATGCTGTGCCCTAAACTCTTTGTCCAGCTCCCATTTCCAGCTTGGATTCGGGCTTCCTGGCTGCCACACTGATTGACTCTCTCCTTATAAGGACTTATTCTCTCCCAGTTGTCCTTCTCCTGTCCAATATGGAAAAGCAATTCTGCTCAGAAGGTAAGGGCAAGCAGTGCACTGGCCACTGAGAAATGATTCAAGCTAGTATGCAGAGTCCGTCCAGGGACTCTTGGAGCTGCTTTGGTACGTTCAAGTCTGACTCGTTGGTGATTCAGAGCTGTCTAGAGCAATGTTTCTTAGAGCAGACAGGAGGAAGAAACTAGAAACATATTATAGTGCACTCGTAGGTAAAGAGACACTCCAAGAGACTAGCACCATCCTATTTTCCCCTTTCTGCATTCACGTTTGGAATGGTCTTTGTCCCTGAGTGTATTTTTAGTCTTCATCTAATTGGTTAACTGAAATGCATCTTGTTTTATGCAAACCACATAAAGAAACTCAGAGAAAGCTGCATGGGGCACAGACATCACTGTCAGTCATTCAGTGGTAGCTCGAGAGGACCTATCAGGCTGCCCGGCCCATTTTTCCTCAGACATGGTATTTTGTTCAGTGCACATTGTTTGGCAGCTTCAATGATGTACTTTTT
Organism: Eospalax fontanierii; assembly: GCA_035773235.1. Taxonomy (NCBI): domain Eukaryota; kingdom Metazoa; phylum Chordata; class Mammalia; order Rodentia; family Spalacidae; genus Eospalax; species Eospalax fontanierii. The sequence goes on along the minus strand of CM069544.1, from coordinate 37,487,155 downwards.
ATCTCAGTCATTTCATAAGCAAAACTGACTTTACCGATAATTAAATTCTTTCCACAATGGTGACATCACCGTTTATTTCCATTTTTCTATAAGATACCTATGGATCATTAAGCTGGTTACTTCCCACCACCCACAGACCTTTCCTGCACTCAGAGAAACATATCACTGCTTGTAGCATATGCCCAGGGGACATATGTTTCCAACAATTTTCTATTTGGAAGCCCACATTATAGGCAGCTTAATATATGTCTGGCATTTATTGTAGGGCCTCCTAAATTAATTTGGAAAGCTTGGAAAAGTAGCACATAAGTTTTAGTTTGTTATATTTTGCTAAATAAATTATTTTATATTCAAGTTAAATCCATTTATTGAGATTATTTTGGATTTGAAGTAATAGTTTACATGACTCAGAGCCCATGCAGTGATGTATATGAGTGCAGGGATAAAGTTCATTGAGAGAGCTTTTCCCTAGCATGAGCAAGACTCTGAGTTAAATTCCCAGCACTGTAAAAAAATTGGGATCAAATTGACAGCAACAAACAATGGGCCATGAGATTGGCAGATTGACAAGGAGGTAGTCTGTGGTTGGCTTTTTCCAGTCTGCTTGATGAATTAGATGTTCCCATCCAAATCAGCCTGTCTTTCACTGCAGTTGTGGGTACACAGCCACCGGTTGCACAGCTCCTTCTTTAGCTAACTCCTAACATGGTCATTTTTAAACTACCAATTGTGATCTTTTAGTGAGTCCTGGAAACAGTTTAGTGAGTTTCCTGCAGTATTTGAAAAATAGATCATAACGCCTTATGGGAAGAAAGGATATGTAGTACTTTGTAATTTTTTTTTAATTTCAGTCTGTGTGTGTGTGTGTGTGTGTGTGTGTGTGTATGTGTGTGTGTGGTATGAGAATTGTGTTGTTTATGGTGGGTTGTAATAAAATCTGTGACTAGACCAAATAAGAATTCCCTTTAGACATGATTTTATACTCTACAGATCAAGAAATCTTCATTCTTTAGAAAGTAGCTGTTAAGGTAACACCATCTTCAAGACCACGGGCTACATCTGGATCTCATAGTTAATAGCATTGAGAATAATTGAATGATTTGGTGTATGATTCTCAAAGTGTGAACTCAGAGCCTTCAGGATCCCTGGGAACTTGTTAGACATGTCCCTCTCAGGTTTCCCCCTACCCGACCACCATACTGAATTCTGATTCTAAGGTTAGATATGATAGGTTAGGTAAAATATTTTTTAAAAAATATTTTATTTGTTATATTCATTTTATGTGTATGAGTATATTGCCTGCGTGTGTGCTAAGTGCACCCGTGCAATGCAATGCCTGCAAATGGTCAGAAGAGGGTGTCAGATTCTCTGGAACTGGAGTTACAAACTGTTGTTAGATGCCATGTGGGTGCTGCAAACTGCACCCAAATCTTCTTCAAGAGCAGCCAGTGCTCCTAACCACTGTGCCATCCCTCCGGCTCTCCATTCTATGTTTTAACAGCTCTTCTGGTGAATAGGATGCATGTAAACACCTGGGGACTGCTGGCCTGCCGCTACACACAAATCATGTTTGAGTCTGGAGTTCGCTTCTGCTTCTTAAAGCAGAGCCCTATCTCTCTAAAAATCTCACTGCAAACATTTCTGCAAGTTTTCAAGGCACTTAATTCTTATGAATGCATTTACTCAGCATGTGAAATCTTGTGCTTTTTTCTCTTCTTCTGCCCCAAGCCTCTCACCTTGGTTCCACTGCAGTGTGCTGGACACTAAGTCTGCCTTTGATCAGGTTTACTGTCTGGCGGGGAGACCTGGAGATCCCACTGCTACACACTGCTACTCGGTAAAAGGGGAGGAGAAAAAACAGCCAGAGGCAAGGGCTTAGTTTATGAAGGGTTTGTTTATTAAATATTGTTGCCCATCCAACTTACTAAATATTTTGAACTCCTGCGTGATTTTAAGATATCTTTATTTACTTTCCACATCTTGAACAAATAAAGCTTATTTAGATAAATATCTTCATAATCTTATGAGAGCTAAATAAGATAATTTATATTATTGTGATTAATAAGCCTATGGACCAAAGTAAGCAACTGAATTACCTCTGCTAAGATGAAGACCTTTGGTGTTAGACTAGCAAGATTCCAGAACCTTCCTTAGTTAGGAATGCCACGTGACAGAAACTTTAGTGTCAGTGTCTAGACATGTGGACTTATATGAAGTTTTCAATATGGAGGCAATGAGAATTGCCCAGTTGTTAATCAAGTGACACAGAGAGTCATTTGGAGCTTGGAGACTCGGAGGGAAGAGCAAAGAATATTAGGGGCCCTAAGCTAGATATTCTTCCAATACACTCTACACACATCACAGCTTTACCTCAACAACAGGCTCCGTTTCTCTGTCTCTGTCTCTCTGCTCTGTCTCTGTCTCTCTGTCTGTCTCTCTCTTCTCTTCATTGCCTTTCTCTCACATAAGTATCTTGCTTCCATGAATTAATTGCCTTTGCCTACCTCTAAGCCTGATTTTACCTGAGAGTGAAGTGATCATGTCCTTTCCTTGACTTCTGGCTGTAGGAAAACGTGAAGTGTGGTTAAAAAAATGGAATCTAAAGAGGCCATTCATCATGGAATTGTATTAAAAGTTAAGAGAAAATAAGCACTGTGGGATGGCTTAGTAGATAAAGGCACTTGTTGCAGAAGCCCGGAGATCTGAGTTTGATCACAGATCCTGCATAAAGGAGGAAGGAGAGAACTGATCCCACAAAGATGTCCTCTGATTTCCACATGTTCTCTGTAACATGCACACTCATACACCACTACTTCTCTCTCTCGTACACACTGATGATAAATAAAACATAAAAATAAATTAAAATTCCGAGAAAACAACTCTAAAAATGACTTGTCTAAATGGCACTACAAGAGAGTTTTCAAGCCTTCAAAGAATAGATATTTCAATCTGTATAGATTTTTCTGTAGCACAGGCAAAAAGAAAATAGAAAACAAATAAAGACAAAGAAATGGCAGCAAAACCAACTGCTCATAAGATGGTAGGTAAGAAGAAATCCACAAAATTAAATGTTAGCAAATAAAATCTATCAGTCCATTGAAAGGTTATTACATGGCAGTACAGCACTTTAATTGAAAAACCATAAAGACAGCCTAACCTAAATACATCTTTTGCTATAAGTCATTCTGTTAGTAAGGTAAATGAGAAAAATATATGATCACAGATATAGAAAAGTATTTTGATGAAAGTCAACATTCATTTTTTTCAAGATTTTGATATGCACCATAGAATTTACCATCTAAAGTATATAAATGTTAAACTCGAAATGTTTTCCTTTCCTCTCTTAGGCCCTAATGATCTCCATCTTACTTTCTGTCTCAATCATTTTGAGTAGTTTAAGTATCCTACATAAGTGGAAACACATGATAATAATCTTTCTGGGACAGATTTATTTCATGTTGCATAATGTTCTTGGGGCTCATCCATACTGTAGGATATGCCACAGTTTCCTTCCTTTTCAATGATGAATGATAGTCTACCATGGTTGTAAACTGAATTCAGCCTTCTGGGTCTTGCTATTGTAATAATGCTATGAGCATGGTGTATAAACACCTCAAGACAGGACTTTCAATTCATTTGAGTATATACCCATAAACAGAATAGCTAGATCCTATTGTAATTCTATTTAACTTTAAGTGTGCATTTTATTAATTCTTTGAGAACTTCATACATTGTATTTTTATTAGAGTTGTGCCCCTCCCCCAACGCCTTCCAGATCTGTACCATCCTCTTCCCCACCCACCCAACTCTGCCCCTTCAATTTTCTTTGTAAACCTATGGAGTCTAATTTGTGTGCTACCTATATACTCTACAGTAAGTGGAGATCCACTGGAATGTGATCAACCTGCCAGGAGAAACACTCTTAAAGAAAACATACTTTCCCTTTCCAAGCAGCTATCAGTTGTCAATGGCTCCACAGATAGGGGTGATTTCATGGTCCTTCCCAGACATGCACACACACACACACAGACATACACACACACACACATACACATACTTTATGCTTGATTTGTCCTGCACAAGTCTTGTACATGCTGTTACAACTGCTGTGATCTCACATGTACAACAGCCCTGTTGTGTCCAGAAAACATTTTGTCTTATTCATCCACCACCTCTGGCTCTTACAAACTTTCTGTGTTCTCTTCTACAATGATCCCTGAGTCTTGGGAGGAAAAGGTATGATATGGCTGTCCCATACAGGCTGAGCACTTGGTAGTCGCTTACTCTCTGCATCTTTACCAGTTGTGGGTCTCTGTGTTCATTCCCATTTACTGGAGAAAGAAGCTTTTTGAATGAGGGTGGAGAGATGCATTAATCTATGGATGTAACAATAACTCATTAGAAGTCAGTTTAATACAATTTAGTTGAATAATAGTAGCAAATTCTCCCCTAGGGCCTGTGACCTGACTAGCCACAGGTTCTTGGCTTTGATAACTGTACCAGGTATGGAACAGGAGCAGGCTTTAAATCAATTTTTAAGTAGTTGGTTTCTCCTATAGCATGCATGCCACTATTGCACTAGTGGGTATACTTTGCTTAGCTGGTCTTTATTGCAGCTCACAGATGCACAGCTGGATAAGATTGATGATACTTTTATTTTCTGGTCGCATAGACAGCACCTTCCAATACTTTGAAAGCTGGCCAATAGGACTTAAGCTCCCAAGTCAGTTACCAGCTTGATTTTTCTCCTTGTTCTATAATTCAAATATGAAGTGTCTTCCACAATAGGATCTTACTGTCATGTTTTGGAGGATACCAAGAGCAATGGCAATAGTCTATAATGTTGAGAAATCTGTGGGCCTTCATTGGCCAACAATTTCAAAACAGGGAACCCACACTGGGTACTAGACTTTCTATCGTTAGCCTGTGGTATCTAGTAGGGACATTGTCTCCCTGTTGTATAGAATAACCCAATAAAAATATATTTGTAGTTTAGGAAGCTTCTATAGTAGTAGATTTCCATATGACTTTTCAACATGCCTTTAAAGTTATCTTTTCCCATATTCATCCTCTAGTCTGCCTTCTCTCCTCCACTCCTGCCTATTATTCCCCCTTATCCCACTTTATTCTATCTTGCCATGAAATTCCTCCACTCCAGGCCCCTTACTAATTTCCTGATCTATATGGGTATTCCAAATGAAATGTGTATCTAAAGATTCAAAACTAACATCCAAAAATCAGAGAAAATATGAGACATTTATCTTTCTGGGTCTGGGTTATTTACTCAGAATGATTGTCTCCAGATCCATCTGTTTACAGGTGAGTTTCATTTTCTTAACAGCTGAATAAAATTCCACTGTGTAAATGTACCATATTTTCATTATCTATTCATCCAGAAACTTTTTGAAGATCTACCCTGCTGTTTACATCCCCACTATCAAGGGTTCAAATTTCTCTGACCATACCCTTCTTATTTTCTGGCTAAAGACTTCCTTTTGGTAGTAACAACCCTAAAAGATATAAGGTGGTGAATCATCCTACTTTTAATTTGCACTTCCTAATTTGTGATGTTGAATAACTTTTCAGATTCTCACTATACATGTGATTTGCAAAACATTTTACCATTCTGTTGATGACTTTTTATTCTGTTGGTCATGATGGATAAAATTGTAAAGTTTTTTATGAAGTCCAATTTGTTTGTTTTATCTTTTTTATTTGTGTCTTGGGTGTCATATCGAAGAGATCACTGCCAAACTCATTATCATGAAATTTATTCCATATTTTCTTCTTAGAGCTTTACACACCACACAGGTTTTTGACACACATGGCATTAATTTTGCTTACAGTGTGAGTTATGGTCTGGCTTCATTCTTCGGCTTGTAGATTTCCAGTATACCCAACAAGACTCTTTGAAAAGAGTGCCCTTTCCTATTGAATAGTCTTGTTATCCAGGGATGAGCTTCCAGATATATTATCTAATCCCAAGTAATTCAAGTAATCAACTCTAAACATGTGCACATCCTAACAGCACTAAATGGACTCAGTAGGATATATATATATATATCATATATATATATATATCATATATATATAACATGGGAGGAGTAAGGGGAGAGAAGGAGAGGTAAAATGATGTAAATACATTATTCATATATGAAATGTTCAAAAAATTAAAAATCTGTATTTTTTACTTTCATGACGACCTTTGGAGAGAGATCTACTAGAAAAGACTGAATTTGTGGTTTGGGATTATAATGAAAGAACTTGAATCTTTTAAACTCTTCTCTCTGTTCTTTCCAAAGTCAACCCAGTCACTTATCATTGCAATCTTCTTCAGTATGGTCAGTTTTTAAAAAAAAAATTTCCAAGTCACTCACTGAAAATAAAATAGTTTTGACAATTTATGGATTGTAAGTGTTCCCATCAGACATGCCAAACTGTTTAGGCCCAAGGCTTTGCTTCTGTGATCAGTCTGTTAAAAACCAGCACTTAAGCCTCCCAGAAATAAAACAAATTCTAAGGCAGAGCATGGTGGTGTATACCTTTAATTCCAGCACTGGAGAGACAGATGCAGGTGGATCTCTGTGAATTCAAGGCCAGCCTGGCCTACATAGTGAGTTCCAGGCCAGCTAGGGCTACATAATGAGACTTTGTCTTAAAAATAATAACCAAAACAATCAGAACAAACAAACAAAAAAAAGACTATGGTACTTACCTATTCCTCACTAGTTCCTACTTCCCATTATTTCCTGCCTCTAAGGATTACTTTATTTTCTTGGGAATATATATGTGTATTAAGAAACATGTTTGCATTTTATGCAATGTTGTAAAGTATATAGTCCCTTACAATTGTGTTGCCATATCATTATAAAGCTCAGTATATTCTTACATGGATTATCCCAGTATTTACTGCAAATACCAAACAGCTGATGTCCCATGGAATTTGTGAGTCCGGATCTCTGTGCAGCTTCCCCATCACAAGTCTGTAATTGGGGTGTCTACTGGAACTTCACTCTCTTCAAGGGTAGCCAGAAGAAGGAATTACTTGTGTGCTCACACACACATGACTCTTGGCAAAACTGGCATCCTGTTGCTATTCATTGCAGACATTAGCTTATTACCACATGGGTATCTCTCCACAGAGCTGCTTACCACATGACAGCTTCTCTAGAGTGAGGGCCCTAGGGAAGGGAAAATAAGAGAGGGTTAGCAGCACAGAAGCTAATTTCAGAATTCTCCTCCATGACATTCGCTGTCTAGAATGAAATCACTATTCCAACCCATGATTGCACAGGGTGAGAATTCCAGGAGGCAAGACTGCTAGCCTCACTTCCGCCATCAGTTTTAAATAAACACCAAATACAAAAAGTATTGAGAAAATGAGGAGGCATTTGCTAAGTGTCTGAAAAAAGAAAATTGTGCCATTTCTCAGATAATCAAAGGAATGATATTTAAGTTGACAGTTTGAAGCTGGGTGTGGTGGTGTACTCCTTTAATCCCAGCTCTTGGGAGGCAGGTGATTCTCTGTGAGATGAAGGTCAGTCTGGTGTACTCACTAGTTCCGTGGCCTGTGGGGTATGGGGCTACAGGAAGACCCTGTCTTAAAAAAAATAAAAGATGATGGTTTGATAACAGTATTTACTAATAGGACTAATGAAGTATTTCTAATGTCATGGAATGTTGATTAGAAATATACAGAAAATAACAACCTCAAGCAAAACTAATGGGAGTAAAGATTAGAACACATTTTAGAGTTTAATTTGACAATCTGTCTTAATACTCTTAAAATCTATATACCCATAAATATATATTTGAAATTTACATTAAAAATGATTTCCCCCGATTTCACATTGAAATGTTTATCCTAAGGAAAAATTGTAAAATCTATGCATGAAAATTATGTTCACTTTTATGACAAAAACAATTGACTATAGATGTTTAATAGAAGAGAAGGTACTGTAAATAATTACCCCAAATGCTCATAAAAGAAAGCTATGACTTTATTAAAAATAATATTACAAATCTGAATGTGTTATATTGAAAGATGTGCTCAACATATTATTATGTAGGAAAGGACAGTGTATACTGCATGGTTCACTGTGCCACATATAATTTTCATATAAATGTATATGTGGAAAAAAATAGAAGACTATAACTAATATTTTTAATCAGATCATCTTGGTAATGAAATTGCAAATTATTTTCATTTTCATCTCATTCATATTATCTAAAGTATACTAAGCATCTGTTCCTATAACTTTAAAATGTTTTTCTAAAATAAAAACAAAAACAGTATAAGCCAAGTAACCTCCTAGAAGATATAGCTTCCTAATTGTTTAGTAATTTCTTTCTATTGCTTTTGTTAGAAGTTCAAAATATACCTTTATCACTACATTGATGATAAATGTGTAAAGCCAATATTTAATTTACACCCAGTAAACCTTCCTTGCCATTGAGAAATTCTTACTCTTGACCATAGATAATTATGGAACTAATCTAATTGTCACTTTGGAGCCACACTATTAAACAAAAAAAAAAAAAATAGGAGCTCCAGAGATGGCATTGCATAGCATGGGTACATTTACATACATGCAATCAAGCACTCACACACATTAAATAAATAAATAAAGATCCAACTTCTTATAAAAGAGTCTACAAGGTTATGTTTGCATGACCAGTTCATTTAGTCATCAAATCACCCTGTGTGTGAAATGGGCATCACAATTATTATCCATTTTACAATTGGAGATATTTTATAAGTGGAGACTCATAAATATTCACCAGCTTCCTTGGGATATTATTATGAACAACTGTTGTCACTGAATCCAATGATTCTGTACTATTGGCTCCAGCTTTCAGCTTTCCAGATTGAGAATCTGCTCCATGCTAGAATCTCTGCTAAGGGCAGGAAGCAAGATGGTGAAGGAAAGTTGCTCACCCTTTGAGAAGTTTGCATTAGGTCTAAAGATACTCTTCTCTCTTATAGATTGTTTTCTGAAAAGATACTTGTGACAGACTGTGCTCCATAATAGACACACTCAGTTGTAAATACCCCTCCTTCAGGGACAGAGCCTGTGCATCATTCATAAAATAATTTCCATAGCTACATTCTCTATTCTCTATCCTCCTAGATTCTCAGGTGGCTAGATTCTCCAAGTTCAAAGACTGCTTAGTTTTAAACACCATGCAAAGTCAAACATCTGCCTTTGGACTAATAATTGGAATGGAGACTATACAGTGTTCAATAGTTTAATGTAGAGTTGTAGAGGAAAATACAAAATGGTCCTCATAGGAAAATGCATAATGTGCCCTCACAGCGCTTTTCTTGACTGCAATAAGGAGCCAGGAAATGGTGTCTGGAACCCTCTATAGGGCAATCATAGAAATTTGAATTAGAACTATTGAATTTACATATTGCTTTAATTTCTATTTGATTTCCACTTTTAATACCTCTGTCCTTTTATGATGTTGGTATGAAGTTCTATTTTCATTGTTGTGTAACACTCCTTATGTACTTGTATTTTTAAAACACCCTAGCTCTGCTTTAAGAAATGGCAGTGCAATGTGCCATTAAAGAACAAACTTCTAAGAGAAATGGAAAAATCTGGGTCAAAATTGGAATCATGCAACCTATTTTAAATGGTTTCATCTAAAACAACATCATATTAACTTCAGTTAACGAATTAGCTAATGATTTTTCTCAACACATTTAATCTGTACTTTAACCACTACTTTGAGGCCATGTGTAAGAGTAATAATAACTATTAATGGACTCATAACTCTATGTTTATCTTAACTGACACCCAGAGAGTGGAGCAGTCAATTCATAAGGGATCTGTAGCACAAAGAATGGGGAAACATAACTCAGGTGACTTGGTGGGAATAACAAGAACCCTCTGCTACCAACCTAATTGTATGGCTTTGAAATGTCACTGAGGCTTTGTCAACCTGTTTTTCATCAGGCAAATATGGACAATAATACTCACCCTAGTGGTTAGAAGGACATAACAGGATGAGTAATGATACCAGCCCATATTTGCTGAAAATCTACTGTATTGGAATGGTCTTTTTAGTCCTTTAGCTACATATTTCACTTTCACTAATAATTTTCTCAATTATTATTATTTTCACTGGGTTAATCAGATTTTTTTTGTTACTGCGGCAAAATTCCTAAGAGAAACAAGGGAGGAGGGATTTATTTTGGCTCTTGGTTTCAAAGGGTGCAGGTCATCTGGCTCCATTAATTCTGTTGTGTGGTGAGACAGAAGATCATGGTGTAAGGGCATGATGCTTAACTCATGGCTGTCAGAAAGCAGAGAGAACATACCTGTGCTAATGAGCTTATCCTTCTCTCCCTTTTTATTCCATCTGAGCCCCAGATCATGAAACCCATATTCACAATGTGCTTTAGTTTCCTTTCTCGTTGCTATGACAGAATACCTAAAAAAAAAACAACTTCAGGGAGAAATTCTGGCTCACGGTTCAGGGGATACAGTCCATGGTGATGGGGATCGTATAATGGCAGGCAGAGCTCACAGCTGAAGGAAGATGGAGTGGCTTATTTCATCACATGCTCTGTCAGGGCTGAGATGTTGCAGTACTATAGTCCATAAGGCCCTCGCCCAACTGAGTCATTTCCTCCAGCTGGGCTTCATCTCTGACTGTACCACCAGTTTGGGACTAAGTGTTCAAGCATGAGGAGACCTCACACTCAAACTGTAACTGTTTTCTTTCTCCTCTTTGTTAATTATCTTTGAGACCTCCCTCATAAACACTAATCTCCTAGGCATATCTTAATCTAATCAGTTTGGCAATCAATATTAACCATCACAGTCATTTTCTACTGCTACTGACAGATGAGGAAACAGAGATTCAGAAAATATTTAATAACTCACTAAGATTATTTAATAATCTACTAAGTCCACCCTGTAGTGCTCTCTTTACATATGCAAAGCTTCTTTTAGACTCTGTTCCCCACCACACAAAGCAAAAGAAAAGAGACTAAGAGCAGATCATAGAGCAGTACTGGGAGACTGGGGTCCCCCATATTTTTCAAAGGGGGATATGAAAGATTCTGTTAGATTCCTTTTACTGCCCTATTCTAGGGTTTCAACAGAGGCAGCCTCAACTACTAGATATTTGGCAAAAATATCTCGTGATCAGAAATCACCATTGAAATTAGAATTCTATAGTAGAAAAAGTCTTCATGATGACTAGAGGTGAGTAGAGGTAGAGGAAGATGACTAAGTGTGCTGAGAGGGAAGAGGCCATGCCATGCTGACTGTAGTTGAGGAGACAGAAAGGATGTAATCTGAATATCACGCTTAAAGCAATGGATTTGGAGTCAAACAGACTTGGATTCTGTCTCTGGATTTTCCACTTACACTGTCACAAAATTGATACTCTCTAAGCCATTGGTTATCTGTAAATGGGTAGAACAATAGTTTTTCCTCACAGGAAATTTTGAAGATTAAGAGATATTACATATAAAGTATCTAATGGCATGGCTCCACACAGTGGGAATCAATAGATATTAGCTTGTGCTATGATCATCATTATTAAAAACATTATGTAATAAAAGTTGCACAATGTCTAAGTGTGATGACACTTATGAGTGCCCAAATACATGGCTATTGTCAGTGCTAGAAATAGTGTTATTAGGATTATGATTACTAACTCATCACAATGCCTAGATTCTCTTTTCAATTGAATTCTGTTGTGTAACAAGTTTCATTTCACACAGACTAAGAAGATGCCTTGGTTAATAAAGTTCCGGACATGTAAGCATAAGGATATCAGTTTGAATCCCTAAAGACTTGTCAAAGTTGAGCGGGATAGCATGTGTCTGAAACTCCAGCACTGGACATTGGACAGAGACAGGCAGATCCCTAGAGCTCCTTGGTCAGCCAGCCTAGCCAAACTGATGAGCTCCAAGTTGAGTTAGTGACGCTGTCTCAAAAATAAAATGAAGAGTGATCAAGGGAGACAGCCAAGGTTGGCTTCTGGCCTTGACACATACATATACATGTGCACATACACCCACATACATAAGTACACACAGAGAGAAAAGTAATTATTTCACCTTCATCAGCCTTGTTTTGAGAAAGAGTTTTTGGCCTGGAGATAAGAAGGGAATTTTATGCTGTTAGGCAAAACAAGGCTTGTTCCACATCACATTAGAAATGACTCTCTAAAACTACTAACTTTTTAGTATATGATGATAACTTTATTACTGTGACTAATTTGTCCCAGGAACTTAAAATCAGTATCTGGACAAATATAATGTTGACAAATCTGCCTTTGCCTATGTCTACCTCCCCACTTTAAAAAATAAATTTTAGTTAAACTGAACTAAGAAATAAAGGGTCTTTCTGTAGAAATGACTATTGAAATATGGATGTACTCTGGACAAATGACTTTTACTTAACCTTACAATCAAAAGGCAATCTTACCTTAGCTTGTTTATAATATAAATAAGCCTACTAAGCCTTGAGTGCCTCTTGTGACCTAAAGCAAATAGCTATAATTCCTCAAGACCTATTCTTGCCCTTGATCTAAAACCAACGTACGAATATGTGTGGATGTTTTGCACATTGAGGAAAGTATGGAAACAAATAAAATATGAGTATTATCCCATTTGTGATGCAAACAATAGATGGGATTAAGTTGACAAATCTGTTTGTGGTTTTGAACATACTAGTCTAGGTCAGAAAAGCAAAATTCTTCTCTAATCAGGCTTTTACTTCCCCATTTCATACTGAATATACAGTTTCAATAAAAGATTGAACAAGCCATTGCTCAAAAACAGCTTCAAGACAATGCTATAGAAACAAGTTGTCAGCAGTTCAGATCCATTCTTCACTTTGAAATGGGTGCTGAATGTCAGGCTGTTTTATTTCAGCATCATCATAATGTGACATCATGTAATAAACACATCTTACATAGCTACAATGAGGTATAAGATGCTTCCCAAATCTAACTGATCGGAGAAGAGAATGTGAAGCCCCTGGCTAACAATGAAATTTGGTGATAGATGGTGGAGCAGGGATCCTGCCTGGGACCATCTGGCCAGTGCTGAGTTTTGTTAAGGTGGCTAAAGAGGAAAAGAGCTCTCTGACAATGGGCCCAGGAGCATTTATTCTTCCTTCCAAACAATGCTCATGGGTCACTACCAAAACCTAGGTTCCAATCTTGTGGTGGTTGTTTATAACCACCTCGGGAATTAAATAGAGTGAGTAATATGGGCTTAGCATCTCCCGTTGTGGAGCTCAGAGAAAGACAAACTCATATTAAATAAAGAAGGGTGGCAGTGATGAACGCTGGGCGGAAGTAGAAGAAAATGCTCTTGGACCCTGACATGCCAAGAACAATTTTCCTGGGTGAAGGTTCCAGTAAGTCTGTCCTGCAGTTTAGGCATCTTCCTGCTGCTGTTTCAACGCTGAGGAAGCTAATGCTGTTTCCTGGATCCTGGTTCCTCCAACAAGAAGATATGGAAGTTCAAGCTGTCTGATCTTTAAGCAGATATTTAACACTGACAACCCTGCCAAAGATGTGCAGGAGAGGCCCACATGGGCTCCAGCACCCAGGACTGCCTATCAGAGGGAAACCTGCATCCCATCAACTCCAAAACTTAACCTGCAGCACACAGTTAGTGAGGACAATTCTTGGTATATATGAGACTGAATCAACAGGCTAAAAAATCCCAACTTGAATTTCAGGGGGGATTATCAATTCAGGTCGTGAAAGAAAGCCACTTGTATAAAGATAAATTCCATTAGCTTCAGTGGGTGTGCATATGTGAAAGCAAAGCGGGGCCCCTTCATGTCATCTCTACATTTGCTGGCACTGCAATTTCTCTCTTTTTAAAGCATTCTTCTTAAAGATGTATGTGAGCGTTGACAAACTAGACAGGAAGCTTGGGAATATGAATACGTGTAAATACCAAGTCAGACATTTCTTAAAGATGTCATTTATTCTAAAGTGTGCAAGAATTACTTCAAAGCCATTAGTGTCTTGGAATTCTCTAACGGTAGAGACACATTTTAAAAAAACACTCTTCCTATCAGACTTTAATAATGTTAAAGAAAGCTCTGTTTTCAACAAGAAGCAAAAAATATATAGATATTGCTTTTGACCTGACAGAGTGGAACACGTTCCTGTAAGCTTTTCATTAGGATTACAAGTACGACATGAGGTGCTTAGTCATTGGGTGGGAGTGATTGGAAATCTCAATGAGAAATTTGTGTTGTTTACTACTAGAGAGCTATAGGTCCTATGTGTGGGGTAAGTCAAGGCTCTAAGAGCATTTACTTGATTTTTCATTATTGTAGATTTTGGCTTTATTTTTTTGCTACCATTCCTTTGTAGTCCTTAAAAGCAGAAGCAAAGAACGCTTGGTTTCTTTCCTGCTTCCACCCATCCTAGAGCTATGTGTTAAAGTACATTCTAGAAGGCTCTGTAGATGACTTAAAATGAGGGTACGGCATTAAATCAAAGGTATCCAATGCCAAAGCATTTAAATGAATCATAAAAATCTGCCAGCCTTTTGGAATGAATTTCTGTCCACAAAACATGCCTCAAAACAGGGAGCTGGACATGGTGGTGCAAACCTTTAATCTCAGCACTTGGGAGGCAGAAGCTGGTAGTTCTCTGTGAGAGATCAGCCTAGACTACATAGTAAGTTTCAGGCCAGCTAGGATTACTGGAACTCTCCCAAAAACAAACAAACAAACAAAACAAAAACAAAACAAAAAGAATTTGTCAAAATGTGACAGATAATCATGGGAACTCCTTGCATTTTCTTTCTACCATAGCTCACAAACTTCCTTTTTCAGATTCTTCAGAGAAAATTGATACTAACGCAGGACTAACAACTTGCCTTGAGAAGACTAAGGGAAGGCTGTACGCAGTCTGTAATTAATTACAAGCTTTGGTGTTTACACGCTCCCTAGAAATTATACTCAGTGGCAACAGCTTCCCAGAGTAGACCTGAAAAATAGATTTGGAAGGATGGGAATCCTGGCTGAAATGAAACCTTTGTTGATTCTGACTTGAAGTTACAGACACTTGTCTGAAATGAGTGAGGGCCCTCCTCACCCCCTCAACTGTCCTCTCACTGTGGCAGAGGAAGTTCTTCAAAGACCCTCTCTTGTGTATTTGTTCATGTTGTACCTGTAAGAAGAATTTTGTTTCACTGTTCCAAGAATGAGGAAAGAAGAAAGTCAGAAAATAAGAAATGAAGAGAGGAACGGAGACAGTAAAACACTGTGCAGACACAGTGTGTTTTGGCCTCTGTCCCAATGATATATCTGTTCATTCATTTGAGCATGTACCTGGAATTAATATTAGTTCATGCAGACAAAGAAGAAGGAACCCAGGATGGTTTGGGACATTTATTTTACATTCTCTATGATTTGACTTGTGGAATAAGTAGAAAATAGCTTCCAGTCAGGCAGTGTGTTAGAGGTGACAGCTTTGTGATGTCTGCAGAGCTAAACCTTTTTCTTACTGCTCATTGTGAAACCCTCTTCTTGTCAGGCACTAACAAGTTTGTAATTCGAATTGACAATTAATGAATCCTTCTATTGCTTTGCTGGTATGTGCTACATTTGAAAGTATGCAGTGTGCAATGGGATCATGATTATAGAGACAAATTACAGCTACTTCTGTACCATTTTGATAGACTCTCAAAAAAAAATACCTTAGGATTCACATAATTCATTCAGAGGAAATACCAGAACAGAGAATAGGCTCCTTGTAAATGTTCCATACCATGAGACTTCAGTATTATATAGGCTTTTTCTTCTTGGCATAAATGCGATTTTGCTTTAGAAGCTACGTGTGTACAAATATTAGCAAAAACACTTGAACTTAAAGGGAATCTGCTGACCAAATGGTCTCAAGAGACAAAAATCAGTTTTGTTTTCACTCTGCTGAAAGTCAGTTTTTGCATGTGTTATAACACAGTTCTGATCCATGAAATGAGTATGAACTTAGAGAGAGGGTGAACAGAACAGAATCTAGAGCCACACTCATATTTGAACCCTGTCAGGTCATTACTGTGTTAACAGTTACTTATGATTATCCCTTAATAACATCACCATGGGTTATGGGGACAATGGCCCTGCAGCTGGAGGAAAAATAACGTGAAAGCTAAGTATGATCTTAAATGAATTCATTTATGTACGTTATGGTACAAGCATAAACATGCTGGTTCTTTGCTGGGGACCAAGGGGCAGAAGATAACAAAAAATACTGCTGAATCATCCAGAATGTACCTTTTATGACCTTGCTGTCTATTCCTAGTGCTCTTTAGAATCCTTAATGAGTCTGTTCTTCTGTCAGTTTATCTTTTCATGAGTCAAGGTACATTTCTTCAGTCTCTTCCTCTCTCAGGAGGCCTTGGGAATTGCAGAGTGTACCACAGGTGGTCCTGGTGGCGACTAGAGAATCATTGACCATTTGATTCAGTAAGTGCTCTGTTCCATGGAGGAGGAAGGAGGCAGCCATGGAAGAAGCCCGCAGTGATGTGGGTCCCTAGGAATCCTTGCATTTGGGAATGAGGGTTTCCTCTAGAAATAAAGACGTCTACAGGACATTTCTGGTGGAAAGCATAATGAATGGACAGCATATGGAAAGCTGAAACCTGAAGCTCATGAAGCTAAAAACTTGCTCAGATGAAAGCACATGGCCTAACCAGATATGTTAGAATTTTCCAACTGAAGATTAAAATACTTACAAATGTCCCCCCAATGTAGAGGATAACACTTATTGTCTTCTAATCACGATGCTGTCATGTGTTTTCATTCACTGGAGATGTTGCTATTGTTGTTGTATCCCTCGATAGAGGAGAAAACTGAACCACAGAGATGCTAAGATATTTGCCAAAGATTACACATTTCGAAAGGAGAAAAGCAGGGATTGATCCAAGGCAGTCTGGCTCTCAAGTCTAGGCTCATATCCATTACACTCTCCTGCCTCTACAGCAACAATCTGGAAGCTGAAATATCAAGGCGTTACTTCCAGCGCTTCAAAATATTATTTACACTACAAGCTAGTCTAGGTGATTTTCTAAAAACAGGCCTTCGCAGTTTCACTGTCATTGCCAGAGCATGTAAAACGTGAGTCTGGGGAATGAGCTAAGAATCCGAAAATTGCTTTCAGACTCCTTTGTAGACTTCCATGGGAACAGAAGTAACTGCGCTTGTGATCATGCGCATTTGGCAATTCACCCATTTGTAGGAAGGAAGACACTGACCAAATCACTTTCATACTGGCTTGAGCTAACTGTTAGTCAATCAATCAATAGTCCATGTAACAGAAGGAAATATGGTTGTATTTATGCTAGAAATGAATGGTAATGAAAATCAGAGGAAAGTTGAGTCCAAATGTGTTCCTCTGCAAGGACTGACATCATTCTCTTGGTAATAACTTTCAATCTCTCCCATTTATAGCTGAAGAATTTTGATTTGGCTATTGGGGCATCCAGATTGTCACATTTAAAATACTATGATGATTATTTAACAACTGCCTAGTTCTTGCTATATGCTTATCTGGGTCTAGGATAAGGTGCTCGTGATGCTGGACCACCTCGCTCTGGCTGGCAGTCATCCCTTTGTAGGGGCCTGGGACTTACAGGGCAGCTATGAAACCGCAGGACAGTCCCTTCTCTTTCCCCATTTCTCCTGCCCCTCCCCTAGTCCCTTCTCTCTCCTCCCTCTCACACATTGCCCCCTGAATATTCCATTCTCCCTCTGATTTAAGAACACCCTTCATTATAAATACTTGTTTGGGCAGGCCCGGCCTCCCAGCATGAGAACCTATTGCAGCCTCCTTGGTGTCAGTGGCTGTGAGTGGTGCTGGGGACACTTAGAATCTGCTGTAGCTCTTGTCTCTCAATGAGGTCTGAGAGCCAAGGCTTTGAGGAAGAGCCTTACTTGTCAGCTGTCAGTCAGGAGACAGCCTGTCCCTCCCAGGAGCTGCCCCTGCCACAGGGGGGTGACCAGACTGTAAAAATGAAATAGACTTCAGTGGGATGCCTGAAATTCATTTTCTCCCTCAGATGCTTTCATCTCACTCATTTCACTGTGTTTACAGGCCCACAGGTTTCCTGAGGGCAGCCATGATTTAGATTTACAGTTCCCCAGGCAGTCTGATTCTGAAGAAAAGTTATAACACCTGTAATGTATTACTGTCTCCTAGAGGAGCAAAGAGTGTCAGGGGCGGTGGAGGTTGGCTACCCCAATAACTTCAGAGCGTCGGCACTGCAGCACACAGCGATGCAGGCTGACTACACACATCCCAGAGTGTTGCTCCACCCCCGCATAGACACAAGCATCTGGGATTCTTTGAGACTGAGAGAGGGTGGTGGTAACAACTGCATGTGGTTTATAGGTGGCTCTGGTGACAGAAATCCGGTAGCTATGCACCTGATCACAGGCAAGGCAGAGTTCAGGTGAGGCACAGAAAGTCTAGGAATGGAAACAGCAGGAAACCTGGCTAGGATGGAGGAGGAGTCACTGTCACATGTGTGTGTTCGCCTCTGTTGTGGATCTCATCCACTTAAAATGTGATCCATGTTTGCCATGAAGGGCAGTCAGCATTAAGCTGAGTCCTAAAGGTTGCACTCTAAAGGATGAGAGGGTGTCAATGGGCTCCCACCAATTCTGATCATTTCCAGCAAGAACTCCGCTTCCCTGAGGGTGTGGTACTGCCACTCAACCCAAAACCCACCTAGGAGGCAAAACCGCAATGAAATCACTTTCTCAAATGGAAGCTGAGGAGCATTGGAAATGTCGAACCAGGTTTATTCTACAGTTTGCCTCCAGCGCAGGCTCTTGAACTTGGAGATCCAAAAACTTCACTGTTTTTTCCCCACAGTGCCTTGTCCTTGTTCTCCAAGTTCAAATCTGAATTCAATTCACTATTCCTGACATGTCTGTGCTGCTCTCACTTCCCTGAAGGTGGTCAAAACAGTGAGATGCTAATTTACTTCTGTGCCCTCTCTCATTTTGCTTGCACCACAGGGGCAATATTGGCTTTCATCATGAGCTGTTCCAGGAGTCAGAGTGTGGATGAGGGACGTAAAGGTGTGTTCAAGTTACTAGACAAAAACTCAGACTCATCCATAGAGTTAAATGTGGTTTGTGGACAAGGAACATTTGTTGTGTCCTCAAAGCCCAATAATAACACCAAAACCTGAGAGAATTAGATGGGCTGACTGTATGGCCAATATTCATCATGCTTTAGTGAGCAGAAGAACAAATTTTAGAGTTTGATAAGTTCTGGTAATATTTTAAGGATGATAATAAATTTTTTAAAATAAACAATAATTCATCCTGCCCCAACCCAATGTCAATGTTTTGGAGATGGCCACAGTTATAAATTTGGGACATAAGTTTCTAAGTGGTACCAGACTTTCTATTAGACATGATCTGGTATGCTGAAGGAAGTGGAATTAACGGCACTTTAAATCTTAACATGTCATTGTATTTTTTTAATGGAACTCTTGAAAGGCTGGCCAGAAACTTAAGGATCCCAAAGGGAAAATTTACCATAAAGAGGTCCAAAGACAAAATATCATGATAAGCGACAGAAAGGTCCAGCATCCTAGTGCACCAGCAAGCCTTGTTTCCTAAGCCTTCCAGAAACAAATATCCCAGATGCCCTTGAAGTGACACTCATAATCAGCTTCTGGCCAATCTCCTCCCCCACTGATGGATGGAAGAAAGCCTGGCCTGGAGCTTCTGGGGCCATAGGCTATAATAAGCCTGGTCTCTGTATGGCGGCATGGGGTGGAGCTCCTGCCTGCTTACAATAATGCACACCTTCTAATATGCGGTGGGCTCTTACATGGGTAAGAAATGAACTCTTACTTGGCAACTGCTGAATTTGGGGTTTGTATGTCTTAACATTTACTGCTACTTATCCTCATTAATGCACATGTCTTTTTGGCCTCTGTATTTTAAAATATCAGTTACATGACATATTTTTATTTTTAGGAAGTCAGTTGCATGTTATAATCCTCTAAGGCATGGTTTCTAATGCTGTATTAGAAAAAATGTGCTTAAATAAGAAATTTTAAGTTTGAGTCTACTTTTAAGTTATCTTAGATCATTAAATCAAATCCCTCAAGGCTATTTAGAGGAGTTGGTAAACAGATGGACATTCATTTAAAAGGAAGCATTGTCTGCCCACTATGTGCCAGGATCCCTCATAGATATCATCCACCTTCATAGTGGTAAATATGATCAACAAAGGCCCCACTTTCATTATGTTTTTGTTCTAATTAGGAAAGTCATTCATTTGAAAAGTAAGTAAATAAGCAATTTTTATGAAGGATAATGTGAATAATATAAAAAATTAAAAAGAAATAAATCAGAGTGGTGCAATGTAAGAAATAGGAACGGGGACAATCTTCTTTACTCTTTTGTGAGCTAAATGTATATTTGGGAGTTGACTTATAGTCTCAACATATAAATTATAATTTCAATATATTCTAATATATTCTTTCTCTGCAGTACTTGTAATATGCAGAGCCAAGGAGAAATTGTATCTAGAGTCTTTGTAACCTCAAGAGACCCCTTTATGTGGTCATTTGTTTCCTTGGGAAGAGATTTGAAGTTGGGCTTGTTCTCGGAGGGAACCCAGAGAGGCATGCCTGCCTGCCCTGGAGAACTTGGTCTGCTTTTAAAGTCCACAGCAGCTTTTCTACGATATTCAGACCCAGCTATTAGAGATGGGCTCATCCAGGTTCACCAAAAGGGCTCTATTTTTGTTTGACTGAAAACTGAAAATACTTAAGCTGATAAGAGCTCAGTGATACATATTTCAGTTCCCTCAGTTTTTAAGTTTTAGGAGAATGGAGCAATTGATTGGAGATGGAACTTTATTCAAATCCTTAATATGTATTTAAAATTTTCAGTTTTAGTTCAACATAAGACTTTCAGGGTAATCTACTTAATATTTTAACCAAATTCAGAAAAGAATCTTAATAGAAAACATGTTATAGTGCTTTTTTCATGCAGGGGTGATATAGGTAATTTAAAAACAAAATGAAAATCGATGATTTTTCTTTTGGTTAAAATCAATTCAAGAGCTTTGTATTTTGATAAATGTCAACATACTTTTGCCTTCCACTCCCGTCTTTTGTTGCTAGTTACTCTCTTTCTTCTAATGACCAAAGCTTTGTTCTACTGAGGAGGGTCACCTTGCTAAAGGCAAACAGGATCATTCATTTGGAGAAAGATTTGCAGAAGAGCATGCAAGTTGGCAAACACTAACACAAAGTAAGTGCTCAGTGAAAATAAATATGATCGAATTACAATTTAATTCCCTTTATCGTATGATTATATGTGATTTCGCTTCCATTCAGTTCAGTTTAGACAATTAATAATATTGAGAAGAATATCTCCTCTGTTCTTAAATACCATAAATATTTTAAATGGTTAAAAGATACTGCAAATTCTCAAGGCAAGTTTTCAGATATGCATAATCAGAACATACATTTATAGCAGGATTAATATAGGCCAAACATTGTGCTTAGCACTTTGTATGAATTATTTCCTTTAAAGATAAAAGAACATTGGGGCCTCAGAGGGTATGTAACTTGTTTAAGATTCTATGGCTAGAAAGAGTCATATCCAGGAATCCAGTAATACAAGACAGACTGGCTCCAAGTCGTTAGTCCTAAGCACCACATTTGCCCAAGTGAGAAACAACAAATGTCAAGCAATCCTCATGATGAATGGTGCATGCTGACTAAGTGGAGGGGGAACAGCTACAGTTCTAGGCCCTAAAATCTCTAATTTGCTTTTAATAGCAAAGGTCTTTAAAATGGCAATATATGGTGGCCACTGTGTACAAGATGTTGGAAAACAGTGTTCAATCAGCTGTGAACCTCACTCTTTATTTGCCAGTCCCATGGACCTGTTTTAGACTCATATTTTTTTTGTTTTATATGATCTTCTGCTCATCAGAATTTATATGATACCTTGCCTCATCATGTTCTCCAAAGTACATCTAGGCATGCATCTCATGATGAGAGCAAACCAAGACAGAACTAGATGTTCAGAGAGCGGTGCTGGGCAGGTTCTCTGAAGACTCAGCTTTGATTTTTATTCTTCTACATTATACGCCACCATGATAGAGCTCTGGCATGGCCTAGGACAGTGACAGCAGAATCTTGCTGTTCCTATATTAAGAATGTGTTCTCAAAACAGCTGGTGTGTTACAAATGTAGCTGAGTGCCTGAGAAGTAGGATGATTGGAATCCTACTCCTAAACAACACAGGCTGTTGGTATTTAAGAGTTGGTAAATGAGATGGCAGGAAGGTATATAATGGGGCATGAGGGGGTTGAGTAAGAGTGGGAGCTTTGTCTGCTGGCTTTAGCAACCTGTGTCTTTTGCCTAATGATGACCATACAGGAATGTTGTGAAAAACGGTTTGTTTATTATATTTGTTGTTCAATTTTCATGGCTTTACTAATGAGGATGTTTATGACTGTCTGTATGGACAAACATGCATGATATATAGCCAGCCATGAGAAGTCATTCTTCAATTCTACTGAGAAAAAAAAAATGGTTAAATTAGTGTGGTCTAATTTGTCAATTAGACTTTAGGAAAGTATTCTAACTCTAAGGGATAAATTGGCAGTAGAGGCTACATACTAACTAAAAAGACTATAATTAAAATTATGGAGTGATGTATAGTTTAAACTTGAGTTCTACTGTCTTAATTGATCTTCCAGGAAACAGCTAAGTAGGTACAAGAAATACTGCTGTCATAATCTTTCTGAATATGGAAATTCAGTGACGTAAGGAAGTGGCTTGCCCACCTACCAAGGCAGTGGTCCTCATGAGTTACTTCTCTTCCTTCCCTTTCTGAAATTTTACTTTTAGTTTCCAGAATTCTGTCCTAGATTCATCATTTGACATCTTGCTCGTTCTTTGTGTGTCACTTGGGAATAATTTTTCCTGTATTTGTTGAAATATTAGCATATGTCTTCATTTGCTCTTTCCTCTTCCTCTTTTCAGTGCGCCCACTTGGATAATTGATCCATGTCTTTCAAAAGTCAAAGGTTTGCTTCCTCAGCATTCACTTCAACCTCTTCATATTGTGTCTTCTCATACAGAAGTGACTAGTTATTCTTCTCAGGCTCCCTTGCAGCTACATTCAGGGTACAGAGTAAGTTTCACTTCTTAGAGAAACAGGTAAAAATTTTAATACATTTATTGACATATACATATTTCATTCAATTCTCCTGCTTACTGTGTATAATTCAATGGTTTGTTTTACATTCACAGAGTTCTGCAACAACCATCAGAGTTGAGAACATACATATATGGAAGATTTGAAAAGCAGAAGTGAAGCTAACACCATCTGCTTGTCATACTTGATAATTATTTCTAGCAGGAACAGTAATAGAAGCAGTAATGTCTTCACAGCCATTTTACAGTACCCACTCATTAGCTGACATGTGGAGGCCTGGGATGGTTAATCTTGACTGTGGACTTGACATATCTGAGAAGGGTTTCTTTAAATTAGTTTGGTCTGTGGGCATGCTTGTGAAGAAATTTCTTAATTGAGCAATTAGGTAGGAAGACTCAGCCTATATATGGGTGGCACCATTTCATGGGGGTGGGCCCTGAACTGTATGTAAAGGAGAAAGCAAGCCAAACACTGGAATGCATGTATTAATTCATTGCCTCTGGTTTCGACTATGCATGTGATCTGATCAGATTCTTCAAATTCCCACTTTACTTCTCTACAATGGTGGAGTATAACTTGGAATTGTGAACTAAATAAACTTTTCCTCACTTAAGTTGCCTTTGTCTGGGTATTTTATCATAACAACAGGTAATGAAAAGAAGGCAAAGTATATATATATATATATATATATATATATGCGCAATAATGGCATGTTACTTGATTGAGTCTTCTAATCATGATGGTTATTTTTAGCTTTCTGTTACCTGGCTTATGTAGTATAATTTGCTAAATCTGTGAATTCAGTTTAGATACTGATACTCTAGCCTTTCTAATGATTTTTCCATTATTCAATTCACTGCATAAATAGTAATTGTCTTGCTGAATAAACTAACTAGAATGCTTTATTTCTTACAAAATCAACCAGTCTGAATCCAATTTTTATGGCTTTATTTTGAATTCTGGCTATTTTTCCCCTCTTGGAGATCATGCTGTAGTTGTCTTTAGCTACGTTCCCTCCCAGCTTCCTCCCTTCGCATAATCAGTCAGCTAGTCATCAAATCCTAGATCTCAAGGTTCTCTATCATCTCCTCCACTGCTTAGGTCTTCATTCTCTGTGACTCTGATTGTTGCAAAGATTAACAGTCCTCACACCCAATTGGCCATCATCCCCTATCAGATCATTCCACGTGTAGTCCAGAGGGATCTGGCTAAAGCTTCAAACTCTTCACACAAATATTCCTGCTGAAAATCCTTCAGTAACTCCTCTTGCCTTGAGAGTCAAGTGCAAAATTCAAGTTCCTCAGTCTAGCATGCAAGTCCCTTCAAAGCTTAGTCCTTCAGATTCATTTTCTGCTGTTTCACAATTTACACTGCAAGCAGATTAAGCTGTACATCATAGTATAACTATTCTTTTATCTCTAAATATGAATTTCTTGACAAATTTTACTGGTAAATTCTATTTTATCTGTGTAAATCTAACTTAAGTGTCATCTCTGCAACTGTGAAGACTTTGCTGACCATCTTCCATAAATGCCCCGTTAAACGCAGCACAACCCATCATCCCCTTCTCTTGTCCACTGAGTGTATTCTGTTCTACTTTTGTGAGTATCCCATGTCATGTGCTGTGTTTGTACACCTGAATCTCTTCCACTACCCTAGCACTATGTCTTAAAAATATGTACTCCAAGCATGTAGTTCAGAGCTGTTACAGAGCAGATGCTCCAAACACAGTTGAAGAATTTAGCTGGACCTAGATTCAGTATCTTCACTAAATATTTAAGATTGAGTTTGGTGTGGCCTCCAGCCTGCCTAGGACTTAAAACTTAAATAAAGAAGATACTTCTCTTCAATATCTACCTCTGGACTTATACACAAAGTAACTTAAACTAGGGACTCAAACAGATATTTTACATAAACGTTCATTACAATATTTAACAATAGCCAAAATGTAGAAACAACCCAAGTGGCCACCAGCTGATGAATAGAAAAACAATATCTGTTACGTTGTTATAATAGGATGTTATTCAAATTCAAAAACAGATGAATTTTGGTTATGTGCTAGACTATGAGTAAACCCTGAAAACATCATGTTAAGTGGAATAAGTCAGATACAAAAGGACAAACATTCCATGATTTCATTTTCTGAGATTCTTAGTACAGTAAGTAGTATGGTGATTAGCAGGGGTTTGAAGAAGGAAGGGAAATTTTATTGTTTAATGGACATAAGCTTCAGTTGGAAAATGTTCTAGGAAAGAATAACAATATAGCAGTTACACTCCTCTACCACAAGCCACATAATTGCTATGGCCCTACATGTTTAATTAATGCTTAAATTCATATGTTAAAACTTAAGCCCCAATGTGAAAATATTATGGTGTTGGACCTTAGGAGGTAATTGATGAATATAATTAGTGCTCATACATGAGACCCCTAACTGCTCTCTTCTATCACTTGTGGAAACAGCCAGAAGGTTATGTTTATGAACCAACAAGCAAGCCCTCATCAAACTCTGAACCTCTTATGTTTGATCTTGGACTTCCCCATCTCCAGAACTGTGAGAACCAAATTCTTCCTGCTATAAGCTGTTCAATATTTTTTATAGCAGCCCAAACAGACTATTATGACCACAACAAAAGCACTCTGTTCTGATCAGTATATGTGAGTTCTCTTATTTCATCACACAATTTTATAAACTCATTATGACACTATGTTCCTAAAACTCCTAAGACTCAGTTTCCTTCTTTGTAATGAAAAGTATGGTATAAAGTTTGACAGCTTCTCCTAGATATAAACTCATTTTGCCTACAGGGAGATCCAAGTTCTGTTTGGCTAAAGGTCCCTATCAATGAATATACTGTAGAAAATCTACCACACCACAGCCCCAAGGAAACTCTAACTTTCCTTCCACAGTCTCATGGAATTCAACCAAGTTTCAGTGGGCTGGTGCTCATCACGGTTGGCCAGAGTATGCAGGTCTTTCATTTCCACACAAGAGCACGAATGGAGCACAGTACGTTCCCAGACTTAAGAAATCACTCATTCCATAGGTTCATCTATCATTCATTAAGTATCTGACGTATGTTAGGGACTCCAGGAAGTACCAGAAGTATAAATATCAACAAGACATGTGTAGCCCAGAACAGTGATATTACAGGAGACATTGGTATGTCAAATGCTTAAATGTATTCTGCATTTAAAAAATAGAGATGTAACCATGTGATTTGTAGAGTGACATATTACCTCTGAAGAGTAAAACAGCACAAAGGTTGAGCCAATCTTCAAGGAAGCTGGAGCTGAGTTAGAGAATTCCTGATCCTCTCCCTGCTTTTGACATTTAGAGACAGAATCTCACTCTGTAAACCAAGGCTGGCCTCTAACTCACGATGTAATTCAAGTTGGCTTTAAACTCAAGATAATTCTCCTGCCTCAGCTTCCAAGTGCTGGATTAGTGGAGTGAGCCACCATGCCTGGCTTCCTAGTTTCCCTGTGTTGATCCACTCCTTGTGTTTATGCTGTCCGGTTTGGAAGCTGAGCTTTGAGAAGAAATCTGAGATTTCATATCTATGATGTGATAGATACTATAGCATTTTCCTTAAACCCGTTCTCTTCTCATACAGTCTCGTAAATATCTTTTAATATCTCTCAGTATCTTAGTATCTCTTAGTATCCTTTAAAGACCCCCTTAGGCAAAGATAAAATATTACCCATAGTCTGCCATTCTCTTAATAGCTTTGCCAATGTTTGTTGTTCCAATGTCAACAGTCATTATATAGCTTGGCTTTCAATGTGAGGATTAAACCTGTTTTATTCTAGGAGTAATCAGAAAAGCAACTGAATAGTTAGTATGCTCTTTAGAATTCTGATGAAAAAAATAAAAAAAAGATGTTCTGCCAGATCCTGTCATAGAAGAAGTAAACAGACTTGAAAGGTGATGAAAAATCTCCTGGAAGGAAGTGCTGACAAGTTGCACCAGTCATAAAACACACATGCAGCACCCAAGGGTCACCGACTTGGACGGCATGCCAAAGCCAGCCAGCAGGTCCCAGCATGCAAGAGTTAGAAAAGAACTAATTAATTAAAGAGTGTCAAACAAATTGTCAGAATGCAGATGCAGAGAATAGAATGGACTTCACAGGGTTCAACCAGGAAGAGAAGAGTAGGATCATACTAAACTCATAAAAGTTTCTTCAGATAAAGATAATTTCTAGCACATTTTGATTTTTATCATGGGTAGAAAACAAATTGCTGCTTCAAAGTTTGGCTGAAATAGAGGAACTAAAGGCTTCCTAAAAATAAAAGAAGAAAAACTAACATTTACTGAGCACATATTCTGTGCCAGTTCCTGGCAGGAGTCTTCAAGGCAAAAAGTTGACCCTTCTAGGGGTACTGCGGATACTAGTCTTGTGAAGCTGTGGAGAGACGCAGTCTTGGCACCATTTGTTTGCATATGTGACCTCATTTCATCTTATGAAAGCTCAAAGAAGTAAAAGCCATTTTTACACTTGAGGAAACAGACCTGGTTCTTCACTCTGGCTCCCCAGTGTAGTGCTACTTTGGAATGTTTCTTAATCTTGCAGGACTTAAACATTCTCCTTTACCGCACTACCCCGTATGAATGCAGATGGCGGCCATGGCAGTGTGAGTAGCTTCCTGGCAGCAACAGCCGAGGAGCTGGCTGGAGCACTGCCTCCAGGCTTTGCTCATCTAAGTAGAATGCTGTTGTGAGCTGAATTTACCTCTATGCTTTCTTTTGTGTTCTTGAGAAGTTTTCTCTTCAGGCCCGAGTCTTCTCAAGCTCTTTTCTCCCCACTTTTGAAAACCAGCTCTCAAATATTGTTTTTATGTCAGGCCATAAAATTCTCCCAGACAACCACTTTGGTGTTAACTCTCTCAAGAATATCTGTATTTCAACAGGGAACTAAGTATTGAACTTGGGTATCTCGGAGGCCATTGGCATCTGTCTCGAAACCTTGGAATCTTCCTGGGAGAGTTCTGTCAAGCTGCTTTAAGAGTACACTCTTGGGTCAGTGTTTCGCCTGTGGATGTTGCTTGACTAAGGCTTAGACTTATATTCTTCCCAGAGAAGGTATTTTGATGTCTTATTTCACTCATAGACAGATTTCCGATTCTATCTGAAGATTGTCTTCTTTAGAATCTTTACAAGTGATGTTTTTTGGGGGTCGGTACATAAAGCTAAAATGCTGTACAGGATGGAAACAGATGAGAAAACAAAGGGCAGGTGCCTACCTCTGTGCCGCCTAGATGAGGCTGTGTTCCCAATTTGTTGTCATGCCTTGTATATGTAGTTGTTAGATTCCAATCAGGGAGAGGAGAACTTATAATTGATCTGGCTTCTTTTCTAGTCTAATCACACTTCTAATCATTTCTCCTGTTATCAGCCTTCTGCCAGCTGATCTTATAATTGCAGAAATAAAAATAAAATAAGTCACCCCTTAAAAGAATATTAGACATCCCTGCTTTCAGCAAAAATAAGAAAAATGGGAAGAGAGAAAATTAAACAACAATGGGATATCGTCATACTTCCAAATCACATCATCAAAGAGTCAACTACTCTACTCAGTTGAAGCTGTTCTTAGTTTAATTTCAGTAATAATTTCTTTAACCAGTGGGTACCACTGATTTAATTCATCCCTATATGGACAGTGCATGCTTGCCATCAGATTGCAATGTGCTGTAGTCTCTTTTTGAGAGCTTGGGTATAGAAGTTTGCATTTTGTTTCACTCTCCTGGAAGTTTTGAATATACCAGAAATAGAGGTCAGAGCTAGTATTCACCAAGTAACTTTTATATACTTGACCCTTTGACTTCATTACATTCCTCATAAAATACTGTTTATTGCCCTTACACTGTTGGCTGTACTAGTCCCAGTCATGATACTGAACTTACTTACATAAGTCATTCACTGTAAATGGCAGAGCTGTGAAATGAGTCACTCCGGTATGTCTCCTCCCTCTTCTATTGCCTCTGACACCCATAGTCCCAGTCCTGGACTTTCTTTCTAATCTATGTAATATGAGGAATCCATTGACCATTCAAACTGCGTAGCAGCTCAAGACAGAAACACCAAAAATGCCATGAGTCAGCTCTGTAAGTCTGAGTGCTTTAAGGGACTGATGATCATCATGATCTCTTCCTCCTTGGGAGGTAAGGGACCTGAAAACCCAAAGAGAAACTAATGCTTTCAGAGTCATAGAAAGAGTTAAGAAGCTTAGATTCCAGATCTACCACTTCAGAGTATGTCTTTTTACTCACACTGTGCTTCTTCCCCCACCCAGCTCCATAATCTCCCACCTATCTCAGGATTCAGTCTGGGTGTAACTTTTAGAGGCATGCTGAGAAAGAAAGATTTTCACACTGTACTCATTCAGCAAATCAAGCCATCCAGTTAAGGATTGAAGACATTCACAGGACAATCAACCTCAATTACAGGATACATCTAGCCCTGAGATGAGAATCTTTCTGTCCAATACACAGCACAAGCTTCTTGCTAGTTTTTATTTATCCATTGTCTACAAGATGATCCTAACGTTGGGCACTACTTCTAAATCACGAGGTTTTTCATTGTAAGTGACACCATTTGCATTTTATTAGAATGGTCGACTTTTTAATAAGCCTTTATAGGACCAATATATCATAAAACATCATTAAAATATCCCTCTCTACTGGTTATAAATTGCCTTGATGATGCTGTGACTACATCTCCCAGAGCTCCTGTGAAAGACTGAGCCTTAAGATCCAGGCGTGTTGTCACGGCAGAAGGATGAAATTGCAGCCTAGCCTGACTACCTCTGCAAAGAAAAGGCACATGGTAGATAAGAAAGGAAATATGGTGAGAATCATTGATGGGCCTGTCACAGGTGAGCTTAGCTCTTATACTTTGGAAAGCCTGCTGGCCTTCTCTGAGTGTCTTTTGTATCTGCAAAATAAAATCTGTTTTGCCTAGATCACAGGATTACTATAAAGGAAAAATAAGACAATGTAGACAAAGTCATTTTGAAGAGCAGATTTTGATCTTTAGAAGGCATAATTTGAGACAGATTGTAGCATGCAGAATGTTTATTGGAGTGTGCCATTGGAATATACATCTGAAAAGAAGAGAGAGAAGCATTGCATGGAGGAACCTAACAGTCACATAATAGCCCAGTAAAAACTTCAGCCAATGCAGTAAGAAAATCTAGAGCTAACGTGGTCTGTCAGCATTGCCACAACTTCTGTTGAGATGGCAAACTACTGTGAGCTGTCATCAAATGTTCTTTGGGTGTCAGTTGCCTGAGAAAGGGGCGTGAACTTGGGTTGGGTGGCCAGGAGACAGTGAAAGCTTTCTGCTAGCAGCTTGCATAGTATCTAGGGTAACAATTCTATCCTGGAAAAGATAAATGGCTGTTGTAACACAGTGTCTAACATAGTTAACCCCCAGTACTGCCTGAATCCCTTTCTTACACATTCAAGGAGAAACTCTTTCAGGATTTTTTTTTGGAGCCTCTTTTTTCTTGGAGGAAACTTGCAAGAGATAAATAGTAAAAACTTTATCCGCTGCTTCTGCAGCTGTCCTAGGACCACAATCATTCCTTTCCTCACTCTCTTCCACTTCCCAGTCCCCTCCCCTGCGCTGTCACCTCTGCTCATCTTCATTGCGGATCTGCTGTGGTGACCCAGATCCTCAGGCTGAGCGTGTTGCAATGCTTTGTCTCAGCGCCTTTCAAACCAGTCTGCTTTATTGTGCATTTCCTTTTAGCATTAGGCAAGAGAGTACCAAGAGGTATTCAAATGGGGCCCTGCATGTTAAACACAGTCTTCCCCTTCCCCTATTGCATAAAAGCAACCTTCCAACGATGATTAGTTACTTGTAGAAATATAAAATCTCTTTTGCTGGTTTCTAGGTATAGGAATCTTGAAATGAGTATGTAGAAGTTGTATGTTATAGTTCAATACAGTCTAGCCATAACTCTTTGCTTAAAATGCTCCAGCTTGAGTGACCAGGACAGCTAAGCACACAGAGTTCAGTGGTAGGTAGTTGAAAAGCATGGATTTGTTCCTTATGTGTGAGTATATATCCTGATGTAACTGCAGAAGCCAGGAAAATGGGAAGGAATCCATAAGGTGAAGGAAAAGTTGGAACGTGAGAGAGAAGAACAGTAGAAGACAGATGTTACTAAGGGAAAAATGGGTAAGATGGTGATATTTAAATGAAATGGGGAGAGGGAGGGTTATACAAGGAGCCCAGAGGGTGAAGGGTAGAAGGAATGCAAGAGAGGAGGGAGGGGGGACCACAGGAGACAGGTGCTTTCAAGAATGAAACTGGGAAAATGACGGTACTTTAACTAGGAAGGGAGGAGAGAGGGCTAGAGAACAGGGGAGATGAGAGAGAGAGAGAGAGAGAGAGAGAGAGAGAGAGAAATAATGCTTAGCTGGTATAAAAACCAGAGTGAATCATATTAGTTCAAAAAACTATTGAATTTCACAAACAATATCTCTACATTAATCCATGTATAGGTGAAGCTATTTAACAAGAAACATGCCAGACAGGAAAAATCTCCATTTGAGTTCTTGGTCAGGGTAGTCTAAGAGACTCCCAAACTTTACACAGGCTATTGCCATAACCCTTGATTACTTCCCAGAGCTTGAATGTAAGACCCTATTTCTGAAGGCAGGGCATACTTCAGAGACTGGTTTGGAGCAATGGAGGTGGAACTAACCAGGAAGCTACCTCCCCTGAAGGCTAACTCTCTTAGTTTTGGAGAAAACTGCAAACTGCTATGGGAGAACAGCAATCAGTGGTCCAAACCCAACTTTAAGGCCTAATAACTACAACAATGACTGGCACAGCAAACTGGGTCAGTAGTACCACTTTTATCTTAGTAGTAACCAACAGTTAGTTAATTGAACTTAAAGCCCACTCAATGGGAGGGAACTCATGTGTGGCACTGTAAACATAGTCAAATACACATGGCTGGAGATCATAGATCAGAGGGGGTTATGGGAGGATGCCAGTGGGAAAGAGGGTGTAATAGACGATTAAGATATTCTGTATGAAATACACAAAAATTCAATAAAAATCTACAAATAAGAAAAGAAATAAAAACAGAAAATCTAAGAAAAAAAAAAGAAAGAAAGAAAAACATGGAGTTTTTCAGTGATCCTTTAAAGAATGATAACAAGACCATTCTTACTTCTGTTCTTTGATTCATGGGTTCATGAGTCCTGAACACTAAGAGTTCCTCATACAGATCTGTGGTTCAAAGTATCAACTGTGTCCCAGGAGTTGGTGTATCATACATGTAAAGTATTTCTTTAGAAATAGTCCTTTAACCTTTTTGAAATCCTTTTCAACCCTCTGCAGTGTCTGGATGCTAAGAGACACTGCATGATCCCTTACAGAAAGAGGTAAGGAAGGTCATTGGTAGGTATAAGGGGGTTTGAATATCTGGTCTTAGAGCCCTTCTCAGTTGGGGAAGAAAGGATACATACACACCAAAACCTCTGCTCATTTAGAATAGTTCCTCTCATAGGTGATTTTCAATGCAACTTTGAGTGAAAATATAGTACATAATTCAACTTTCAGCTTGGGAAAAATAGAGCAGTTTGTATTGAGTGGGTCCGTTTCTTCTCAGTCAGCTGGTCTTCAGGAACCTTTCCTACTCACCCCGTATTTCTGTGATTATGATCTGAGTCAATGATTCTAGCGCAACAATGATAGACAATGCTAAGCTCTAAGGTCTCAAGGTCTCCATGTGCTGGCTTTCATTTCCCTTTGCCATGCTTGTGATTTATTCCAGCGACTCTACTTGTCTCATAATGTACTGTTGTTGGACCTGTCTGAACTTATAACCTTATGGACCAGACAGAACCTAGTTTATAGGTCATTCTAAATTAATAGTCACTTGATATGTGACTATTGGTCAAAATGGCCAAATGTTTTGTATCTATCAGGATCTATAGCGTGCCAAAATCATGTTTCAAAAAAGCATATAATTCTCAAATTCAGATATCGTACATTTGCTCCAGAGATTCAGGCATTTAAATTATTACTATATTGTTAGTACTTATGATAAGGCATTGTTCCCAAACATTGGTACTTCTGATGTCATAGAGTTTTCAGAATGCTTTTCCTGTGAACCTGTGATCAAGGTTTGTTTGTTTTCACTTTGGTTATCTCTAAAACCTGGGAGCTGCCTTTACGTGGGTTGAAGTGAATAATACCGGTTGAAGAATATGCTACCTTGAGATCGCAGGAAGTCTTCCAGGTACTGGGCATCTTTTTGTGGTGGTAGGAGCATAATGAAATAATTTGATTTTTTTTGTCTGAATAGAATGTTCTAGAACAGAATACTCTTAAACACGGAATCTCTCTTAGTTTTACTAATATGGTAGTCCTTGATCTTTGTTACATACATGTGTATAGATGCTGGACCTCGGATATCTGACTCAGTAAGGCCTCTAAAATACTAGCTACTTCTTATTCATCTAACCCAATATTATGAAAGTAGTGTATTAATGAAGCTGTTGTAGAACGCTCCCCTCTGTGAATAGTAGCTGTTATCTTCATCAGCACAGTTGTGACTTGCAAGCAACCAAGGTCAGGCTTGCTAGCTGCTGATGTCCCCTCAGAGAAGGAGGGGTCATTAGACACTCACCAGAGATTCTAACCCACCCCTGTACCTCCAAGCCATGTATATGTGATTCTGCCAAGCTTGCATCTGTCCTCCTGCTCTCAGGAAGTACTAACTACTAGAGTATATAGACTGTTGAAGGTTAACTCAAGGGAGGAACTCCATCTATGCAGCTTTGGGAAAGTTATCACCTATTCTGGGGTGAGAAATTATGGTGGTGTGACTGCTTTGGGGTCACCCACACTCTCCTACGTAACTCCTCAACCATGTTCGGTAAGCCCAATAAACTTTTTAGTTCTCCAAGATGTACTTTGGTGGAATCGTACTTTGGTTCATTGTTCATGCTCTATAAAGAGGGGTTAGGCATGACTCCCCAGGGAATAAGTTCCACCAACAGCAACATTATGTGGAATATGAAAATGGCCCAGGTCTTTTCAAACTGTATTATGATAGAGGATGGGAAGAGTTAGTGTAATCTATAGAACTAAACTACAAGTATATGGCTATTCATTCCGTGTGAATTGATACTGATCTTCTACTAGGGAAAGAAAGGAATGGATCTGTAAAATCAATGCTTATATATCATATACCTGGGATCATGATATTAACCTGACCTAGGAAAGCTATGATAGTGAGACAGCAAGCATACTGAAGGAACTGTATAGTGTGAGTGTGGATGTGTTTCCTGTCATCTTCTAGGGTTCCTTTGGTTTCTTCAGGGATCAGCCTCATAAATCAAATGAGAATATGAAGTATATAACCATGTCCACACCTTGAAGACCTTATGAATAGTGGTAGTTTCTGCCACCCCCTCATATGCAATACTTTTTTTTTAAATCTATTATCCTCTGGAGAAAGAGGTTAATAGGTGGAATGAAGGAGCAGTTTCAGGTATTTGTCTGCTTTTCCATTAAGGTAGATTCTTCCACACAAGCTAAAGAACTCACTGTGGAGACTGTATTGACTACATCCATGTTGCTTCTGATTCTATATTTGTTCGAGGACATGATGGGTCTACTATGAGTTGAACTTCAGCCAGGATTCAGTTTACTGACCAGCCTTTTAATGAAGGGGCCGTGTTGCTACCTTACGCTTTCATTGACATGGGCTGAGTATTTAAGTCTTGCTAAAATCCTGATGATGAAACATAATCCCAAAGACAAAGGCTTTGATGTGTGATGCAGCCAACAGCATCCAGGATTTTCTACAGGAAATATCCTCACCCCTGTCTCTACCACATCCCTCAACCTATCATCCAGATTCAGTGCCAGCGTATTCTCTCTAGCAACATCAAATATTCACCATCTTACTTTCTTTCTACTAAATGGACTATGGATTCCTCACCTGTCTATTTCCCAAGAGTGTCAAAGGGCTCAAAAGGATGAAAGGGATGAAAGAAAAAGGTCTTGTAAACTATAAAGTACCTTGCGAGGCAATTGCTAAGATGTATTACTTTTGGGAATGTTGAAGATTATTGAACATGGAGAAAGATATGTTTCAATATTTTATTTATTGTATTTATTTTATGTGTATGAGTGCATTGCTTACATGTATGTAAATGCACTCATGTCATATAATGCCCCCAGAAGCCAGAAGAGGGTGCCGGATTCTCCTGAAACTGGAGTTATGGATGGTTGCTAGCTGTCATGTGGGTGCTGGAATTTGAACCCATGTCCTCTGCAAAAGCAGCCAGTATTCTTAAGCTCTGAGCCATTCTCTAGCCTGAGAAACATGTTTAAAGAAACATGCAAAGGAACAAAAGCGTAATCTAATTTTACCTGTAAGCTTTCAGTTACCTTATTGAGTTGATAGTCTATAATTTTGACCTTGAGGATTGTACCTCTCATATTGTGTTGTTCATAGGTCTCTTCTTCAAAGTCTTTTGAATATCAGAAAACCTCCTTTCTATTTTATTGTGATTGGCTGAACTGTCAGGCATAAAGATCTGATATTTCATGATAGGATGAAGGATAAAGGCAGAAATGAAGAAGCTTCTATTTGCAGAATTATTCTACTTTCTCTATAGTGTGTGATGGTCTGTCCAGGTTTTCAGCTTTTCTATTAAAAACATGAAGTATGGAGTCATGTTCCTCCCAACCTCAGGTTAAACAGCAGGCTCTTTGTTTTCATTTTGGGCAGCTTATGTGCCCCCTCAAAGAGGCCAGAAGGCCCTAATCCACCCTCACAGCATTTCTGATATAGACTATGCAGTCATTTTTTGCTTCATTACTTAGAAAAATATAGTTGCTTCCATGGAGAATAAATCTGTAAAAACACAAAATTAATACGTCATATCCATCTTCAAAGTATCCACACAGGGGAACTGGGAAACTACAGTGGGCCTTTTACCTGCAACAAATCAGAGACTGAGCCAGACACTGAAGCCCCATCATGCACCTGTGTTCAGCAGCTCTATCTGGGGAGTAACCCTGCATGATCTACTGTACTGGCTCTTTCAAAGAGAAGCCTCAGAAGGGAGGAGAAGAATGCCTGAGGGTTTGTCTGGGGAAAAATAAAGGAAATAATTGTTCTAAAAAAAGGAGAAATTGGTGTTTCACTGGCAGCTCTAGTTGCACAGGAATACTTTAAACTTCTGTGGCTGGTATCCTTCATCTGAAAATCACCAGCTTGTTTAAAAATCCCTCATCTGGGGATTTGACTGCCTGCAATCACACAGTCTGTAGCTGAATGTGTCTAGATATCCACATGTCCCAAGTGGGGGTCCTAGGGCACTGTGGTGGGCCGGGGTCCAAGTTCTCTTCATCTCAACAGCAAACGTATGGGAAGCAGCTGAACAAGAAATCCATTTTTCAACATATGTTGTCAGCACGAAGAAAGAGGGCCCTGAAATGAGGTTCTGCATCATTATTCCACTGGGCCCCAGGGAATACGGTAAAAGGTGTATTTCAGCCCCAGATGTGGCACTCACAAACACTGTCCCTTATTCTTAAGAAAGATGTGAAATGATCCTGTCAGCAAGCAGTACATGTGGCCACAGTGCCCTGAGCAGAATGTGTGTGTGTGCCTACACACATGCCTGTTCCGCTGTGTGTGTCTGTATGTGCATGTGCACATATCCATGTGCCTCTGTAGGTGATGAATCTAAAACCCTTCTTCTAAATTAAATTTAGTTTAATGTTATTCCTCCTGCACATACAGTATTTAATTTCTTTCTCCTCCTATTTAACTGTAGAATCATCCCCTTTCACTGGTAAGGCATTTTGCCTGCTTCAGCAATGAACAATATTATGGAAAATGAAACTAAGGTATGTTCTAGTAATAATATTAAAACAGCTCAGAGAGAGATTTTACAGAACCTGATATGATGGTCCAAAGGACTCCGCCTCCGCCTTTCACTGTACTATGTATGACTACCCATTGCCACCTCCGAGCGTTCCTATTCATTTTTGGTAAGAAGAATGAGCTGTAGTGGACTGCAAGACCTCTTTCTACACTAGCAGATTCTGATCAATAGCATTTTGAAGAAACTGAGAAAATTTAATCATCTGCACACATTTGTCTATTTTTATGTGCCATGCGCTCTATTAGGTCCCAGGGGGGAAGGAACAAATATAGTGTTGCTTTTAGAAATCTGCCTAATTCAAGGGCACTCAACAATGGAAAAGGGATGTAAACATGTATGAAAATGACTGCAACTTACCTGAGTGCTGCCAGAGATCTGGATTGTTGAAGAAGACTGATTAATTCTGAAGGTCGAGGAGATCAGGTCACACTTTGCAAAATGAATTCTTGTTTGTATGAATGATGGGCAGGGAGCACGCTGATTACGAAGGGAGAGTGGAAAAGATTGTTCCTGGCTACAGGAACTTCAGGATCTGAGGAAGGCAAAGAGTTTATCAGACAGCAAAGGGAAGCGGGAATGGAGGACCATGAGAGTGGCAAGGGCGCACTTCCGTTGCATGACACAGTGCCATCTGGAGAGGCCGATCGTTTCCAATACTGTTGTGTAGTGCAGGTGATACAGATTTGGAGGGATAATGCAGTGACTGAAGGAAAGAAAGACAGTGATTTCTGATTTCCAGACTGGTGACTAGGTAAGTAGCAAGGAAACTGAGATGCAAATAACAGAAACTGACAATGATTTAAAGCAGGACTGAAATAATTACTAACAGGGAAAATAGAATGAGACTCTAAAAGAGAAGTCTCATTTTGGGAGCAAGATTGATGAGGACACCAGAAGATGGAAAGACCTCCCATGTTCATGGAAGAAGTAATATTTTGAAAATGACCATCCCACCAAAAGCAATACATAGATTCAGTGCAATCCCAATCAAAATCCCCACGACATTCTTCACAGAATTAGAAAAAAAAAATTCCTAAAGTTTATATGGAAGCACAAAAGACCCTGGAGAGCCAAAGCAACCCTGAGCACAAAGAGCAGTGCAGGGGGGTTATCATGCCAGATTTCAAACTATATTACAGAGCTATAGTCATAAAAACAGCATGATGCTGGCACAATAATAGACCCTTAGATTGATGGAATATAATCGAAGACTCAAACGTGAATATATGTGGTTTCAGCCACCAGATGTTTAACAAAGGTGCCAAGAACACTCACTGGAGGAAAGATAGCATATTTAGCAAATGATGCTGGCAAAACTGAATCTCCATCTGTAGAAAAATGAAACTAGACCCTTATCTTTCACCTTGTACAAAAGTTAGCTCCAAATGGATCAAAGACCTCAATGTGAATCCTGAAACTCTGAAACTGTTAGAAGACAACATTGGCAGTAACCTACCAGATGTCATTTTCCATTTAGGAAAGGACTTTATAAATCAGACAGCAGTTGTTCAGAAATTAAGGTCAGTAATCAACAAGTGGGACCTCATTAAACTAAAAGGCTTCTGTACTGCAAAAGAAACAACCAAGGAAATGAAGAGAAAACCCACAGAGTGGGAGAAAGTCTTCACCAGTGACACATCTGACAGAGGTTTAACATCCAGAATATATAAAGAACTGAAAAAACAAAGAATCAAGAAAACAAGTTGACCTAATTATAAGATGGGCTAAGAATCTAAGCAGAGAGTTCTCAAAAGAAATGAAGAGGGCTGAAAACATCTTTAAAATATTCAGCATAGTTAATAATTGGGAAAATGCAAATTAGAACTAATTTAAGATTTCATCTTTCCCCAGCTAAGATCAAGAGAATAAATAATACCAAATGCTGGAGAGGATGTGGGGAGAGGGGAACATTCATCCACTGCTGGTGGAAGTGCAAACTTATGCAACCTCTATGGAAAGCAGCGTGGAGAACTCTTAAAAAACCAAAAAAGAATCTACCATTTGACTCAGTTACACCACTCCTTAGAATCTACCTGAAGGACTCATTCTATTGCAGAGAAACAATCATCCATGACTGTTGCTGCTCTTTTCACAATAGCTAAGAGATAAAAGCAACCTAAGTGTCCCTCAGCTAAGGGGTGGATAATGAAAATGTGGTCCATTTGCACAATGGTGCCTATTCAGCGGTAAAGAAAGATGAAATCATGACATTTGCAAGTAAATGGATGAAACTAGAAACTGTTATGCTAAGTGAAATAACACAGAACCAGAAAAACAATGTATGTTCTCCCTCATTTGTGGATCCTAGCACCAAACCCTTATATGTGAGTATGTATCCCGATGTAACTGCAGGAACCAGGAAAATGGAACCAGGGAGGTGAAGGGAAAGAAAGAACCTGAATGAGAAGAGTAGGAGACGGGTGTTATTAAGGGAGAACTAGATAAAAGGGGATATTAAAATGTGAGGGTCGGGGGGCTAAACAAGGAACTGTGGGGATAAAGAAGGAGCTCCAGAGAGGAGGGGCCGAGGGAGAAAGGGGGAAATGGCAACAGCTTAAATGGGGAAGGTACAGAGAGAGTCTGACAAGAAGTAAGAAGAGAGAGAAAGAGAGAGAGAGAGAGAGAGAGAGAGAGAGAGAGAGAATAAATATTGCCTAGCTAGCATAAAACACCAGAGGGAATCATACTAGTTTAACAACCTAATGACAAAATCCACATACAATATCTCTACATGAGTCCATATGTGTAGATGAAACAGTGTCAGACAGAAGAAAACTTTGAGTTGTTGGCTAAGGTGGTCCAAGAGAGTCCCCAGATTACACAAGCTATTGCCACAGCCCTTGATTGCCTCCCAGAACTTGAAGGTAAGACCCTATTACTGAAAACAAGACATATTTCAGAGGCCAGATTTGGAGCAATGGAGTTGGAACTGACCCAAAAGCCATTTCCCCTGAAGGTTGGCTTTCAGACCTCTGCAGAGCACGATGCAGGCTGCTAAGGGAGAACATCAGTTGATGGCCCAACACCAGTTTCATGATCCAATAACCACAAAGACCAGGACAATCTTTTGCACTGCTGTAGTAGTGGTATTTTTATCTTGGGGCCAATCTACAGATACCTAATTGGTCTTTGAGCTATTCAATGGGAGGAAACTTGTGTGGTACTGTAATCATAGCTAAATACACATGGCTGAAGAGGTCATATATCTTAGAGAAATCTCCCAAGACTGTCACATCCCTAGGCTAATGTAGCCTCTTAATAAGTGCAAAATATTTATATACAGTCAAGTATCCCAGTCACCATTCATCAAGGAAACTTCTTTTGCATTAGAAGGAGACTAATACAGAGTACCACAACTAGTCACACACAGACATTGTCCATGAATTGCCCATGCCTTAGTGACACATCTACAAAGCAACCTCTACACTAAAGGCTCACGCAACATGAACAAGGGGTAAAGAGTACACTAATGAATCTCTCATTAATGAAGCTCCGTCATGCAACAAAGGCCCAGTAGCACAAAAAGTCACAAATAGCCAGAGTGGAGATTAGGAGTCTGCAGAATGTGGGTCCCTGGACAGGACTCTTATATTAAGTTTCACTCACCCAGGGCTCAGAGGACATTGCAGAAGAAGGGACAGAAGAGTGGCAG
Organism: Eospalax fontanierii; assembly: GCA_035773235.1. Classification (NCBI taxonomy): domain Eukaryota; kingdom Metazoa; phylum Chordata; class Mammalia; order Rodentia; family Spalacidae; genus Eospalax; species Eospalax fontanierii. Next base: position 37,446,358 of record CM069544.1, on the reverse strand, counting down.
AGCCAGATGTGTGTGACCATATGGAAATAGAATCCTACAAGCTCCTGGGACCCTGCTCATATGAACCTAAAGCAATGGTTTTGGCATGCTCAAGACCCATGCAAACTCAAGCAGACAAAAACCTAGCACAGAACTGGAGAAATGGGTAGCAGACCCCAATCTTTGTCGAAGAAATATTGGCAACAGATTACTATTGGATGAGGATGAGCTAATCTTCCTAAAGTGAGGGACTCCAGATAAACTGACTGGACCTCAGTGAATGAACCTGCACTGAGAAACATTTGTAGACAGTAACTTGACACAATAGACCTTAACACAAATGAAAGAATGTGTGGATTCCAGTTGGGAGGTTAGGAGGGGACGGTGCTGTTGGGAAAGGGGGAATCAAGATGATTAAGATTGTCTGGGATTTTCTATATGAAATACATAAGAACTCAATAAAAATATCAGAAATTTTCTTAAGTTGAAAGTGGTTAACTCACATTACCTGCTGAACAACATCACGTAAGCTGACTTAAATATTCTTAAAACATCTGCATTACTTTACAGGTTCATGAAGTCCTCAAACACAAAATCTATTTAATAATGTCCCAAGCACCAAATGAAATTCACCAAATACCTGTATCAAAAACAAACAACAAAAGGTGCCATCAACACTAGCAGTGGACACCAGTAGTTTGCTCTGGTGAGCATATTCCTGACTAGTAGCAGCAGGTGGCTGTGGCTGCCTGATACCAATAAAGTGGTCCACATAAACTGGCCCAGGAAAGGCTCAAAGTTCAAAATTCAGCAGTCACTATAGGATAACGTCATCCTCCACCATCACGAAGTGAAAACTGCATGTCAAATACCACTAGCTGGGATCGTCTGTGCTGCTTTCAGCCCTATGAATGTCTTTTCTTCCATGGTCTTCATTGAGAAATCATATTTATGTGTCATGGTTGCTTTATTGAAGTAATTCATGTTTCTCTGACTGTTATTAGAAGATTTCCCATTATTATTGTTTCTGATATTTTTCTGTGATATGCCTAGATATTATTTCTATTTATATTTATTTATATGATACATTGATTTGTCTTCCAGTCTACTAATCTTATTTTCTCTTATAGCTTTCTATGCCTGTTTGGTACTTAATCCATTTAGTTATTTGGGGTATTTTTTCAGATTTGTATTTGTTTAGTTCTGAATTTTTCATTTCTTTCTTTTTTATAAATTCTACTTCTCTAGTGAAATTACAAAACATTATCAGTTTTCTGCATTGCACTGAATGTATTAATCATAATTAAAGTCCTTTTCCACTAACTATAAAATCTATCTAATATGTTATTCTGTTTCTTAAGTGTGCATGTGAGTATGTT